>CM053789.1:352369254-353576754 GCA_028749045.1 Cupressus sempervirens
GATCATAATGTTTTTAATGTATTTATGTATTCCCATCCCTTTCAGGAGACTATCCCACTTTTTCAAGGGAGAAGGTAAAGGATTTGTGAAATATGCAATACAAATCCACAAAACCCAAAGAACATCTGCATGCAAGAAGCTATCACAAAGAAGAAAAAGTAAAGAAGAGGCAAGGATTTTGCTCTAAAAAATATGAGAACTATATCATTAGATTGAAAAGATGATCTAGATAATTACAAAAAATCAATCCTTACAGAAGGAGATCGAAAACCTAAAGGGGAAACCCTAAGAGGTAAATTACATTTGATAATCACTAATTAATTATTAAATAGAAATGCAAACTGGTGAAATCTTAAGAGGGGAGTAAAGGTAATTTAATAAATTAAACTAAGCAAACACTTTACTCTAACAAAAGTTTTACTAGATGGTACAAAAATAACATTCATATGGTAAGAACATCAAGAGAAGAATTTGACTTATCCTATTAACCATGCTACCAAGGTGTATTCAAGGATTTTTTTATTTAATATAATAATTAAGTATGTAACATTTTGATTTTTTTAATTTATTATATATAAATTAATCATTGTGCTTTTCAACCTATGGATAAAAGAGGAAAACCTCAAATAGACATGGAAAGGTTGTCAACATTCGTAAAGAAAAGGGGTTGTAAAACCCACTTTGGTATTAGAACTATGTATGGAAGACCAACTATTGCCATCATTACTTATAATGAGTTTAAGCATCAAGATGGGTGAATTTTTCTATGGAAAGGAGGACCCTTTTGGTGATCCAAGGAGTATGGTTGTGCCAAGATTTTCAAATGAATATAAATCATATATTGGGTCCCTGTTATTGATGGGTGTGGGAATAGACACAATATGCGAACAACATTATTCAGATCCTAGTTTAACAAAGTTCATGAATATGAGGGATCCATATTTGCTATGAAAAGGTGTACTCGATGCTTGGAAAAGGGTGTGTTATCTTCGATCACAAAAGAATTAAAAAAAATGTAAAAAGTGTAAGTTTGTGACATTAAGAGAGAAAAACAACTTCTTCTACTATAAAACACCAAACAATGGAGAAAATATTTCATTTATCATAGGCATTCAAATACCATGGATGCGAGAAATGATGGTGAAATATTCACATAACTCAATGATTGCAATGGATTTCACATTCTCAACAAATAAATATACTTATAGTATATTAATGTAAACTATATTAATGGATATTATTTTAGTGAATGTATACTTTATCTAAAACTTTAAATTATAATTAATTTCTTCATGTGCTGTATGAGTTATATTCATTGCTTGCATTTGATGAACAAGATATTGGTGTACCTATTACATGCGTCATATCCTCAAAAAATGAAGTTGAGGATATATGTGGATGGTTGGAAGAAGTTTATAAAAGAGGTAAACAATGTAAACAAGATTGACAAGTCAATGCATTCATGACTAATGATGCTACTGTTGATATTGAAGCAATCAGGTTATATCAATCTCAAATTGTGTGCGCATGTGTGCATGCGTGTGTGTGTGTGTGTGTATGTATCTATCATGCATGTATGTATGTATGTACATACATACATACATGCATGCATACAACACACACACACACACACACACACACACACAAGTTTTAAAACTATATATTTCATAAATCTAGACATACACAATTTTGGTTTAATGATGCAATGCAAGGTAGGAGAATCCCCAAAGGAGATTTCCTAACCCCAAAAAATAGCCACACAATGGAAACTCAACAATAATGCAAGACTTGAAGCCAAATCACAATAATTTATTCATAGATATAACTGATTACATGCAATGTGTTGGGCTCAGGTAAGGCCTTCCTAGTTACAACCAAATACAAAGCAAGTAATAGTTATGCAAGATCCCTCAAGATCCAACCCAAACCCTAGCTAATCTTGATCCACACTCTAGTAGAAACCTCCAAGGAAGGTCTAATCTTGTTCTCACAAGCCCATCAAGCAATCTCCTAGTTTCCCAAATCTCAACTACTAGCCCTTCTCAAAATTTTCTCCTCTACCATATCCTCCTCTCCAAGATGGATGAATAATGATTAAATACTCCACCATACCCCCTTCTTATACCCAACTAAGCCACAAGTCACCCTAGTAAGCTACAAATTAAATAAGCCTTACATTAAATCGACAAAGAGCCACAAGTCAGCCTCCAATAGGAATTAAATACCAAATACCTTAAAAAGCTGACAATACCTTATTAAATACATCAAAAACAATTAACCAAGACCTAAATAGGTCCACACAACTCCCCTAAAAACCCTCCGACATGAAAGATGGCCAACTACCCTAGGATACTCCTACATCAGACTCCCCAAGTGTGAAATAAAAGTGTGTCCCACACTTTGATGCCCAATGGAAAAATCAACAACTATCTTCATCTTCACCAAAGGTTTCCACTCTAATAGGGACAAGAAAACCAACATGCACATCATCTACATCTGCATCATTTTGTCAAACACCAGAATCTCAACCATCCAATCAACATGCTCACTCCCAGGAACGAACTAAACATAATGCTTCATTAGCAAAACCTCATTCACATCAGCAACTAGTGAATACACCAACAACAAAAAACTCCATATTAATAGTAATATGTATATCTCTATTAACACATGCCAAACTCACAACACCATTGGTGTCATTGCTCACAACAAGATGCTCTGTAACATACAAGTCACCACCAACAACAACAAGGTCATCCACAACTGAGTGCTTTATAATCTCCATGTTAGACTCAACCAACTATTCATGAAAACCAATCTCCATCCTAGCGTCAACAAGGTTATGAATATCCTCAGCCACAACCTTGAGTTTCTCTACAGGTTCTATATCAAACTCCTCAAACTGACCAACAAAACTAACCCCCATCTTGACATTGTTATGCAATCTTCTCTCTGAAACAAGTCTCTTAACCAGCTCAAAAACTCTCTTTCAAATCAGTAGACTCCAACCCCACAAACATCCACAGAATTCCTTCCTCACCTCATCCTTAACTTGAACAGCAAAGCTAGCTTCAAATCTAGTAAGCATCTTAGAAAACCTCCTCTCCACCACATCATGAAGATTCACAATCATCCCAGGTTCCAATCCTCTTAAAGCCATCTTCCAAGATCTTCACAAACCCTCTACAACAAATCACCAATAAATCAATCTTCCCAAAAAAATCAACCATCCATCTTTGCAACCATAGATCCATCTGCATGTCCTCCCAAGGTCTTGGTCTAAACTACCTCAACTTTGATGCTCGATCTACACACCCAAGAATAACTCACCCTGATACCACTTGATGCAATGCAAGGTAGGAGAATTCTCAAAAGAGATATCCTAGACCCCAGCAAATAATCACTCTATGGAACCTCAACAATAATGCAAGATGTGAAGCCAAATCATAATAATTTATTCATAGATATGATTGATTACATGCAATGTGCCAAGCTGTAAGGCCTTCCTGGTTATGGCCAAATACAAAGCAAGAAATCCTTTTGCAAAATCCCTCAAGATCCAACCCAAACCCTAACTAGTCCAGATACACACTCTAGTAGAAACCTCCAAGGAAGATCTAATCTTGTGCTCACAAGCCCACTAAGAAATCTCCTAGTTTCCTAAGCCTCATCTACTAGCCCTTCTCAAAATTAGCTCCTCTACAACATCCTCCTCTCCAAGATGGATGAATAATGACTATAGACTCCACCACACCCCCTACTTATACCCATCAAAGCCACAAGTTGGCATACTAAGGTACAAATTAAATAACCCTTATATTAAATACATTAAAAGACACAAGTCAACCTTTGACAAGAATTAAATACCAAATTCCTTAAAAGGCTTACAATACTTATTAAATACATCAAAAATAATTAACCAAGACTGAAATAGGTCCACACAACACCACTAAAATCCCTCCAACATGCAAGATGGCCAACTACCCTAAGATACTCCTACATCATTTAATAATTGATTTTGTTTGTATGCTACATATGAATGTTTGCAATGTATCTTGTAGGTTATCCTTTAGTTGTCAAGTACTTTTATGTATTTGACATGTAACTGGAGCATGGTTGAAAAATTTATACAGGTGAGTCATTTTTCACTTAAAACACATGTAAAGTTATATATGTTAACATCAAAGCTTGATATTATATTTTATATTCTAGATTTGTAAGTAATAAGGTTGTTGGAACAAATATCTTTAGTAGACTAAGTGACAGAATGTATTCCATGAGTGATGATGGAGATGTCAGTACTCACTTGATAAAAAAATTTATGGATGAATTTAAAGAACAAAAGCAATCTACTAATTACTTTCAAAAGACTTGGTGTCATGATGAGAGACACATTGGTAAGGTCATATACATTATTCATTACATTATATTTTATTTGTATTACTTAGTTCTTTTGTTATATATATGCTAAAATATTATCATACATTTTTTGAAGAAATATGGGCAAAAAACTTTAGAGGTTTCTCTCGCACGAATCGGGAAACTAATGCTTCCATAGAGTCATACCACATGCACATCAAGACTCACTACTTAATCACCTATTTTAGAAAATACACAAGGAGAATAGATTGGCTTATTCACATTCTTCTTCATAGGGTAGATTTGTACTATAAAAATAAGAAATACTTGCAGTTATCTAGGTTTCTAACCAACTTTAAAAAGTAGAGATATTATATAAATTTAATAGAGATAAGAAAGAATACTAGATATAGAATGTTGCCCATATGACCTTCTTCTTGATACATTTGAAGTTTTATGTCAAACCACTTCAACCAAATGGTATCTTTTGAGAAAATTTGGACCAAATCTACAAGTGTGTAATTTTGAGTGGGCAAAAAGAGGCAACACATTTAAACATGTGTTGAAGATTTTAGACCTACTAAAAAAAAACAATATAAACAAGCAACTTGGTCAAGTGGTTGGTAAGTTATATTTGAGACTTAATTTTAATATTTAGATTTTAATGATTATTATATTATCAAGAACTAATTAAACTATTCTTAAATTACACAAGATGTTACTACATTGGTTGATGAAGATGACAGAGTTGGAGGGAATTTTGGTCATGAACACTATAAAATTGGTAATATGAATATTTATTTACAAGTAATTATTAATTTATTTCATGGATCAAAAAAACTAATTAATTCTTTTTCCAATTGTAGATGGTTGTATATCTTTAGATCAAGATGTGCTTGGAGTCATCACTAGTGAAACTAAGAGAACTCATAAATTTTAATACCAACATTTTTCTAAAGAAATGTCTAGTGTTTCAAAATAGTTCTTTGACTTAAATATTTTCATTTTTATTACAGATGGTGTGAGATCATTTGATACTTCTCATGATGAACTTCAAAATTGAATTGATTATATAAATTTATTGACCACAAATTTTTTAGCTAAAGAAGAATATGAAAAAAATTCATTCAATGTGTTGGAAGATTTAGAAATCATGTACATGCATCTCTTCCTTCAAGTTCAAAATTTGAATCAATTCCTGGCTTTAAGAACATGCCTATGCAATGAAATTCACCATGGCTTAGTCCAAGCAAAATGTGTAAGCATGAATCTATTAATTAAAGAAGAAATGCTATGTCTCAAAACTTAAATGGAAGAATTGAGGAGCATGAAAATTTACAATTCCCTTCTATACACTCTAAAAAGAAAAGGCAAAAAAAAATTCATTAAACTTTTAGGCATAGAAATACAAGTGGAAAGAGACATTATCTCCCAACAAGGTGAGTACATTTAATTTGGTGTATTTTACTATTTTCAATAGAGCTCAATACTTTTCATTTTCATTTCATATCTTGAACATGTGCCAATATAGGTTTAGATGATCAAGGAAATGCTCGATGATGTTGATTGCCTTTCTCTATGAATTTGAACCAAACAATAACATATGACACACATATTATAGATGGTAATTTAGTAATTATTTACTATTTGTATTAACTTTATTACTTAGTTTGGAATTCTAGCTTCTTCTTTTCTCTTCAGCAATTAACCAAAATGTAATTTGTGGAGATCAACCAACTATGCTCGATGTTATTCCTCTGCAACCATTTCAAAAAATGGAGGTAATTAGGAATTTTGTTTTTTCAGGATAATTCCATAATATGATACAAATTATGGCAATAATATTATAATTTAGAATTTAGTTATGATACAAAAAATAAAAGTTTAAATTTATATTTGAGTTTAGTTTATAAATTAAATATATCTAAATAGATTTGTTAAATGTACATTGCAATGTTAGATGCTCAACAAAAGACTCAAAAATGTGTCACCCTTCTCAATTGATCTTAACCATAAAGAAACAATAAGTGGATATGGTAAGGAAATTATGAAATTATATTCAATGTTCTAAGTCTTTAATTTGATAACAAATTTTATAACTAACTCATTCTCTTTGCACGTGTTGATGATTTCTATATGAAGGATTATGGCCAATAGATTTTGAGATTATCATTACAATTTATCAAACTTTATATAAATGTATTCATGAGTATATTTGTATTGGCACCTAATATGGCTATTTTAGAAAGCCTCATTAGTGTTCCAATACATGGTTACAATTTGATTATCTAGAGGATATAAGGGGAGCCTTTTGGATTTCATCAATAATTTTAGTTTAAGGATTGCACTTTGCAAATCTTGTATATTATGAGTAATGAATGAAGGTTTTCTTTCTAGTTCTTTCCCTCGTGAGCTCTTTTCAACAAATTTATTTAATACAATGTATAGTGGTATTATACTTTTATTTATTTTTAAATGTAACACTCATTGAAATTATACCTCTACTTTATTTTTTCAAATTTCACCTTCTCTTTTATTATAATTAGTCAATTATTTTTAAGGAGTCGTGTGAAATTTATATTAAGAAAAAATTATTTATTAATTTACATAATTTTTTTAATTTAATTATATACTTATTGATCATATCTTTGATTCTTTATTTGAGGAATAATATATATTTCTAATTTTTTATCCAATGTATATTCGCTACACAAATAGAATTATAAAAAAAATAAAAAATTATCCATCTATTTCAAATTATGTTCTAAATATTAAAATATAATTATTTTAAAATATAAATAATAAGAATAATTTTTAAATATTATTGATTTATTTGAAATCATTTTAAAACAAATATAATAAAAACTTACACCAAATTCTTTTCCTAAGATTCAATTTATATATATATATATATATATATATATATATATATATATATATATATATATATATATATATATATATATATATATATATATAATGTAATATGAAGTACAAAAAGATTACATCTCTTTTAATAGACTATCTAATATCTCTTACAAAATTAATAGTTAATGTTAATTTTCACAAAGTTGAAGAGATATCAAAGAGGAAATAATTAAGACTAGAGAATACAATTTAGTAGAAATGTAAATCTCCTTTGAATTACATGGAACCAACCTTCACACGTCACTATTGATGGGACTATAGTTAATGCAACAACGATAAATCATGGTGAAATATTTGGTGAAATGAGGCAACAACAATGACATCAGATGGAGTAAAATATGATTATATGCTTGAAAGCCCACATAAGTAATGGTGCATGTTGGGATGCATGTTATGGGCATCCAACTAGTCAAATGAACTGGTTGGATAGTCATTGCTATGAAAAATCTAACTATTGCAGTCACTGATTATTAATCTCCTATCATAAATGATTATTAAACTGCTGAAAATAAATTCCCAGCTAATATCGAAAAATAACACAACTGCAACTTCACTTATAAAATACAGAAAGAAATGCGCAACACAATGAACACAATATTTTCGGACAAATTGTCCCTGGAAAAACCCCTAAGGGAAAACTAGTTCTACAGATGAGGAATTATATTAAACTTCAGCAAATCAAGAGATACAAAATTCCTTGCCTCTCACTGGCAGAACTCCAACAAGCTCCTAATTTCTCCCGCTGATATTCCCCACTGCTATCCCCACGCTAACACTGCGCCCTTGCTAACACTGCAAGATTGTTTGCTAACACTGCAAACTGCTTCTCCAAAGCTTCATCTCCAAATGACCCAATGACCCCTTTCTATACTACTCCTATTGGTAAACCAGCGACTGAGATTAAATCTAACCAACGGCTAAGATTAAGAAAACTCGACAGCCAATAATAGAATTGGTTACAAAGTGTCCAAAAGGAATCACTAAAATTAGTAAATAATAACCATTTACTAATTTTTTGGCAAGTAGACAAATAGCTATCCAAACCACCCATAAATACAACCGCTATTCATAGATAAGGACGAACAGCTGTCCAAGCTACCCATAAATAGTGCTGCTATTTCCGGGTCAGAAATAACAGCTGTCCAACTAACAATAATTAACACTCCCTCTTAGCGAGGAAGTTGTTCTGCATGACACCCATCTTATCTCTGAAGAAGATAAATTTGGCCTTTCCCAAAGCCTTCGTCAGAATGTTTGCTACTTGCTCATCTGTAGGTATGTATTGTAGTCAAACAACTCCCCTTTCTACACAATCTCTGAAGAAGTGATATCTGATATCTATATGTTTAGACCTATCATGAAACACTAGATTCTCAGACAACTTGATGCAACTCTGATTGTCACAATGTATCATAGTAGTCTCAACCTTCTGACCAAACAAGGCTACTAACAACTTCCGAAGCCATATCTTCACATGTCACCATGCTAGCTACTATGTATTCTGCTTCTGCTGAACTTAGAGCCACAGACTTCTGCTTCCTGCTGAACCAAGATACAACTCCTGATCCTAAGCTGAAACAACACCCTAAAGTGCTCCTTTTGTCTGTTGTACTTCCTACCCAATCTGCGTCAGTATAGCCTATCAACCTGATACCTTCACCTCGAACATATCTGATCCCATACTCGACTATACCACACAAGTAATGTAGCACATGCTTAGCCGCTATCCAATGCATTCTCTTTGGTTCAACCATGAACTGACTAAGAGAGTTTACTACAAATGGTATATCTGGTCTAGTGTTGACAAAATACATAAGCGAACCAATCAACTGTCTATATAAAGTGGGATCTACATCCTTCTCCTTAGTTGTATCTACCTTCCTCCAATTCGTGATCATGGGTGTAGACATGGCTTTGCAATCCTCCATCCCGAATTTCTTCAAGATTTCAATGCAATATTTCCCTTGACCAAGGAAAATCTCCCCATCTGTTTGCCACACTTCCATGCCTAGAAAGTAGTGCATAAGTCCTAAATCCTTCATCTCGAACTCTTCTGCAAGGTTCCTCTTGCAATCCACTATGAGCCCTAGTGAACTTGTAAGAAATAGGTCGTCCACATAAAGAACAAGAATGAGAATCTCACCCCTAACCATCAAGTAGTAGAGGTTAGCATCTGCTTCACTCTTCACAAAGCCCATTTTCTGCAAGTATGTATCAATGCACTCATACCACGCTCTAGGAGCCTGCTTGAGTCCGTACAATGCTTTTTTCAATCTGCACACGTGGGTCTCTTTGCTGTGTGCTACAAAGCCTTCTAGTTGTTCTATGTATACCTCCTCCTTCAACTCACCATTGAGGAATGCTATCTTGACATCCATTTGATGGATCTTCCATCCCATCTGTGCTGCAAGTGAGATTACAGCTCGTATAGAAGTATACCTGGCAACTGGAGCAAATGTATCCTCATAGTCTATTCCCTCCTTCTGAGAGAACCCCTTTGCCACAAACCTAGCCTTGTATTTCTCGATGCTACCATTTGCATCGTGCTTTATCTTATAGATCCAGCGTGATCTAACTATAGCCCTATCTGTTGGTCTAGGTACTACTTCCCACACATCATTCTGCATTATTGAAGAATATTCCTCAACCATAGCATCTCACCATACCTGATGTTCTGCAGCTTCCTGATAGCTAGAAGGCTCACTATCTACCAACTGACTAACTAATGCCACATAGTCATTTAACTTGGCTGGTTGTCATCGTTGTCTAGTACTCTTCCTAGGAGCTCCCACAAACTCCTGAGTATCCCTTTGTGTATCTGGAACCACATGGTTCCTGCTGCCAACTGTAGAGGATGAAATGTCAACCTCTAAGTCTTCTAGATGCATTTCTTGTTGCACCTATTGCTCCATACTCTGTGAATCTTCACTAACTGAGTCTACACTCGTACTGGTAACTGTACTTGAGCTTTGCTACCCTTGACTTGGTCTTGGAGCTTCTGTTGGCTGCTCACTCTAATCATCTGCTGGCAAATCTCTAGATCTCCTGAATGCCTTGTCCTCCATGAACTTGACATCCTGTCTGACAATAATTCTTTTAGTCCTTGGAATGAAAATCCCATATGCCTTTGAGGTCTCATTATACCTAACAAAGTACCCCCTCTCTGCAGTCTGATCTAGCTTTGTACATGTATCTCCAGGAATATGACAATATGCCAAACTCCCGAATATCCTGAAGTGACTAACATCTAGCTTCTTCCCTGTGAAAACCTCCTCTGGTGTCATCTTCCCTAGCACCTTGTGTGGAACTCTATTCTGAATGTAGACTATTATATTACATGCCTCTACCCATAAGTAACGAGGCATGTCCTAGTCATGTAGCATAGCTCTTGCTGCCTCCGATATAGAATGGTTCTTCCTCTCAGCAACTCCATTTTTTTATGGATTGTAAGGAACAGTCCATTCTCTCTTCATTCCTTCTCTAGTACAGAACTCCTGGAAGACATTTCCTTTGTAATCGCCTCCATTGTCTGACCGAAGAACCTTTATCTTCTTTCCTATCGAGTTCTCCACAAGAGCCTTGAACTCTTGGAATCGACTGAAAACCTCATACTTAGTCTTCAAGAAGTATATCCAGGTCTTTCTAGAGAAATCACCAATAAAAGCAACATAGTACTCATATCCTCTGAGAGATTTCGTCGACATCGATCCACAAACATCTGAATGTACTAGATCAAGAACACCCTTAGATCTAGTGTCACTCCTTGGAAAAGATGCTTTCACAAACTTCCCCAACACACATCCCTTACATACATCGTCATGCTCTGTTCTCACCTCTGGAACACCTATCACGGTCTCACGAAGCAATCTAAGTGCTCCATGATGAATATGGCCCATCCTCCTATGCCATAGCTCTCCAAGATCTCTAAGATTATTGTTGCTCATAAGTGCCTTAGGAGTATCAAACTACAATCTATAAAGGCAACCAATCCTAACTCCAATAGTTATGGGTGATTTCCAATCCTTGTGCTTAATCAACACATGTGTCCCTCTAAAGAGTTCATTATACCCCATATCCTGAAGAACAGATGCAGAAATCAAATTCATACCTAAGCCTAGCACATATAACACATCATGAAGAGGAATTATCTTTCCATTCTCCCTCTGAAACTGAACAGTCCCTTTCCCAATAGGGTTGAGTTTGGACAAGTTTCCCATAGAAATCTGGATGTTGGTTTCCTCCTCCTTATAACTGGAGAAGTACTCTCTAACTCCTGTCATATGAAATGACACCCCACTATCTATATACCAAACACACTGTGAGGTTGAGCTAACCATACAAGCTATGAGTGCAAACTCATCTTCCATTTTGCTGGAGAGTTCTTCTGCACTTGCTGAAGCTGCCACCTGCTTCTTACCCTTTTTCCTCTCTGGGAAATCACTGACATAGTGGTCAAACTCGTGACATCCAAAGCACTTGACCTTAGAAAAGTCCTTCTTCTTCTTTTCACTTTGTGAATTTGATCCTTTGCTAGATCCCTTCTTTGCTTTCCCTTTACCCGCTAGGGCAACATTCTCTTATTCCACCTCATTTTTCTGACTCTTGTTGGCCCCATTGACAAGACTTAGTCTAAACTCCTCTTGAGTGAAATCAGTCCATAGTCGATCCCAACTCGATAAAGTATCTCGTCCACTGACAACTTGAACAAAGACATTCCATTGTTTAGTAAACCCATTTAGGGCTATTCTCACTAGCTCATCATCACTAGGGCTATCTCCAATAGCTGCTAACTCATCCTTGACAAGTCTGAGCCTGGTGAGGTAACTTGTGATGTCTTCTCCCTGATTCATCCGAGTATTCTTTAGCTTCTCTCTGAGAATCAACTTCTTGTTGGTGGTAGCATTCTGGTACAGATTCATAACGGCATCCCACATCTTCTTCGTTGTATCTAGCTCTGAGATATGTGGAACAATATGATCCTTGACACCATCAAGGATAATCCTCCTCGCTTTGGCATCGTCCTTCCTATATGCTGCAAGCTGTGTTGCATCCGTTGATACAGGTACAACACTGGTAGCATAATCCTTGATACCATTCTCTTCCAACAATAAAGAAATTATGGCCTTCCAGACACTAAAATTTGAAGCACCATCCAATCTATCCTGATCTCTCAAACCAGCTGAAGCCATCTCAAGGGTTTAAAGCAATAATAAATCTAAAGAGATCAAAATTTCTTTCCTAGGGCAAAACTCTTCTACCCTTAACAATGCTCTGATACCATGTGAAAAATCTAACTATTGCAGTCACTGATTATTAATCTCCTATCATAAATGATTATTAAACTACTAAAAATAAATTCCCAGCTAATATCGAAAAATAACACAACTGCAACTTCACTTATAAAATATGGAAAGAAATGCACAACATAATGAACACAATATTTTTGGACAAATTGTCCCTGGAAAAACCCCTAAAGGAAAACCAGTTCTATAGATGAGGAATTATATTAAACTTCAGCAAATCAAGAGATACAAAATTCCTTGCCTCTCACTAGCAGAACTCCGACAACCTCCTAATTTCTCTCGCTGATATTCTCCACTGCTATCCCCATGCTAACACTGCGCCCTTGCTAACACTGCAAGACTGTTTGCTAACACTGCAAACTGCTTCTCCAAAGATTCATCTCCAAATGAACCAATGACCCCTTTCTATACTACTCCTGTTGGTAAACCAACGACCGAGATGAAATCTAACCAATGGCTGAGATTAAGACAACTCGACAGCCAATAATATAATTGGTTGCAAAGTGTCCAAAAGGAATCACTAAAATCAGTAAATAATAACCATTTACTAATTTTTTGGCAAGTGGACAAACAGCTGTCTAAACCACGCATAAATACAACCGCTATTCATAGATAAGGACGAACAGCTGTCCAAGCTACCCATAAATAGTGCTGCTATTTCCGAGTCAAAAATAACAGCTGTCCAACTAATAATAATTAACAATTGCCGAAACCAGTTAATGTGCAACACATTTGCATTGGCCTAAGTGCCATGCCCCATGCCTGTGGAAAGCTATGCGTATTTTCTAATGCATACTACCATGCTAGCAAAATACATTGGCATGTCATAGGTCGCACAATATGTCTGTCGTCTTACTAAGGTAACATTTCACTGTTGTATTTTAATTGTAATTTTTTACTTATGTTCATATTGTTTCTTTTGAATTGTAATTTTTTTCATTATACTATTATTTTTATATTGTGTGTCACAAATGTTTATATTGTATTTTTTAAGTTTTTAGTATATGTCTTATTTAATTTGGATAAAAAATATAACGTTAAAAGCATAGATATAATATTCTTTATTAATACAATTTAAAAATTTTGGTATATATTTATGTAACAAAATAATTATATATGTTCTTAATTAAAATAGTAATATAACATAATTATATTTCAAATTACTAGAGTTATAATTATTATTAAATGAAAAAAAAATTAAAGAATAAAATAAAATAATTCAAAGATAATAGTTATGAAAAATGAATAGATCTAATTTAATTTTTTTTAATAATGATGATTTTAATTTAAATTGAAAAATATAACTTTATAAATTTCCAAATACATCCATTTATAATTGAAATAAAGATTATACATATTCATATTCAAAACTCAATTTGTTTTATTTTAAAAAAATCATTTTTCATTTTTCATGAAAATTTTCCAATATTATGGTTGAGTCTTTGAAAGTTAACTTCTACACAATTGACTAAAACATGTCTATAATATGTGAAAAGAATAAAAGGTGTAAAAAGAATCAAATACAAACAAGTAAATTTGGATGATATGTAAGTTTTCATTATATTCAAGAAATAAATAAATTTAATTAATAATGTAGAAAATTATGTGATTAAATTTATAAATATAAATGTCAAAATAAATAATATTAATTTTATTATTGAAACTTTTAAAATTCATTTCAATATAAACATACATAAAAAAATTATTTTTCTAAAATAAATTACTATTATTATTATTATTATTATAGTAGAATAGTAAGAATTTATAACAATAAAGATTAATAATATCAAATTTCTACAATCTACTTGTAATATACTTTTGTTTTTGAAATTGATTGTGTGTATTTTTTAAGCATCAATGTGATGTTGGATAATAGAGTGTGATCCGAAATATTGATACTAAAAAAACACATGCAATATAACCATATCAATTTTAAAAATACTCCTAATTTTTAGTGGTAAAGGATACACAAATAATAAAAATTAAATCTAATTATATACTAAGAATGTATAATCATAATTTAATAATAAAATATATTTATATTTTTCATTAAATTATAGTTTTGATAGCCTATAACACAATGACAACTTGTGAGCCTCTACTCGAATTTTATACATAATTAATCTAGGCTTCTACCCATTATTGATAATAAAAAAATCATTAAAATGTAAATTTTACAAAAAAACATAAATATTATAATAATTATAATAAGTTAAAACATAACAATAATATTTTTATTATTTTATAGCAACAGTTTGTAATCACATTAATAATTACATTATAGCAATAGTTTGTAATCACATGAATAAAAATATATTTATAGTCGATAGGGTATTATAGGGGAGACCTTGATCAGTTTTGTGATGTCTCATACTGGAAAATAAAAATTGGCCCTAAAAAGTTTGCCTGAAAACTTGTGAAAACGTATTAGTCAAAGTGCGTGGAACTTGAGGTAGTGAATCTAAAATAGATATGCATAATGTCTTTAGGTGCGCCATTGCCAATGATTAAGGGTATGTTTTTATTCAATATCATCAATGCCAAAAAAAGCTAGAGGGTGTCTCCCCATCTGTTACACAAGCTTGGTATTCACTCTTCTCACCCATGGTGGAAAGATTGGAAGTGGTATCCTACCACTCATATGACCAGTTACAAATGCAAGTTGGGTTATTGGTGGCTGGTTTCCAACCTTCCGATGGTTGATACTCTCAATCAGAGTTGACATTTGCAATCCTCTCACAAGACTTGGAGTCTTAGATTTGCTACAGTGTGAAAAACCTCACAAAGCCAAAGATTGCTCATTTTGCATGGTGTCTCTTTTTCTAGGAGTTGCCATTGGGCCCTCGGCTCTGACATCTGTGAGTCTTGGATCCTAGATGTCCTTTTTGTGGCCAACTTGAAAGTTTCTTGCATGTTTTTTGGTTTTGCAGGTGATCCCATAACAATTGGCTCTGCATCCATGATTTTTTCAAGCATTTCCACCTAGAGGTGTTTACATGGCATATGGTTGTGTTGGGAGATTCGCCCAGGCTTCCTTTTAAGTATTCCTACATATGACATGTTTTCTAAATGGAGATTTGATTTATTATTTGAAAAGATCGCAATGTTCTTTTATTTTGTCACAACTTTCTTGATATACATGTTGTTATGTACTCTAAAGCACATATTTGTAATAATGTCATGATGCAGATTCAAGTACAAACAGATAAGGTCACGTTAGAAATTTCTCACCTGTAGGAGCTTCTAACACATTGGGGAAATGCCCCTAGTACGGTTGTCTGCATGCTACCGGATGCCTTATCCAGTGATCACACTCCTTGTGTTCATCAAAGAGGTTGGAGCAGTTTTGTAAGCTACTCACATACTCCTAGGCTGCAGCCTCATTGCTACTCACCTAGTGGCGATTTTGGTGGTTGTCTACACTTGGCCTCGCCTCCATAGAGGTTGGGTTTGGGTTGGTCTCCTATGGCTCCTCCTACTACCCCTAATGTGGGTTGGTCGTCTCTTCATAGAAACCCCAAGTGGGCTTTCCCTCAATTAGACTTAGCTATCTCTCCGCCCAGGCTAGAGGGAGAAAAAAAAAATTGATGTTGTTGTTGCAGCCCCTACTAATGGTTGGGCTCCCCCTGAGCCAACTGCCAACCCCAAAACTTTTGGGATTCTAATGATAAAGACCCTCCCTCGGCTGGCACTGCTCTTGCAACCTGAGGGATTTATGTATTGTGTTAATATTTTTGTAATGACTAGTTGTCTTATCTGACTTCGTACCAAATGAGCTTACGAAGTGATCTTGTATCACCTGACCTCTTTTTTAAGATTGTATCTTTAATATTTAATTAATAAGAAAGATCTGTTCATATTTTAAAAATATAAAAATATAAAAACAAAACAAACCAAAACAGAGTCCATCTCGCTTTGTCAACAGATTCTATGACGCCCGACTTACCTGCAAAGCTTAAGTGTTTGCTTGAGAAATTCAAGGTGCCATAAAGTCTGTTTCTATCATGCCAGAGGAAGCTTTGGACAAAATTTATGCATTTTCATGCTTGTATTCCCTAGTCAAAGGATATAAACTATGGGGGGTAGTTGCAGACGTTGAGATCTCGATAGGGGCAAGAGAGGTAATGCAGAGGCATTCGTATCTTTCCTTCTCAACATTAAGTTGTCGTGGCCTGTCTCTACTAATGTAGAGATAAAAAAGAAGGTTTAAAAGTATGAGATTTGGGCATCAGGGATTCAGGAGCATAAGATTTCAGCGGAACCATTAGGTGGTATTGAGGAGCGTAAGATTGCAGAGGAGCCATTAGGGGACTTCTACAAAGAAGGGTTGGGAAGCTATTTCAAGACCATTTAAAGAAACTACCGTGGAACAGGGGAACATCCTTCAATGTTGTAATATTTGTATGCTCGCTTTGAAATTGAGATTGTTGTACTGGAATTATTTGAAGGAAATGTTGTGATTCAAAACATTGGCCTTGCTCAGAGAGGATGTTCATGCAAGTGTCGTTTGCTCATAAAAGGAACTAGAAACCCAAACATCACTCCTGCATGGTACACGTGTTTAAGACATTAATTTGTGACGGAATTATAATTTTGTCTTAAAAAAAATATTACATCATATTTTTTAATTTTTAATTATCTCCAATTAAAGCAATACCTATATGCATGGTCTTTATTATAAAGAATAAATTTTTATTCATTTCCTCTTCTCCCATGACAGAGAACTCACCGTGCAAAGCAAACTAATCGATCAAATGGAGTTGTATGAGGGATCAGCGTGCAAACTCGTTGAAATGGAGTAATTAGAGGCACTGAATCTACAGTACCCACTCATACAAATGCTTCCAAATGGAGCAATCAGAGGCAAGATATTTGGATAGGGGGTATTTTTGCTATAAGAAGAATGATATCATGTAGTTTTTATGCCCTAGGCACTGCAGTCTTCTTCCACGGTTTTGCTCCTAGAGATTTTCGTTATTGTTGTCTTGTAGCAATGGAGGATCTATTTGTTTCAGCTGTTTAGTTCCAACAACCTTTCCCGTTGCACTTTGGTCATCTTCGTGCCTTGAAATCAAACATAAATGGTATGTTCTTGCTTTTTAGAGTTTATGTAGGAGTATTTTTCTTTTTCTTTTTCTCTTCTCTAGCTATCTTTGTCAATGTTTCTACCTGTAAACCCTTCATTCAAATTGGGGTGGAATCTAGATCTCCATTGAAATGTTTCTACCTATAAACCCTTCATTTAGATTGGGGTGAAATCTAGATCTCCATTACAAACAGCTCATTATTTTATTTATATAATATGGGTATCATGTGAAATAATACTTATAATAACATTCTTTATTTTGCATAAATGATCATGCTTTCATTTTCCATCTAATGCAGTGAGTTGTTTGTATTGCATCAGTTTCTTTCATTTAGTTTCCTCCATTGATGCTTATATTTTCCCTTTATCTTGAAGCTGAATGGGTTGATTGTGTCAAATCTCTCTTTGGTCTATAGCCCCTATTTTGCCTCTTGTTATTAGATCCCCATGCATCCCTTTAGTCAAGATTGCCTTCCTAATAAAAAAGAGGATATTTTGCCCATTTTTACAGGTTTGACGTCTGTAGAAATCAGCTTTGGCACCCACTCACCCAAAAAGGGAAGAATAGAGATAATATTCAAAATGCTAAATCTTAGATTAGCATAAAGTCACCCTTATTAGAAGTAAATATTTAGTGAAGCATTTTTATTTATGGGGTTTGATATGCTTTATCATAGTAAAGAATGCACAGAATCCTCATTCAGGTCATGTTATTTGTTCTTCTAAATGGCCATGCTTTCAAATTACATTTCCATACAATTTGGTCTAGATCTTAATTTCTATAATCAAACAAGTTGTTACCAAACTATTAAGGTGAACATTTAAAATACTTTTATGTACCATTAATATTTTTGTTATTAATTAGCATATATCTAAATTACTTTGATTTGACCATAGGAAATTTTTTTAAATTTGGTAAATAGATTTTTTATAGATATGAATTTTTTTGTTTCATTTTCCTAACATGGTATTTTTAATCCCATACTCTGCTCCAACAATAGTGGTTCCCATACTCTAATCTAACAATAGTCTTGGTGCTGACAGGAGTCATGTTGAGTGTAATAGGAATGGCACATTTTGGGTAGAAGGATCAGGATCTACGAGCTCAGTGTCAAACCCATGTTATATATTCACAAAAGGAAAAGAAATAATTAAAATTATCTTGTGAATAATGGCTTCTCTACATTCATATTATAGATCTTCATATTACCTTTGTCATTCTTGATTGTGCTTTCTAGAAATGAGGTTAATTAAATGATTTTTATTTTTTTTGCTATTTTCAAAATTTTCTTTGTTTACCTTGTATATCTGTTTAAGATAAAAATCCAGTTACACCAAATGAAGTGATCTCACTTTGATCTAGTGTTCATGTCAAGGAACATAGTTGTCATTTTGAAACCTTCACAAAAGCCAAAACTTTTTTTGTGAGCACATCCACTATTTTCTTGCTAGGTCTGGAGGACAAGTCATCCTCTCAGGTTTCATGCAAAGTGTAATTACTCTATGAACCATTTGTTTTCTAGCTTATAACCTTTGGTAGACACAATTATGAATCCATAGATAAGTTAGCAATCAACTGCCAACATGATAGTTTTCTATTGTTTTGTCACAAATTGTTTTATAATAGAACAACAATTATGCAATTTTATAAATGGTGGTGAAAATGGTTATGTTAAAGATGAAACATTACTACTTATGTTTCATGAAGAAATCTTTTGTTATAAAGTTATCTTTTATTATTTATAATAACCCATATTAGATAAACAAAATGTATGATATCTATAGGTCCGTTAGGAAAAAAGTATATGAACAAAATATCCCTATTTCTGTAGCTTAGACCTGCTCACTGCTTTTCACACCAGCTCCTCCAATGTACAGTATAAAAAAATGTATTAGGTCTACTAATACATTAATATTATTTGAGATAAGATTAGCGTGCAAGTCAAAACCAATATCAGTAGTTCAGCTAAGACTCAGTTACTATAAAACAGATATAAAGATGCTTGAACTGAACTAAGTATCCAAGCCATTTGGTTACTCTATTTTAAAACCCACAGTAAAATATGCTTGGAGAGGAAAATATGCACAAGCCCAAATTGTGATAATGCTCAGGACTAAGAAAAGTTCTGAAAGCTTGCATTTAGTATTATTTTCTAGTTGGTTAGGTAAATAGAAAAACATTCTTCATGACAAAGATCATCAAATTTTCTTTCAACTATCAAAAATCCAATTAGCAAAAGAGACATCAAATCCATATATAATGTTTTGGAGCATACAACAATTTTTTCAGGCTCTTCCTTAGCTTCGTCAACTCTTGCAACATTACCAAATGTTATAGCGTTGCCATTTTCACCAATTTTGGAGCTTCCAGAACCTCGAGCTTTACAATTTCTCAACTAACTAGTTAAACACCCTAATCATTAATAAAAGTGAAACATAAAAAGTGAAAACTTTTACTCTCACTATCATGTTTATTTTTAAATTCAAACCTTACAACTATCTAGTATATTGCTTTAAAAGTACCTAGGAAATTTTGAGTCGAGGACAAAAATGCTTGCAAAGAAAGCTATGGAGAGAAGTGCAATCTATGGAAAAAGGATACAACAATCACTAAGAATTGTATGCTAGCATGTGTTGATTGTGATTGTGCTTGTATAAGTATCACTATGAATTGTATGCATGAGTATCGTAAACTTATATCAACTCTTAAAGACAACATAGAGATATCTCATTGTTTCCAAGTTCAAGTTGATAGTTTATACTCGCAAAAATATTAAAAATATAGGGTGGTTTCTACACTATGTTCTAAACCCAACCAATATGGTATATGTATGAATCTGCTCAACTATTGACACCACTATCAAAAGTGAGGTGGAATGCCTTAGAACTTTTTTTTAGACCCATATGTTTTAGGGTATATTATAGTTATTCTGACTATTTCTATCTAAGTGACTACTATTTTGACACTATGTTCTAAACCCAACCAACATGGTATACGTATGAATCTACTTGACTTTTGATAGTACTATCAAAAGTGAGGTGGAATGCCATATGACTTTTTGTTTGACCCATATGTTTTAGGGCCTATTATAGTTATTCTGACCATTTCTATCTATGTGTATAATATCCCAATGACTACTTATAATACCATCAATTATCTTCCACAAATTTCAATTGTTGTGATAGGGGACCACTAATATTTCAAGTCTCTTCTAATTATTGTTATCACCTAGCTCTACCACTATTTGACAATCCCACGTAGTTCATTTATGGGTTCTAGTTTTCTAGTAATCAGCTCCATTGACTTGTATCTAAATATTGCAAGATAGTGGAAATCATTAGCATCTTAGGAATTACCATCTCAATTATATGGACTATTGTTGCTTCATCCATAGTCTATGTGCCTTTCTATGCCATAGTCCCATATTATTGTGTGATAACTATTTTACATTTCTAAACAGTACTTTATACTTTGGAACAGAAACTCCCATAATTTTCATGGTTCTTTATTGATTGTGCTCCTCCTTTTGATTTTCTCTGAGATCATATTGCTCATTCTAATAACATCTTGTCACTATAATAACCTTCATGTTGCATTCCAAAATGAAGTTGTATTGAATATTTATTTTTTCACTATGACTATCATTGTATCTTTCTCTTTATTGCATTACAAATCACATATTTTGTATTGGGTATCGTTGTTCTAGTATTTTAGCAAATAGCCTCTCTGACTATCTTCTAATAGTACCATTTATTGATTATAGGTCACGTCTTTTCATAATCAATTTTGAAATGAAAACTATTATGTTAAATGTGTTTATGAGACATCGTTCATAATGTCTTGATAGTTCTCAAATATTTTCATCGCATCAATGTATAGTCTTCACTAATGAAGATGAATGGTATCTCTATTACATATCTTACACTATGGTTTTATTCTTATTGATTAGATTAGATTGTTATAATTTTCATTAACTATTAGGTGCTCCAAAAAATCTACAAAAATCCATGTTTTGATTTCAATATGATTTGTTTAACGAAAAATGTTGGCCACAAAATCATAAGCAAGTGGTGGTGAGCCCTTGTTTATAATATTGGACTGAAAGTGTGTCAATGCCGCTTGACTGTTATTTTCTCTTACTAAGGGAATATGGACATGGATGTAAGTGTTTTTCAATTCATGGAATCTAGTATAGGCAAACCCACAACAAGAATATGTGGAATGGTGATAGATTGTATCATTAATGTGCATATTTACTTCTTGCTAGATTCTAAAAACTATGGGCAAACTAAATCTCATCTAGTGTTCGTAGATGAGGTCATTTGTGTGTATATTTACAAAATTCAATCTAATCCCTCAATTTTTTCCCTCTACTTTGATCATCTCGTAACTGCTAAATGAATATTGCTCAGATTCCATGCTTATGGTTTTTCTAGCTTAGAAATCATGATACTTTAGGGACACATTGAAATGCCTATATACTTTGACAATTTGGTTGTTGATTGACCCAGTTATGCACTAGGCTAAAAACCACTTTCTTGCCTAGGCCTAGTTTGTCATTCATTACCTCCATTCTTAGCATCTTGCACTCGATATCTTTATCTTGCACCTAGTTTATCATGTTCACCTGGTCACAAAAAGGAGAGTTGATAGTTGCTATGTCTTCATAATTCAATAGCATGTAATGTCCATGAAAATTTCCTCTTGAGATCTTCACTAATGTACTACATGTTGTCCTCTAGTTCTATTAGCCCTTGCATGTACTATGAGTATAAGAGAAATTTGATCACTTCTTCAATACACCTTATACAATTTTCTCTATACAAGTATTGGTCTGTCAAACTTTCCATGCCTTTATATTATGCTCATAGGTTGCACATGCATTAACAAGTGGTGCATAATAAGGTTAACCAAATATCAGTCAGTAGGGAGTTGTTGTTACCTTTAACTTGCTACCACATCTACAATGAATATGACAATCTCACCTATATCTGGAACTATTTGCTACGTAAATGCCTAGAAGCTGAGCATCTTCTTTTCTAAGGAGACTTCATAGACATCCAAAGCTAATGTTCAATGAGTTCAATACCAGAAAGATAATAGAGGAAGAGATGGATGCAATGGGAGTACATTATGAATGGTCATGCCCTTGTGGTTACCTTTTGTGCTGATGTGGATTCTCTGCCTCTCTAGGTATGAATGCCTTCTTTTTAGATTTTTATTCCAAGTTGAGCTACTAGATGTAGTCATCTTCCATCTAAACATAGCTATAAAAGAAGAAGGCATGCATATAAGGTAAGGTACTATTTAGGTGGGCACTAAATTTGGAAATGATGAAGAGTTGTGCCCTAATTTTTTTATTTTATTTTTTGTGGGGGTGTGTTGATGTCAGTTTTTATATCACGTAACATATTAGCAATTGAGTATCTGATATGGAGTATCAAACACACAATTCCTCTCTTGAAAAGTTAATACTCATGGGACATGAGAATAACTCCAATGTTCCTTACACCTGTGGATACTAACTCAGTATATCAATGTGATTTTTTGGTAATCACATAGGCAGCCTTACATTATTCATTCGAGGATGACTTGGGTTTTTGGTGAGATGGTGATGATTTTGTATGAGTGTCAGGTGATGTTGATGGTGACAGTGATGGTGGAGGGTGTAGTGCCAGATACTTTTGATTGCATGAGGAGGCAATAATGCCTCTAATGACTTCCACCTTCCTAACTTTCTTAGAGTGAAATCCAACTACTCAACTACTTTCTATTCTACTCCTACTCCTATGAATGGAAAGATTAGAAAATGGATGGGGATCAAATCTAATGAAAGCTAACCAGCGGCTCCACCTCCATAAATGCAATGATTCAAAGGAAAAGAGAACTATTTTACCACACAAGGCTCCCTAACTAGTAGCTAAGATGCTAGTGGCCTAGTTGTAGATCCCTATCAAACATTCACTAATCATCACCATACAATTAGCCATCTACTTCTAATCTAACAACATGAAATGAAATCCTACTTTAATTTGAGAGATGAGACGAACCATGCAATACACCACAATGATCAAGCCACAACAACGAATAGAGAATAATTTTGATAGTATCATTGCAAAAATTCTCTAACATAACTCCCTCACAAATGAGAGAAAAATGGCCTTATATAGAGGATCCAAGAGATTAAGAGGAAAAATCGAGGGCCAAGATTATATCTTACAAACCCTAATTAGGGTTACCATGATTCAACCAATTACAGGAGGGCACCAACTTTGTGGGCCAATGAGAAAATTACAATAATTTTTCAACCAATGAGAACATAGGACACATGGCATGATTTGATTGCACGCACATGAAAGTATCACTTCATCAACCTTATCTTATAAATCTATTCAATCCTTGAGACAAGGTGAAGCCTTGGATGCTTAAGCTTGTTCTTAGAAACTTTCTCATCACCACTCAAACTTGCTTATACTTGATGTCCTAACCCTGAAAGGATGAGGTCTTCATGCACTTGGAGTAATCTTGCCTTGGCCTCAATGGCTTTCTTGGATGTGAACTTCTTTGCAACTTCAGAGCCTTACTCTTGGCCACTACCTTGAAATTGAACTTGATCTCCCCCATTATCCTTGTCTTCCTAGTCTTACAACCTTCCCATTTGAATTTGGTTTGCATGAATAGAGAAGCCTTGCTTAGCCTCAAATATTTTCAAGCCACTTCCTTTGAATTTGATCTTCTTTGAAATTCACTCTTCCTTGATATTACGGGGCTTCTTGAATCTCAATCTTCAATCAAATTCCCCCTTCACCTGATTTCATTCTTCACCAAAGCTCGCACTTCAGCCCTTGCCAGCTTGCAATCAACTAGAAGGGCTAGGACCCCATGTGGAATTGCTTCTAGTTTTGCACTACCCTAAGTTGTAATTCTAGATTTCCACTTATAATTCTAGCCCAATAAAATTTGTCCCTTCCATTTGCAATTTCATCAATAAAGAAGTACATCTAGTTTTCAGATTGCATACCTTGAGCTAGGCCCATGATCCGGCTAAGAAGCACCATGAGATCAACATATTCTAATTTGAAGTATGCCGCTGTGAGCCTCGATGATCTAGTGATTCCTTTCTTTCCTTTGTGTAGCCAATTCTACTTTTCTAGATCTTTGCCATGGGGAATTGTCCTTCCTTCAGTCTATCCTTTACTTGTATCATTTTTATTGTTCTGACATTGGTATCAGTTATTCGCCTCATTTTCGAGAAGAAAGTTGTTTTGGGCATCATATCCTCTTTGTCTTTCTTAGTGTTTGTTCCCTTAGGGTTCTTGCTTGCACTAACATCTACCATCCTAAACACTTATTTCTACCCCTTCATTCTAAGTGATATGGACTACCCTTATCGATCTCCAACCTTCTTTCTATTGATAGATTCTACACTTATTTTTGCCTCACCAAATGCCCTATCACTATACTTATCAATCTCCAATCTTCAACCTAAAGGTGGGACTACCACTTATTTCTACCTTGCCTTTGTCTTAGGATGGACTACACTTATATCTCCCTCTCCAATACCTAGGGTGGTCTAGCTTATTTCTGCCTCTTCAAATGTCCTATCATAGATTCTACACTTATCAATCTCCAAACTTCAACCTATGATTGGATGATGAATACAAAAAGAACCAAGGGAGATAATATTTATACAAGAATGAAAGAGAGAAATCAGCTTAAGGACCCCTTTCAACTCTAAATGATTTGAAGTTACCTTTACCAATGGTCGATCTTCTTGTGGAATTTAGGATCAGACTTGAGAATTTCAAATCCCTTGCAAATCTTGAGGCCCTAGCTGAAAAAATTAGAATTTTTTCCACTTGAAATTGCCCATGCATGTGTGAAAAAATCAGACTTTATCACTTGTTTTATTCACCAAAAAAATCATCCAATCTCTATCAGAAAATCACAGCTCCCCTTGAAAATTAGAAATTTGTCTTCCACAAATTTTGGCTCCCACAAAATTCAACTCGCCTCCCACAAAATTCGCCAAGCAAGAAGAGTGTAGATCTGCCCTCAATCATGGAAAATCACCAAACATAGAGATCTCTACCATGAAGAAATTTGCCAACAATAATGCCAATCTACCCTAGCTGGAAAAATCACCCAAAGAAGATGCCAATCTACCTTAGGAAAATCTCTCAAGGAAGAGAAAATCTGCTCTTAGCCAAAAATTGCCTAAGCAACAAAGAGGAGTGAGGGATGAGGAGAAAAGGGGAAAGAGTTTCCTCTTATATCCTACTTGCTCATCCTTCCTAGCTGGCTGACTGGGACCTTAGTAGCAAAAACTAAATAAATTAGAACATAAAATTGGCCCCCAATTAAATGCCTAGCTCGAAGTTAACTTTTCCAAGATGAAATTTACTTTTTTTAAATTGCCAATTACACCAAAATTGCAAAAAAGAAAGTAAATAATGCCTTGGAGGAGCTAAATGTTTCCATTTAATGATGATTTAACAATTAATATGTCATTAAAATTGGATTTTGGCTAGCCAAAAGCCATTTTTTTTCAATATATTAAATTACCAATTTTATTAAAGGCTTAAAAAATTTCAAGGCAAATTTAATCCATTTAATGCCAATTTTTTGCACTTCAATTCAAATTGATTTTGCCAAGCAATTAAAATTTTTGACAAAAATAAAATCATTTCTAGAGCCTCAAATCGATTTTGCAATTTGATTTCATCTTCACAAAAGAGTTTTTTTTCTCACCAAAGAAATTTAAGATTTTTCAAAAACCTAAATCTAACAAAATTTTACCTTTTGAAAATTATCTAAATTTACACAATTATATCCAAATTTTCAAAAGAAATTTTCTAAGTACAAAATCTACAATTTTATCCTACCAAGAGTTGCTCTTTGAAATTTGTCCAACCTAAGGATGAAATTGGTTGTTCTAGAAAATCAAGTTGAAACTGGGTGAAAAAGGACATCACAATAAATCAAATCCCTCCTGGCCTGAAGGCGTCAAAGGTGTGAAATGTTCAAATTTGAAACCTCAAGAGTGAAAAATTGCTAAGGCAACCAAAAAAAGGGGGTCCCCAAAATTTTGGGGCGATGGTGTGAAAACCTCACAACAGGGTGAAATGTGGCTCTTTTTCTTTGGAGAAATGTTGCAAATATTTTTGGCTTTTGATGGAACATATGCATTATACTTACTTCGTGCATACTGCATACCCTATAAAAAATGAAAGTGTGGTCTCTCCAATGTTTGAAGATATCATAAACAGGGTTTTCGTAATCATCAATTTTGAAGCTTGACTAATCAAGATTATTTTTCAAAGCGGACTAGTATCGTATGCTTTATCTTCACCATAGAGTGTTAGTGCTTGTGATTAAAAATAAAAAGACATTGAATGAATATGGTCTTGTTCACTTAAGGTATTCTATTGGAGTTGTAGACAAAAAAAATTCCCAAAACTTATCCTATAGAGGTAGTACAATATGGCGGTCAACATGTGACTTCAACCTCTCCAAAGTAGTCATTAGCCAAATCTTTATCATAATGCATGATGTATAGCCAATGTATAGGCCCTGAAAACTTGCTAACAAATAAAAAATTGTAGAGCACAAATCCTATTGAGGTGACCTTCTAGAACTAAGTTTTAGTAAACAATTTATTACCATTTTAAAAAATTAAAATAAGAAAATATTCCAATTTATTCTTTTCGATATCTTATATTTTTCACAATTTGCAACTTATTGTTGGGGCTTAGTAAAGACTAGATGAGTCCAAAAGTAACTTTAAACAAGACACCCAACAATGAAATGATTAAATGGTGATTAAAAAGTGTAGAGAAATTATCCCATTTTTCTTTGTCCTAAATAAATCAAATTCTACCATTGTTGAACAACTAGTGCATTTCTCCCTAGTCACCGTCCCATACCTATTTAGTCAGCTTGATTTATAATCTGCAACAATAGTGGATCGGGAACATAAGAGTATAAATTTTGGAAAAATGCATGCTTGTGGACATGATGCCCATGTAACTATGCTTCTAAGGGCCACCAAATTGCTCCATTGACAATAGGATAAACTGTAGTTATTCTCCAAACACATAATTTTTTCAATTTTAGGATAGTACCATAGGGTGGCTGGTAGATTGGCAATTGCCAATGATGACTTACTTCAAACTATGTTACAAGATATAAATCTATTGATGTACAAAGTGTGTATGCTTCTGAAGGTCAAACCAATAAAATCATCTTTATCTCTATATCATCTTAAATGGATCATAGTGAAGAATTTGCATAGTATAAGGAAAAGCATAACATATACTTCTACATCACGCACAACTTACATGCTGGATAAACCTACATAACTTGTCTTTCCATATTTCCCCTTTGGTTGATGAAAGTATCTTGTGAACCTTGTAAGGGTAGTGTTAAACTAAATTTCCAACTAGCAGGAGGGTACACTTGGTGATGCAAAAGCTATAGTTGGAATGCATATTACACCTTACATATCAATAGATATTATATCTTCAAGCCTAGGGCTAGTTTTTGACAATTCATGTGTGATTGAAGTTGTTATAATAGAGGGTTAGTTATGCTACTATGCCACATAGGACTATAGATCCTATTGTAGATGCATCACTTAAAACTTTTAGTTAATGACAGATAATTTATGGAGAGACCAATCCACTTGACATTTGATATTTTTTAATTTTAAAATTATAATGTCACAGTATCAAAACTCTGCAATTTAGACAGAATTTCAATGAGATAGTTTTACCTCTGAAAACTTGGCCATGAAAATTTATACTCATAGCAAAATATACTTAAGAAATACAATAAGATTGTCCCAAAATGATGTCTATTAGGTTCAATACTTCTGATAATAGGTTTGTAAAAAGAAAGACAATAGCTTTAAGACTTTTATAATTGTTCATCCTAGACTTTTTTATTTGAACTTATTTTTTGTTTAATTGTATGATGTATTTAACTCTTATACTTTTTATAATGATCTTAATAATAAAATTAAAAAATTATTTATAATATTGAACATGAAAATTTAGTCTTACTATCTTTTTCTTTGACATAGACTTGTTTTGGGAAAACATGTATACTTGATAATGGATAAGGGTTGAGAAGTATTATAAGTCCTTAATCAAGCTATGTTTCATGAAATGTCAGGCTTCCACCTTTTATTGTGAGTACTATAGTGATCACACCATGCTTTATAATGTGTTTTATTGTTCTCAATTTCAACTTGCCAAAACCATCCACAAACACACCTTCGTCCCATCCAGCCCTAAGCAAGGACTACAACTACATGCAGCCCTTGTTTTGGACTATAGTTCTAAATTCTATTGATATTGTGTTTTCTTATTCTTGAACAACTATTTTGTTGTCATCGTCAATTTATCACCCATGGCTCTTTCTATTTTGAACGTTATTTCTACATTCTCTATCACTTTCCATCTATGGTTATTTCTTGTGGCTTATAGATTGGATAAGTATGATGAAATCCCATGCTCAATATCTGAAATCTTCTTTTCCAACTGTATACAACAAAATGGATCCTACTTATCCTTCTCACTAGTTGGGTTCTACTATGATGTTTTCATTGAGATGCCTCTTTTCTTCCATCCATAATCCTTGCCCTTTGTGCATTTGTTTGTCTTCTTTTATACATGGTCTAAAGAGTCAATGCCTCCCCCAAAATAACTAAGAAAGATTGGCATTTACAACTTGATATGTTATAAAAATTAAGACCTTTTTATTAAAAAAATGGTTGGTAGTTTTTTTTCTCATACAAGGAATTTATACATATTATAGGCTTATTGGAAGGAAACAGAGCATTTACAGTCTTCCAGTTCTAATAATTTGAAATTCTAATGACTATTGTTTTTGTAAACTAGTTTAGACATGCACATATTGAGATAACTTCTTGTGTAACATACAAAAGCACTCTTTTCTACTATTTTGGGTGAGTTTCAAATTTTTTGTGATACATTTTTTTTTCTATATTTTAATAAAATTTTATTTATTGATCCTAACTAACATCTACAATTTTTTTTTTCTAGCTTGCTATTTCAAAATATTCTTGGTCTCCACACAAAATGGTGAACTCGGTATTTATGTTATTTTTTGTACTCCTAATATCATTTTATTTAAATGAAATAGTAAATAGAATTAAATATTTAGCACATAGAGTAATATTTTATATCATCATTAATATGATTAAAATACTAAACTGGTTAGTTTTAATTGTATTAGTAATTTACACTATTAATGAAATGTCTTTATGACTGTGATAAAACCCTTGAAATAAGAAAATACCTTCAAAAATCTTACCATACAATGATAATATGTGTAATAAGTGAGACAAATATATTAATCTTACCTTTGGGATATTGAACCAAGATAATCATAGGGTTAGCAGGAGATTTTTTTGAAGAGAACTATGTTTCTTAGATGGTGCTTAGGTACAGTTGTATGATGATATGGTGCTTATGTATGATTTTATGATGAGATGGTTCTTACTTATGGTCACATCCTCTTTTTGCTATAGAATTGTGTTAAACAAAAATACAAATTATTCTAACATATTATCTCGAGTGAGCTAAAGACATACAAATATAAAAATTAGGTTTCGCAAATTCTAAATTTCTCAAGTTGCAATCATGAGCTCATGAAGAATATATTCTATGCAATTTTAAAACTTACCACACTTATTGTTGATAGTACATGGTGGATTCAAGAAATTAGGACATCATCATCATCTGAATATTCAGATGAACAAGCTCCAAGACTTTCTCTAGGTATGAATGTATACTTCAATGAAATGATATATTGCATTTGCAAAAGGTGCAAAAATAGGGAACTACAGAAGTGATGACTTGTTTGTATCCATAGAATGAAATACAAAGTTTATATATAAGAGGTACATTTTAATGACATATCTGATAATAATAATTCATATGCATATTGTTTAATACTTTATTGATGATCATTTCATTTGATTTTTTTATTTGTGAAATGCCACTTCCAACTTTGAACATCATTGAAGGACTTGTTAATGATAATGATGATAGGCAATCCCAAGATGAAGAGAAAGACAAATTTATGGATGAAAGCAATTCACAGATAAATGAGGTTGGAGTTATTGAATTTATCCAAGACTTCTACATATCTTTTGAGAAAGTTATTGATTCACCCATATCTCAACTGGCTAGGATGCCTCTATTTCTAAATGCATACACTTATATACTAGCAACACTTATGTTATTGTTGAACTTGAAGGTTACACATGGATTGACAAATGCATGCTCTACTGACATATTAAGGTAGGATATATATTACTATAAATAATTTCTCTTTGGCATCTTCATTTATTTAAGAATTTTGTATAATTATTAAAATTATTTTTTATCATGTAGGCTTTTGACAAACAAAATACTTCCAAACGACAATAAGTTGCCTCATTCTCAGAGAGAGGTATCTTCACTGATGAAAGACATTGGAATGGAGTACAATATATATGATGAATGTCCAAATGACCATATATACAATTACTATGGAAAGAATGCAAATTTGAAGCATTGTCTAGTGTGTCACACAAGTAGGTATCCCCAAGATCAAGTGTCCAAGAAGATTACACATAAAGTATTATGAAATATCCACTAAAGACAAGGTTTGAGAGAATTTTCAAATGTAAGGAATTGGAAAAATATATAAACTATCATGCACATGGGAGAAGTCAAGATGGTGTCATGCGTATGGTTGCAGATAGCAAATATTGGAAAAAGATTGAGGAAAAATGGCCACACTTAAGAAATGTGCCAAGGAATGCAAGGATCTCTCTAGCAATGGATGGTGTCAATCCTTTTGGAGATCTTAGAACAACATATTCTATCTGGCCAATTTTAATTATTAACAACAATCTTTCTCCATGGATGGAAATGAAAAAGGAGCATGCAATGTTTTGATTAAATAAAAATAGTTTTAAAAGGACCCAAAACCTTGTATAGAGGGACAAGAAAGATATAACAATGGGAATCTTTAAAAAACTATGGAAAACCACCTAACAAACTAGAGGGACACACTAAGGTTCCCAACAAGAGGGCAAACAACCCAAGAGACCACAGACCATCAAGATTTGCATTTTAGTCCATTCTTTTGAGAACATAAAGACATATCAAATAAAGGTTTGGAGGATTTTCCTTTTCTTCTTTTAACTAAAGTCCAACCATCCTCCACCTTCCCTGTAGCTTTTTGCCAATCCTCACTAATCCCCAAAACCCCCACAATAGGAGAACCAGCAATAGTGTTTTGGACAAAGTCAACAGCAGAAGGGACAAAAAAAAAATGTTGACTCAAATCTATCAAAGGAACAATAGAGTTAGCAGTAGGAAACAGATCACCAACAACCTTTTATGTCAAAACCATCATAGAGACAACATGTGAATCATCAAAGACCTCAACAGAATCCTCATCCAAAGTGAGATTAATATGAGAGGAGCATGCAATCTTAACTCTTATCATACCAAGTATTAGAACATATAAATTCAATGGTTTCTTGAAGATTTTATGCAAATACTTCATTTTTGTTAAAACCTAATAATTTTGTTGTTTTACATAGGAAGTATCAGGTAAAGGATATGAATATATACATGGACACCCTCATTAATGAGCTTCATGAACTATAGAATGGTGTAAATATGTATGATGTATCAAGATCAATCAATGATAGAAACTTTCTCTTTCATGTAATATTGATCTTGACAATTCATGATGCCCTTGGGCTCTCTATGTGTTATGGTGATATACAAAAAAATACATTTTTTAATTATTATTTTCATTGTGCCATTTACTAAATCTAATTTCCATTCTTATTTTAGGGCTACAAACAAAGGGGAAACATGGTTATCCAACATGTGGGCCAAAAACCTTATAGAGGCAGTCAAAAGATCTTAGTAAAACTGTGTATGATGAGTATAGACATTTCTTACCACAAAATCATTGTTATCGAGTGCGTGACAAAACCAAGTTCAATGGACAAGAAGTGGAAATGAGAAAGCCAAGAAGAATGAACCTTGCTAGGTGGAAAGTGATATATGACAAAAAGGAAGGGGCAAGATTTCCACTAGGAATGAAAAGATTCTCAAATGTTCAAATGTTCCAAGTATTATGAAATATCCACTAAAGACAATGTTTGAGAGAATGTTAAAATGTAAGGAATTGGAAAAATATATAAACTATCATGCACATCGGAGAAGTCAAGATGGTGTCATGCGTATGGTTGCAGATAGCAAATATTGGAAAGAGATTGAGGAAAAATGGCCACATTTAAGAAATGAGCCAAGGAATCCAATGATCTCTCTAGCAATGGATGGTATCAATCCTTTTGGAGATCTTAGAACAACATATTCTATATGGCCAGTTTTAATTATTAACAACAATCTTTCCCCATGGATGGAAATGAAAAAGGAGCATGCAATGTTTTGATTAAATAAAAATAGTTTTAAAAGGACCCAAAACCTTGTACAGAGGGACAAGAAAGATATAACAATGGGAATCGTAAAAAAACTATGGAAAACCACCTGACAAACTAGAGGGACACACTAAGGTTCCCAACAAGAGGGCAAACAACTCAAGAGACCACATACCATCAAGATTTGCATTTTGGTCCATTCTTTTGAGAACATAAAGACATATAAATAAAGGTTTGGAGGATTTTCCTTTTTTTCCTTTAAGTAAAGTCCAACCATCCTCCACCTTCCCTGTAGCTTTTTTCCAATCCTCACTAATCCCAAAAACCCCCACAACAGGAGAACCAGCAACAGTGTTTTGGACAAAGTCAGCAGCAGAAGGGACAACAACAAAATTCTGACTCAAATCTATCAAAGAAACAATAGAGTCAGCAGTAGGAAACAGATCAGCAACAACCTTTTATGACAAAACCATCATAGAGACAACATGTGAATCATCAGAGACATCAACAGAATCCTCATCCAAAGTGAGATTAATATGAGAGGAGCATGCAATCTTAACTCTTATCATACCAAGTATTAGAGCATATAAATTCAATGGTTTCTTGAAGATTTTATGCAAATACTTCATTTTTGTTAAAACCTAATAATTTTGTTGTTTTACATAGGAAGTATCAGGTAAATGATATGAATGTATACATGGACACCCTCATTAATGAGCTTCATGAACTATGGAATGGTGTAAATATGTATGATGTATCAAGATCAATCAATGATAGAAACTTTCTCTTTCATGTAATATTGATCTTGACAATTCATGATGCCCTTGGGCTCTCTATGTGTTATGGTGATATACAAAAAATTACATTTTGTAATTATTATTTTCATTGTGCCATTTACTAAATCTAATTTCCATTCTTATTTTAGGGCTACAAACAAAGGGGAAACATGGTTGTCCAACATGTGGGCCAAAAACCTTATAGAGGCAGTCAAAAGATCTTAGTAAAACTGTGTATGATGAGTATAGACATTTCTTACCACAAAATCATTGTTATCGAGTGCGTGATAAAAAAAAGTTCAATGGACAAGAAGTGGAAATGAGAAAGCCAAGAAGAATGAACCTTGCTAGGTGGAAAGCGATGTATGACAAAAAGGAAGGGGCAAGATTTCCACTAGGAATGAAAAGACTCTCAATTTTCTACAAATTGGAATATTATGAGAGCTTGCCTATCGCCCACCTATTTAATACTATGCACATTGGAAAAAATGTGGCAAAATGCTTATGGAAACATCTAAATGGAACCAATCATGAAGCACAAATAAAGTTGCAGAAGGCCTTGCAAGTTGCCAATATCATGTTGAACATGTGGTTACACGAAGACAACTCATATGTTGATGCTCCATGGACTCTTATGTCAATCGAGAAAGAAAACATCATTGAAACAATGAAAATGATTAGATTTCCTTTTGGATTTGGTGCCTCATTAAAAAACTTATTCACAAGAGATGGATCAAATTTATTAGGCCTAAAAACACACGATTGATATAATTAGATAAAGGTAACTTTGTAGTATGTTACCAATATTGGAAATCTTGTTAGAAATTTGCATATCCAAGTGATAATATCAGCTCATGCATATTTTAAAATGGTTATTCATCAACCAATAGTGCAGTATGTGTTGCCTACAATAATACCAAGAAGTTTTGATCGTGATGTCACATTAATAATATACAAATTATTCAAATATTTGAGGTATTTTGAATCAATAATGCATAATAATATATTAATCTTATCGTTTTAAGTGCATCATTACTTGTGCATATGTATGAGATAATCCTTTCAGTTTTGAAGATATCAAAAATCTTATCTAATAATTGCTAATAATTTCTAATGTTTGTAGGTAGGTCTGATCTAAAGAGATACATCAGGATGACTTGAAGTATTGGAAAAAGGAATATTTAATTTTTGATGTGTGATATTCAAATGTACATCCCTACCAGTTTTTTAATTCTCAAGAGCACTACCTTGTACACTTAGTAGAAGAGATTGAGTTGTGTGGTCCTATTCATATTCAGACAATGTGGCTAGTGGAGAGATATATGAAGGTTTTAAAAAAATTTGTTAGGAAAAAGACTTGGCTAGAAGGATCCATGGTTGAAAGGTACATGGTTTTCCAAGCAATGGTTCATTTGAGTGAGTACTTGCCTCAATTGTACCTTAAAGCTCCACAATTATGGAATTATAACCAACCTCTTTAATATTTGAAGGAGAAAAATTAGAGGGGCAGAGGACATCAAAGAGGATAAAATGTATGCAATAATGTTGAAGCAATAATTTTATGTTAAATTTAACAATGAAAGAATTTAAATAATTATTAATTTATTGATCAATTTTGTTTTTCGTTGTAGATGCTAAGGAGTGGGAGGAATCACATTTGTATATTGCATACAATTCTGACTTTATGTTGGAATGGAAGGAGAAGTATGCTTAACAAAAGAATTTAGAGGATGAAAAGGCATGGGTTGACATATATAATAAAATCGTCAAAACACTTCTTGAGGGCTACCTACAAGTCATAAAAGAAGATGGACGGACAGATCCTCATGGAATTGGATAAAGACCAACATTGAACATGTGGCAACAAAAAAAAAGAATAGTGACACCACAACAATTGAATTTTGTTAAAAGATCAATGAATGGGGAGGTGATTCATATATATTAGCATATTTGATACATTTACTGTGTTATATTTTATTTTTTGTATAATTAAATCTAATTAGTTGTTATTTTAATTATTTTAGGTAAAATATAAAAAAGCAATGTGGAATCTTTGTCAAAAATTTTGCATTAGAAAAGTTAATGAAAAGAGACAAACCTATTATTGTGGTGTTTCAGCATCATTTGAGGTGGAATATCGTTCACATATAAATGATAGACAACCAATCACAAGCACACTTCACTATTACGGAGTTCACTATTACGGAGTTCATTTGTGTTTCCTTTCATCTACCTCGATACTTTCTCGCCAAGCATGTTATTAAGTATCTCTATCTCTTTTGTCATTTCTTTGACTTCCTTAGTTGAATTTTCTACTTGATCATTCCTCTCCTGCAATACTTTCTTTACTTAACATTTTCAAGGGAGAGGTTTTGAACATTTGGCTATTGCCATTTAAGAAATATATTTAATGGTGTAGTAAAAAAGACTAATAAATTTAAAGATGGGGTAAGTTCTGGATTTATTATTCATTCACATTTAATTTTTCCTGCCCAAGTTTTGGTCGAAAAAGCCCTCGAATACCCTGAAGACCGCCCCTGACTTGGAATTTCCCTTCTCTTCTACCGAAATCCAATCTTCCAAAAGAAATTGAAATCTCGATTTGATGAAGCAATACCCATACCTAGGAAGGGTTTGATGCATCATCTGTGTGGGAGAAAATGCGGTGACGATCCTTCTCACAGAAGTGTGTAGTGAGAAATGATCCATCTTCTGCATTAGTAAGGATGTTTCTGGCAATCTCTAAAACTTCTTGTCAATAAACATAAATTTTGGTATGGTTACTTTCTATTTGATCCTTAGAATCAGATCTGCCACCATTAAAGTGGTGACGTGATTCCTTTTACTCTTTAGTGCACGACTGCTTTATCTAGTATAACTCTGCATCTATTATGTGATCTCTGCAATGACTCATGAATGCTTTATTGGGCAAAAATACAAGAGCATTCAGACTATTTGTCGCTCTCTCTGCTCACCAATTTTAAAGGCCATATGGTCTGATGGAACAATAGATTTATATTACAGTCAAATATATAAAATGGGTGATTTACCAAATCCTCTGCTTCCAAAAGACATGAAACCAGTAAGCTTTGCTACATGAAACCAATAAGCTTTGCTACATAAAAGTATATAATATATTGTAATGAGATTGATCATTGAAATTTCTGGGTAGAAAAAATAAATTAGGGATTTTACAGTGAGTATTCTAACTTTATTATAGAAATGAAAATTCAGGGGCTATTATGGTAAAAGTTGAGGAATCCAGTATTATGTGACTATTATGCATCAAGTAGAGTCTGGATCAGTTTTGGTATTCTCAATCCTAGTGTACTCTTCATAGCTCATCCATTTCTATTTATAGGTTTTTGAGAACATCTGGACTGCAAGCAGGTTCTGGTGTTAGCTTCCTGGAAAAGAAAGATGATGACATTGTGTTTGATGTTATGTTTTACTTAAGAAGAAAGCTACAAAGGTATGCATAGCTTACGACTATCATTAAAAGCTTTGTTGATTTTAAATCTTTCACAGGGCATTGTTGTGCATGTTGATTAGAGACCTACAGGAAAGGGTATTATTTTAAAGTGTTTTTGTATTAATAGAATCCTTATTTTATATCTCACTTCAATCTTATTTATTCATCAGGGATTCTTATTGGAAGAATGCTGGAGTTCTAAATGAGTCACGGACGTTTAAAAATAAATATATATCGAGATGTAATTGAAAAACATGATGAGATATTTTAGAATCTTTTTTTTTTCAACTCTCACTCACTCTTGCACCAAATTTTTTGATGAAGCTTTTAATCAGAAATTGTTGTAATTTTTTTCCTACATTTCAGATCACACTTGAGGATGCTTTATGTGCAAGGGTTAGTCAGATTAAAGCAATAACTTAGCATACATTATTATGATAGCAAACTATGTTTACTCATAATGATTGTAAAACAGTGCAATGGTTTTTGTAAGGCTGTGGAACATCAAATTTCAGTAACTGTATAATCATGACAGAATTAACAGATCTATTGCACTAGGCACTTGAAGCTCTTGTATAAAGGTGAAATATTACTAAAAAAAGTACAAACGATTGTATCTAGTTTCATTTTAGTGTGGTAGCCTGAACTGAGGAAGAACAATCTCAGAGCTTGTGAGTATAAAATTTTCTTTCAATTGTGCCCAAAACTCTTCCCAGTAGTGAAGGCTCTGTAATGGAAGCCTTTAATTTGGGCCATGTATATATAATCAAAATGGTTTAATTAAATATCACAGTGATATCACCTTTTCATGATGGCTGCAAATGTTATCAAACTAAATTTTGTCATGAATAATATAAAATGGAGCAATATTTATATGTAAGAGTGTGGAACATTAGGTGATAATGAACTAGAATGAAGAGAGGGTATCACTGGCATATTTTATTGAATGGTTTAAATGATACATACTCAGCCTGAAACAGAGTGGCTTCCATTACAGATGTTTCACTACCAAAGAATTTTAGGCACAATTTAAAGATGATAAATTCACAAGCTCTAAGATTGGTCTTTCTCAATTCAGGATAAATAAAACTTAGAATTAAAAACAATTACATTACAAAATAGAGACTAGATACAATTTTATGTACTTTATTACTGTTTGTTGCCTTTATGCAGGAGCTTCAAGTACCCAGTGCAACAAATTTGTTAAGTTTTCCATGTCTATTGGTGTCTCCCTATTTATAGTTAGACCATTTTGTCACTTCAAGTTTGTTATGCTTGATTGGGATTGAGAAATTTGTGTGCTTTTGGTGCTTGTCCGTGCTCAACATGTTATCAAAATAAGTAAACTATGAAATTTTACTTGTTGATTATCAAAACTGTGTGAGGACTGAAATTTTACTTTCCTAATTTTTAATCTACGAAAGGTGAAGCCCTAGGCATGTCATCGTCATCATCTTAGCCTCAAATAACTCTTCTTTCTTTAACTATGGTGAAAGGGATTCTTATTGAAAAAAACCAAGCTCTTCTACGGTAGAGAATAAAAATATATAGTGCAAGATGACTTATAAATGTGGAATGGCCATAAGATAGATCTAATCTATAAAATTGACTTATGTTAATTCTGGCTCCAGTGAATACGCTGCCGATTAGTTTTGCCAAATTTAAGGTAGAATATGTTAGTCTTTTGTAGAGGCCTCCATGAAAAGTATTGTTATGCAAGTAAGGCAGGCCATAAGCTCTTTGTTCCAGGAAAGATGAATTTTGGACCATTTAAAACCGTGAAGAATTTCCGTAGCTTTGATTGAGTTGGTTATTGTCTTTAGAAATCTTCAAGCAAATGCTCTTCGTAGGTATCAACTAAAATTCCTCGACCTTTGTCAGCATCCTTCTTGCTTGTGGACATCCACCAAAGTATTAAAGATACAAATTATTTTTCTCGATTCAGTTACGATTTTTCTAGTATATGCGTAAATTGTTGAAGTATGGACAATGCGTATGAAATGTTCAATCGAATGCCTCAAAGAGATGTGGTGTCCTGAACTGTAATAATTGCGAAATATGCACATAAATGATTAAATGAAAATTCTTTGGAAAATTCTGTAATATCAAACTTGACAACCTTTGAAAGCTTCCTCCTTTGTTCCTCTTTCAATTCCATCAGAACAATCTATAAAATTTTTTATTTTAAATTGCTCTATTTGAGAAGCAATAGCTTCTTGAATTTCGGAGTTTGCCCCAATCTTCACTTTTCCCTCATATCAATAAAATATTAGAACAATTCATGATATCCATTTTAAGTACAATGTATTTAAAGATTTATGGATTTTGATAGTGAGCATGAGGAGGAGATGCATTCACATGATGACTTTTTTTTCACACAATGAGTCAATCAACATTCCTCAAACTCAGGAGACAGCCATCGTTGAATCTTATCAAATGGGAGATCAGAATAATGAAGAAAATGTTTATTGCAATGAACAAGCTCAAGGCATAATTCTTGCAGTACCTCGTAGAGAGAACAAAAAGGACACAGATGGATAAACATAGTTCGTAGAAGATAGCATAAAAATATATTAAATTATATATGACTTTGCGTTTTACTTATAAAAATAATGGTCCTGGCTTTGCATCCGCTAGTATTGCTACATATTGTTCTTGGAGATGCAGAAAACTTTATTTTATATGTAAAACTAGTGCAGTACCAGTAATTTGTGGGATTTTATTTAGAGCATTCAGTTGATAACAGAGCCTTTGAACTCTTTATATATAGCATGTCTACTCCATTTTTTTTGCAACTTGAGATACACACAATTTGTGCATCCTTACCATTTTTGCAACATAATTGTAGGGGATTGTATAGAAGAGAATGCAGTTATTTTCTACACATTCTTTTCGTTAAATTGTTGAGGTTAACGGATATTACAAGAGATCAATGTAATATTGAACTATTCTTATTTAATACAGTTATTGGAAGAGATGAGGTGGATCAGGTGTGTTGGAGTTGGATATGAAGTCCACAATGACTGCTGGTGTGCAAGATATCAATGGAGAAGATGTTGCAACTCAAAACCACATCATTACTCCTTGGCGTGTCACTATTGTCAGGCAATTTCGTAATCACATTTCTTACTGCTAACATTATATTATTTTAGAGATCTATGATATATAGTTTTGCTGATTCTGAATTGGATTGTCTTGACTTGACAAGAGATCATTACTCCTTGGAGTGTTACTGTTTCTAGGTAACTTAATCATTAATTTTCTTTCTGCTAACATAATCTTAACTTAGAGATGTCATCATTTTACTAGTTATGTATATTACTGATTCTGAATTTGATTGTCTAGATTTAGTTACAGCTATCCGTTCCCTACAATATATAATATATTTATGTAATGTTTAGTTACAGCTATCAATTCCCTATAATATATAATATATAATATATTTATGTAATGTTTACTTGGTGCATGCATTTATCGACATGGACAAAATATTAACATGAAAACATTTATCAAACAATCAATGGGCATGACCAACATAATTATGGCATCTTTAGCATTACCAGTAGCTGGATTATCATAATTTACAGACTATTTATTGGGATCAGCTTTTCAATATTAAGATCATATAGCCTAAGCTTTATACAAGACTTAGACATCACCCATGCAAGCTCTAGATATGCTATAATAGGAGAGTTGACTGGGTGGTGTATCACATAGACCCATTCAATCATATGTTAGATTCACCTTTTTGTTTTAATGTTTACAGATATGAACAGTGTGTTATATTTTTTTTTTTTGGGATATTCTGTCTTACATGAAGACTCCACACCTGTCTTTATTCCATGTGATCGATAAGGCAGAGTGTGAATAGCTCTTTATATTAGCATCGTGATAGTCATAAAATAATTATTTCCTTTTGCTGGCTTGAACATCATAGAAGAACCACCATGTCTGTATACAAGGGTTTGTGCAATTTTGCATGGTTTGGGATCAGTAATAATTTTATTTAAAATGATTCTCTACAAACCTTGTGCTTCCCATTGTCCAAGTCAATGGTGAATGCATGAAGCCTTCATGTATCAGATTCAAGTTTATCAACCAATGACCACCCATTCCCTACATATAGATGCCACATTTGATTTATCCTGGCACTCAATTTATATAACATGGGTTGTGAAGCTTTTACACATCTTTAATGAACCACTTCACACAAAATCTCCCATCCTTGTTCGTGATTGATGTCATACCTTCCCTGTCAAAATTTTTTCCTTGCAATCTCATATTATATGATCATGTCTTATCTTTTAATTTGGAATATGACAGAGAGGTGGAAATGGTTGGACTAGCTTAAATCATTGAATGAGATCTCCTTTGCGTTTGATGTCGTGTGTCATGGGGATCTTTACGTTCTTCTCAACCTAATTTGAGGAATAACCATGTTCAATGTATTCCTTTGACATTTTGTCAAATGGTTCACAGGCAGTTATAGTAAGCTTCCTACGGTATTCATTTCGCATGATCTAGGTAATAGAGTGCAGATGACAGCTTGTTGACGACATGACACTAATGTCATTAGAATATGAAGACTCACTAAGGGAAATAAAGAGTCCTATCGTGTTCTATGGATATCACGACCTCATGTTCAGTTTCCGTTGGGTTCCCAAACGTTTTAAAGAGGGCGTTCTGGATTATGTCCCAATTAAGTTGTCATGCATTCATACTTCATAGCTATGTATGTTCTCTCAAATAGGCTCTTGCCTCTTTGAAAGCCATAGACATGATGTCTTCTCGCATGTGGAGTGGGCTTACGTGATTGTGCAAATGTCCTCCCAAGCAATTCATGAATTTCCTCTGCTACATGATGCACTCCATTTGCAAACTTGCTCTTTTCATAGACTCCAGTACCGGGAGATTGTGACACATGCTTCCTATTTTATGAACCAGCCATTAATAACATCACGCCAAATATTTCAGTCACCCCTACATATTTTCATATTTCAAGTTCAATAAATAATTGAATTGGCTTCAAAGGGATGATTCATGTGTGTCCATAGCACTTGAGACCAAGGAGATTAATGTTTTCATGATAATGGGGAACTCTTGAACTGATTCAAACTTGGGGGCACACTAAAGTTATCATGATCTACCTATTCGACAAATGCAAATGCCGCACTGGTGACATCTACTTCTTCTAATAAAGGTGTGATGTGCTATGTCATCCCATGCTATTTGTCAGGTTAAAGCACTGCCTGCAATAGTAGGAATGTGGCATTGACCCCTTTGTTAATTGGGCATTTGTCAACTATTTCTACTTAACGTGTTTCACTTAATTTGAGCTGCTAAAACAAGGAACTTTACATCTGCAAAACCTAGGCACACATCAGCCATGATCTCTTCTTGGTGTTGAGAAAACTATAGTGATCACTGGCATCACAGAATATGTTTATTTGTTATTACATTCACTTTGAGTAGCAACATGAGTTGGACAGTGCATAGATGAATCAACATATACATTGTAAATGAGGCACTTGTTGATTATATGCATCATGCCATGTTTACTACGTTCGGGTGCTTCAAAGGAGTAATACTCTAATTAATCAATACACTTTTTATAATGGCTCCTCTGAAACCATATTTCCGATCTTCATTAACCAGTCTCAATATACAAATATATGATTAAATGCCCAAGGGTTTGATACTGCATGTCTTGGAGTTGACAAACTCACAACCTTCAATTTGAATCTGCATCCTTGAGGTTGTGAATGTTAACTCTAAAATGTCACATCATAGACAAGTTGCATGTGTTTCTTTTTGATAAAATGTGTCCAAAAGTGAATGCACAATTTGGGCACACTGACTGTAATTGACCCAGTAGAAATAAAGTTTAAACAACCTACATATGCTGGCAAAGACATGTCCCAAATATAGAAGCACAGAAAGGGCACCTGGACTGTTTATAAGAATGCCACCAGTAGTTTCATAGTCAGTATGGATTTTTTTGCAAGTTTATAAATAAAAAGAAAAAATCGCCAAAAAAACATATAACCAGCAAAAAAACTTTAGATCAATATAGTAGAAAATCATTTTATATAATGTGATTCTTACATACCATTTTGTTGGATTCAGATTGCAATTTTTTTCATTACTAAATTGTTTTCTTGTGGTTGTGGAGATGTGTTCTTTATAAAAGAATCCTTGCAAAGACAATTTCTTATTTTCTCTTTAAGAAACTCTTTGCTTATTTATAGGTGTAGATCTAAGTTACAAATTGTCATCATCCTATATAAAATTATTACTCTGATAGTGCCACTTTAGTATGCAAAATGGTCAAATAAAATTCATTAGGTCAATAGATAATAAAAATGTTGACCTATCATGGATAGTTGATTGGTTGAAGGTAAATTGTGTCTTCGCAATTTTGTTTTCCAATGTTGCAATTTTGATGTATTTCAGTTTTGTATTCTTATGTTTGTCATCATTGAAGATGCTTTCTTCTTATTTGATCACATGCTTTTCTATTTGTTGTGATTCACTTCATACATTCGCTTACTGTAAATTGAATATTTTTGTCATCTTGCAAGCTAGAAGAGTGTTGAAGGGTGTCTGAATAAAACCAGCTAACACAAGGTATTTATGAAATCAAAATAAACTTCTTTTGTTTCTTTTGAGACTCTATCTTTTGAAGAACACATCCTTGACTTCAAATAGTGACTTGTGGTTACAGTAGTGTTAATGATCAATTTCACTAGTATACACATTATGTCCTAGCAAATTATAGTACCATTTTGAGCTTCCATCTAGTTCCATTCTTGATGAGGACCTATTTCATCAAGGCCTTGGTGATTGGAATTCTTATAGCGATGTAAAATGGTCAAACAACATTCATTATAAATGGTGCAAAAGATAAATTGCATTAGGCCTTAAGTATCACAGATGAATGTACTCAAGGAGTGTGAAATGCATCTCATTGATCTTCATGGGGAGAATTTAACAACTGCTCTTCTAGAAATGAAAAACTGTATTGGGCCTAAATTAGTTTTATTCCTAGTTGAAGCAGTGTGAAATGCAATCCATTCATCTTCACGAGGAGAATTTTACAACTTCTCTTTCGGTAATGATTTTATGATCTCTATTTCAAACATTAGTAGGTGGAAGATACATTATAAAAGCAAGTAGGATTGTAGCTCTTTTGAAGTGCTGGAAGTTACTCAAAATAATGTATGTATTCCTCTATTGCATTTATTGAAGATTCATGTCAATATCATGCCTTTATAATCTATTATATATGTTATTCTCTCATCTCTATATCATCTTGGGTTTGAACTCTGTATTCCCAATAGCATCATATTTTAAGTCATCTTTCAGTGAGGTATGTTCCCAATAGCTTCATATTTTATAACATATTTCAGTGACATTTGTTCAATTTTGTTTTCATTTAATCTTTGTTCCTAATAGCCATAAGTGTGAACATATCAGATCTCTATTTATTTGTAGACCGGTATATAAACCATTTAGTGCTCTAAAGCCCACTAACTATACCTAATGAACATTAATGAATAGGGGTTGCCTGTGGTAGAGAAAGAATGTCTAAATCTCAATCATTTCTTCATGTTATCCCTCTTGCAGCTAGCACATGGAAAGTAGTTCAAGTTTTAGGAAACACTTATTGCATCTATTGGAAGTGAACATTTAAATTCCTTGCAGTTGCTAGCTCCATACTATTGTAACTAATGTAACAATTCAGAATTCATTCCATTACTCTGTATTTGAGTTTATCAATAAATTTGAAACAAGCATCCATCTCCATTCTATGAAAAGCACTATGTATTGGTCTAAAGGAAAAATTAAATACTCCTAGAGTTGTATTTTGGGTCACTATAATCTATCAGTCAGTAAAGATGCACAGAAAATAAATGGTTAGATTAATAAATTCCTGGAGGTTGGTCATTAGACTTCTACTGGTACACATCTACAAACTATTTGATAGAATGTCTTCATACTTATACTTCAACATCATATAACTTGATAAAGCTAGTATATTTACTTTTCCACAAATATAGCCAGTCCTAAATGGACTAAGATTTATTGATATTTGTGGCTTCCTTTTAGCGTCCAATTTTAGCACCCAAAAACTTCTACCTCTCTGATCCCGCCAAGTCAACCAAAAGGAGATGTCTATATAGTGTATTGTTCAATGATCCATTCTACAATCTCATAGCGATACATTCATTCAAAGTGTCATCTTCACATTGTTCATTGTTGTGTTTCACTAGCTTGACATCAACTACAACATATCACCTCTAATTTCACACATTATGTCATAAATGGAGGCCCTTATTTTTATAAAAAATTAGGCTCCATGGATTAGAGCTTGCTAAGCAGCTTGCAATTTCTTCTGATTTATGGTCAATGCATCTTATTTTTTCTTTTCTATTGAAGCTAATTCAAACGGAAATTGAATTCACATTAAATTGTCAAAAGTAGATATTATTTGTTAGCCATATCCATTATAGACATTTTTAAAGGAAAATAATAAACTAAACATTTTCGATTTATTTTCTGAAATCTTTGATAAGATTTATTAGGAGTTCCTTAGAAGATTATGAAAAGGAAAGAATTCCTTCTGCCTCTATTATTTCTCAAAAATCTTAGTCCATTGGTGTTATACTAATCGATGAATTCTACAATTGGTTGTACAATGCTATTCCAAAAGGCTAAATATTGTAAGTGTTTACAATATGATGAGTTTCTTTTATTATCTAAGTTGATGTTGTTTCTTCCTATAGATAAGCTCTTCTTTTCAATGAATATGAGATACTTTTTGTTTCTGCTTTTCTATGTCAATCAAATTAGACAAATTGAGCTTTTGATTAAACCAAAATAACATATTCTCAACAATTTCTTATTTGGGAACTATAAATCTATTTCTAGTGGTTTCAGGTCTGATGGAAAGTAGAAGTAAAGGTCAAAGTTAAGCAACCATTGTTTGCACAGTAAGTAAAATATGTCATGTTTTCTTGAGACTCATTGACATGCTACTGCCTTCGAATGTTGGTCTATCTTTTATCATCTTCGAACTGCAGTTAGTATGCAACAACATACTTCAAATTAGATGGGTATGGTATAATAAAAGTTGAAGCATTTGTTGTGAAGATGAGCGATTTAAAGCTACATGCTTTTCCCCTGGTTTTACCTAAAAAAAAATAGGAATAATAACCATGGGGTGCATTACCACAACTACCAAAAGAGAAAGATTTCTTTATCACCTAGTTAGTTCTTTTGCATTTCATTGATTTTTTATATGTGAATGCATTTCATACATAAATATGGTGCATTAGTTGATATTTGAAACAATAAGTTTCAAGATCTAAAATAAGGTGAGTATTGAATTATATGGCATTAAAATTTCTACTAAATGGATTGTAATTTTTCCCCTCTAATCAATTTCATGAAGTTAGGAAATATTTGAGATTGCACCATGGCTTTGATCACAATTTTTTACATTTTTGTATATCTGATTTGTTTTCCCTTACCCATTAAACTATAGACATTTCATATCTATGTCTATCTTCAACATCTAAATATGGAGATTTTTTTAATGATATCAAGTCTTCTACTACATCCCATATCAAGGCAAAGATGTTTTATATTACATCCAAAGACATACTTAGAAGGAGCTTGATGGTGTTTAGTATGAGTTGCAGGCCACAAAACCCATTAAGATGGGTATTCACGTCATTAGGAACCAATATCTAAAAAAGAACTTTCCTTATGGTTTTCTTCATAAACATATGTATTTAAAGCATGGATCGTTTGTACTACACCATTAAACTTGGTCGATGATGTTTGGGTCAGTCTAGTCACTTCACTATGAGGCTATATGGTTAAGGACAAAGATGTTTTATGCTACCTCAAAAGACATACTTAGAAGGGAGCTTGATGATGTTAACTATGAGTTAAAACCCACAAATCTCGCTGAGATGGAAAAATCCCACTAAGATATTTCCTTATGGTTTTATGATTTTGTTCATAAAAATATGTATTTAAAATAAGGATCTTTTTTACTACACCAATAAATGTTGTGGATGTGTAATATGGTGTTTGGGTATGTCTAGCTACTTCATTATGAGGCTATAGAGTTAAAGAAACTCAATGTTATTATTCAATGATGGATACGACATATCTAGTGCTCCGAGACTTTGCAAGTCTGAGCAAGACTCTGTGAGTCTAAGGTAGAGGCGGCCTTTCCAAGGCAAATGACCTCTAGACTTTGACTTGGCCGAGTCTTGGTAGAGTCCACAGAGTCCAAGAACTCTGTTGAGTCCCAAGCCTAGGACTCTCCAAAAAGATATATTTTAATTTTTTCAATTTTTTATTTCTTTTTTAAATTTAAAAAGATAGAGATTTTTGGAAGGTGTTTTTTTTTCCAATGTATATGAATTCTGAAAATGATGTTGTGGTATGTTAGAAATTTATTAAGGATTGAATATTAAATCTTCAACTTTATATTATGTTATTTAGTTTTTTTTCCTTCAAAAACTCGTTGTTATACTTATGCGATCTATGCAAAATTGTGTATGAGTGTTAAGTAGCTTCTATTTATCTCAATTATTGTGTACTTCATGTTAATTGACTAAATGATGCATGAAAAAATCGTTAAATCCTTAAAAATCGTTGAATTTCATGGGTTTTTCGATTTTCTGAGTCTTTGTTGAGTCCTAGCTGAGTCCAATACCTGAGTTAGAGTCCAAGTCAAAATTTGACTTTTTGAGTCAGAAGCAAGTCCAAGTCCCATAACTATGGGAAAATCTACGATGTACTTTATTGGTTGTGGTGGACCAACTCCCACATCATTTTGTAAGAAACAAATATTGGAATAAATTAATTAATATGATTTTTCTTGCCAAGTTAATTTGTTATGCTACTTTGTTGAGTGTCTTATATGAGATATTGAAAATAAATAGTGTATATTTGTACTACTATTTTCTTGAAACATTAGATGTTGGAGTTGTAAGAAAAAAGTATTAATCTAATTTTTTTAAAAATAGATTTGTTTAATAATGTCTCTCAAGACAATAGTTGGATGTAAACACTATTGTCCCTCTAAACACACTAGTTGGGATTAAGGTAAATTGTCTCTAATGAGACAAAATTACTTTTGTTTCATATTGTCTTATAGCAACAATACTTAAAAGATGAGATGTGAGATAATACAAAAATTTGTAGTAGTGCGCGTGCCTTGACTTGAGTTACATGTTGCCGAACATCATATGAGATTACAACAAGGTCACTCATGATAAATTTTTATTATGTACTAAAAATTTCTCTCCAAATTTAGCATTGAAACCTAGAAATAATTATTCAAATAACAAATTTGGGCACTCAAGTAGTGTTTGACGTAATACCTACAAGAATTTCTTTTAATGCAAGTAAATCAGTGAGTTTTCCATTAAAATATAGAGAAAGTAAATTTAATGACTCGCTTAAATCTATATATTCAATCAGTAAATTGAAATTCTGTATTGTTTCTTTAAATTTTTTCCAAAAAGTAAAATATACACAATTTCTTATTTATCGAAGAACAAAAATTCTATATGAATTTTATTAAGAGATTGGGAAACATCTCCCCTACCACATGACACTCGTATGAGATTGGCAAAAGATTCAACTCTAAAAGAACTGGGTGCATTTTAAAAAATATATATCTATAAAGTAACATGATCTTGAAATTTTATTGGACAATTTTTTAACCATTCATTACTACATCAACTGTTAACCATCAATGTCATCATAAAACTTTGAGTTTGACTCTTAACATATGTAAATAAGGACGTGAAGCGTCAGAGTTCTTGCCATTGGTGTTTGAAGGGTATTTGATTGTAGATGGTTCAGATGCATTAATTCCATAATTGAATTTAGGAGAAATTAGTTTTTCATTATGTAAGGTGTACTTTGCCAAGTACAGAAATGAGAATTAATTCTTGATAGAGAAGTAGTTGAAGAATGATTTTGCAAGTGTGGATTTTTTTTATTTTTTTTTGATACAGTATTGATTACAGTTGAAGAGGCTATCTTTTTCATTACATCAGTCATCATAAAATGAGGGGGATTTATATTTAATTGTGCTAGTTGCTATTTATGCCATCTTCTAGCTATGATGTTGTTGTAAGAAGACTATGATGTTGTTGTAAGAGTCTTCTTTGGAGCCCTATGAGAAAAGGAAAAAGAGATTAGTGTGAACTTTGATTTGTATTGAGCGTATAGTCATTTGTGAAATGTAAAAATGAAGAATGTTTGAAAGAAATTTATACCTATTGAGTTTTAGGAGTATTTAGATCCATGTTTCAGCATTTTTTTTTTTGGAAGTGTTATCTATCACTATCTTCTTCCAGCAATGATGTTGTTGTAAGAGTCTTTGTTGGAGGCCTACAAAAAAAGGAGAAAGAGTTAGTGTCAAGTTTAATCGGTAGGGAGTGTATAGTGTTTTCTGAGTTGTAAAAATAAAGTATGTTTGAAAGAAATTTATACCTGTTGAGAGTCGTTTGTGCTTTTGGCAGTGTTTGTGAAGCTATTTTGCTTCTCCTCAGAGTGGGTGGGACTTTTTTTGCCTTCTAAATTATGGGTGTATGATTGCAGAAATAGATCCACTAAGAAAGTGTATGTGCTGATGTGCAATGTTATTGTGTAAATCTGAGCATATAAAAATATATTTTAAGGTGTGGAATAGTACATTGAATTTTTGAAATGTAGAGCATACTTAGGCATGAGTATTTTTTTTGTTGTATCATGTAAATGTTGTACATAGAAATGCATGAATTTATTTGATGTAGTTGAGAAAGTAATTTTGTTAAAGTAGAGGAAGATTGTTTTGTACATATAAAACCAGCAAGAGCTTTTGGAATCTATTAAGAATATCTATGTTGGAAGCTTTGTTGTTTACATCAAAATTATCATAATTCATAATGAATGTGAACGTTTATATAACCCTATTTTAAGAATGGGAAAAAGTAGATTGCATGATCCGGATGTAGAACATTGTAAACGATGCATATTTCTATTTTAGGATTATGTAGATATGGAACATGGAAATACATAGATATAGTATAATTAACATTAACAGTAGGTGTAGCTCAATTTGCCTTTTCAAAAATGAGTTCAAAAAATAGTAGTTGTTTATGCAACATTGTAATGCAAGAGTAATTTGTTTCGAGTATTTCTAAATTAATGGAGCTTGGAGAAACTATTTTTTGACATGGTCAAAACTAGGAAAATGTGAGAGCTCATTTTTTTGTTTTTGTCAGTTGAATTTCCCATAGAGCTCGTAGCCATAGAGAAGGATATGTTAAGATGGACTGGAATATGCATTTGTCACAGTTAAAATTCCAATAAGCTGTAGCAAATATGTCAATGGCACTATAATATTGAAGTAAGGTAATTCCTTTATAAATGCTTCCTCATTTTCATGAATTTAGATTGTCAGTTGAAATGGGGTTTGAATCGTGTTGCTTTGTGCTGTTAGAAGTAGAGCAGTGCGATCATGTTTTTCAAAATCTATATGGATGTGAAAAGCAATGAAGTGTTTATTTGAATTACCTTTTACTAATTTTTTCTTGCTTTGGGTCTTGTTCACTCGCTGGTTGCTTTGGTGGATTCATTGTTGCTACATAAATCTCAGTAAGTTTCTATGTCAATATGTTTTGTTATCATTGTTGTCATTGGTATCATGAAGGTGCACAAAAATTGCAAGATGGTCAGACTAGTATGCATGTGTTTTGTAAATGGAACATATTGTATGAGGTGTGTTTATCCAGACATGGTCTATTAATGATTTGTTTGCAAAATGGTTTTGTTCCATCATGAAATGCATGTTGTGTTCTAACATATAATTTTTGATGATTTTTTGTGTGTTATTGTTGTTGGACATGTCAATATTAAAATCCCCTAGAATAAGATGAGTATTTGTTGTTCTGATATCTGTCTGTATTTTAGTAATAATGGTTAAGATCTCTTGTGTTGAAGTTTTTGGTCTTGAATATATGTTTGAGACAGTAATGTTGTTGAAACCTTTTTGTAATATTATTGTTATGGCTTCTGTATTTGTTGTCTTATGTTGCAATGTTGTGGTGACTGATAAGTATTTTTTAGCTAATGTCATTATACCATGTATATGGTACATTGCATAGCTGTTATACTCATGAAGGGGAATCTTGCTTTCTGGATAGGGTATAAGTTGGGTTTCTTGAAAGAACAAGATATTTGTTGCCATTAACTCATGGTCATTGATGATGTCATTTGTGTGTGATTTGAAACTTTGAGTGTTTAAAGTACACAATAGTAAGTGTCTTTTAGATATGAGGCAGTTAGTTTGGTTTTCAAATTGCCATTGTGCTTGTGTTTCAAGACGAGACATTTCAGCACATATTTTCGGTTTCACTTTGAAGTGTTTTGGTTACAAAGGCTTCAATAGATACAATGATTCAATTGTTCTTGTCCAAGATAGTGTTGTGTATGTTAGACCATGTTGTGTAATTCCTGAAGGATCAAATGCCAATCCTTGCATTGTGAGGCCTTGAGAGCGATGTATTGCTCGTGCACATGCTACTTGTATTGGGAATTGTTTCCTAATTGTTGTGTTTCCAGTTGAGAAATTTTTGGGGTAAGGCCTATTTATTCGTAGTATGGAAACCCATTTTTTGTTTGTAATTTTATTGTAGTATTGGGCTAGTCTATTCTTCTATTGGATGCCAATTTTTGGATCATAAAATTCTATCCAAACTATATCAACATTTGGTTCTTTTGTGTATGCTCTGAATATTCCATTTGATCCATTGACAAGTCCATCTTGTGTATTATAGTTCCCTGCAATAATTTCTACAAGGATGTTAGGTTTGAGGATTATTTGACTAGGTAGCATTGCTGTTGTGTTGTGTAATCGTAGTCCAAGAGTGCCTTCATCCTTTTCATCAACTACACCTAATATTATAACTTCACCATCAATTTTAGACAACATATTTTTGTTATGTGTATCAACATCCTTTTTGGAGTGAAATAGATAAGGGAATGTTGGTTCCATTGGTGGTGGTCGTAGGCAGTTGTAATTGAGATATTGTAAGTTAGCATTTGTTTGCTGACCTATTCTTATTCTATTCAATGTTGAGATGAATTTCTAATTGGTTTGGCACATTATTGTGTTCAGTGAATAGCATTTGACATTTTCTTTCCAGAAATTATAAGGCATTAGTTGTATTGCATTTGGTTTTTTCTCGAACACAACACTATCAAGAACAGGCAGTGCTTGATATAAATCACCACAGAAGATTGTATCTAGATTGCCAAAGTATGCAGTTGGTGTTTGCATTATGTCTCATAATCTTTTATCAATGTAGAGCAAGAATGTTGAACCAACAAGTGATATTTCATCTATAAGGAGTACACGTAGTTGACTATAGGTCTTTGATATTGTGTCTAGTGTGTCTATATTTAATGGTATGAATTTTGTTTTATTAAAAGGTATATGAAATGCAGAGTGTAGTGTAATTCCACCTATGTTGTATGCAGCTTTACTGGTAAATGCTATTATTAGCCCTTTTGGTTTATCTGGATCATTGTCTAGGTGATCACTGTAGACATGTAGGAGAGCCTGGTAAATGGCTATAGCAGTAAATGTCTTTCTAGTACCTGCTCCACCAGTTAGGAACAAATGTAGTGGAGTTGTGTGGTCTTTTATTTTTTTTCATTGTGATGTCTTTAACGATGGCTTGTTGTTCTTTATTTAAGAGTTGTCTCAATTTATAATAGTCATTGGTGTTCATCAATTGTGGAGCTTGCATTGTTTGAAACTTTTTTGGAGCTATATTATCGAGATTCCTATGGAAAGTATTTGGGATATCTGATTGTATGTCATATTCCTCATGTTCTATTTTTTTTTTTGGGACATGTGTTTCACTATTTTGATTGTCATTGTCAAGGTCGTCTGTAGCCTTGTCAATGTCCCCCCATATAGAATTTGTGTTGTAAGTAAATTTTACACGATTGTTGTGAATTATATGTTCAATATGTAAATATGTTTCATGCCAGGATTGGAATTTTTGTTTTAATGTGTCTTCGTGTATTCTGAATGGTACATACAATAATAGTTGTTCTCTACAATGATTCTCTAAGTTCGTATGTTTGCTGAAATTAATAAAGTGGAGTACACGTGGTTTGGATTTTGGATCTAGAGAGGAACCATTTTTGTTGTATTTTGAAGCAAATTCAGCAAGGCATGTGTTGGTTATGTTTTATGGGCATTTTAAGTAGTATTGTATGAGTGATTTGCACATTACATTTTCAAAATCATCTTTCTCTTCATTTAATTGTTTAATGGGTTTCAATATAAAAGTGCATTCGCTATCTATTCTTGTGTCAATAAAGATACATTTTCTTGAACTCTGATTCAGTGGGAGGACAGAACAAGGTGAGCGGCCTGTTGAGATGACATTTGTTGTAAGTTTAATAGAGCATTGTTGAGTTTGCTGATCATTTTCAATGCATCTATATTTTCGTGTTTGTGGTCTTTTCAGATTTTTTTAAATGCATTTGTCATTGACTTGTCAACCTTAGCCATGTATGAGCTACAATACACTGCTGATGCATACGCATTGAGCACAAATTGTGCATCTGTATTGGCTTTCCACATTTTCGGTATTTTCCTTGCAAACTGGTTGTTCCAGATGTTTGAAGGATTTCTTTGGAGGAAAAGAGTTGGTCTATGAATTGTTGACCTTAAAGCAATGAAATAGTTAGTTTTAGTGATTTCATGTTCCATTAAGAAGTCATCGAATGTGAATGAAGCATTGTAGTTTGCTTTCTGTAACTTTTGGAGGATATCATTTGCAATGGATCTTGTAATTTTCATTTTTTTTGGTAATGGTTCAAGTATTGTTGTTTCTCAAATTGGTGGAAGAGGGAAATTGTATCTACATGTTTGTTTTTTCGATCTTCGACATTGTTTGGTATGTTTGTGAAGCATGACTAAATGAGGTTCTAGTTGTGTAGTTTGACATGTTATATAAGTATCTACAAATTGGACAATGGTGCTATTATTGTATTTTTCGTAGATGGGTGCATTCTTTACCCATATAAGCATGTGATCATGTTCATTTCCTTGGTTTTGGAATTCAGTGACTGAAAAGTAGTCCAATATATTTCCGAAGAAAGAGCTATCTGTAAATATTAGCTTTTTAAGAGAATTTATTCTATGTCTGTAGTATCATTCACATGTAATTGGATCCTTTTTTATTAGTTCAAATTTATTAGTATGATGATTGTTCTGCATTCTTCCTGATACAGTTGTTGAATAGTAGGTGTTGTGTAGGTCGTCAAGTGTGGCTGTCAGGGAATCCCAATTTTGTTCCGCACTACAAAAAGTGAGGAAGAAAGTGGGGGGTCCTAGTTGGCATATCATTGCAAATACATTTTTTTAAAGTTGTTGAATATAGTCTGGGGCTATTCTAATTCTTTTGAAATCAACATAGCCAATATCTGATTTTAAAATTTTCTCGAGATTTGGTTTATGTTTAACATCTTTTGCTAATAACTTTCTCCCTTTCAATTGTCCTTTTCGTATTCTAACTGGCATTGTGGGCAACACTTGGTGTATGAGTATTTTGATTGTTTTGAAGAATAGGTTTGTTTTGTGGTATGCAAAACACCTATTGGAGTGTAAGAATTCTCACTGGGCTATTTTTTGGTAGCTAATTTTTTTAACAATGTCATCATCATGTGGATTGCCAAAGTAGAGTGTTGGGTAGTTCATTTCCTCAGCATATTTGTCCTTGAATCTTCCAATTGGGTAGTAGTCTTGTGTTGGCGCAATTTCAATTACTTTATCTTGCATTTTATGTATACTGTTTGATTTAGTGAATCCATGAATCAAAGTTTTAGATGCCTCTTCTTGGTCAATTTTAGTATTTGAGTCATTGTCAGTTGCCTTATATTCATAATTTTGTGCAGTTTGTATTTCCATTTCTATTGCTTGTTTCCAATTTTTGTTCAGCTTAAATTTTTGCATTCTATACAATTTAGTTCTTATCAATTGGTTGAGAGCATGAATGATTGCATTTGGTCACACCATGCCCTTTTGAAATGCATTCTTCTATTCTAATCATCTTTTGAGGGCTACTGCAATTGTTGTTGTGTTAGAAATTGATGACGATAATGCTTTTTGTATAATGTGTGTGTCAACATGGAACATTAATAATTGAACCCATTAGTCTCATTTGGGATCTTTTATATCCTAGCTCCCAAATTTGAGCAAATGCAATTTGCAATGAAACAAGTCACTCCTCTAACTATGTGAGCATTTGCACATAGTGCAGTGGTTTGTTAGTTCATATCCTATGTGGGACAGCATACTTTGGAATTGCTGATTGTTTTAATGAAGCATTACATGAACAAAAAATCAAATTATCCATTAATGTTTTTTCGGTAGAATTGACAAGTTTGTAATAGATTTCTTTTTGTTCATTTTTTAAAATTCTAATGTCTTTCTTGAAGCATAATAGGTGGCATATTGTGCATACATGCTTTGGCGTGTCTTCAATTGCTTTTTAGTAGACTTCTATTGGTAGAATTGTTTTCTTCCTTTTCCTAGTTGGTGTTTTATTTTTTGAGTTGTTTTGACTACTATTCATGTTTGTTTGTGTGTGAGCTTCTCCTAGCAATAAATGTTCACATTCATTTCTTACAACCTTTTTTTTAGATTTGTTGCTGCATGTTTTTTGTTCTAGTGGTTGATAATTTATTCTAGTTCTAATGAATTTTTTTACATGACGTAGTGATTTTTCTTGATTTGTACTTTTTTTTGTCTTGGGTTTGCTATCAGTTCTACCATGTTCACATTTACTATGTTTCCACGATTTGTATATGTTTTTTGTTGTGTTTGTATGTAGTCCATGTTACTTTCTACAAGTGGTTCAAAATGACCACAAAGCGGATTTGCATCACGATAGAGTATTGAGTAGGATTTTTAATGCAAGTTTTCATTGAACTGCAAATACTTTTTTCCCGATGACATTGACCAAAAACATATTTCTATATTTAGCCACTTAGACAACCAATGGATACAAAATATATCTCCCCAAAGTCCTATGTCATTTTGGCCTAATGGTGTAGCAGACAGTCGCATTCTCCTAAAATATGTTTCATGATTGCTCACCTTGTGCAATTCATATAAATGATCAAGATGTAGTTCAGTGTTGAACGAGTGTATTGCTTCTATGTCATGGTTATCTAGAAAGTCGAGGAAGTAATCAATAATGCCATTACATAGTTGACTTGATGTATACTGCTTACAAAGTAGAAGTTCAAACAAGTCAAAAAGGCAGTCGCCAATGTTATATGAAAATGTTTTTATTCTTTGAAGGCCTTCTTTGATTAGTGAGTATTCAATGTTCGAAATTGTAGTTTGTCTTTGGCTACTGTAGTCTTCGAGTTCTATAGTTTCTACTTCTTCTCTCCTAATTTTTGACAGTGGTTCCATTATTGTCTATTATAGCATAAGAGAGATATAATTACTATATTATTACTCAGAAATGTTTTTAACCAAGGCAAGACAATTTAATGAAATGAAATGTTTGTTATGAGGGTTACCTTGTTCTGCTCTCCACTGGTTGTTTCGACGTGCTCGTTCTATGCTGTTTGACTTGATATGTGGACTGCAAAGAGAACACACTAGTTAGAACAGTAAAGGTAAACATGAATGGAATGTTAAATATTGAAGTATGGTTTCTCATATCTCATTTTATATAGTTTTCAATGAAAACAAAGAGAATGAGGTAAGTATTTTCATTTTCTATAATTGAAAATTTTCATGGTCATTTTAAAATATTTGGCAAAAATAAAATCAAAAATTACTTCAATGGTGAAGAGAAGAAGGAATAGCCATGGAATGAGTGGAAAAGTTATTGACTACTTCAAGCTTGTATATGTTACCACTATATTTTACAAGTGATTTTATTAGCATAATAGTTTGCTAAGATTATTATTACTTGTATAATTTTAATTTTAGAATATTTTTAATTCTTTATCAATATAAGAGAAATTGAATTATATTTATCATTTATAAAACTAAATAATTAACTTGAACGAAGTGGAATGAAAGGAGAAATAATGGAAGTTCCAGAGTCTTCCAGAAGAATAACATTAATTGCAATAGTTGACATATATTAGCACCGAAGTTTCTAAATATTTTTTATTGATGGTGTAAGGGTTTTTCTTTGACATTTTCAGATTAAAATTCCTGACTAGGCACTGATTATATTGATAAATAGTGGCAGAATTGATGAATAGGGGATTAACAAGAGATAACCATCTTGTTTTGGTTACAGCTGTGTAAAATTGAAAGAAAATTAGAAAAATAGTCTTCATACCATTTAGTTTTTGACCCTCAAGTTTCTTCCACGTTTCAGATCAAGTTTCAGATCGAATATCATGGCTATGTTAATAACAATTGTGGAATCAATGAACAGGGGATTTGTATGATAGACACTAGATTTTCATGCGAACATCTTGTTTTGGTTGCAAAGGAATGAAATTGAAAGAAAATCACGACTTTTTTTTAATAGCCTCTGCTTTTTTGATTTTTGATAAGGTAATTTTTCATAGCTCCAAATTAATTATATTTCTTAACATGGTTTATTGAATGTTTGAATTTGTAAATTTAAAATTCATTGTATGAAAGTCCATTTATAAAGTACGTTTATAATGGGTTAAACATTTGGACACTGATTTTGCTTTAGTGGGCATCATGGTCAGGACTAGTAGTAAAAGTTAGATTTTTGGAGGTCGACTGGGACTGTTCTGTGGAGGAAGAAGATTAAATATTGATGTAATGTCCAAGCTCTAGAAATACATTAAAAAAAACATTGTAGCTCAAATGTCTCCACTTAACAATAAATGGTACTATACAACATATGAAAGATTTACCTAATCTCACCATTTGGGGTCTTTGCGATCTTTGTGAATTTTCTTGATGAATGGATGAGTACCTCGTCACAATTGAGCTTTAGGCAATTTGTTTTTTTTTTAATTCAGCAAGGAAACATTTTTCTTTGCAAATTAAGTTTTGATGAAAATAGTTTCATCATTTGTTTGTAGAAACTTATTTGAAATTTGAAAGATCTCTTTAAGCTTTGTCCTATTTTCAGAAAAAAAAAAAAAAAAAAAGCACTATTTTATTGTATGTATTTTATGTAGAAATTATGGGTAAAATCATTAGATTGGTTGTAGCAATATAGAATTCATTTTGACATAAGATGGTATTTAATTTGTATTTGTTAAATTAGGTGTTTCAGAACTGGTGTGTGAATATCATAGCTCTAATGTTCAATGCACCTATTTCTGAAAAAGAGCAAGCTGTTGGTGTTGGGACTGTGGGATCTTCAGAGGGTATTATGCTCGTTGGCCTTGCATTCAAATGCATGTGGCAAAACAAGAGAAAAGCTCAAGGGAAGCCTTATGACAACCCTAACATTGTGACAAAGTAACATTAATTGGGTTTCTATTGATTCAACGTGATCTCCAATGTTTATAAAACTGAGGAGAAGCTCATTACATTTCACCTTAAATGAAAAGAGCAAATACAGAATATTGATAGATTGATTCTTTAGGGGAGGGTCTAATTTTAGCCCAATTTAATGCAGGTGCAAGTCAGGTCATTGCTCAGTACTACCAACTCATTCGTCTTGGGTACGAGCTAAGAAACATATGATTCATTTAATCAGTAATTTATGTTTGAAAGAACCAATTGACAAAAACCCAATTGCAAAATGGGTGCAGGGATATAAGAGAATCATTGAAAATTGTAGAGCAGATACCAAATATTTGCATGATAATCTCATAAGAATAGGGCGATTCAATATGTTGTCGAGAGAGGAGGGTGTGCCTCTAGTTGCATTCTCTCTCAAGGAGAAGCTCAAGTACAATGAACATGATTTTTTAGAACATCTGAGAAGGTTTAATTGGGTGGTGCCTGCATATAATATGGCTCCAAATGCTCAGCACATAAGCCTTCTGCGAGTGGTCATACGAGATGATTACAATAGAAGTTTCGCTGATAGGCTCCTGCAAGACATCTCTATAGTTTTGAATGAATTGGACTCATTACCAGTCAAACGAGAGAGGAAGACAGGTCATGTGGCTGCTCATTCAAATGTGAATGACCAGGGAGTTTTAACCAGGAATTTAGCTAATCTCACCATTTGGGGTCTTTGTGATCTCTGTGAATTTTGTTAAGAAAGTTTTGTATTTATTGTAAGAAAGGCTTTGAATAAATGATTCTATTTTTAGCAGTTGTGGACTTCACAATTTTGAGCTTCAGGCTTACAATTTTATAATACATAGCAAATTTTTTCTCCATAAAATATTGATTTCAGTAAGATTACCCATCAAAACCATCAAAGTATTCATGAGAATTAGGAATATTAAGGTTAGAAAATGACTTACATTATTTTTTTGATGTCGATATGATTTGTCTACTACTTGGCACAGAGAAGAGGACGACAATATCTTATATCAAACTAAAATGGTTCCGCTTCAAATTGATATGCAAGTCTTCTGCCAAAAAGAGAACATGGAAATGCCTCCCTTTGTTTAGTCAATCGCTTTGTTTCATCAATTGCACCTATTTTGCTTTGCCGCTCACCGACCATAGTACCCATGTATGTACAATTCACCAAAGCTTATAAATGCTCATTACACTAGCCTGCACATAAATCTAGAGGCTTCACCGATATATCTAGAGACTTCTTCTATTTTCTAAGAAATTTAGCTATTCAGAAAATTATTTTTCTCCCTACCAAAAATAGTAGAAGCTAATCATATTGCAAGGAAATATTTTTATTTTAGATTTTTAAATTGCTCAAATTTTAACAACTTTAGAAGAGACAAATAGTTTAGAATAATTCTTAAATTACATTGGTTAGTTTTTTTAAAGATTAAGTTTAATTGGCATCAAACTAGCATCAAACAGATGCAATAGTTTCCTGCACGGTAGGAACTAAAAATAAAATTAACTAGCAATCACACCTTAGTGTGCAATAGGTACACCGTATTTTGGTGTAAGTTTTTTTGCTTGACTATGACAAATGAGACATTGTAATTGTTCCTCACATTTAATACAATATGTTTGGTAATGAACAAGCAGATAGATAATTAGGCGGGAGATGGAAAGTAGCAAATATTATTGTGCAGCACACTTCGATGAGCTTTGATTTCCCAATCGATCTTGTGTCTGGGCCCTTTTTTGTGTGTGTATGCAATGTCATTTACACCTACATAGATTATAGTATTTTTATAAGCTTTGAATTTGTAGAGTCTAATTTGTAATGTATGTATGGAAAAAGTAATTCAAGCTTACCTATAGTATATGTGTCAAATTTGCAATTGTTGTAGTACTTGTATTTGATAATCCTTGAAGGCGATTCTCCTCTTCTTTCCTTTGTGCAATAAATGGGTTTGTTTGCATTCGTGCATATCTTTCAAATGTGAATGTGGGTTGAATGCGGAGGTTAGTAACCTCACATACTCTTGATATTGCTATGAATGTTAGCCCCTATCGATCTATTTTCCCAATGTCGATTGTTGCTCTTTGTAGTGTCAGTCCTTGTGACTTGTGGATTGTTAGGGCCCATGCCATTTTTAAAGGTATTTGTCTATGAATGCCATGACTTATTGGTAGAACTGGAATATTTTGTGGGTTGTTATGGTCCCAGGGTGGCCCAATGTAGTTTGGAAAGTCAACAACTACAAATAGAGGGAGTTGAGGTGGCTTTTCACCAACATTATAGACAATTTTTTTTACTTGTCCAAGTGCGCCATTGACAAGTCCAGTTTCTACCCACAAGTTTGGACAGAGCATGACCTTTTGGTCAGCACATAAGAGGATTCTTGACTGAAGTTGTTCTTCATTTGGATTTGAACATGGTAAACCTTTTAGTTTTTCTGCATCAGAAAGGGCAACTTGTTTTGCCAATGAGTGTAGCATGCATTTGTTATGTAGTAGTACCTGTTGATTTGTGGCAAAAAGATGTATTGATGACAAAAAGAGGGTGTTCTCTTCTGAGCTGATTGTGGAGCCTGATCTTGACATAAGAAGCCTCCAATCTGCAATTATTGGCGTTGCATTCTGTAAATTTGATAGTTCACAAAACTGCAATTGTATAATACTGTCTCCACTCTGTCGAAATATTTTGTCTAATGTAACAATAGTTTGGAAGCTATGCCATAGTGTGCCACCATAGGAGCTAGAGGCATACATAGGTATGTCTTTGACTGGTGGTAGTTGTCCCAGGTCACCAAATAGAATGAGAGAGCATCCCCCAAAGGGACTGTGGGAATGCTTGTCGCAATCTCATGTCTATTTTTTCTAGTAGCTTTGGACCAATAAAGCTCATTTCATCTATTAGAATATAGCGAATGACGTACATGCACTCTTGGAAGCTAGCAAGTGCCTGTCCCTGTAGAGGTGTCATTTCGTTGATTGGTATTTGAAGAGAGGAATGAATTATCGATGCTTGAATGTTGAATGCTGCTACGCTTGTAGGTGCTAGTAATAGCATTGGTGACTTCCCATGTGGCATTGAGTTTACCATTATGTTTCTGACACTTTTTATGAGATGTGACTTTTCTATGCCTGTTGTTCCCTGAACAATCAGCTTTAGAGGTAATCGTTGAGTGTCGGAACGTAGATGTGCTACAATTATATCATGTGCCTTCTTTTGTGCTACTGATAGTACATGTTGTTCTAGGGGAATAAGTATTTGAGGGGCATGAAATGTAAGGTGATTTCATTGTATGAATGTTGTAGCAAATTTTCGTTGGAGAGTGCTAAATTCTTGATCTTCCCAAATATTGTTCAAATCAAAATCACGGCTTCCTAGCATGTTTAGGTCATTTAAGTGGATAGGCAAGCCTGGGTACAGTCCTGCAAAGACTTGCCATTCATTAGGGATACTATCTGGAATGATATTTTCATGATCTTTTGGGCTAGCAACATCATTTATTGGTTCTTGTATGTTTCTGCGTACATGCAAGGGTTTGTATTGTATTGCATAAGTTTTCCAATTGTGTTCAATTTGTTCAGCTGATGCACCTATATCTGTCGAAATGTTGTGGAATGGTTTGTATAAAATTAATTCAGTCCAACAAAAGGATACATAATTTTTGTCTTCCTTTGCAAGGATTGTAAGGAAACTTGGCAATAAAGAATATAACCGTTTCTACATAACCCATAATAGATCTAAAATAAACACGGAATTAAAATCCACATGCAAGAGAATAGAAAACATACCCACAAAATTATGACACAAGATATACCCTGGGAAACCCTCATTGAGGGAAAAACCCAGCCTCCAAAAGCATCCATTATCATGTATTATTCAACAAAAATACCATTGCCATACAACCATGGAAGCCTTCATGGCCATAGCCACAACTGAGCAAACTATGTGAACAAGCATGAATCCACACATCCCATGCCATGCTTTCAACCTTCACAAATGCTCCCTTGGCTAACCTGTCAAGCCTTGTCCCACTCGACTCTTGCCTTTTGTCTTCTCCTTGTCACTCTCGCTTATTACAACAACTACCCTTGTGGCTGCTTATATAGTAGCAAGTCCCACAAAACCACCAAGTGGTATTACATAAACCATGTGCTAAAACCATGTGCTACCTAACCCACTGACCCCACATTTAATATTGGGCATTTAATTCTTTTCCCCAATATTAAATAATTACATGAAATATTTTTACAATGTTACAATACAACTCATCAAGAATATTCCATGGGAATCTTTACATGTTGCACGTCCATCTAGGCACAACATTACATAACAAAATAAAATAATAAAATAATAATATTATGCAATGTGTGCAACACCCATTATCTCAACAATCTCCCACTTGTTGTATACATTGCATAGGGTCAATCCGTAGCCACACAAAATGAACAAGGGAACAATCCCTCCCAGCACATCCACCATCATGGATCAAAATACACCAAGTGCTCCATCCTAGTACCCGCGACAAAATCAAAGTATCCAGCATCTCAAACATGAATGATCTCACCTCCTATTATGCCACTCCCACTAGACATACATAGAAGCCATCCAAAGAGAAAGCCACCCAACCTGTCGCATTAGAAGATCATAAAATTCTGTACCAACTAAAATTCCAAGCACAAATAACCTGATCCAAAGGTAATCACATGTATCCGTAGTTGTCAAAAAAAAAATATCCATAGCTGAAATAACACCTACAGCAAGTGCCAAACCCATCCAACTATCCATACCTCAAAGGTATAACAAGTGAGTCTCATAGCACCCACATATCCAATCTATAACCTGCAATCACAAGCCTCAAGAGCAATACCTGCCACATATATACCAAAAAGCTCCCACTGCAAAAGATAATGTCAAATCTATAACCAATCCACTCAACACATCTCAAAGAAGTGAATCCATGTAGTATCAAGGACATCCACAATACATAATCCAAAATCCTGCAAAAAATAACTCTCATAACAAGTCTCCAATAGTCTCCCAAGTTCACCACAACCAACAGAGGAAAGAGATAAAGGAATAACCATGTCATCTCTCACATGACATACATGAACACAAACCAGTGATCACAATCTCTAACCAATCTCAAATCCAATGTAAGCAAAAATGAACATCCAGGAAGATAACTAAGACCAGAGAAACCATGCAAATCATAACCTGTATCATGTCCTTCTACACACACCTCTAGATGTAAACTGTGCAAGTATGATCTCCTCCACAAAACCCCAACAAGAAGCCTCAACAACACCCAAACCATACCATATAGCTAATCATGGATGCAAGCCTCTCACAAGAAGATCAAACTCAATAAACCATTCCTAAACCAAGGAATAACCATTCCTAATCCAAGGAAAATGCCCAATATAAAACCATCTCCCAAACTCAATCAGCATAACAACATATGCACATGGAGATAACCAATGCTAAACCATCTCTCAAATGAACCCTCCAGAACTAACTCATGTACCATAGCTCAGGATCCATATCCATGAAAGATAAGCATAAATATAATGCAACTGAGAGAAACAATGGGCTATACCTCTCAAGTAGCAAACCGCCGAGTAGACCAAGAGTGGGGAATGAGAATGCTCATCAAGATACCCAAGTCTCCAACCAAGACTCATCTAAGAACAATCTCCTCTCAAGTCCATATCAAGTGACTGCCCCTCGGACTTCCTACTGAAACCATCAACCGTCCCAACAAATACTTCTCTAATCCAAGAGAAAATCAGCGTCACCACCGTCTCTAAGTATCCATGAGCACCTGTAACCAATAAATCCATGCCAACTCCAAATGCAACATAGCAATATCATGAAGTATCCAGCTTATGATCAGTGTACTCAATACAAGGAAACTAAACCAAGATCAATGTCAAAGTTCCAACCATGGCCTCAGGAACATAAACATGACAACATGATCTTACCATCTCAACCAAAGAGATAACATGCTCCACATGAACATACTATAACATGTCACAACTCTAAACGCGTATCAAGAGTATACCATGACATAATAATGAAACCATCCTCACACCAAGGATAACATGCCAAATAAAAGTATAAACCACACCTTTACCAAGAACCCTGTGAGTCCTCAAGATGCAACCATCTCCACACACCATGAAGAAAAACCATCTCCACATACCAGGAAGAACCATCTCCACACACCATGAAGATAACCAAGAACTCCATGAGTCCTCAAGATCTAACCATCTTCACACACCATGAAGATAACAAGTGCACCATGCAAATGTCAAAGACGCTTCTGCAGCAACAGGATCTAAGACAAACCTCCAACATCTGCAAACACTCAATAAATATATCAATACCAACAATTCCCACTCAACTGTGGTACCAAGTCACCTATGGCATCATAAAATCCATCCTCTCCAAACCAAGAAGATATAAACCAAACCAGGAACTAATCCTGCATTGTCACCCCATCACTGTCACAAGCTCCCACTAAACCGTGCATCCAAGCTATCCATGACATCATGATGAAAAACCCATCCTCTAACCATGAGAATCAACCAAGACATCAAACTATCAAAGAACTCAAAGTGCACATCATGAGCTCCACAAAAGAAACCAAATAACCATGATCCTCAACCAAGAAGATATACCACCATAACTGAATCAGAACATCTAAGCTAATGAACATCAAGGATGTACTTGTATAACCAATCATGCCATGCCAAAATCCATGACATCATGATCACATCCATGAACTGAGCATCTGGCTCTCAATATGTCCTAACCTGTCAGCATAGTCAACCAAAACCATCCACCATGACTGTACCTGGTAACAACATCTCATCCTTTCTACATGAAGAAAATAGTAGATCATGTGACTTAGGGCATAGACAACCCAAATCCAAGCCACCAATCTGAATATGCATCAATAATGAAAGATCAATGGGCAAAGACAACCCATAACCAAGCCATAAATGCAACCTGTAAGTATAGATCGCTTACAACACTGCACAACTTGTAGACCCAACAAGTCATCATGCGTATCCAAATCAAATACTGATAACCATATCATCATGAGACCAAACTGAAATATGAACTGAGTATACAATGACATCAAATCTTAAATCTTCCAATGCCATAAACTCACAATGTTACCATAGTCAAAATATATACCATAAACTATTTAGATCAATATATCAACAAATAATTCATGCCAAACCTGCACCAAATCTAAACCAATGTGTAGAGCTCTCCAAGAGCTTTCCGTTGACTACTCGAAGTCCAAAATCCGACTCCGTATGCCCAAGTTATGCCCCAATCCGTGCTCAAAATAAACAACATCTAACTTTAGGGCTTTGAAAACCTGACAAAATCTCAAAATCATAGAACCAAACCTACACCATCTTGTAGTGCTCTGAATTAGCTTTCCAACTCTTGTAAGAATTCTAAAATCCGATATTCTGAGAGAAAGTTATGGTCATTTTACTAAGACAGTCTTTTTACCATTTTTCAGTACGCTTTTTCATTTTTTATTTTTTCAGTGACGAAAATTCTGACAGTATTAAATTTGACGGCCATCATGGGCTGAAACCAAAAAACTCTTTCATTTCCTCTGAACATGGCCAAACTAGGGCATATTATATATCAAAATTTATGAAAATGTTGACCTGGATCCAATGGTGAGGTCTGTTTTTACCTAGGAGGTCATTTCTGCATGCTATCCCCCAAAACCCTCATTTAAATGAAACATCTGAAAAAAACTTTTGTCCAACAATTTCACATGCCCAAATCTTTTAACATCCCATCATAACAGCAAATCCAAAACTCTCAGATCTGCAATAAATTATTCATATATCTTGCCATTTCTTTTATCCTCTCATGCATTCCCATGGATTCAATCTAGGGTTACAATAATAAAACCATAGCTCTGATACCACTTGTAAGAAAACTTGGCAATAAAGAATATAACCATTTCTACATAACCCATAATAGATCTAAAATAAACACGGAATTAAAATCCACATGCAAGAGAATAGAAAACATACCCGCAAAATTATGACACAAGATATACCCTGGGAAACCCTCATTGAGGGAAAAACCTAGCCTCCAAAAGCATCCATTATCATGTATTATTCAGCAAAAATACCATTGCCATACAACCATGGAAGCCTTCATGGCCATAGCCACAACTGAGCAAACTATGTGAACAAGCATGAATCCACACATCCCATGCCATGCTTTCAACCTTCACAAATGCTCCCTTGGCTAACCTGTCAAGCCTTGTCCCACTTGACTCTTGCCTTTTGTCTTCTCCTTGTCACTCTCTCTTATTACAACAACTACCCTTGTGGCTGTTTATATAGTAGCAAGTCCCACAAAACCACCAAGTGGTATTACATAAACCATGTGCTAAAACCATGTGCTACCTAACCCACTGACCCCACATTTAATATTGGGCATTTAATTCTTTTCCCCAATATTAAATAATTACATGAAATATTTTTACAATGTTACAATACAACTCATCAAGAATATTCCATGGGAATCTTTACATGTTGCACGTCCATCTAGGCACAACATTACATAACAAAATAAAATAATAAAATAATAATATTATGCAATGTGTGCAACACCCATTATCTCAACAAGGATGGCTATGTAGCGTGGGCTGGCACAGACTATTGCATTACTAGCACGTCGTTTCCATTACATTTGTTTTCGACTATTCTTGAAGGTCCATTTTTGAGTTACTTCGATAAGTGAAGTATTCTCTAAATGTATAGGTCGTGAGACGTAGGCTTCAATTTTGTTTGGCTATGTTGGCTCTCTAAGGGGTTCAATTGGTACACGTTGGAGGTTTTTCTTATTGAGATTTAAAGATACAAATGTCCTACTAGAAATGGAGAGTGGTAATTTTAGCAAGAGATGGCTTGTTTCTTGGGCACCAATATCTCGATCAACAAGATTTTCAATAAGCATTTTTTGAAAAGCAATTGGGGCTGGCTTTGCAGAGTTTAGATTGTTTGAGATTTTGGTCAACATGGAGTGATACGTTTCTAACTTGTTCTCAGCCTTTGCTGCATATTTTGCAATGTATTTGAGTACTGCATCTATTGAAAGGATGGGCTGGAAATCTACATTGGCCCTCCAAATGGATAGGATTTATGTATTATGTAGTTTTAGACGGTCATCATTACGAGTAGGGGTGTGGGTTGGCTGACCATTTGTGGCCAAAGCAAGTGATGAATTTTCTTGTGTACTCCAAGGGGCTTTGTATCGACATGTAGGAGTAGAACCTTTCATCTGAAGGCATGTTTGCAGGGTACATTTAGTGTGACGTTGGACACGGTTTACTAATTCTGTGTAGTCTATTATTGGGCTTGCGTTGTTGATCATTGTTGTATCCAACAAGCAAGGGTCATCAAGAAGCGAATGGTGTGTTTTTTTGTTGCGCAAATGTAGACTTCAAGGGTTCCATGTAGATACATATCTATAGATGAAATCAAGTGCATTTTGTATGGATTGACTCTCATCCCACTGTAAGCTGCTAATGTTTGGTGCCTGGCGTAACCAGATGAACCCATGGATATGTGCAGATCCCCTGTGTTGCCATTCATACTTGATAGTATATAATGTTGTTAGTAAGTACAAGCACTACAAAATTTTAAACCAATTGGAAGTGTAGTAGAGCTTTACCTGTACCAATGATCTGTTGCATGGAGAAGCTTGTCTAAGACTTCCTCACGGAATGCTGTAAATATATGGTGCATGTATAGTGCTGCAAGATGTGGATTTTGAAAAATATTTTGTATCCTCCATGTAGTTGTTGTGCTTGGGTGTGTTGGTGTAGTGGATGGCATGGACATGTGCAAGTCTGGCCATTTCATGTCTGCTGCACTAAGAGTGAAAAAGAGATTTGGACAACCTATTTGAACAACCATGTCAATAAACTCTCCTCTCCATTGACTCCAGAATGGGCATGTGCCACGAATTGTTGAGCTAAAATGCTTGAGCTGGTCAGCAAGCTTTTCATCAGGCAAGTCCTTTAATCTCTGGCGTAGGTCCTCAATTGTTGCTGGCATGGAACCATCAAGTTTCTTGTGAACAAATACTGATGATGTGGTCTGGCTTCGATGTCGCATTAGAATATTAAGTATGAAGTACCTAAACCAAGGGTGCTGGCCGAACCTGTTGTCATGGTATTGGATAAGGTGGCAAGCATATTCATGTAGCTTGACATCTTTAATACAATGTTGTTTGAATGTGGCCTTCCCTTGTGGAAATAGACACGGGAACGTCATTGCAAACAATCCTTCAGTTGTGTATTCATTGATGGGAGATGTAGAAATGTTTGGCCATTGTATGCTTGGACTTGGTCGTCCTTCTCCTAATTGTAGCAAAGATCTAACTTCTTCCATTTCTCTACATGTAGTGGGTAGGTCTGGCACAAATGAAGTGTTGTGCATGATCTCCTCTATTGGATCTTCTATTGTTGATTCACTTTCAATCGACAAGCTTTGATTCTGGAGTGGAGTTAGAGTTGTTGAGTATAGAATGTTTGAAATGTCAGTGGATGCAATGGGCAAGGATGCCAGTGCAGAACCATCTACCTGTACATCTTTGTAATAAGGATCATTGGATATTTTATAGTTTAGTGTTGCATAGACACAATCTTTACTTACCATGAAACTGTATTGTTTATGGTCTATGTTTTCTTTGTTGACAATAATTATGTCTAAGGCATCTATTGTCCTTGGAAAAAGTGTTACGATTGTAGAAATATCTTGAGGAAAACATATAGCATGACCACTATATTTTAGTTGCCCACCTCTTGCATAAGTAACTTGAAGGATAGGGCTTATTCTTGCTATCAACATCTCCTCAACTTGGCTGAGTATTTGTAAACAATGTGGTTGTTCACCAGGGTTCATATTATTCCATTTTGAGAATCGATTGCCATTCCTTTTTTATGTGCATCTATAGCAAGTGGTTGATCCATTTGATTTCTTTATTCATATTCCTGGGTATCTTTCCATGCAGACCAAGCATGTAGAAATTTTAGAAAGGTTATCCAATTTCTTACGAAAATTATCTCTAGGTTTGTAATTATTCTCAGAGAAATGCGGCAACTTTGTTTTTTCTAGTTGGTTTAGTTGAGTAGCATTTTGTAACTCTATATTGCATTCTTGTACATGGTATGGCATGGGGCAAGTAGGTCTGGTAGAACTGTGTGCTCCATCAAAATTTTTGTAGCGACTTTCTCATCTTTTCTTGTTGATTGTGTCCTTTGTTACTTGGTACCTTTCTTGTCTCTTTTGACTACTTTGAGCATGTTTCTCTTGAATTGTAGCATTGTATATGTCCATCTTTAATTGTATACCTAGAAAGAGAGACTGGGTATTTCTACAATTAGTGTTATTGGCATTAGGAAGTTTGATAGTGTCAATGTACGAAAAATTAAATATAATGGCTATTGTGTGTCCATCCTATTTTCTATTTTAATAGGAAAACATGCACTCAGTTTGGAACAAAGATAAGTTTCGAATATTGAAGGTGTATCATTGAACAAGAGGGTATGGCAAGGGTATGATAACTTTTGTACTTGCAAGGGGATTTAAATAGTTATACCATGATATGAAATTTAAAAACTACTAGATCTTTTGTTCTCATATATTTCAATATGTTTTGCATGAGATGAAATAAGAAACATTTTGTTGTCTTTTTCAAGGTTTAAATTGTGTAAGAACATCATAAATTACAATATGTAATGAACTATACTTTGAGTACAATAATCGTAGTTGGATAGTGAAGTGTGTATATGGTATGCATAAGCTTTTTTGAGATATTGAAATAGTTAAATAGATATTTAGAAATGTATATAATATGTGGTGATAGCTGTACAGTAAACAACATATATAAAATATGAAAGAACACTTAGGGTACATGTGTATATTAATTGGGAAGTGAGAAGTAAATACATAGTTGTATGAAATGAGAGGGAATCTCAGTACATGTGTTTTTATACACTTGTGGAAAGAAACTAAATATAGAATTACAGTAGAAACAACAAAATAAGAATGTGTTGCTATAATTAGAGATCTCTATTTGCAAACACTATGCATGCCTTAGCATTGTTACAACAGTGCTCTTTCTTTCTTCTCCTCCAAAGTGATTCATGCTGATGCTAAGTTCAAAGAGAAATTTTTTATTGATGATGTTCTCCAATATGTTCATTGCAGCATCAGGTTCAGCTAGAAGAAGTTGCAAGTCTTCTGCTGGTATCCCTACCAAATAGTTTGCTGGTCCTTCAAATGCAGTAGTATTTAGCAAATCACCTATCTCATCTTGTAAGTCCATCTTGAGGATATAGCTGTAATCAAAGGTAGATAACTCTATGCAACATTTAGGGCACCGAAATTTGTTGTTTGAAGTATGAACAATTTTTTTCTTACACTTCTTCTTGTCCACTACTAGTGGACAAGAAAGGTAGTAAAAGTTATCCAAGTGCAATTTGGTAATAGTAGCTTCTACACAAATAGGTTGTGTGGTTGGACTCCCTAGTTTTTCAATAGAGCATATTTTTATTGGATTGTTAAAGGTGTGTTGCCGAACATGGCCTTTTGACAAGGGTATGGAAGGGTGGTCATTTCCTACACTTGCATACCAAAGTTGTAATGCAGAGGCTTCAAGAAGGTTTGGATTGATTTTAATGGAAGTTGAGAAGGTAGTATCAAGTTTTTTTCCGTTCCATGAAACCAAACGTGTAGATTTGATTAAAATAATAGTTGGGGTTGGCTGTAGCAACAAATCAAATATTTTCTCCCCTTCGGCCTCACAATGATGTCCCCATAGCGTTACTTCTATGGTATGATCTAACATATCTTTGATTGTGGCTGTAAATTTCTTGGTGGAAATATTATTTCTCTTTCATATGGTTGATGCAAGTGTGAAAGATACAAGTATGCCAATGACATCTACAAGAGAGTTAATAGGAAATGTGTCTAGGGAATCTATGCTTCTAAAGTGGAAGCTATGGTTTGGTATTGTAGAGTCTAGACAAGTGGATGGAGATACTGTTGATGTGCATAAAAGGTGTATTTCATATGGGTTTGGTGAGCTACTATATTTTGTATTACTTACTTTGATGCGACCACCTGAGATCTTGTATAAATAACCAAGTTGAATAACATTGTAGAGCCCATCTACTACTTCATTAAAGCAAGTAACGTGGATTTCAGAGCTTTCTTTGTCAATGAATTCAAACCCAAAAACCTTTCCATCACTATTATCAGTTTTGTATTCATGGATTGAAGTTTTCTCTAAGACTCTACCCTCAATGGACCAATGTCTATGGTATGGAGTCAATGACTTAATGGGGAGTGATAGTAATGGAGCCATGTTTTGCACAGCATATTCTGCATTTTGTGAGGGAACTGACACATCTTTTGGAGTTGGAGGCCGATGGTAGTTAGTTATTTGGTGGAGTGGAACTGGAGATCCAACTATGGCTGCATTTTTTGAGACTACCACAATGTTTTCAAGCAAGAGTAACCTGTAAAGAAAGGAATTCATAATATAGCATGGACATTAACATGATGTAGCGAAAAAAATCAATGGTAGTGGGAAAGAAATGGCATACATGAAGTTGTTGACCAGATTGCATGAATAATCCTGTAAACATATAATTGTGCCCATTGCTAAACCTTTTTCAATGACTAAATATGTGTACTTGTCTAGAAGAAGAGTCAAATGAGTGTGTGTACCATTTGAGAGTTGAACTTGATATTTGATAATTGTAGAAGTAGGTTGATGAATAGAGTGTAAAGATGTAACTTGTAAGTATGGATCAATAATAGATGAGCCTACAAGAATCTTAACTAGTCCACCACTAGTTAAAGTCACCATCATGAGATTAAGTGGAAAAGGAATACAAGAGCCTGCAAATAAGTTGATATGATTTGATTAGACTATATAAGGATCAAATTTTTTGTTCTTAAAATACATGATCGAGGAGAAATAGATGTATCTTACTAAGGTAGATTTTTTTAATGAACATAGCATATTAAAATACGTATTTTTTCAATTTTTCCAACTCCTTTAATCACATGCGAGAAAGGGAAATAGGCTTGCATTATTTTTTTGTATGATTGCATATGTTAACATTATTTCCTTGTATCTAACTCATACTAATATCATCTAGCTTGCTACCAATTTTATTGCTAGAAGCAATTTTTTGTATAATTGTACTTTTTTTAAAATTTCATGTACGAAACATGTACTTTCATGTCTTTTCTGAGGTTACATATGTTGAAAATTGAAACCTAGATAAATACATTACAATTTCCTATATAATTGTATATATTTTTATTTCATGTATGAAACATGTACTTTCATGTCTATTCCAAGGTTACATATGTTGAAAATTGAAACCTGGATAACTACATTATAAAAGTTGATAAAGGCAATGATCTTCGGGTTACATAGTATGAAAGAAAGAGAAAAGATCACATTTTATTCAACTACCTCTCATATGTGTCAACTATTGAGACTGTATCACCATTTGCATAGTGTTGGTCATAGTAGATCTCCCTAATGAAAGTGCACAGCCCCTCCAACTCAGTGCAACCATTCAAAAGTTGTATCACATCCATTTCTTCCACATGAGGCAAAGAGAGACAATTTGGTTTGAAGTTATTCAAAATGTCATGGCAGCTACTTGAAACAGTAAAAGATAAGCTATGTATGTTACTTGCTAAACATTTTGGTTTTTTTGCAGAGCTACTTGCTTATCCTATGGAAGTAGTTACTGAAAGTCCATGCAAGGGGTTGTTGATACTCTTTGTTGAATCCCCATTTGAAATTTCGATGATTTCTTTGCTATTTGCAATCGTTGCCATTTCCTGAGAGGAGGGAGCATAAATTTTGTATGAGTACAAAGTGGATTGTACATGGAATGTTCTTCTACTTTACATTGAATTTTTTCTATCTTCAATTCATACATGGGGATTTTCTAATGACTACTTGTATTTGTGTTATTCATAAGCAAGGGATTTTCTAATGACTAACTTGTTTCTCTTCCCTAATAGTTGGTAGGTCCATAAATTTTAGTTAAATTGAATTGTGAAATTAGAATACGTAAAATTTCAACAAATTTTTTAATTATTTAAGAACCATATTGTAAAATTTTCTCTTCCCTAATAGTTGGTAGGTTCATAAATTTAAGTTATATTGAATTCTGAAAGTAGAATACGTAAAAGTAAACTAATTTTTTCATGATTTAAGAACCATAGACTACAATTTTCTCTTCCTGAATAGTTGGTAGGTTCATAAATTTAAGTTATATTGAATTGTGAAATTAGAATACGTAAAATTAAACTAATTTTTTAATGATTTAAGAACCATAGAATATAATTTGAAAGATTGAAAAAAACTAAGTAAAAAATAATGGAATCATTTCTCATAAACTGTAGATATAAAATGTCAACAAAGTATTTTTCCTTTTATTCTTCTCCTCTTCCATTTTCTCTATAGATTAATATCTTCCATCTCACCTCTCTCTCTCTCTCTCTCTCTCTCTCGTTTGATAAAAAATTCACAATATTGATGATGGGTTATATTTGACCATGTTCCATCATATTGCAACTATACCTATCATATATTGAATCTCACTATGATACACAATTACAAAGTTTAAGCATGTGAAGTGAAATGACATATGTTTATTTTGTCTTACATTCTATTATGATCAATTTTTACAAATTTAAAGAACATGTGCTAAATAGGTTATATTTGACCTTTGTCAATACCCTTTTCTAGATCCTCATGATCATATAAAAATAACAAATCTAAATTATATGTCAATGTCTACTTCATTTTCTTATTGAGTGGATGTATTTCACCGTCTACCAAAAATGTCAGTATTATATGTGATAGATACAACTAAGAGGTCTTAAATGTTAATGGTTGAGTCCTTGAGAAAATGATTCCTTGAGTCAGATTGATGCAAAAGAGGATCATAATGTGGGCATAATGAATTGTATATGTCAATTGTAATCGTATGAAGAGAACCCAAATTGTGACTACTAGAGGGAGGCATTGTACAGATCTCTAGAAGGGTGGGCATCGAAGGACTGGCTCAACAAGGACCCCAAATTGTCACTTCACGATACGTCATTTCAGAAATGATTTTTTTGGATTACATTCACTTGTAAAACCTAATTTTACACATGGAAATTTGAGTGCGTGTATGAAAATGTAGCACTCAATGTAAAACTTGACAATCTCGCAAAAAAAATTTATGCACCTGTTAGAGCAAACAGCAATTTTGGGCACACAAGTGAAAATCTTGAGAAACAACATGAAGTTTATAGTAAATTCGAGCACCTCTTGGAAAACTTAGAGCATTCGGATGAATATTCCCACAATAAAATGAAAATTTTGAGCATCCACATGATGTTAAATATGGCGTCTAAGTGCATTCATGTGCTCTCTGCTGCAGAGACATGAAATGGCTTGAAGGGAAATCTCATCATTTTCAAACTGGTGTCATGGGCTTCAACTAGTAATCAGGGAAAAGAGTTTGTAAAGTTGAATAATGGCAAATCAATCTCGTCAACTAAAAGTCACAAGCAAATTGGTTAGGAAAGCAACATTTCCCTTTACATAGGAATGACCCAAAATACTAAAAGTGCGTTGAATGAAAAGCACGAATAATAAATCTCACTTGCAGCTAAAAATGTAAAACACGACAGCCAAGGGAGCACATTTATGCAACTAATGAAAAGATATTTGGGGGTTTCCTACTCTTTATACAATCAAACAAGGAGTAACTAAGGTGATTATAATCCATAAAGTCAACAGCCTTAGCTTAAGAATTGGCTCTTACAACATCACATCTCCTTCTTCCCATATCGATCAACCCTTATTAACTTTCACACGCCTCCCAACCAAGCACTGGACGACACCCTTTACTGGCTTCATACGCCTATTACTATCCTCTCTCATATCGATTGTGCTTTCCTATCCTAGAAAGCTCGTGCCAATCCTAAGGTCATTTGTGTGAATAAAATCAGAGTATTCTATCTTCCCGAGGACTCTACTGACTCCTACTTTATCACACCAGGGATCTGAACCCATCTTCTTACCTTCTAAAAATAAATACAAATATTGAAACCTATCATGGGGATACAGAAAAGAAAGGTACTGGAAAAGGTTGCAATGTGCAGCTTTACACCTACTAATTTCTGATGCCAAGGAAATGATTGATTTTGCTTCAATTAAACAAAATGATGAAAACCAAAAATTGACAGAACCACCAGATTCATCTCAATTAACAGGAAAGCAGATCAATGGTCTTGAAGGGCCTCTGGAGAACAACGATACTAACCTCAAAGAAGGCTCCAGTTCCAACCTTGCTAACTACAACAGAAAGCAATAAATCTCTTTGCACTTGGAAAATTAATCAGCAGATAGAACAATCATATCTGCAACACCCGGAACAGAGAGAACTGATGTCAGCATAAATAAACGGTGGGAACCAAAATGGAAAATGCTAAATATAACTCATTCGAATTCCACACTCAAGTCAATAATCTATAAATCTGTAGCTTTTGGACGCAAAAAATATAAAAACCAGCATAAAAATCACCTAAATGATATCAAAGCTCTGTTTTCTGGAGTCCCTTTGCGTTTCCAATGCGTAGTCGTCCAAAAATGTATGGGTTCTCGCATCTATTTAAAGGCGGTCTGAAAGACGTTGCAGGTAAACATTAATATCTGTTGGTCAGACTGCAATAACTTGATGTGTTAGTAGCGGTGAGCGTCATCTCTACCACCCCCCTTAACATGATTGAATGGCGAGTTGACTGACTTTTCAGCCGCCTGTAATAAATTCTAGTACAGTTACCTATCGTTCCACCATGTCTATCGTAGACGCCACTATTATGTAATAGCAATATAGCATGAAAGAAACAATAGTTTTGCAATAAGATTGATATTCCAGCTTCTCAATCTCACATAGGGAACGTTAACGGTTGAAAGCCTCTCAATGGCAATCATCTGCTCTCCATGGCTGTCAACCGTTGGATGGCGTAATGAGCCTCTCAACTTCATAGAGGAAACGTCTATAGCGTAATTATGATCACACTCCTCAACCATTTGATAGAAAATGATTTAACAGCATGATAGTGTTAGAAATAGTCAAAAAAATATCATGCAGATCCACATCTGTTATAACCGCTGCAGATTTTCTTGCTAAATGGATATGGATGCTGTCCTCCAGAATAGATCATATAGCATTATCTCCTTATCCTCTAGAAACATCTTTTATTAATTCCCTCCTATCATAGGCTCTCTACAAATAGAGGCCATTGCATTGGTTTGTAATCAATTAGATGAGTGAATAATAATATGCTGTTCTTTTCAGTCTCATTGTAATAGTGTTTATTTCTGATATCTTTCTCATTGTCTAGTACTTGTATTGCTGCTGATATATCAGTTCTTAGTAGATATCAGATTTCCTATTTCTCAATATGGTATCAAAGCATTTGTGATTCTTGGGTAGTGCTAGCTTGTCTTTGTGCAGAATTCCAGTCGTTTCCAGTAGGCATAAATCTCATTGAGCAGCATTTTTTTTTGGTAAAGCAATTACTATACAAATTTGGTGAGAATTTCTTTAACTGATTATCTTTACAGTGCTGAAAGTTTTGATTTTTTTTCTTTATCATCCAAAAAGGAGAGAAGTTGATTAATGGATTCTCTTGGTGTTCCTCTACCATCAACTAAATTGAATGGAAAGAATTACTATGATTGGGTTTCACAAATTGAATTGTCTCTAACTCTACAAAACTGTTATGATATTGCTGATGGTAGTGAGCAGAGACCAACAGGTGCTAGAAAAGAATGTGATGATTGGGATAGGAGAGACAAGAAGGCAGTAGCTTTGATAAAGTTAACACTTTCAGAAGAAGTATTTCTAGAAGTTTGAAATGAAAGAAGTGGAGTGCAAGTATGGAAGATTCTGAAAAATTTGTATCAAAATTCAGGTGATGTATGGATTATATCTCTTACCACAGAGTTATATAATCTAAAATTAAAAAGCTCACAAGAAGTAGTGACTCATTTAAGTAAATTAAAGGAAAAGAAAAATGAATTGGCTTCTCTTGGAAAGAGCATAGATGATAAAGATTTTGTGCAAATAATTTTACAAAGTCTTCCAAGCTCTTATCAATCTTTTATAAGGGGAATTGATACTGCTAATAAATTAAAAGGAATCAAACCTGATGAGTTGTGTGCAAAGTTGATTCAAGAAGAAAAACGTCAAATAAAAGAAAGAGTATCCTCTGTTGTTGATAGTGAATCTCAAGCATTTGTAATAAAAGGAAAACAATATCATCAAAAGACACAAGATAATAGATCTAATGGATAGAATTGGAAGTATGGAGATAATAATAATTCATATAGGAATCAAAATAGAAGTAAGTGGAAATGTCATTACTGTGGTAAGCAAGGACATAAATCTAATAAATGTTACAAAAGGATTAATGATTCAGAAAAGAACAAGTTTACAAAATCATTTGATTCAAAGAGGAATGCCTTTTGTGTAGCACTTAAAGCAAATAGTTCTTTTAAGGATGAATGGATAATTGATTCTGGTTGCACACAATATATGTCACATAATAAGGAGCAGTTTGAGTTATTAAATGAAAGCAATGGTGAAAATATATATCTAGGAGATAATAGTTCTCTAAAAGTTCAAGGAAGTGGAAATGTTCAAGTAAATAATGGAATGTTCAAAAATGTGAAGCTTGTTCCTCAAGTCTCAATAAATCTTCTATCTGTCTTTCAAATTGCAAATCAAGGATACAAAGTCGAGTTTTACAATGAAAAATGCTTAGTCAAGGATGTGAATAAAAATTATGAAGTAACTGCAATTGGTAGAGTGGACAATGGCCTTTATAAATTTCAAGAATTTGTTGGAAATAAAAATGTATGTTGTATTGCAAAGTATGATGATGTGAGTAGGTTGTGGCATGAGCGTATAGGACATGTAAACTATCAAAGTCTCAAGCTTATGGAGAAGTTGAAGATGGTGCATGGTCTACCAAGAATCTCTCCAACAAAAATAGTATGTGAAGGATGTGCAATGGGCAAGCAACATGTAGAAAGTTTCCCACAAGGAAAATCATGAAGAGCAAAAACACCTTTGCAATTAGTCTATAGCGATGTGATGGGTCCTTTCAAAACACCCTCACTTGGAGGTGCAAGGTATGTTCTCACATTCATAGATGACTATTCAAGAAAAAATTGGGTATACTTTCTACAAAAGAAAGATGAAGTGTTTCATAAATTTAAGGAGTTTAAGGTTCTAACTGGAAAGCAAAGTGGAAATTTTCTAAGAATTATAAGAACAGATAGGGGTTCTGAATACATGAATAAAGAATTTTTGGGATTTTGTAAACAAAATGGCATAAAGAAAGAATCCACTATTTCCTACTCACCACAACAAAATGGGGTAGCAGAAAGGAAAAATAGGACTATAAGGGAAATGGTTAGGTGTATGCTCCATTCTAGAAATATAGAAGTATATCTTTGGGCTGAAGCAATTCATATAGCAGTTTATATTTTAAATAGAACTCCTATAAAGGCTGTCATGAACATAACCCTTGAAGAAGCTTGGAGTGGAAGAAAGCCTACTGTATCTCATTTTCGTATTTTTGGTTGCACTACTTATGCTCACATCCCTAATGAAAAAGGAAGTAAATTGGAAAGGAAAAGTGAAAAATACATCATGGTGAGATATAGTGAAGAATCAAAAGGATATAGGCTATATAATCCTAATACAGAGGAAATTCACATCAAAAGAAATGTTTGGTTTGATGAAGGCTTTGAGAATACTAATTCTTCTACATTTTCTCAAGTTCCTTTTTTTGAAGAAGATGAGCATATTGACACTAATGTTTCAGAACAAAATATGATATCTCCTACAAAAGGAAAAGAAGTGCAAGATGAAGATTCAAGCAGCAGTGATGATGAAGACACAAGAAATAAAGGAAAAACTTGAAGCATTCAAGAGATCTATCAAGAAGGTCCGAAGATTGTTGCTAACTATGCTCTCATGGCTAAGGTGATGCAAGTTGAAACTCCAAGCACATTTGAGGAAGCAAAAGGAAAAGAAGAATGGGAGGAGGCTATGTAAGAGGAGTAGAACTCCTTGATGAAGAATGGAACTTGAGAATTAGCAACACTTCCAGAAGGAAAGAATGTGGTTAGTTGCAAATGGACCTACAAAACAAAGTTCGCATCAGATGGAGCAATTGAAAGATACAAGGCAAGGTTAGTGGCCCGTGGCTTCTCACAAGAAGAAGGTATTGACTATACTGAAACATTTTCCCCTGTTGCTAAAATGACTTCCATTCGAACTATTATAGCTTTAGCTGCAAAATGTGGATGGAAAATATTTCAAATGGATGTCAAAAGTGCTTTTTTATATGGAGACTTAGAAGAAGAAATTTATATGCATCAACCACCAGGATTTGTTAAAAATGGTGAACATCTAGTATGTAGATTGAAGAAATCTCTATATGGCCTTAAACAGGCTCCAAGAGCATGGTACTCCAAAATAAATGAATTCTTTGTAACAAATGAACTTAAAAGGAGCAAAGGTGACCCAGATGTCTATGTCAAGCACATTGAAAGTGAAATTGTTATCATTGTTTTATATGTGGATGATCTAATCATTATAGGAGATTTTAGCCAATGTATTGATGACATCAAGACACAAATTAAGAAATTTTTTGAGATAACTAATCTTGGATTGATGCACTTTTCTTGGGCATGCAAGTTTGGCAAGAAGATAGTAGGATCTTGCTTTCTCAAACCAAATATGCTATTGATGTATTAAAAAAAATTAATATGAGTGATTGTAAGCCATCTCCTACACCATGTGAAGTAGGTTTAAAATTAAGTGTTCATTCTAATCAAAAGAGAGCGGATGGCAAACTATATAGGCAACTTGTTGGTAGTCTCTTGTATCTCACCGTAACTAGACCGGACATTGCATATGCAGTTGGTGTTGTCTCTAGGTACATAGCAAATCCACATATTGAACATTGGAAGGCTGCTATGAGAATCTTGAAGTACATCAAAGGCACTTACAAGCTTGTCATTGAGTACCAACATGGAGGAGATCCTATTTTAGTAGGCTATACAGATTCTGATTATGCAGGTGATGTTGATGATAGGAAATCAACTTCAAGATATATCTTCCACCTTGGATCCGGACCAATCTCTTGGAGTAGCAAGAAGCAATCTACAGTGACACTATCATCAACAGAAACTGAATATATTGTAGCATCAAAGGCTTCTCAAGAAGCTCTATGGATCCGAAGATTACTTGAAGAGACCTGTCATCTACAAGCTCATCCAACTACCATATTTTGTGACAACCAAAGCACTAGCAAACTTGCAAAGAATCTTGTCTACCATGCAAGATCCAAACATATTGAAGTTCATCATCACTTTGTTCAAGACCTCATGGAGAGTAAAGTCATCAAGTTACACTTCATAGGCACTAAAGATCAAGTTGCAGATATTTTTACCAAATCATTGTCTACAGTCAAATTTCTCAAATTTCGAACCTTGTTATGCCTCAAAGAAGTTAATGTTTAACTTTATTCTTGTACTAATTTCTCCCACACAATATTTTTCGTGGTAGAAATTAAGGGAGCGTGTTAGAAATAGTCAAAAAAATATCATGCGGATCCACATCTGTTATAACCGCTGCAGATTTTCTTGCTAAATGGATATGGATGCTGTCCTCCAGAATAGATCATACAGCATTATCTCCTTATCCTCTAGAAACATCTTTTATTAATTCCCTCCTATCATAGGCTCTCTATAAATAGAGGCCATTGCATTGTTTTGTAATCAATCAGATGAGTGAATAATAATATGCTGTTCTTTTCAGTCTCATTGTAAAAGTGTTTATTTCTGATATCTTTCTCATTGTCTAGTACTTGTATTGCTGTTGATATATCAATTCTTAGTAGATATCAGATTTCCTATTTCCTAATAGATAGACGGCTGCACGCCATCCATAGAATGGTATGGGACATGTAGCGTGAGCGGCATAACAATTTCGTGCCTCCAGTCCATAGCCACTGCCCCAGAAATATGCGTCCAAAACGGTGCGATTAGATTGACTGAGAACGCGGAGGGATGGCAATGACAGGAGGATGGACTCGTTTTGGTACTTTTTGTTTAAGTGTAATCTTTTCACGATGTTCTCTGTATAGTCATTGTTCTATGCATGTAGCAGCAGAATATTGGAGGTATTTCCCCTGATTTTGTCAGCAAATTTTGAGTAGCTGCTAAATGAAGAATTGCAATCTAATAATGGCATTTGGATTAATACAACTTTACCGCCAAGGTTGGTTTATGGATTTAAAAAGGACAAAAAGTCACAAAGTGATGCTCAATTAAAAAACGTCTGTAAAAATTATCACAACTAAAGTCTAAATGGGCAAGCACATGTTCCTTATCACCTGAAATACCAACGACGTGTGATACGTAGCTTTCTTCGACTTTGAAAATGAAAACGTAATAGTTCTGGTTCATACCTTGGGCAATATTTTCTACTGATTAAGTTTGATTCATTGGGAAGTAGACCTTTCAACTTCTGAGATCAATAATCAGGACTGTTTATCCTACTATCCAAAAGACGCGCCCCGACCCATCATCTTAAAAGACCCGATTCTATGTTTCCCTTGAAATTGTTTCTGGATTCTTCAAAAGCATGTTAGACATCAATATCATCCTCGTTGCAGTAACTATTTTAAAACAACTTGAAAGACATTTGCAATTTGCAGAGTAATTTCAGCGTTAAACCTTGAACTTACAGACTTCTAGCATTTTCGTCACAGAAAGTCATCGCTGAGACTACATGACGCGGACAGGACCGCTCATCTGAAAATAATCCAGAAGAGGAATTATAAAATGGCAGCAGATAAAACAAGTACGCTTAAAAACTCGAAAGACGTGAAGAAAACTGGCAAATATGAATGTACCTCTATTGCTAGGCTACTGCTGGCAACGTCTATACAGCCACGAAAATGCACTTCTATACGATACAGCCACGAAAATGCACTTCCATACGAAGGAGAGGACTTAAAGATGGAAAAAAACAATCTAAAGGAAGTGCATTTTCGTGGCTGTATAGCTACGGGCGGAAAGTAACGGCAACGGTTGAAAAGCGTGCCTGTCCATGTCCATGCGATCACATCCTTTCTTTATGTTGTCTCATCCAAGCGCAAAGGTTAAATCTATTTAAAACACTTTTTGGGCGCTACCGTGGCTAAGAAAAAACATCTAAGATATGGTTTAAGAAAAAAGTTGGATTGTTAGTTTCTGTCTTATCTACTAGCATATATATATGTCGACAGATATTCTTTTTGAAGCGTCTACTTTCATAATTCTATAATTTCCACCATCACATATTTATGTGTGTGAGGAAATGACTTGGGACTTTTGATTGTCTCAATTTTACTTCCATTTCATCCATGTAAATGAAGGTCAATTTTTTTTTTAAATGGAAAATGTTTACATTGAAGATTGTTGCAATTGTAGAAATCCTCTGGCTTAATAAGGAAGGGTACTAATGTTTTTGGTTGTGGTCAACAATTAAATTTTATAAGCAAAGTCTACATATTGCTAAAGTTTTACAATGATTTATTTTTAAATGAATTTTTAAACATTAATTTCTTATTTGTGATTGGCTGATCTCTATTTTTGTAGGGGTAATATTCAATTTTTTCAACAAAAATACAAATATTTTTCTAACATTAATTAATGAATGCATTTATTACAATTTTATCTTTTCAACACTTGTGACAAGTGGAATAACTTTTTTTTAAAAAATATTCTATCTTTGACTTCACAAATGAATGTCTAATCAATATTAATTATTATTATATATTTATCTTACCAAGTTCAAATATAGAGTTATATGTTTTATATTTTTATTTTAAATATATTTATTATTAGTTTTACATTAATGTTTATTTTTGTGATTTGTAAAATGTTATTTCTTTAAGTTTCCACTATATTTTACTAGTTACTATTTTCCAATCTTACATTAATATTAATAAAATAATAATAAATATAGTAATAGTTAATTATAATTTGGTTTAGCAAATACTTATATAATTAAATTATTTTTTTTTAAATTTAAATAATTGCACTATAATATTTAATTTATTATTTATAAATTTAAAAGTGTATAAATTATGAGGAATTTGAATAATAAGGTATTATTATTATTAGTGTACTAATGTTTGGAGGCATACAATTAATTGCCATGAGAAATAGATTTTAAAATCTAAAGTTTTGATAGAGATTATTTTAAAAATCTATTTATGAAGTATAATTTCTTATTTGCTATTGGTTGGGAAGAGTTTTAGTGGGAGTTATTTTCCATTTCTAATTGTAAAAATTATATAAAAAAAAAGCAATGAGAGTATAAATACGAATTTATAATATATGTCAGCTAGGACAAGACATCGAAGTATAGTCACTTTCAAATAATGTTAGAAATTTTAGTAAAACGCCAAAGTGACAGAATAAATATAAAATAAATATAGGAATTTGTGACTAAAATATTGCAAAACGTGTAGTTAAAGTAAAAATGAAATAATCATACTTGACTATATTTATTTAGAATATTACAAAGTTGCATGACTTATATTTTTCAAATCAATTGCAATTGTCACCAATTTATATTTTTAAATTTATTTTTTCTTTTTAATATTTTAAAAGTTTATAATAAATTAATCAATACAAAACTTAAGATTAAAATAATATGCAATATAATATATTAACGGTTAATAACTTATTTTTTATATATAAAATGATTATTATATCATATCACATGTAATATATAAATAAATGATTTATTGTATATAATGTAAATATGATTTGTAATGATATTTTAAAAGTATTTAATATTTTAATAATATCTTTTAATACAATAAGACAACATAAAAAAGATCAAATATTTAAAATTAATTAGTTTGTGATTTTTAATATATTTTACAACTAAAAACTCTATCTTTTTTTCCTATTTTTTTAAGGTAATTTTTATATTTTATTAAGTAGAAGTAAAGATTTACAATTTTTAGGCAATTCATTCTTGCCAAAGATCTAAACATCTTGACACTAAGCCACTACAACTATTTAGCTACACCCATTATACATTTGACAAAATGGTCATAAGCACCAAAGAACCTCCATCTATTTTATCTACTTTCTAACCATCACGTAAGGCATTGACTCTAGCTCAACCAGAGCTCTTATTTTAATAGCACTCAGCAAATAATTATTAAGTTTAATATGAACTATAAAAATTTGGTGGAGGGATCATATAAGAGTTTAATTGAATTAGAATATTATAAATTATCAAATATATTATATTAATAAATTATCACACAAAAACTTCAATATTATGGTTTTAATATTAGATTTTTATTTCAAAAAGTTGTAATTTAAAAAAATAAAAATTGGACATACATATAAGAGTTTAATTGAGTTAGAATATTAAAAATTATCAAATGCATATTAATAAATTATCACACAAAAATTGACGATTATGTTTTTAATTGTAGAAAGTAGTTTTCCACAATCCATTATAATTATTATGTTTTAAATATTATATTTTTACAAAATAGAGAGAGAAAATCTCTTCTTAAAGTTATTAAAAAAGAATTTCAAAATTTCAAAATAACATTGTAGATACATCATAATCTTGTTAAAATGAATAATAATGCCTATGATTTGCAAACAAATATTGTATAATAATATTATTTTTTCCATTAATATTTTTATACCTTACTATTAAATTATCTTTTAGAAATTAATTTATGTAAAAATAATAATAAAATTATAAAAACATGATTGGAATGGTTACTTTACAATCAATTCAAAACTACATAACATAAATTATTAAATTATTTCTTTAAGATTTAGTTGATTTTTTTAAAAACTACATAACATAAATTGTTTCATTACTATTTTAATTTCTAATTTTGTGATCTAAAATGTCAATTGAAAAAATTACAATAATCTAAATTTCATTGTAGTTATCTTCTCATTTTGTCACTTGATTAAACTATGCTTCAATTTAAAATTACTATGAAGAATATATAAAAGTTTAATTCAAAAGTTTACTAACTACCTCATTTTGTCACATCATGATATATTTACATCCCTATATGATTGCTAAGACATTTAAGATTTAAATAATTTTTATATCTATTTTACGTTCATAAACTTTTAGATCCTTGAAGATAAATGGAAAGAATTTTAATGTCCACGAGACTAAAATTAATCTGACTTTTGTAATTCAATTCACTTTTTGTGCAAGCTAATGATGACACTACTACATAGAGGTGGGGTTAAAGACGATTATAGAGATAATTGTTGAGTCAATTGTCTTTATTTGAGATGAAATAAAAGTTGTTTATTGTCGTAAATATTATCTTTAATTTAGTGTCTTTAATTATTGTCATTAATTATTATCTCTTAAAGATGATATAAAACCTTTACTTATTTTCTTTAATTATTGTCTCTTAAAGATGATAAAAAACCTTTACTTATCATCTTTAATCAGTCTCTTAAAGACGATATAAAACCAAGCTATTTATTGTCTTGTAGAGACAATTTCACTTGTGTCTTTATATTGAAAGACTAGATAGAGAGACGACACATTTTTTTATATCACCTTTATGAACGAATTTAATAAAAAATAAACAATTTTATTATATATAATTTTTAACATTTAATATTTACTATAATTATTTCGAATGTTTAATTCTTGCAAAGCACTAAACAAAATAGTAAAAAACTAACTTGAACAAAAAAATCATATTTATTTTTCATTTATTATCAATGTTGTCTTACAAAATAATGTGGGAGCTAATCCACAAAAGGAACACAACATTAAACACTAGCAGTTGCACATTTATGTACGCACAAGAAAGAACTGATAGGAGCATATTCTTTTCTATAATGAGAAAAAATAGTTGACAAGTGATTAAAAAACCATAGAGCCCACCAAAGAGCCCAACACATTTTTGACAAGTGATTGAAGAACCATAAGAGTTTAAGTAAGGGCGAGTGGTCTAAAAGGCTTTTGTACTTGATGAGAGTAGTGAAACTCTAGCTACAGAATCTTCAATGCTCATTCTACATACATCCTCAATGGAAGCCTCCCTTGATAGCATTTAAACTGTTAGGCTCATTTATGGTTGGGAAGAACTCATTCCTTAAGTGTACAGAGGGCCACTTGAATAATTCTTAAAACCTTCTACACAATAATTATCTCCCAATTTTGGATCCACAAGATCTAGAAGCTTGCCTTTACTAAGCAATTCAAACACCTGCATTGCATAAATTGCATGTCAGCTATTCGTCATAATAATTTTTCACAAACCTTTTCATGGAGATGTTAAAAAAGTCTTTTAAAAGAAACCCTCATACTTAACAAATTAGAAGTAGAAAGATACCATACCAAGTCCTAGATCTATACTTCTGATACTACAAAAAATCTAGTTATATTAGTTCAAGATTTGAAGCATATTTTAAGTATACCTTATCATGCCACTAGCAACAAGTCTTCATTTAGAATCTTGGACAACCTCATAAAGGTCTTCAATCATCTCTTCACGATGTGATTGAGAAAAAGCGAGACCCATATACTTTGTGATTTTTGGCCAATCTTGGGAAGTCATGACCTAGTTTGACATCCAACACATTGAATTTAAATAAGATGTGACAAAGATTAAATGCAAATTGTACTTAATGTGAATCATTAGAAATCATGAGGAAATCCATTGATATCTCCCCTTTTTTCATCTCTATGGTAAGAAGCATACATGCCAATTGTAACACTTAAAATAAATTAACTGAAAGAAAATTAAAAGATACAAAACATCCATGAACTAAATTAAAGAGGGAAGCATTGTTTGTTTACAGCTGCTATGGAAGGACTCATGTCATCTCCAAGGTGAGGGCAAGCTACATCTACTCAAAATATTATAGTTGGAACATCAGTGACAAGAGATATCCTCCTTTATAGAGCATCTGCAAGAACAATGTTCCTTCCACCCACCTATAACCAATCCCACCATATAAAATTGATTATGAAAAAATTATAACTTCCATGGGAATGAGTTCATGCACTATATAAAACATAGAATTTATTTTGCATATCTACAATTCAAACAAACATCCATCAAAATTTACAACATATCACACTATTCACCTTAACATTAATCTTGAGAGATACATTTGCCATGTGCTATTTTCTCTTCTTCTTTACATGTTTGGATAAACAACATTGAGAAACTATGGTGCAGTCAGTCTTGCATATCCTTTTCAGTTCTCCTAGAAAAAGCATAAGGATAGAAATCAAAACTCAACTTTCCATGTCTTCACCCCATATATCATGACCGCCTACTTGGACCAATAGTAAAAGAATACATAATTGATGACACATACCATATAAAGGACCATTGTTATCAGGAAAATTTATAATCAGAAGCTCCAATTCCTTTTCCCTAAGTCTATTTTTTATTGTGGTGTACACACATTTCAATGCAGACTCAACTTGATTAGGAGGTAATGTATATAGTGGAACTGGTGGCTATAAATTTAACTCTTGAAGAGAAACATCAGAGAAACATTGTGTTAAAGTGATGCAAGATAAATCTTACTCATATAATGTAGTTTTGATAGTAAGATACCATGTTTAAAATTAGTATGTTAAAGGTTCAAGTCTATTCACTTCCCCTTTTTCATAGATTCCAAGCATTACATTGTAAATCTTAAAATTCAAGGTTTCTTAATGGCTACAAGTTACTCACCTACAAAAGGTAAGCACATGGAAAGAATTCGAGTAGCATTAAGGAACACCAATCCAGTGATGGTGCTAACATTGAAAGAGAAGAAAAAGTTGGCTAAGAAAAGAAATTGTGAAAAGGAAAAGTAAATGTAAGCATAAGGAAGCGCACAAGAAAATGTGATAAGAAGCAACAGATTGGTCAATATTAACAATCATGAAGTTATGAAATTGCAAGAGCCACAAGCCATGTATAGACCTAGAAGTGACTATTTCTAACCAAATGGCACTATTTTTCATACCATTTCTTATAAGAAATATGGAGAACAAATAAGTAAACTATAAAACGAGTCTTGTTTTCTGGTCTATAGTACAATACTAAAAGTTTCAAAGATAGATGATGGAGCTTGTAGTTTCTTAGATAAATCAAAGATGAATGAATAAATGGAAACCATCTCACTTGAAATTCTCATTTGAATGAACCAGTTACCTGAGACAAAAAAAAAATTGAATAAACTTATCATTAGTTTATCTCCCCTCCTAGAGTTGGTTAAAACTGGTAGGAAAATATATAAACACAAGTTTAGAAGAGCTGGTAGTATTCAATTACATGTAATTTCACAATTGTCACAAACTAAGTTTTCAAAGACAACTGGAAACAACATAAAAATGCTTCATTTGATATATGTTTCCTCCATATTGGATACACGAGAGAGAAAATTGCGATACATAAAACTAGTTCAACTTACACTATCGAATATGTGAATTACACTATGTTGAAAGTATATAAATAAAAAAGAATTCAACAACAATAGAATTTCTGCCTACATATGTTACAATTGATAACATGTATGTGAAGCAAAACAAAACAACCAATCAAACCATTGACAGACATATGCAAGCTCCAACTTCATCTGCCCTTAAATCGGTAGAACCAAAATGTTTTGCAAACCCAATGCCAAACTCACCATGTGTTTCAGCTTCATATTTATTGAGGTCTTCTTGTGCATTCATCCCTATGCTGATTGTTGTGGCTGCTGCAGCTGCTATGAGGCATCCTTTCATCAATTATGCAAAACCCAAAAAAGTGTCAAACTAACCTTACAATAAAAAATGACAGAGTAAAACATTATAGAAAGATGTTCTCCATAAATTCCCTTTATTAGAGAAATACAGTTTCAATTAATCAGAAACTATCAATTAAATATCATCACCTAGATACACATTAAAGAGAGTTCACTACAAACTCTCAATTCCACGCAACCAAATGGTTATCTTGCATGATATAGTTCTATAATACTAAAGATGCTCTAATGAATTGGAGTAAATCTAATAAAAGCATTGTATATGATAAACAAGCTGAAGAACATCTCATAGTAGATGAAGAACATGTAGAAACATAATTTGCAAGCACACAACACTACAATTTGTTAAGCTTTGCATCTTCAAGGAAAATTCTGCCCTGTACAACTTTTTCTCCATATTCAGCACTCGCTGGGGATGCTGCGACACTGTTAAGAAACATGCTTATATCACAAAACCTGGCATTTTGTGCCTGTGAGAACTGAGTGATGAATACATCGGTGGGCTTTTCTAGAGCATGCTTGATTTTCAAATAATAGTAATGGAATAGATGATCACATAAGATATCTCAAAGAAAATGCTTTTATTTGTGAGAGAAATATTTTTAGTCGCACCCCTCAATTGTCCAATCATACTTCCCAAGAATCAGTGTTTCAATTTTGTTTCATCATACTATGCAATTCCTATGGATTCTTACCAAATATAGTCTCCACAATCTATTTTATTTGTCGTGATTTGTAGAATAGTGTGTTCTCTCACATTGGTAGTTGTGTAGGGCTCTGCCACCATTTGAAATGCTAATGAGAATCAACCAAAATCATGTCTACTCAAATTTCCATAGACAATCAGTAACCTATGCATTAAGAACATTAGGAAAACTTGAATTAAGATAGATTGTATTTATGCTCCATCCAACATATGTTATCTGAAAATGCCACCTATTGAACCCTTCTTCAAAAATGTGAGCCAACTGTTACTATTTTTTTCCAAAATGGTGACCTCGAGAAATTTATACTCAAGCCCTCCCTCAATATATGTGTGTTCTCTTGCATTGAAATTTGTGAACTCTTTAGTTTAGCTAACAAAAAACTGCCAACATTGTACACACTAGAATTCAGAAACTAAACAGTAGGCTGAAAAGCTTGTCTAAATTTGGTTTAATAGTAATGTTAGCTAAAAAAGGGATTCATAGTAGGAAGAAAATAGGGCAATGACAGTTGACTAAGGTGGCATTCAGGAGCCTGGCTACAGCTACCGCATCACAGATCTGGTAAGAAAGAAAACATTAATGAGTATGAAAGCGAATAAAAAAACCTACCACATATTTTCTTTTTCTTTTAATTTGTTGATGTTGCCTATTCTGTATTTGATTAAAGTCTCTAAATATGGAAGAAATTGAAGAAAGACATCCTAATTTTTTCTTCTTATAGTTTCAAGACAGTCTACATATTTGTATTTGATTAAAGATGAAATTATTAAACATGGGCACAATGTATTTGTCTCAAAAAACTACATCGTTGAATCTTGATAGCAATATCACAACATTAGATTTTACCCTGTGTAGCTTCAAATTGTAGGTTGTTTCTTTTGCAATGTGAATGCCCAATAATTACTATCAAGTTATAACCACAGAGAGCTATATTACATTTGTATTTTTATGGCTACTTCATTTTTTTAGCTGTCTGACATCCTCATTTGTTCATTTGAAGCTACACTATAAAGTAGAGAGCAAGTGTGGACATGGTTGCTTCAGTCAAAATTTCCACTGTTTCATTTCATTCCTCACAACCTTGTTCTAGTTTTAGACAACCTATAATGCTGATTAAAATAGGATATCCAAAATCAGTAGTTTCAGTTTTGCAGAAGAAGAAACAAAATGGAAAGCAAAGTCATTGCCCAAGGAATTTTAAAGTTATAGCTTTGGATGCTGCACAGCCATTTGATTATGAATCCAAGATAAGTAATGAAATCAAGAAGAGTAGTAAGTTAAAGATTGGAATAGTGGGCTTTGGCAATTTTGGTCAGTTTCTTGCTAAGACCATTGTCCGCCAAGGTCACACAGTATTGGCTTATTTTGCAATAGATCATAGTGAGGTTGCATGTAAGATGGGAGTTTCATTTTACATGGATCAAGATGATTTTTCTGAAGAACATCCCAAGGTGACATTGCTATGCACATCTATCATATCAATAGAGTCTGTGTTAAAATCATTTTCGACTCAAAGATTGAAAAGAAATACATTATTTACATACGTCCTTTCAGTCAAAGAGTTTCCACGCAATCTCTTTTTACAGGTGCTTCCCCCGGAATTTGATACATTGTGCACCCATCCTATGTTTGGGCGTGAGAATGGAAAAGCTGGATGGAGCGGTCTTCCCTTGGTCTATGATAAGGTTAAGATTGGAGAAGGGTTAAGAGCTGAGCGTTGTGAATGGTTTTTGAAAATATTTGCAAAAGAAGGCTGTAGGATGGTTGAGATGTCCTGTGTGGAACATGATCGCCATGCAGCTGAAACACAATTTATTACACACACTGTTGGGAGGATGTTAGGGAAATTAAATTTGGAATCCACCCCAATAAATACTAAAGGATATGAGTCATTACTTCAAATTGTTGAGAACACTTGTGGAGATAGCTTTGATCTTTATTATGGTTTGTTTATGTACAATATTAATTCAACAGAGCAATTGGAGAGGCTAGAAATGGATCTTGATGCTCTAAAGAAACAACTTGTTGGCCAGTTGCACAAGATTTTAAGAACACAGCTATTTGATGGGGTTGCCAGAGGAGAAGTGCCTGAGCAAAATTCAACTCTTGTAGATCCAAAAAACACGAGTCCTTCGGACGCTGCAGTTCCATTACAAACAAAATAAATGAATTATCTGTTCTCTAGAAACCCAGTAGAGCCATGCAATTTCCTTCTTATCTATAGCCTAGTAGAGTGTGGTTGTTTAATATAGTTGTTAAAACTTTCTCCCTTTTTATTAGGAGACTTTTATTGTCAAATTTCCTTTTTTATGTTTGCTTGTCATTGCATGTCCTTTGAAGTAGAAGATCAAGAATAACATCTTCATTATGTAATTTTTGGATTGTTTTATCATCAGAATTAACTGACTTAGAAGTCAGTTGTGATGTTCACTATGACCTCTGTCAATGCAAGACAAAATGGAAACAACTCCTTTTCTTTTCTCATGTCTTCCATAGAGTGGATGGAACGTTTTTAGTAGTGAAAGGTCACATCTTGCTAGAAAATGATGGGTTGGATAAGAGGGATAATGGTTTGGATAAGAGGGATTTGGAGAATCTACTTGCTTTCAAAAAGGGCATTCCGGCTGACCCCATGAAATCACTCTCCAGTTGGGTTTCTTCTAATGTAGCAAACATATGCTCCTGGAATGGTCTTCTATGCAGAAAGGGTTCCATAAAAGTTGTGGGCATAATTCTTCCTCACATGAAATTGGAAGGTACTATTTTTCCTGCCATAGCAGCCATCTCGTCACTAAAGATTTTGAATCTCACCAATAAAATTTTCACCGGAAATATTCCAATTGAGCTTGGCCAATTGAAAGCCTTAAGCATTGTAGACCTTAGTCATAATGGAATGGAAGGGTTCATCCCTATATCTCTCTCGAATTTCTCGCACCTTTGGGGGATCAGACTTTCTGTGAACAACTTGACTAGGAGCATACCTGCAGAATATGGTACTTTGAGCAAGCTAGATAATCTGATTTTGTCCTTTAACCATCTAACTAGAAGCATTCCAATATCTCTGAGCAATTGCTCACATCTTCAAGTGATTTCATTAGGGGAAAACAATTTGAAGGGTACAATACCAGCAGGGTTTGGCCACTTGGATATGTTGGATAGTCTCTTCTTGGAGAACAATTGTCTAAGTGAAAGCATCCAATTTCTCTGAGCAATTGCACCTCTTTCCTTCAATTGAGCATTGGCTACAACAATCTCACGGTTCAATTCCCCTTGATTTGGGTTCGATAAAAAATTTGGCATATCTCTACTTTGAAGGTAATTCTCTCAGTGGTAATATCCCTTCTTCTTTCAATAATTGTTCTAAGTTGTACTATATTGCATTTTCTTACAATGGCTTGATCGGAGACATTCCCTCCAAGTTGGGTAGGCTAGACAAGTTACAAAGTGTTTACTTAAATTTTAACAAGTTAAGGTAATAGACCTGAGCATCCCTAGCTATTTTTCTTGCCTTGAAGTATTGTTACTATCCAATAATGTGTTATCCGGCCCCATACCACCTGAACTAGGCAAGTTGAAACAGCTTAACAAAATATCATTATATATCACCATAAAAATCACTGGCCATATTCCACAAGAATTAGGAAATTGTAGTAATCTTCAATGGATTGGCATTTCAAGAAACTGGATCAGCTTTCTAACAACCCTGCAGAAACTAGGCACTAGTCAGCAAGAGGGAATTAGTCTCAATCTTAAAATTATTGCTTAATTTTTGGATTCAAAACATAACAAATATTTTACCTACTCAAAAAAATTGTCATTTTATGTAATGGCGAAGCATTCTTCGATATCAAACTCAGTAGATCAGATTAAAAAAATGAAGCATGTAGGGAAGATAAATTTACATTACGTATGGCTTCAGATTGGTTTCCAATTACACCATAGCTTGCAATTCATAACTAACTTATTAAATCAGTTCCTTCGCTGAAACATGCTCAACTAGAAGATTATCATACATGGGAAACAAGGTTGCCATGCAAAACTAGACCCAACCCTTTCAATTTAGCCATCAGAACAGAGTAATGGGCAAGGACAATAGGCAAATGGGTATTAGATATAGATGATTATAATATATACAAGGCATGACTCTCACCTGTTAGACATGATTTGAAGTGTGTAGAAATGTTAGGATCAATAAGGTGGTCAAATCTCTTTCTGATATGATTTTTGCAATAATAACAATAACTGGGTTAAATTTTATGTAATTATACCACTTACTAACCCACAAAATCATGCAAGAACTAACTTTCCACATATTTTCTGAACTGAATGTTGGGTATCAAAGCCATGATTTCCATAGCCTTGATCATTACCATGGTGGTGTATATTAAAATGGTAATTAGTGTCCGACACAGAATCATCTCTACATAAATAAAGGGCATTGTTCACTTTTCTTGGCCTCCATTGTGACGCATACCTAAGGTTAGAGACACACCTCCATTGCTTCCTATTTGTCTAGGAGTTAAATCTTCGTGGGAATAATTGCCACCCATTCCAGAAGATTCATGGTTGTAAGTTAAATTAATTGTATTATCATATCCTTGAAACCTGTTGCCATCCAAATTAGGTCTAAATCTCTTTATGCCTTGTTCAAAATTAATGCACCCATGTGTTTCATCCAGCAGTTTTTTGTCAACCCCAATGGTTGGTCATGTATTTACAGAAGATAGGGAATCAACATTGATTCTCTTTTTATTCATGCTCATGTCTAATTCTCTTGTGCCATCAACTTATCCCCTAAACGAAACTGTGATTCTAGAGGTATTCTCAGGGCTGTACCACTACTTTCCTGACCAGTCTGTTAGGTGCTTCCACCATCATCAACTTTGGAACCTTCACATTCTGAAGAAGATTGCTTATCATATTACACCCCTCCATCCAACATTATCTTTCCTTTTTTGTTCATTTTCTTTTCATCTCCCACTGGACTTTCAATTTTTTTCCTTGACTCATTTTCTTTTCTCTTTTTGGTAGAGGCATTCATATTAGATGTCTCCTTTAATTCCTGTAGATACATATCTTCTATAATTGGCTTCCATAGCCTAACTCTAACATTTATAAACCAATTTGAAACCTAAAACAAGTTGTGTCAATATTTTTATAGATTAATTATTCCAACTGGTAATCTTTAGTATATTCTCATATAAGTTTCAATAACATTAAATGCCGAAAAAAACTTCAAGTAGTGCCTAATAATATACAATTCCTAACAATATACCCTCAATGGCCTCTCTAAGAGAACAACTTCCATGAATCTTTTAGCAAGTATGATAACAATTTGTGTAAAAATGGCTGATACAGTGAGCGGTAGGGTTCTATAGGAAAATAAAGTGTTGAAGAACATGAGAAAAATACAAGGAAGGATTCCAAGGTCCACATTGGAAAAGTCATGACGAACAAAGAAGAATCATCACTTACGAAACTGTCAAGGAAACCTCCTCAATTGGGGACTGCTCCTCCACTAGTTTTGCATCTCCATTATCGTTATGCTCCATTGTCAAAGGAATTATTAGACCTCAAGTTATTACAGCCATGTACTAGCATTTTTTCATAGAATCCTCTATTCATTCATTACACCCATATACCACCATTTTTTCATAGAATCCTCTATTTAATCATTACACCCATATACCAGTATTTTTTCACAGAATCCTCTATTCAGTCAAAGCTTTTGAGTTGGTTTCTTATGCAATGGTTTAAAGTGCTGCAGAACTTGACAAAGTTTTAATGTGTCTGGCATTTAGTCAACTAACACACAATTCTCCAAATCTTGGTTGATAACCATCATAAAGAATGAAATTCTACTCTATAGTGAGGTCTTGAATTTTTGTATTGTTGTGGTTTTTTTCCTTTTTTTGAGCTACTTTAAAATTTTATTCCATTAGCAATATTTTAAAATGGTACGATGTAACTCATTTATGAAAATTTTATATAAATGTATTCAAGAATTCTGTAGTGAAAGGTACATGCCCATACAACATGCTTCCAGTTAGATTGAGGTGGTAAATGTGAGAAAGATTTCCTACACTAGGAGGAATGCAGCCAGAGATCATGTCAATTCTCCAAAGACAGAGAGCTAGGATTCAAAAGTTTTCCATAACTCATAAAGATCGGACCACTATACCCTGAATTAGCAAGCCTCAGCTCTTGACAACTTCTGAGGCTCCCAAACTTAGCTGGTAAAGGATTGTTTTCTGTTATAAAGTATTGGAGGCTTTATAAGCTAACCAAAGAAGGGGGAAGCCTACAAGTAAATTTTTGGTTGCTAATAGCAATAAAATCCATGCTTTTCAGGTTTCCTAGAGCTACAGGAATGTGTCCTATGACAAAATTGGAGGTCAAATCTAGTTATAAACTTTATGCTTTAAACATATTCATAAGCTGTTAGGCATATTAGTGTAGAGATGTAAGTAGTAGTTCATCATTTTCCCTAGAATTAAAATACTATGATGAAATCGATTCAAGAAAAAGAACCAGGAAAGCCTTCAACAAACTTTATGACACCCAAATCTCTTCAATAGAATGACCAATTATTCTTCCATTGTAACAACAACAGTGAATGATAAATTAAAAAATACTCAACAACAAATTTTGTTGAAGAAAATTAAAATATAGCTAATAACTTTGACCTTGCTAGCCATAGTTGAAGTATGTTCTTTAAGGTCTTATTCATCTTTGATATTGAGCTTCTTGAGTGGGTTTTCATCAGAAAGAAATGCACCTTGGTTCAATGCTTCAAAGGTGTCGTTCATGATTTCAAATGTTGTGTTTGCCATGGATGTACAGAACAATTCAGTACAACAGTTTTAAAAGGACCCCATCTCTTTACTTTTTTAATGATCTAGTTCTTGGCAAGTATGTTTGTGGAGCAATGAAACATTAGGTGAGATACATTAACCTTGACTAAGTCTTGCAAAAATGTGGTCTCATGAGGTATTTAGATTGAAGGATAAATTATAAACAAAAATGTTGAGATGCACTATAATGTTGAGAGAAAATGCAGCCTGCGGTAGTATTTCTCAATCAGATACGGTGACCACTAGTTATGCACAAAACTCATCTTTGCCAGCATACTCAATTCTTGTGCCTAGAAAAAAATTTTAGTCTATAGAAGAGGCATGAGAAGGGTAGGAGCACCTATCAAAGCATAGAAGTAAGGAGTTTTTAGATGTTGTGATTGGTAAATGCCTTAGTAGATGTCAGTGTCAATGATGGAAGTCATAGCATAGTATGAGGATATTGGTTAAAGGTTGACAAAACACACTAAATAAATATGAAGAATGGACTTTGTTGAAAATAAAATTTGGAAATGTTCTCATCTTTGTAGATAAATATTGATAATTTAAACTCAATAATTTCAAGCTGTTTGAATCCAATTATACTGCTCCAACAAGGAGCCCTGTTTATAGGCACCAATATCTTGCATACTATTGGGACCTACCAAATATAAGAGCTCAGCTAAAATGGGAGGTTCCTTACTATTACAGAGAACCTAGACCCAAGGTATGGGAATATGGTAACTTGGAAGGTCATTATTGGCATTATCCTCAGCATGTGAAAGATAGATATTATTCTCATTGGCCAAAATACATAGATTGGCATACCAGATCTTATGAAAGAGATGTCATAAAATTTTGGTGGAAATTTCAGTAGGGGTTTTCATAGATTTTAAAGCCCCATTTACGTTATTCACTCATTTTAGAAGCTAGTACTCTTCTCCTCTCTTTCCTAGAGGAGAGAAATTTTGAAAATTTCTTTCTCTATTGATGTCATAGTCTAGTTGGAGGTTGGTTATGTATTGTAATTGAAAATTCAGGTAGATTGCAATGTCCCCATTCCTAAGATTGATTTTAACAATAATAGAGTTAATATACAATTAAACAAATGAATAAATAGATATTTAGATATAATTATTTATTCTATCTTTAATAAGACCTAATAATAGTAAATAATTATTTAGTAAATAAAATAAAATAATAAACTATAATATATTTTATTGATTTATAATGAAGAAGTATATTTCATTAATATATATATAAAGAATTAATTTAATATTATTATATAATAATAAAATTAAATACAAAGACAAAAAGATTGTATTTAACATATTATTATTAAAATAGAATAGCCATATACATCACCAACTACTGAATATATTGGTTCATACACCCTTGCTTTGACTGGATCTACTACCTATGCTGCCTCTGGTGCTTCTAGCTCTGCTATTATTGGCTATAGGTCTGGATCAGGAAGATGAAAATTTTTCTGGAACAGCATCATGATAGAAGGTATGGATCTCGATCACTAGTCCTCATAAGGTCTGCTGGTCAAGTTGCTAATGCTGGATCTCGAGATGGTGCAAAGGTATGCTATGGCCCATGCTACTGGCTAGGACTATGTACCAAAACTCGGAATAGGGTAAAATGCTAGAATAAGCTATGCTCCTAGATATGCTACTGGGTATGCTGCTGCAGGAACCTAGTTCGACTACTGAGGATGCTGGATCAAGATCAAAATAAAGAACATAATGAATGGCTTAAACAACTGCTGCCCTACCATTCTATAGGCAACAAGGTAAATGTTTGCTTCAACTGATTTGCATAAGCAACAGAATCAATGGCATAATCTACAGCATGATCAAGATCAAGATCAGAAGCTGTTGCATAATTGATAGACTCAACAACATCTGCCTCTGCCTTAGATGCTGCTATTGGTCCATCGACTGGATAAAATAAGGTTAATTATTTCATCACATAATATTATATTATCATTAAATATATGATTAGTACATGTTAAATATTAAATAATTATAATAATGTGACTATAGAGAATGGTCACAACCATTGACAATTCATTATCTATCTGGATATTTATATGGTAGATAAAGGAGAATGAGAAAAGGAAAAAAAAAAGGAGGATATCGCAGACAGATTGGAGGAGATTTTCAGAAGCTTACCATATAACAGTTGGTCTTGCAGTCAGGAATTAAGGACTGATATGCAACAATTGATAGATATAAGAAAGAATTAGAAAAGACATATAAGGAGAATATAAAAAAATAAGATACAATATTTTCCCACTGAGATAGAAAAGTAAACAAAGACAAGTATATCTGAATTAGTAATACTTGACAGGACACCAACTTATAGCACTATATAATTATAAAGTGACAATTCAGGAGAAAGAACCTTAGTTATATCTACAGACTCTACAGTCAGCATACAAAGTAAAACCATATAGGTATTCATATCTTGACACAAACCCGAAATAGAGATGAACCCATAGACATGATATTTAATCCAGTGAATCAAATCATGTCAGCACCTCCCTGAGCGATCACAAACTCCAGCCAATGATCACCCTTGAATATGAGAATCATAGGCATTTAAAGGAAGTGAAGACAAGGCCTCGTATATACATAGCCATAGTAATAATCATTAAAGCTCAAAAACATTTTATAGGCAAAATAGAACACAAGCAGCACCCATAATAGTATCAGAAAGAATCATGCAGAGTTGACAAAAGAAGAAAATGAAATGATATTTGACAGTGATTATAGAAGCCATACTTCTATACTAGTGACTAGATAAACTATAGTTTAAGGGAACTCGAAATGTGAGAATTGGCATATGGATGGAGGGAAAGACTTTTCAGAATAGATAAGAATAAAACATCAAGCACTCATCATGATCAAATACACAATGGATCTCATCATTGCCGTAGGGGAATAGAAGATAATGAATGGTAGAAAGGAAATGATGTGACATTATAGATATAGCAGTATTAAGGGTTTATGAGCTGTAATGAAAAGCAGTATTCGATAATGATAAAGAATGGATTCTTTTAGGTTTCCATAGCCGTAAACAATGAATGGTCATCATGATATATTTTCCAGCATTAAACTCGTGATCGATATCTCATAGCATTAATAGGGTACCATCAATATACTAGAAGATGCAACTTCAAATAATGACCAAAGAAAGCTATTATCCAAAACCCACAAACCATCTACTTTTAGACAACATCATACTCTCGTTGCAAAAATATAACTACACATTGGAAATCGCAATATCCCATTATAAGCAATATTAACATCCTATACATTCCATATTCTCAAACAATGGATTAGAACTACCAATTCATCATTATACGTATAGAAGAACATTATAATATATCCTCCATTAAGAAATGAGAGGAGGCCAAAGGTATATGGAACATCAGGACAGTCATTATAGAAGTGATATCACTTGTATCAAGTATAGATGAGATAATGCCTTTTGTCAAGTATACATATATAGATAAAATTATCTTGCTCATTACTTTGGGAGATAACGATCTTGGATTGGTGAAACAGTATTATTGGATTTCTTATTCAGAGGAAACAGTTCAAGGAGGGAAATTATTTGGTAGTCTCAAACCTTTAAGAACAAGGGACATTCCATAGATTGATGAAACCATTATTTATCTCCTTAAATTTGACTTAGACTTCTATTCGGGAAACAGTTCAAGGAGGGAAATTATTTGGTAGTCTCAAACCTTTAAGAACAAGGGACATTCCATAGATTGATGAAACCATTATTTATCTCCTTAAATTTGACTTAGACTTCTATTCGGCATAGGATTAGGACATTAAATGTTCTATTAAAGCATGTAAAATGGAAGAATTGTGATTTAGTAGAAACCTCTACTCATAGCTCTCAGTTTTTTTGGGAATAAAGCAAAACACCCGGTAGTGCAGACCAACTATGGTTATGTTTATAGCTTGATTTGGTGCTAATGTATTTAAATGCAAACTACAGAGATAGTTTCTCTTACACTATAATTTTTTATCACACTTTGCAAAGTAAAATAATATTTTGGTTACAACTGTTATATGACAAAATAGAGCTATCATTGTTTTAAAATGTAATCTCTTACACCAGTAGGCATGGCAATGGAAGGTCTTCCATAATCAGAAAAGACTGTCACTTAGAAGTGGACTAATATCCTGAACAACCCAACCCTGTCTTGCTAGGGGACAAGAAGTCTCAAGAGGGGAGAGTTTATAATTTTTCTTTGTTAATCCAAGTATGAAATGGAGTCTTTACAAAAAAGGAGTAAGGAAATAAAGATTCTATCAGCAATTAAGTCAGATTTAGGACTAAAATCTTCAGTCATCAACTAGTATATTGTGAATTAATTCCTAGTTAGTATTGTTAATTTTGTGTTCAGTTATTTGGCAAATAATATTGTTACTTAACTAATTAAGAAATTTGTGTTCCTATCTATTTTCATGCAACACTTCTTACATCTTTTGGCTTGTCTCATGAATCCCCAAGCAGTTATCCAAACATAATCCACATACAACAAGGTTCACCTGCTCAACTCATACTCCTCTCACAAATCCTGCCTAATCTCTTGGCTAGTACCTTATTAATATTTTTCATGCAATATCCAAAAGTTTAAGTTATCTTTAGCATCCTTGTTGCTTCTAGCAGATCTGATGGGAATGAACATAGGAACATAAAAGCACTGAAATAGTATGATATTAACTATTCAATGACTTAAACTTTTGACAAACAAAAAATATCAATACCAATTATATGCTAAAGAGGTTTGTAACATTCTATAGTTAGACATAAGAATGCATTGGTATCTTATTTGCAGCCCACCAGAGTACATAATCAAATCAGCAACAGTTGAATTTTTGTTGCATGTTGTAATACCTTTGTGAATTTTTGTATGGATGACTTCTTATGTTCTTTAGCTCTTGCTACAACACATGTTGCTACCTTTACAAAATCTAGATTCGATATATCTATACTGACCTTGATGCATAACTCAAGTAAAATAGCAGGAGCCAGAAAAATTGAGCTTGACTACTTGCAGTAATTGACACCTCTTGGAAAAAGTAAGGGCAAGTCAACAACAAATTTTATCAGCCTAATATTACTATTGAAAGATTTCATGCTTCCATAATCCATATTGTTAACTTTACATCTTTCTGCTAAATTAGATACAAGAGTTTTGGAGAATACATGACTCCCACCATAAAATAAGAAACAAAAGTTTTAAACAACACACAATTCTTACCAATAGGACCAAATGCCATTGAATTGGTTGGAACTCAAAAAGAACAAATAGATGGACGGTAGGAAGCAGAGAGGAAAGTGTTGTTGTACCATAAATTTCAATTCAACTCTTCTTACCTACAGCAAAAATGATGCTGCCTCTCATCCTACCCTAATTAATTCACTCATTTTAGCAACTTGAGTTGCCAAATCAGACATTTTAGACTAATGGATGAGCCATAATAGCTAACGATCCCTCAATTACGGTATGACCATGAGAAAGTTTATATGCTTTTTGGAGAATTAATCCATACCCAACTAGGTTGTTTTTACAAGGACCTTTGTGTTTCTTCATTTTGAATTTGTTTCATACCCAGTTAGGATTCTTTGCAATTCATTGTGTGATTTTGTCTATACCAGTTACATCTCTTTTTGGTTTTCTATTCGTTTGTTCGATTTCTTTTTAAATTCAGTCACACTGAGTTAGGATTTTGGATGATTCAATGTTAGAAGCATTCATATTCAAGTTGAACTAGGAATACCAATGCGAATTATAGCTCACTTCGGCTGATTTCATTACCCCAATTTTGGATTTTGGATTTATTGACACCTAGTTTAGGTTTTTTCTTTGAAACTTTTTTGTTATTGAATTACCTAGATTTTAGGTCAAAGAGCTGTGGATTCACCAAATGTCGAAGAAACCAGCACTGATGTAGAGGAGAATGACATGGAGACTCCCTTGGTTAGTAAAAAGAGAGACAAATGCACCACGCATTTCCCAAGTGCCATCAAGACAAGTGCTTATAGATTTGATGGTGGAGGAAATTATTTCAATAAGGAGTGGGATCTGATAGAAGGACAGGGAAAGGAGTTCTGTTGGTACCATGTGGAGTTTTGAGGTCTAATTAGAAATTGGCCCTCGCTGCTCAATACCTAATTGACGTGCTCTGCCCTCCTCTGAAACTTTATGACATTATGGCCCTTGTAAGCAATGGGCCATTCATTTGGAATATTGATGGGGCTCTTGTTTTCGGGATCAATTCTGCAGGTCCCACGAATAGCAAATTTACACATAGGCTTGTAGCCAGGATCACTGAGAATACTATCATCACCGTATCTCTGGGGAAGGTGCCAAGGCTTGGTTTTTCTATGACAAGGCAGTAACCTCTTCTTTCTAATATTCCAAGTGTGGAAAGTCCTCACTACGGAAGGGGTTCAGTGATAGGTGCAGAGGAGGGATCCAAAATAGGGGGTCAAGAACAATAACCAAATGTGACCACAATCAGAGAGCATGAGCAAGAATTTCTACTTACCATGAAGAGTCCACACAAAAATGCTTGAAGAGTCCAAACCCTAGGAGAATCCATGGTGTTCAGAGTTAAAAGGTAACAGACCATGTCACAATAGGGAAAAATAATGTAAAACATACAATGTTAATGAAAACACTGAATGGTGAGGATAGCCCATGGTAGGGCATAAAAATTAAAAAATCCAATTTAAGATTTTATGTAGCCATGACAACTAGCTGCATCTTACCTCAACAAACTACGTTTGAGCCAAAAAAAACTGCATTTGAGATTGTCCAGGCTCTAAGCAATCGACGATTTCCAGCCCACGCATTCCTTTTCTGTTAGATTGAAAACCCAAAATCCCAAAGAACAGAATAATTACAAGCTACAAAACTCTAATGCAAATACAAAGGAAACCGAGCCCAATATATTAAACAAACAAGAGATCTTTAGGGTATTTAAATACATGTTTATTGTGTAGATTGTTCCCATTGAAGACGCCGATGACTTGGGCATGATAGATGAGAACACAAAATGTGACATAAATCGCGCATAACTCATCTTGAGTTGTAGTCATATCCATCATCAGTCCTTTTGCTTATGTGTGAAGTTCTACTGATGCCTTGTGTAGAATGCCAATGAAGCCCTTTTGACAACACCGAAATTGAGTCAAGCGCCCAAAGACTTGGAAAGATAACAATCAGTCATATTGGGAAAACTCTCACTTTACCTATTGTCTTTATTTAAAATAATTTTAAAAAATATATATATTTAAATATAAAAAATATGTTAAAGACGTTATTTATATTTTGTCTTTAACTATCGTCTTTAATATTATTGTATATAGTAGTGTGAGCCCACCTAACTACTAAATGTTCTTCGTGTTGAATAGATCATATGTCAGATATAGTATTCAACAAATTGTCTTTAAATGTGTTGGTAAACATATTTGTCATTGTGATAGTTACTTCTAAATTTGACGCTATTCCCCCTGTAAATAATGACAATTGTGTCAATAGTTGGAGAGTTTGAAACCAATCATTATCAGATTACAATCTTCATCTTCATTTGAGAGGGGCAACTCCCGCATATAATGGGTGTATTTGATTTTCTTAAAACATAAATGAATTAAAAATTTGAAAGGTAGAGAGAAAGCTATTGATGATGAATGCACCACACAACTTCATAGCTTTCCTGAATAACTTAAACCGCTAATAAGAAAGATCAAGACTATGCTTGAAGGCTAGCATTAACTCAATGATGATTTGATCGTTCACTAACATCTATGCCATACTGTGAAAACATTAATTACAACTAGAATCAACACCCAAATAGTTCAGGCTTTGAAGAAAAGAGAATACAAAATGCACATTCCTTTATTTCCTTACACCAAGAGCATAAGAAGAAATTGATTACAAAGACAACCTCTATACATACTTTCCAAAAATTGTCTTATCACCAAAAACATTAGTGTTCCCTTCTACCAAATTCCAAAAAAGTCTCTTATTACAATACGATTCAAAAATTTATAATCTATTCTAGCATAACCAACTTTTTGGGTTCACAACCACTCAAAAGTTAGAGTTTGGACTACCTCAAAGATGGTTCATAACCAATTCAAACTCTAACTTTCTAACCATAACTCTCAAACTCTAACCTTTTAACCGTAACTCTCAACCTCTAAGTTTCTAATTGTAACTCTCAAAAAGTTAAGGTTGATAGAAAGAGAGTAAATGTTAGTACATAGAGAGATTAAAAAAAATAGTACATAGAGAAAGATGGTTTGAATATGTGGTGAGAAAAAACTTTTAGTACGAGGAGAGAGAAGGATTTAGTATGGGGAGAGAGAAGGTTTTAGTATGGGGAGAGATAAAAGTATGTAGAGAGAGGTAGTTTTGAATAGTTTGGAATTAACCCCTCTCTCTCTCTCTCTCTCTCTCTCTCTCTCTCTCCAGAAATAATTTAACTTCTTAGTAAAATATTTGGGTAATAGAATGCATCACATTCTAAAATAAAATGGTGTTTGGGTTCCACCTTCCTAGAATTACAAAATGTGCAAATTACATTTACTTTTACATACTTCAAAAATTTCAAGTATTAACTTAAAAGTCAAAATTTTGTGAAGAATACCATAATTATTTATTTATTTTAGTATTCTAGAAAAACTATCTTTGCTCAATGGAGCCATACTCGAGTCCATTTCTTGTATGATAATTAGTTATCTATTATAATATATTTGAAAATATAACCATCAATTTCTTGTGTGATAATTTATTAATATGTATTTGATAACTTATCAATAGTCTAATTCAATAAAATGCCTTAAAAAATGTATATCAAAATTAATTTTTCTTTATCTACAATTTTTTAAATTAATCTACCAAATAATAGTAAAATTCACCAAATATTTTAAAAATCTATTAAAAAAACCTTCACAATATTTAAAAAATCTATAAAAATAACCCTTCACAATATTTTAAAAAAATTGAATTTGTATTTCATTAAATTAATAGTAGTTTGTTGTATGCAATTAAGATTTTACTTAAAAAATAAATAAAACTATTTAGTTAAATCATATTTCAGATTTTAGTTAGTCACATAGCCTCACAAAAAGTACTTTAAATAAATTTATTTCAGATTTTACTTAGTCACCATAGTCAGGCGAAAAAGGCTTTAAATCAATTTATAGATTTTAGTTGATTACTAACATGATATATGGAACAATGCAAAAAGTGAATGGCATGGCATGGACATTGATGGGCACGCCTCTCAACTGATGCAAATAAGTTGTACCATAGCTAGTGTTGGAAATAACACTAGTGGTTATGGGGTAACTTAAATGCACCCGTAGCCAATGTTAAATAGTGAAAGTATTTTATATTTATTTTTATTGAATAAAGCGAAAAGAATAATATACAAAAAAGTCAATCAATTGTTCCAAAAGCTCATACATGAACAGTAAGATCAGCAACTAACCGACTCCAAAGAGCTACAACCAAACAAAGAACATTATAGACTGAGTTTTAACATTCTTTGAAGCTCCTTCAAGAAAAATACATCTCTTTTGAAAAGCTGTAGCAGCTAGTATTTAATTCCCTCAAGCTGGTTACTAATCTTCAACTGGAGAAAGTATTTTATATTTGCCTTAAACAGTTGCACATATATGTTGCACCATAGATGGTGCCAAAAATAACACCTTCATTAAAAGTCCAACCACTCTTCCACTCTCTCTCTCGGGACTTTAAGACTTTTCTTGGATTGGAATAGAAGAATAATTTTTTATATTAGGTAATTGGTTGAAGCCTAGATTATTTTTTATTATTATTTTAAGTTAATTATTATTATGTGTTAAGTAGATTTGAACCCAAGACGACCTCTCTAGAGGTTCACAAGTTACGGTTGTGTTGTATGCTCTTGCCTAGAATAGAAGAATAAATTATTATTTCTCTAATATTGAATAAAGTTTTAAAAAGTTTATAAAATAAGAGACATTTAAATTAGTTTTGATATGTAAAGAAATTGTTCAAATGTTCAATTGTTTATGTAAAAGCTCAATAAATAATTATTATTTTGGAGAAATATTATTTTTAAAATTAAAATAAGAACAATATTATTAATTTTTTGTATTTTGTTTATTTAAATTTTATATAATTGATTATAAGGAAAATATATCAATTAATTTCAAGATTAACTTTTGTTAAGATTTATGCAATTTTTGCAATATAAAAAGTTAGTTAATTGTCTTTTTAATTGAAAGCTATGATTTTTCACCATCAATCTTTTTGATCATACTAATCATTAGAATGAAGCAATTAATAGAGAGCAAATAAAATGATGATGATGATCATGATGATAAATCATCCAATGTGATCTACAAGATTCATGATAAAGAATCACACAATTTAGTCCAAAGAATTTTTTATTTAAACAAATTATTTCTCTAATATTAAAATTAGTTTTTCATTTTTATTTTAAAAAAATCCGGTATCAACAACATCTATATTTACGCTGTAAGCATTCCAATATGAAGTGAATGGCCTGATTGTTTAAATTAACCCCCATAAATAGAGGGTAAGGCTGGACGACCATTGAAGAGATCTCATGCATTGAACCATATTGGAAACCGGGAGCGTTGAAATTAATGTTGGCACTGGGTGACTTGACAGGAGTTATGAGCTATTTACATTAATTATTTCGTGTTGAGTATATTGACTCCAGCGTCAAAATCGTTTGGAAATTTGCAATACAACAGTAAGATGATCATGGTGGGTGACCAGATGGTTTGACAATCAAAGCCATTGCGGATAGTAGATCCAAGTCAATGCAAATGTTAAGAGGTCGAGTAGATGGTTTGAGAATCACAGCCACTGCATAAGGTAGATCCAAATAAATGCAAATGTTACGACTTCTGACGCTTCCTCTACTATTTGGGATGCTCTCAGGTGCCTCAATCTGGATAGAGGCTTCTTCGGATATAGGTACCTATAGCTTTTCTCATATTTGATTATTCCGAAAAATGCAAACAGGCGAACAACATTCATTGATGGTTCTCTCAGCTTCTAATCACATCGACAATGTTAGGGATGGGTTTCTTGATGTGAAATTGTTTGGGATGTTATCAACCACCTCAACGTAGACGATAGGCTTGTACGGCAATACGTACCTACAAATTTCCCAATATTTGAACACAGCCTCTATAAATAATCTCCATAGCAGTGAAATTGTCATTGGGGACACTACTTTTAAGAGAGGGTGTCTGACATGGCACCAGCTATGGTGCAATATATTTGCACCATCGGTAGCCGTGCCAAGTCTTGCCCCTGCCCAATTACTCTGCCAACTTCTACACGATTCATGGTGATGGGATAGATGAGCATGTTCGGGAGTGTCAAATCCTAAAATCATATTATTGTCAAAGCTGAGGTGAGTGTAATATTAAAATAAATGCTTTTAGTGTAAAAGCTGAGTGTAATACCTTAAAAAGTTTTTAATCATATTTTTGTTAAAGCTGAGCTAATGTTGATAAAGTTTATTGTGACTTACTTCAATATAATATAAACTTCATGTTTTTTTAATAAAAAAATGACATTATATTTTATATTTTGAATGTTTTTAGAATTAAATTTTGTAAGTAAAAGAGATTAATTTCACAAAATTCAAAAATATTATCTTAAGATGGCTATTATATTGAGATAATATTTTTGAATTCAGAAACCATTAGTCTTCTGCCATCATTTTATTAAATCAATATTAAAATATAAATTTACTAATTTATTTTATATTTACACTTTATTTGAAATAAATTTTTAATGTTTAATAATTATTATTTTAGTATCAATATCTTGAGAATTATATCATATATTTAAAAAAAAAAAATTTCTTTAAAAAAAAGTTTTTACTACTTTGATTGACAGTATATATTTGAGTTTTTTAACATTTATATATTGATATATTTTGAAAATTAAAACCTATAAAATAAAATTAATCTTTATATAAAATTAAATAAATATTTATATATTATTTTTAATAGACAATGGACGACTCACAACTTACCATTGCATTTTAGGCTCTTACCTAAATTAAATATTTTTATTAAATGAAAGTGATGTTATGTGTATAGATGTATCAATGTTTGATACATAAATGGTAAATTGTAAATTGTGAGTCATCCATTGTCTATTAAAAATAATATATAAATATTTATTTAATTTTATATAAAGATTAATTTTATTTTATAGGTTTTAATTTTCAAAATATATCAATATATAAATGTTAAAAAAGTCAAATATATACTGTCAATCAAAGTAGTAAAAACTTTTTTTAAAAGAAAATTTATTTATTTTTAATATATGATATAATTCTCAATATATTGATATTGAAATAATAATTATTAAAAAATTAAAATTTATTTGAAATAAAGTGTAAATATAAAATAAATTAGTAAATTTATATTTTAATATTGATTAAATAAAATGATGGCAGAAGACGAATGGTTTCTGAATTCAAAAATATTATCTCAATATAATAGCCATCTTAAGATAATATTTTTGAATTTTATGAAATTAATCTCTTTTACTTACAAAATTTTATTCTAAAAAAATTCAAAATATAAAATATAATGTCATTTTTTTATTAAAAAAAATGAAGTTTATATTATATTGAAGTAAGTCACAATAAACTTTATCAGCATTACGCTCAACTTTAACAAAAATCTGATTAAAAACTTTTTAAGGTATTATGGTCAACTTTTACACTAAAAGCATTTATTTTAATATTACGCTCACCTCAGCTTTGACAAGAATATGATTTTAGGATTTGACACTCCCTGACATGCCCATTTGTCCCATCACTGTGAATCGTGTGGAAGTTGGCAGGGTAGCTGGGTAGGGGCAAGACTTAGCACAGCTACTGACAGTACAAATATGTTGCACCGTAGCCGATGCTGTCTGATGTGGTTGTAGGAGAAGATTGTCTAGGAGGTACACAAGGATCTTACTTTACTCCTTTTCTAGAGACTATGCAAGAAAATTCATGTCTTGCATACCTGTATAAAGAATAAGCGCGCACTCCGCAAATGCAAAGCAAATCCGATGACCACAAACACTTCAAATATATCGAGCACATTCTACCCCATGTTTGAATATGAATTGCACAAATTAACAACGTATGCACCATTTTTATCCCTCATCAGCCAAACTTGTCCAAGATAACAATGTGTCAATAGGCACATAATAGTGGCACATCCAATGATACAAACCAAAGCTTTCCCTCCCTTTCTCAAGCCCAAATGTTTTTAACTTAAAATCTCCCAAACTAAAATTAAATATTGTTAAATATGTAGTTAGCCGCAAATTTGAGTGTTATGGTTTAAACTCGAACCTCCAATATAGATAACCTACAAATATTTCTATTGATCAAAACATCCTATATTAAAACAATTTAATGCACTATCAAAAACTCAAGTCAAAATTTCTTGTAGCTCATCATGTAATACTTTTTTTTTTATAGAACATTCCTAGTAGACTTCTTCAAAACTGATGGTGCATACCCTATTGAAGTTATTGCCACACCAAATTGTAGTAAATGCTATCTGGGGAGATATTGTTGCACACCTGCATTGCTGTAAGGACTGCACCCTGCAAAACCAATACCACATCAGCCATCTCCATAAATTGCAAAAAATTCAACAAGAGTCAAAGTCTTTTGAATATTGACTAGTCAGAATTAGTTAACTTTAACAAAAAATGATAAATATACATATATGCTCAAATTTAAAAGAAAATCGTAAATTTGTTACCAGAGTACCAATACTAGATACCAAATACCAGATGGCCTAACCAAGATGACCATGTTGAAAATGAACTCTAGAACTTGTTTAAGAATACTAGGGTGAGAATATTGTAGGAGTGCTTTACCACCCTACCACGAAGCTGTTAAGCTTCCCCAGAATCCATCTTGACATGAAAGATACCCAACTCAGCAACAAGAGAGTCTAAACAAGTAAAACTTAGAAGAGTAATGGAATTGTGTTACATAAATAATGTCAGAACATTCATTGGTCAAAAAGATAACAAAACAACATTTTCTTAGTTATCACTTTAGCATTACAATCCCATCTCCATCATTTCTAAAAAAATAAAACATAACATGGTTTAACTAACCTTAAGTTCCATATACTCATCAACATACAAGGATTACCAATAATTCTCTATTGAAACATGTTATAAATATGCTTATATTAAGCCAATCACATAGCTAACGATGGAACTCTTTTTGCATCAATTAATATGCCTAGCATGTTATCCCTAAAAATGAACAAGATTGGATTGTTGATATCCACAATTATATCAAGTTAATCACATATGCATTACATAGTTTTAACCAAACACTCAACCTTAATTATGACAGGAAAGTGGAAATAAGTATAGCATATTCATTTCCTACCCTTTCCTAATAGTTCACATACAACACCCTTCTACACATTGGTACGACATAATTTTGAAAGATGTTAATGCAAGTATATTTTGCCTTGAGCAGTTTCATATAAAAAGAGATTTAACTCCTCTAATAAAATTATCTTATCTAATCATTCTTCATAATGAAATATTTGTAGTGAGGGGAATCTTATACAACAACAAAAAATGGTAATTTTAGAAAATTACAATACCAATCACAATGATCACTAAACAATTGTCAATTAGTTCATTGCTTAGTTATCGCTTCCCAAAGTACACTTTATGATTTTACAGTCAATGTTTTTAACCACTTATAGACCCCAAAACATAAGTTATTAAAATGAATAGAATTTCAAGACAACTAAATTTTAACAATTAACCTATTCAAGGTGTCCTAACAGTACTCAAACTACTAAATTGTTTTGTATGTCATTAAGGATTCATCAACCAAACCTATGATGACATAAATTTTCTACCTTGTTATAGTACGGCCTATGAATTAGCTTTTTGTAATGACCCTCTCTATAAAGGGCACAGAAACCCTCAAACTGAACTTAGGAATTTTGTCAAACACTTGGCATGTAACAGTAACAATATTAAGAATATGGTAATTTCAGATTTGATACTTTCAGAATATAATCACAGAATTACAATATATATAAAACCATTGAACTATATTTCAATTACAATGCCATAAATTCTGAAATTATTTTATTACCAATTCTGGTCTGATTATTACAATGACTGTATGACAGCAAATTTACCCAAAAATTGACATATATTTCAGAATGCAAGAACCTGGTTTGAAGAACTATGGAAGAACACCACGTTTTGCTGTAGATCGTTGATGAAGACCTCCAACCGCACCCCCAAACTATCCTTAATTTGCTGCTGCTGCCCAAACTAGCAGGGCCGTACCTGTACGGCTGCTGAAATAAAATAATATTAGGGTTTTGGGGCCCCCAAATGCAAGGAAAATGGGCACCTAGGGTTAGGTAGTAACCCTGTAAAACCATAAAAAAAATAACTCCAAGGGGTTGAGGAGATATGAGCAATTATGTGGTTCCGAACCCTGCTTTGCCAATTCTGAAAATGCACTTATTCTGTCTTCAAACTCTTGTCAAATGCTTCTCCAATGATAGGGCAAATCTGAAATCTTTATTCCAACCAAAAACAAACCCTAACAATGAATTCTCAATAAGCTCCAATGAGATGGCTGAATACCAACTCCAATTATGCAACAATTCAGGTGATATTTCACACCCTCAAATTCGCCAATCCAAGGGAGTGATTCGTTCCCAAAGATCGAATAATTTGCAGATCCAAAGTCCACAAATGTCTTCACAATGAAGAAGTAGAAGAGTTCTCCAATCCAAGCATGTCCAAATGAGAGGCCCAGCCCTCTATTTATTCACTTTTCTAAGAAGTTGCTAGAACTTCTAGAAACATCCTTTATAATTTCTCATTATAATGCACTTTTTTATAATAAAGTAATTTTATAAAATAAAAAGTGCAACTCAAATTAAAATTATAACATGTGGGCTCCAATATCACATAATGATAAAATATAACCTCTTAACACTTCTTCAAGAGCAAGATATGACTAACTGATCCGCAGAATTGACTCTCTTTCCACACCATTTGCCTACGAGAGTCTATAATAGGCAAATCCATGATCAATGCCATGTCGAACTAAAGAGGGGACATTACAGTCCGCCCCTCCTGAAATTGCTTGGCCTCAAGCAATCTTAACGTCGGGTGCTGCAAAATAGCCTCCCCCTCCCAAGTAGCATCCTCAACAGGTAAATCTTTCCACTTAACCAAGTATTCTCTGATCACCCTTCTACGAAGCTGCTTTTCTCTGCTCTCCAGGATGGATTCTGGTACTAAAATCAATTTTCCCTCATCGTCTAAAGGAGGTAATACTGCAGAAGGCACCACATTCTGACCCAATGCCTTCTTGAGGCGTGACACATGAAACACATTGTGCACTCTGCTGTCTGCGGGAAGCTCCAACTCATAAGCCACTTCACCAACTCACCTGATAATCCTGAATGGTCCGTAATAGCGTGGCTTAAGTTTCTCTACCCCACTCTTCTTAAGAGTAGATTGCCTATATGGCTACAACATGAGGTAAACCATATCATCTACCTCAAAACTACGCTCAGTTCTCTTCTGGTTTGCATACTGCTTCTGCTGGTTCTGAGCTCTTGCAATATTGTCTTTGAGGGTAGCAACTATATCCTTACTCTCCTGTAATAATTCACCTGCACTGGGTACCCGGCTGTCGCTCAACAACAAATCCAAGAAACTAGGTGCTTCATAACCGTAAAGTGCCATGAAGGGTGTCATCTGTATAGTCATATGATATGTAGTATTGTAACAATACTCGCAGAGATATATCCATCTGACCCAAGCTCGCTGCTGAGCTGCCACATAATTCCTTAAATACCCTTCCACCCATTTGTTCACAATTTCTGTCTGACCATCGGTTTGTGGGTGATAGCTAGTGCTGGGTGTAAGCTCCGTGCCACATAACCAGAATACCTCCTGCCAAAAGTGACTCGTGAAATGGCTATCCCTATCACTCACAATGTTCTGAGGCAAGCCGTGCAATCTGAAAACCTCTCGAAAGAAAACCTCTACCACCTGAGCTGCTGAATGTGTAGTGGTGATAGGAAAGAAATGAGCATATTTCGTTAATCTATCTACCACCACATAAATACAATCTCGTCCTTGTACCTTGGGAAAACTTGTGATAAAGTCCATGGAGATGCATTCCCACTTCCTGTCGGGAATCGAAAGTGGCTGTAGGAGCCCTGCCGGATAGCTGTGTTCTTGTTTGTTTTGCTGGCAAACAAGACACTCTCGAACATACCACAAAACATCAGCTTTCAGCCCTTTCCAAGTGAACCGATCTCAAACTGACTTGTAAGTCTTGAAGTACCCGGGATGACCTGCTGTCGGTGAGTCGTGAAGTGCTCTCATAATCAGTTGCTTAACCTTCGATCCTGGGACTAGGTAAATCTTGTTCTTGTAAATGATCAAATCATCCACAAGTGTGTATCTAGTATCAATCACTGTTCCCTCGACTATATCGGAGGCCCATGTATCTCTGGCATACTCTGCTATAATCAAGTGTCGCCAATCCTCTGATATCCGAACCATAAGAGTGAGGTGTGGCCTTCGAGATAGAGCATCTGCAACAACATTCTGAGTCCCCTTGACATATGAGATGTCAAAATCATATGCCTGCAACTTACTTACCCACTTTTGTTGGCGATCATTCAGGTCCTGCTGTCCCAAGAAATGCCTCAGACTGTTATGATCAGTTTTAATACAAAACTTGCTACCCACAAGATATTGTCTAAATTTGGCCAAAGCATGCATGATGACCAACATCTCCTTATCATATATACTGAATGAACGCTCAGGGCCTCTGAGCTTCCTGCTCTCATAAGCTATGGGGTGCTTATTCTGCATAAGTACAGCACCTACTCCCTCTCTAGATGCATCACATTGAAGCTCAAATGGCTTCGTGAAATCAGGTAATGCTAGAACTGGGCACGTAGTCATTATCTCCTTAAATCTCATAAAACAGTCCTGTGCCTTCTGAGTCCACACAAATTCTCCTTTTTTCAGTAAATCTGTCATGGGAGCTGCATGTCGTGAGTAGCCACTGACAAACCTGCGATAAAAACCACATAAACCAAGGAACCCCCTCAACTGTGTAAGGTTCTCTGGTGGAGGCCAATCAACAATAGCGCGAATCTTTTCAGGATCCATCCGCACTCCCTCTGCACTAATGATGTGTCCTAAATATAACAGCTCGGTCATCCCTAAGTCACATTTGGACTCCTTTGCATACAAGGACTCCTTCTGTAGAATGCTCAACACCATCTCCAAATGCTCTAGATGCTCCTGCCATGATCGACTATAGATCAAAATGTCATCAAAAAACACTAGCACGAATTTCCTCAACTGATGGTGGAAAACTCTGTTCATAGTGGACTGGAAAGTGGCAGGTGCATTGGTCAGGCCGAAAGGCATGACTACAAACTCAAAGTGCCCACAATGACATCTAAAAGCAGTTTTCTCAATATCCTGTTCACGGACTCTGATCTGGTGATATCCTGATCTCAAATCAATTTTCGTGAAATAACAGGCCCCATGCAATTCATCTATCAACTCATCAATGCGAGGAATAGGATACCTGTTCTTAATGGTTCTCTTATTTAATGCCCTATAATCAATACACATCCGAAGCGTTCCATCCTTCTTTTTTACCAAAACAACAGAAGATGCAAAAGGTGACTTACTAGGTCGGATGTGCCCCATAGCTAGCAACTCCTCAATGGTCCTTTCGATCTCATCCTTGAGTCGCTTTGGATGTCGATATGGTGTGATCATGATAGGTTTAGCACCTTCCTCCAGCTCAATAATATGCTCAATGCCTCTGTCTGGTGGCCTGCCTGGTGGAATCTCACTGAATACCTTTTCGTACTTAATCCTCAACTTCTGAATATCAGGATGATATTCCGCCTTATGTTGCTCCTCCTGTGTAGGTATCAAAGTACAAACTACTGCCCACTCTATATCATTATGCCTAGTTAATCTCTCCAGCCGCCTAAATGAGATAGTCCTGATGTCTCCATTACGGATAGCCTTTAGCACTGAGTCCTACCATTCATTTTGAATTGTATCTCCATATCCTCTAATCTTAGGGTAACCACCTTCAATGAATGTAGCCACTGCATTCCAAGTACTATGTCCATGTCACCCATGTTGACCACATGATAGTCCGCCTTAAACTCATAGTTGTTCAAGCGCAAAGGTAAGTCTCGTACCATCCTGTCACAACGAAGAGTGTATCCATCAGCTACCTTGACTCTTAGTCCCTCGAATTCCTCAGTAATGAGTCCACACTTCTCTACGAATCATGCATCAATGAAATTATGTGTGGCACCTGTGTCCAACAATGTAATAACCTTCTGCCCAGCCAAGACTCCCCGAAGTCTGAAAGATCCCTCTCTCTGGATACTAGACAGTCGTGCTTCCTATAAATGTAGCTCTGTTTCCTACCTTTGCCCTGCACTGTCTATCTCCTGCTCTCCCTCTGCTTCATCAGGATCCTCATCATGATGTTCTGAACCATCTGAATCTGAGCCTTCATAATAAGCCCACATTGCCCGGTTGGCCTTCCCTTTTGGCCTCATAGGACAGTCATGGCCGTACTCATACGGGCCTTTGCAATAGAAGCATAGCTTCTTCCTACGCAAGTCATTAAGTGTCTCCTTGTCCAGCCTCTTACTTTCTTCCTTAGGTAGCTGTGCCTCTCTATGAAAGGGTTTCCTGTCCTTATCTTTTCTTGAAGGGAAACTCTTTTCCTGAAATTTGTTTTTTGAAGCTGAAGAGGAATCCATGTCACGAGCTTTCTTAATGGCTTCCTGCAAAGTGGGAGGGTTGAGAGCTTTAATCCACCCTCTCAACGGATCAACTAACCCATCCATAAATAAAACCAATAGCCTTCGTTCAGATACATCTGTTACTAACACTGCAAGTTTCTGAAACTCTGAAATGTATGTTTCCAATGATCCCCATTGTTTAAGTTGGGCTAATTCCTTGAAATGGAGTTCTGGATATTTCTTATCAAAATGTTCAATCAGTCTCTCCGTAAACTTCACATATGAGGTAATGTGTGCATGACCCATAGTGATCATACCATGATGCCACCACTCGTGTGCTAACCCATCCAAGTGAATTGCTGCATACTTAATAGCTTCTTCCTCAGACATAGGGTTCAATTGAAAGTATGTGTCAAGCTTTTGAACCCAAGCTCTTGCTGTAGACTTCCCCGAGCCATCATAATATGGTAACTGTAGTTTTCCTACTTTCTTTCGTAGCTCATAGTTCTGAGTCCTGTCTTGTCCACGGGGCATATGCTTCATCCGCACATCCATATACTCTCTAAAGGTGATTGCAGCTGTAAAATTTGGTCCTCCTGCTTCCCAATCTCTCCTCAGCTGATCCTGTATGTCAGTGATCTGGGGTTCTGGTACCGGCTGCTCTGGAGCTCTAGGAAGGAACGTAGGAATCATAGGCCTTGAACTTACTGTCCGAGCTTGCTAGGGGGCATGACCGAAATTGTTCCCAATTTGTTCACCTCCATTATGTCTCTCATCCTGATTATTCCCATTCTGATTGTGACCATTCTGATTATTTCCTCCACCTATGTTAGCGTTCAACCCCATTTGTCGAGCCATCATCTGCATCATAAGCTCCATTCTCTGGTTCTGTTCCTGTGCTCTCTGTTCTGCTAATCGCTGTCCCTATGCCAAAGTGTCTAATAACTATAAAAATATCTCCTCTCGTTGATCTGGACCAATATTCCCACCTCTATCCTTATTGTAGTCATAGTCTTGATCAAAGAATACCTCCCCTGTGTCAGTATGACTGGATTCTATGTCCACCTGGATAGATGAGTTAGATTGTTCGCTCTGCAGGTCTGAAATCCTATCTTGTCTTGCTTTGGTATTGCAAAAATTATAAGGCCTCTGTCGCATGCTCTGATTTTAGTGTTTTGACATTTCGTCAAACACTTCCCCAGCTGTTCCAAATTCCCTATAAGACCTCCACAGGATGGCAGGACTTATAGCTCTGATACCACTGTAATGACCCTCTCTATAAAGGCCACAGAAACCCTCAAATTGAACTTAGGAATTTTGTCAAACACTTGGCGTGTAACAGTAACAATATTAAGAATATGGTAATTTCAGATTTGATACTTTCAGAATATAATCACAGAATTACAATATATATAAAACCATTGAACTATATTTCAATTACAATGCCATAAATTCTGAAATTATTTTATTACCAATTCTGGTCTGATTATTACAATGACTGTATGACAGCAAATTTACCCAAAAATTGACATATATTTCAGAATGCAAGAACCTGGTTTGAAGAACTATGGAAGAACACCACGTTTTGCTGCAGATCGTTGATGAAGACCTCCAACCGCACCCCCAAACTATCCTTAATTTGCTGCTGCTGCCCAAACTAGCAGGGCCGTACCAAGCCGTACCTGTACGGCTGCTAAAATAAAATAATATTAGGGTTTTGGGGCCCCCAAATGCAAGTAAAATGGGCACCTAGGGTTAGGTAGCAACCCTGTAAAACCATAAAAAAAATAACTCCAAGGGGTTGAGGAGATATGAGCAATTATGTGGTTCCGAACCCTGCTTTGCCAATTCTAAAAATGCACTTATTCTGTCTTCAAACTCTTGTCAAATGCTTCTCCAATGATAGGGAAAATCTGAAATCCTTATTCCAACCAAAAACAAACCCTAACAATGAATTCTCAATAAGCTCCAATGAGATGGCTGAATACCAACTCCAATTATGCAACAATTCAGGTGATATTTCACACCCTCAAAGTCGCCAATCCAAGGGAGTGATTCGTTCCCAAAGATCGAATAATTTGCAGATCCAAAGTCCACAAATGTCTTCACAGTGAAGAAGTAGAAGAGTTCTCCAATCCAAGCATGTCCAAATGAGAGGCCCAACCCTCTATTTATTCACTTTTCTAAGAAGTTGCTAGAACTTCTAGAAACATCCTTTATAATTTCTCATTATAATGCACTTTTTTATAATAAAGTAATTTTATAAAATAAAAAGTGCAACTCAAATTAAAATTATAACATGTGGGCCCCAATATCACATAATGATAAAATATAACCTCTTAACACTTCTTCAAGAGCAAGATATGACTAACTGATCCGCAGAATTGACTCTCTTTCCACACCATTTGCCTACGAGAGTCTGTAATAGGCAAATCCATGATCAATGCCATGTTGAACTAAAGAGGGGACATTACAGTCCGCCCCTCTTGAAATTGCTTGGCCTCAAGCAATCTCAACGCCGGGTGTTGCAAAATAGCCTCCCCCTCCCAAGTAGCATCCTCAACAGGTAAATCTTTCCACTTAACCAAGTATTCTCTGATCACCCTTCTACGAAGCTGCTTTTCTCTGCTCTCCAGGATGGATTCTGGTACTAAAATCAATTTTCCCTCATCGTCTAAAGGAGGTAATACTGCAGAAGGCACCACATTCTGACCCAACACCTTCTTGAGGCGTGACACATGAAACACATTGTGCACTCTACTGTCTGCGGGAAGCTCCAACTCATAAGCCACTTCACCAACTCGCCTGATAATCCTGAATGGTCCGTAATAGCGTGGCTTAATTTTCTCTGCCCCACTCTTCTTAAGAGTAGATTGCCTGTATGGCTGCAACATGAGGTAAACCATATCATCTACCTCAAAACTACGCTCAGTTCTCTTTTGGTCTGCATACTGCTTCTGCTGGTTCTAAGCTCTTGCAATATTGTCTTTGAGGGTAGCAACTATATCCTTACTCTCCTGTAATAATTCACCTGCACTGGGTACCCGGCTGTCGGACTGTTAGCAAACAGCACCACCCCGCGTTAAGGGGGCAACCCCAGGATAGCCTCGCTGGTGAGGACCCCGGACACGTGGTAGCGACAAACCGCACGGACAGACCTACGTCACCTTCCGTTAGGGGCCCACTCTAGGGACATCACAGCCCACCACGCTCCACGGGTCTCGACCTCGAGGCCTCCGGCTCTGATACCAAGTTAATAACCGTTGCACCAAAAGCCCGGACTGTTAGTAAACGGCACCTCCCCGCGTTAAGGGGGCAACCCCAGGATAGCCTCGCTGGCAAGGACCCCGGACACGTGGTAGCGACAAACCGCACGGACAGACCTACATCACCTTCCGTTAGGGGCCCACTCTGGGGACATCATACTTTTTAGAATATGGGTTTAAGTAAAAGGCCTTTTATTTATGTCTCTATCAAATGCAAACCAACCCCCTTTAAGAACATCCAATTCAGAAAGGCACAACTTAACCTACTAATGTGAACAACAATTAAATACTATAACAAAAGCAATAAGCTATATCAGACTTCTCAGTCACATCCAATGCATCAAGACATATAAAAAAAATAGTTAAATTTTTGCAAGCGAGACAAATCCTTAAATCAGACAGCTAAAATCTAATAGCAATATCACAATTTGACTTGCTGTGGAAATTATCTCCTACTTATCAATTCCTTAACAGTTAAATTTACAGATTTTGTTAAGAAAAGAAAAAGGCAAGCTGAATCCATATTATTAAGATAAAACTCATGCACAATCAGATCCAAAAACAACTTCTTACAAATCTACAATTATAAAACCCTGATGGCACTAGATAAAAGTTGACCAACCAATGGCCTTTTCTCCGAAAAATGAATAAACATTTCATGGCAGGAGCGCGTGGAAACAAATACTCAAGAAAAGGAGTAAGGTTGCAAAATCAGGTCATATTTATATGATCTTGGTTTAGGTTTTTTTTCCATTGATGAAGATGTTGAGATTATAGGAATTAGGGCATTATCCCACGGCTGCATTACATCTATAGGGAAAACTAAGTATTTAACATACAATTTTCTAAAATAATAAACAAAAATGTAACTCCAATTATTTTTCCTTGTCTTTGATAATAAAATTAAAATGTAGTTAGAGAAACTAATGGAAGTCTTGTTGCAAACAAGGGATCATAAATAACCAGTGTCGAATATCTAGCGTTGTCTATGGACATTCGTTCTAAGTTGGGAAGTACAGAAATGGTACCTCCTGTCTCTAAATCAAATTCATCAAAGTAGACTGTGACTAAGATATTATGGCTAGAAGACGTGTAACAGCACCCTATTCCAATAAATAGTTTACAATGCATTTGAAGCAATACCCAAAATTTCAACTTAAACATTTAAGCTATTAAGGAAAGAACCTGACAAATTCACGGGTAACTAAATTCTGCCTCTGTGCAGTCCAGACTTCTTCCTTCTTCCAATTATGTCCCCAAGAATTCCTCTTTCGAGTCCTCTGACAGGCCCGTTCCAATTTGCTTATAGTCTGATGTAGTTTGTCACGGAAGATTGATGCCTAGGGAAAGATTCTGGGCACCCGAAATCACCCAATTTTAATAAGAAATTTGAACTACCGATGATATCCCCTGTGTAACTGAATTGTTCCATTGATAACTTCCTATTTTGTTTTCCAATCATATAACTAACCCAATATAATATATCCAGAAAGAACGAAAACAATTTCTAATCATTAATTATAATTATAAAATTGGTTCATTTTGTCATCTAAGTGGAAATGTGATGCCAATTATTCGGCGAGAAAAAGTTGGTTGTGACAATCGCCTTTCAGGCAGCCTATAAATACAAAAAGCACCCTTACATGATTCACGACTATGCATTGGAAATGCACGCTACACAGAGAACACAGGCTACAAAAATTGTACTTTAGTATAAATTATTCTCCATTCCAACATCTGACTCTTTCCCTTGTCACTTTTTCATGATTTAGTAATAGGGATTTGGCCACACTTGCTTAGTTTTCCTTGGCATATGTTATGGTGATTAATTAGTATGAAATTAAATTTTCTGCTGAGTTTATTCAAAATTTTGTTGAGCTCAACGATTGATAGCCACCGTCAATTTTTTCCAAAATGCAATTTAGGTCACGTCGGTCGTTCATTGATAACTTTCAACATTTTTGGGTGTTCAAAACAAATGTTGTGTCGTTTCCTTTTACCTTATCGTTTCCTATCTTTACTTGGTTTACTTTTGTTATTTTAGGCAATACACGATATTTTAAACTCGCTGCAATGAGATTAATGGAGTATGATTATTTCTTTTTCACTTTCTATCTGGTTTCAGAGGATTCGACTGGCTATTTTATAGTTTTTAATTTCAGTTCAAGATTTGTAATATATTTTCTATCATAATTTTCAGCTAAAATGTTCAAAATTTCATTCCAAGTTGACTGTGTTCTTAACAGTAAAGTTTGGCGGTTACAAATTTGCATAAATTAAAGAAAGTGTATTAGTCTCTAAAAAATATCCGTGTGTGTTTAATTGTATCTTTGCGCTGAAAATATAAAATGTCATGGTGGACACAAAGTACGGTTAAATAATTTTATTATTTTTATTTTTTAGTACTTACCTTTCTTTATATACTGAGTTGTCTTATGCTAGTCTTATAGTCGAATTTGGCCAATTCTTTATTCAAAAATATAAAATATATTTTTAATGTTATTTAATTGATTAAGTTCAATAATAACATATAAATTAACTACTTTTAATAGTTACTTTTATTAAATTTACAAATCACATATTTAATAAATGTTAATTTAAGATTTAATAATCTAAAGAAATAAATGCATTTATTTTCTTTAAGTTTAATACAGTGCGCTTATTACTTCTTTTTATAATTTGAAGCACATAACATAAAATATCATGTAAGTTTCTTTAGTTTTTAACATACATAAATAATTTAACTATGTAATTAAAGTTTTATCAATAAAAAATTTCATTTATAAACTTATTTAAACACATTTTTTTAAATCTACTATACAAATATTACTATTAACTACTATTTTAGGGTTGCAACATGTAATATTTAGTGTTATAGTTTTTTATTTTTCTTTTTCTTTTTTGTGAAATAATGTTTTAGCCACTAGTGGTAGATTAGTAAAAGAACTCGATACAAGTATATACATGTATATACCATCATCTTTCTCTAACAAAACAATCATTCTTTTTTTTTGTCAAAAAATTTGCATAAAAAAATTTACAAAAAAGATGAGGCATTTACTAGATGTACTGAAGACATTGATTGGAATCCCTTGCTTATAGATAGCACAAATACAAGTAGTCATTAAAAAATCCCCATGTATGTATTGGAGATAGCACAAATAAATGTAAAGTAGAAGAACATTGCATTTACAATCCACTTGCCAACACTATTACTATTGTGCCCACCACAATTATTCCTTCACTTTGCACCCATACAAAATTTATGCTCGCTACTCTTAGGAAATGGCAAAAAATGTAAAACAAAAAGAAATCATTCCAATTTGAAGTGGGGATTCTATTAAAAGTGTGAACAATCCCTTGGTTGGAGTTGAAGCAATTACTTTCATACTAGAAGCAAGTAGCTCTTTGAAAAAAGAAAAAAGAAAATAGCAACATACATAGCCTATCTTTAATTGTTTCAAGAAGTTTCCATGAAATTTTGAATAACTTCAAACCAAAGTGTCTTTCTTGGCCTCGTGTGGAAGAAATGGAGGTCATACAACTTTTGAATGGCTGGATTGAGTTGGAGGGGCTCTACACTTTGATTAGGAAGATCTACTATGACCAACACTATGCAAATGGTGAAACACCCTCAATAATTGACGCATATGAGAAGTGATTGAATAAAATGTGATCATTTCTCTTGCTTTCCTACTATGTAACTGTTATCTCTAAAAGTTGCATCTAGACTAGTTCTAACTCAGTCAACTTTGAGTAACATGGAAACACTCCTAGGTAGTGGGAAATACATGCATTAGGAGTAAATCTTTGGGTTATAGGATGACTCCTCTTGATGTCTCATTGATTTACTTCTTCAACAGAAAAATAACTTGAAGGAGAAAAGGATAGAAGGATTTCTTGGAAAATAAATACTGAAAAAGAAAGGAGGTGACACACCGGATGGTAGGATGAAGGTATTGTTGGCTTGACTCAATGAAACACTTCTAGGTAGCTAACAAGAACTCAATATTGCAAAGAATCATTCATATATAAATATTTGACAAGAAGGATGCAACTCAGATAAGATGTTAGAGGGAATGCTAACATTCACAATGCCACAAACTTGAATGGAAACAAAGTATCTCAACTTCTAACGTGTATGAATACCTCAGACCTTTCTTGCAACTAAAATTGAGACACAAACCAAGGATTCAAAGACTAAATCTTAAAAAAACTATATCTAAATCAACTAATGAAGCAATAAGGAGACACAACAAGGGTTCTAAGATTGTTACTTTATTTAGATTTCAAAGGGGTCATTGAACAACATTCATCAAGATTGACTATAAAATAAAGTAGTCTATGGAGGAAAAGTACGAAGGACTCCTAGGAGATCTCGACAATACTATTTTGCATAAAAATTCAAAATTGCCAACCCTTTTCCCCTTCTTGGGAATCCTTAAATAGACCATTATCACAAAAAGCTTCAAATGGGAGGGGCACATGTCAAAAACTCAATGGAAGAGTATAGATATCTTAGATAACTATATTCACCATTAATTTTTACATCTCCCATTATAGGTAACACTAGGAGAATAATCATGGAGAAGCCAAGTGCTACATGTTGCAGGAGTACCTTAACTACCCTTTGCTTCTTGTGGCATTCAAAGATCAAATCCACTAGCACCCCACTGACATAACATTAACCCTTTCAAATGTATAAAGATCATATATTTCTTAGTGATTGTCGCACAGAAGTGATCTAATCTAATCTCCACCATACTTATACTCAAATGTGGATCTAGTATTCATTAAGACTAGATGGTTTGAACCACCAACCCATTCCTTCGATCGATGCTAACCTGCCACTTCATTTTTGCATTGATATTATGCCACCCCAGGGTCAAAATTTTAACTGATTGCCAAGACATAACCATGTGTTAGAACATGATAGGCTAGGCACACCGTCTTTGGTCAATTTCACAACAACTATCCAACAAGGTCATGTACATAATAGTTGGAAAGTCAACCTTGAACTTTGACTCCTAATCTCTTGATACAATGACCCCATGATACCCTGGGAAGGAAAACCCTTCATAATATCTTACCATGAGAACCCTAGCTTCACAATCTTATGATTGTGAAAAGTCATCTTTATATTGTAGCATCACAAGCCCATGAAAATAGCTCTACAACCATATGACAAACAATTTATTGTAGCACTAGAATATGCTTTTTGACCCCTTACGACCTTATGATCACCCTTTTACTTTCTTTGATGTACCATCAACAATATGATATTTAACCTTCACAATCTCATGACAAACAACAATCGTGAGATTGTGACTGCATTAATGATCATTGAGATCTCTCAACACATTGCCTATCATAGCATCAAAGCCTCAAAAAATAGCACGTGCATATATTCCTTCACTTATGCTCCTGGGCCCACCTTATCTTGTCACTTGAGATGTACAATCTTACAATCGTGCTTGTCATGTCATTAGGTCTCTTCTATTTTGTCTTTGCAATCCCACATCAAACCACATGTCATAACATCAAAACCTAAGGACTTTGTCATGACATCTCAGCCTCTCTTTTCATTGTACCTAATCTTATGACTATCATAAGATTGTAACACATTCCCCTCGTGGATAGATATTGAATGGATCATCTTATCTCTATCGATGACTTTATAAAACTCATTTAAAAGGTGCCCCCTACCATTTCCTTTTCAACCCTTTGCTTCTTTTAAAACTATGGCATGTGTTGGCCATTGGTTTGCTTACCTTTGTTGGCTCACTGATTGGGTCCACTAGGACATGCGCTAGTTCTTCTCTTTGTCCCTACAGATAAATGCCTTGTGGTTTTCATTAGCAATAAAGTGATAAACGTATATATACCAGATATCTACATTAGAAAATATCTTTGAATTTTCTTTGTGCCCTTTGAAACCTCCAACCACTGGGAATGCATCTGTATGCCATCCTATCTTGACATTGTCTTTGTCATATTGTGACCCTCCATCTGAATTTGATCCCACATATCCATGTGGCAAGTGCTTGCTATGTCACTTTGGATAAATACCTTGCAACTCCTCAAAGAGACAAAGTGACAACCCTTAATCTGATAAAGATCAAGGGCCCTCGTGATTTTCTGATTTCATGACAAAATGGGACCTGCAAAACATGAAGAATATAAGTGAAGTTTTTTTGTAAACACAAGACATGCAGATTCAAAAGATAAAATCCTAGGGATATAATGATAAGGCATGGTTAAAATCTTACGTATCTCCTAATGTCAAAGTTAAAATAGTTCATTCTCACCACCCTAAGAAATATGACTAGTCAACCTATCCATTTTGTGCCTAATGATAAAAAAAAGGGTAACAATAACCTAATGACCATTTCCTTTATCAACTTTTATACTATAATTATCAAGGTTTCAATTTTCAAAGTATGTAACCTTAGTATAGACATGAAAGTGCATGTTTCCTACATGAAATAGAAATGTATGTCTTTAAATAAAAAATTGCTTCCACCAATGAAATTATTTGTAGGTTACATAATCTTACTATGACTAAGATATAGGGAAACCATGTTAATGTATGCAATTCTACAAAAAAATAATGCAATCTTATTTCCTTTCTCTCATGGAATTAAAGGACTAGAAAAATACCAAAAAATTAATTGAGTACAACAATATGCTATTTTGGAAAAAAAAAAAAATCTAACTTATTAAGCTCAATCTACTTCACCTCGACTTTGGATTTTAAGAACACAAATTTTTATCCCTACATAGCCTAATCAAATCATATCAGCTTACTTGTAGGGTCTTGTCCCCCTTTTCCATTATATCTCATGATGGTGACTTTAACTAGAGGTAGATTAACTAAGATTCTTGCAGGCTCATCTATTATTGATCCATACTTACAAGCTACATCTTTACACTCTAGTCAACAACCTCATTCTTCAATAACCAAGTACTGAGTTCAACACTCAGATGGTACACACTTATTCAACTCTTCTTCTAGACAAATACAAGGATTTAATCATTGAAGAAGGTCAAATCATTGACGCCATACCATAAACATTGATCCATTAAGGGTAGAGTTTTAGAGAAAACTTTAATCCATGAATATAAAAATGAAGGTAGTTATGGAAAGGTTTTTGGGTTTGAATTCATTAACAAAGAAAGCTTTTGAATCCATGTTACTTTCTTTAATGAAATAGTAAATGAGTTTCTACAATGTTATTTAAACTGGTTTTCTACACAAAATCTTAGGTGGTCATATCAAAGTAAGCACCACAAAATATAAAAGTTCACCAAAACCATATGAAATTAACCCTGTATACACATTGAAAATATCTCCATCCACTTGTTCAGATGCTACAATATTGAAGCATAGATTCACTAAACACATTTCCTATCAACTCCCTTGTAGATGTCATTGGCATACTTGTATCTTTCACTCCTGCATCAACCATATGAAAAAGAAATGTAGAGTGACAATCAAAGATATGTCAAATCATACCATAGTAGTAACACTATAGGGTTACCATTGTGAAGTTAAAGGGGATAAAATATTTGATTTGTTCATATAGCCAACCCACCTATTATTTTAATCACATCTGTACGTTTAGTATCATGGAAAGGAAAAAAACTTGATACCACCTTCTCAACATCCATTAGAATCAATCCAAACCATCCCAAAGCCGCTGCATTATAGCTTTGATCTATGCAAGTGAAGAAAATGACTACCCTTTTGTACCCTTATCAAAAGGCCATATTTCCCAACACACCTTTCAAAATCCAATTAAAATCTTCTCTATTGAAAATAAAGGGTCCAAACACACATCCTATTTGTGTAAAAACTAATATTATCAAATTGCACTTGGACAACTTTTACTATCTTCATTGTCCACTAGTAGTGGACAAGAAGAAATAGAAGAAAAAAATTGTTCAGACTTCAACCAAAAGACTCCAGTGCCCTAAATGTTGCACAGAGCTATCTACCATTAAATATAGCTATATCCTCAAGATGGAATTACAAGATGAGACAAGTTATTTGCTAAATACTACTACATTTGAAGGACCATCAAATGATTTGATAGGGATACCAACAGAAGACTTATAGCTCCTTCTTGCTGAAATTGATGTTGCAAAAAACATATTGGAGAGCATCATCAATACTGAATTTACCTTCGAACTTAACATCACCATGAATCACTTTGGAGGAGAATAAACAAAGAACATTTTTTTTATAGTGCTAAAGTGTGCATAGTATTTGTAATTAGAGATCTCTAATTATAGTAACATATACATCATTGGCAATTTCTACTCTAAATCTATATTTAGTTATTTTCCACAAGTGTCTAGAAACACATCTATCGAGGTTCCCTCTCATTTCCTACTATTATGTATGTACTTTAACTTCCCAATTAATATAGAAGTCTAACATTTAGGTTCCTTCATATTCTATATACGTTATTTATGGGACATGTGTCAACACATATTATATATAGTTTTAAACATCTACTTAACTATTTGAATTTCTCAAATATGCTTTTGCATACCATATTCAAATTTGTCTACCCAACTATTATTATTGAGCACAAGATACAATACACTAAATACTATAATTAACTATGTTATTGTACAATTTAAAACTTGAGGAAGACAAAAAGATGTATCACATTTACACTTCAACTTGTGCACTAATCATTAAAGTTGATGAGGTCAATAGATCTATCAGTTTTTGTATTCCATTTTATGCTATGACTATTAAATTTGGATTGCAACTATAGAAGTTGCTCTATATATAAAACAATGAAATTCCTAATCTAGTCTAACCAATCTCTCCATCCATATATCTATCTCCTTAACATACCCTCTTGTTCACTAATACACCTTGCATATTTGTTAAATATATTTGTTCCAAACCAAGAAAATCATTACTTGTGTATTTTCTAATTCAATTATATATAATGAATTCAAAGAAAATATTGTAAAATGTGCCTAATATGTTCATAAGATTCATAAAATAATATGGTCCACCAAATTTAGTATTTTAATAGGAAAGTGTGCATTCAGTTTTAAGTGGACAAAGACCAATCTTTTGTTATCATTTTTATACCTTCACACTATCAACCTACCCAATGTTAATAAAACTAATTGTAAGTATACCTAATCTCTCTTTCTAGGTATACAATTAGAGATGGACATATAAGTTGAGTTGTTGTTCTGCACAATGCTTAATGACATGAACCATTTCAAACTCCTCTCTTAAGAAGCTAATTTGGGATCAACTTCAAGGTTCCAAACAATCTTGTGACCTATTGGAATTGAATCAGTTGAAGATAAATATATTTGTTCACAGGGAGGACTTTTTTATTTTGAACCAACTTATATTAGATGTTTGATCTAGTGTAATGAAAAGTAACCACAAAAGTGATATATTTTTGGTATTTTATGTTTTATGATAAAATACAATTTAACAATGCAACTATTATGAATTCCTAATTTAACCAAGTGTTAGTAAATAAAATAAAAAAGATAAGGTAATGAGAGATGAAAGAAAATAACATGAAAGAGAAATTCCTAATGGACATAAACCACGGTAACAATGCATCTGTGAGTTAAATCATTGAAAAGATCGAGTAGGAAACTAATGAAAGTAGGAGCAATGCTTCCTTAGGTCCACTGATGCAATCATCGATGGGAACTTATTAAAACCCAATATATGTTTCACTTCTCATTGAATCCCAAGGCCACAGTGTCATTCATGTGAGACAAGAATCTATGTAGGAATAATAGGGTGGTCTCTTCTCCAACCCAGTCTATTAGCAAAATTCATCAACATGGGGCAAAGACCAGAACTAAAAGATCGCACAATCAAATCAACACAAAAAAACCATTGGCTCCATTATAATTCATGAACAATAATTCAAAAAAGTAATACACTACAACAATAATAACTACACTTCGAATGAGAGTACCAATAATATATATTATTGCATCAAAATAACAACCCAAAATACAAATTACATTCTTGAATTTATAAGAAATGATATCCTCAATTTGTGTTGAGAGTGAGAGATCTCTTCATGAAAATATATGCTTAAAAATAATAAAACAAATCTAATTATATACAAATTGACTCTCTAAATGGTGCTTAGTAGGTCTCCACCCTTGTTTATATCAATTAATGGGTGCATGAACCTTTACATGACTTAAAACAAACAAAGAAGAAGTACATAAGAAGAAGGAAGTTGCAAGAGGATCTAGGAGTCACTAGAAGCTCTAAAAATGGAAGCTTGACCTTCTCTGGGCATTTCTAGGAATTGAACTACCATCAAAATGTGTTTCTTGGGCATGGAAAACTCTAAATTAGCAACTGGTAGTTAACGATTGCTTTTGTTGTTACTTCTTCAAAATTGATGGCACACCTCTATGAATAGTGCACCTGTATACCTTGATGACAGGTTCTAAAAAATCCAAATTTTTCCCAAGTGTCAAAACTAAATTTCTAGCTTTTAGGTTTTGTACCCTTTATAGTAAAGTGATGCTTGGATATTTACTCTTGAATTCTTTTATAATCTCTGCTAGTTGGGAAGCTTCTAAAAAATCCAATGCTTTATACTTATCCTTAACTATCTGTTGATAGTTACTAACCTCCATATGGGTCTCCACAAAATCCTCTAGTTTAGTGTCTAGTTCCAATAATACCCTTTTAGTCCTAAATTCTTGCCTAATATCTTCATCATATGAAACATTCTTGAAAGTTCTTTGGAATTGTTCGACAACTGATTGGACCAACTTGAGCTTAATTTTTGACTCATCCTCAAAAATCTCAAGGGAAAAAACATCATAATACTTCTCTCCTTCCAAAATATTCTCTTGAGTTTGGTCCTTCAACTTCTAAATGTCTTCAGGAAATACTTCTATGACCTTATTTTTGGCAGTTATCTTCTCAATCCAATCTTCAAGCTTATCAAGCACTTCTGTTGGTACACTTCCATTAGTGCATGATACCTTTGATCTTTAATTATTGTCAAAATTTGCAAGTCTTTAGCCCAGGTATGTATCTCATCCATTAACCCAAAATCTTGGTTTACTATGGAAACTAGATTATTCGTGCTTGACTAAAAATAATGCAACATATTCAAATTACCCTATATTTGTTAGAATTCTTTAGAATAATTGAGAGGGGGCAGGGGGGGTGTGAATCAGTTATTCAAGGTCCAATGATGTCCAATTCAACTTTTCCTACAAATCCTTAATGACACATAACTAAAATCATCATGCATGCAATTGAACATTAAACAACCATAAAAGTAAACATGCATGACATCATAACACTAAGGATTTGATAACCCAGAAACCCTCCAGAAAATAATAAGGTAAAACTGGAGTGGAGATGATACCCACAAAATAACTGGCAATTGATTTTAACCACTTCTGATGGTCTGCCTTGTTAAAGGCCTGCACTATTAAAGGCTACAACACATTGTTAAATGTGACCTTGTTAAAGGATTTAAGAACATCCAACTTGGAATGTCACCCTGTTAAAGGATTTACATAGAGCTGTTAGGTTCACCCAAGTCCGTGGGATTTTCAGTCATCTTCTCAAAAGAATCTTTCATCCCCCTCTAAGGATCTCCTGTCCTCCTACTAAGGATCTCTTTATCCTTCTTCTGAGGATCTCTATATCCTTCTCTTGGTGATTTTCTATCCTTTTTCTGAGGCTTATCTACCTAGCTATTAAGCTAACCTAACAATGTAGGGTTTCAGTATCTAATACAATGGTAAGAGAGTATTAGAAGGGTTTTGACCTAATACAGATTGCAACTCCAACTGTGCAGATTTCATATCACTCTTCAATTCCTTTCTTTGCTTGGCTTCTCTTCCTTGTAGTGCTGATAGCTTGTTCACCCTTCAAGATCTGTCTCCATGAGTTCCTCCACTCGTTATGCTAATGCAATTTCTCTGATCACTTGATCAATTCAGAGTCTTGATGCTCTGCTCTTACTCCTTTTGCATGATTACACTTATGACCAGCCCCTTCTCATTTATGTGCACTTAATCACTAACCTATAGCTCCTTATATGGAAAGTTATATTCTTGATTTCCTGCTCAAACCTCCTTCTCCAACTTTTGGTTTTCAATGGATTAGGTAGGATATAATGTATCTATCCCATATCTTGTCTCTATCTAGAAACTTCATGATAAATCCATTAGCATTCGCCAAGAACATTTTACATAGTGTTCTGTGCCACCAACTCATCATTCTTGTCTTCTATCTGGTTCACAAAATTCTAGACAATTATCATGTCGGCTTAGATCTAGCAAATCTTTGACTTTTTAAAATAATGCAGCAACTTGGCATCATTGATTTATTGATGCTCAGCACTATCTGTGTTATTTGGCTTCATAATGAGATTTATTGGCACTTGACAACTGAAGTGTTTTGACTCGGCACCAGAAGAACTTCTGTGTTACTCGACACCTGAAGATTGCTTCACACCTGAAGATTGCTCGGCACTTCACTCGACATCTGAAGACTACTCGGCACCTGATCTTCACTTGGCATCTAAAGACTGAGTTAATCCTTTCATCATGTATCTTAGTGTGTCCATCCTCTATGTCTTAGAGTATGTCATCAATACACTATTTCATCAATGGCTTAGCTGATCCTTATACTTCATTACAACATCATAACTTTAACCTTTCTATAGGTACTCTAGTTACATCTTATTAATTGCCACCTCCTTGTCAATCAACCAATTGGTAGTATTTAGATCACTAAAGAAATTGTCATTCCTATAAGTAGCAAGTTTGACATCAATGACAAAACAATGATTGAAAACATTCTTTACCAGTTCTATTATTCTTCATTCATGAGCTTTTCAATCATATCCAACAATCTCCCTCTTTGGCATTGATGGCAAACCAAACTGAACTGATCAGAACAACTTAGTTACCATCAAAACTAGATCCTTTACTCTGCTTCTCCCTCTATATTCCTGACCCTTCATGGCTTCTTACTAATTCTTATCTCTTCTAAATCTTCCTCTTCTGATACATCTTCCATATATATCTCACATATATCTCCCCCTTTCTTTGTATTGATTAGTTTACCTTATATCTCCCTCTTTGACATTAATGCCAAAGATGTAGCATCTTTAACATGCTAAATATAAGCTTTGCATTTTCTTGTTTTTCTCCCTCTGTCACCATGCTTGTGATTGATCTAGAGTTTCTGCTCCTATTGTTATCCTCTGCATCATTTTTCTGATATTTCAATGATCTACTCCTGTTGATGTAGGGTAGCTTCTATGTTGTTTTAAACTGCTTGAGTTAGGGGCATTACCCCCAACTTGCCTCTAAGATATTCATAAGCATCCTTGGGCAATGGTTGGGTGAAGATATCTACAATTTGTTCCTTTGTGTGAATGTACCCTAGCTTCACTTGTTTGTCTTCCACCAATTCTCTGGCATAGTGATACTTGATTGCAATATGCTTGGTTTTTGCATGCATTATAGGATTCTTGGATATGTTTATAGTGCTTATATTATCACAATATAGTATCACAAGTTTGGTTACTTCTTATTTCATTCCTTCAATAGATGTTTGAGCCACACAATGTTTGTGCAATTGACTGTTGCTGCCACATATTCATGAGCTTTTCACTCATATCCAACAATATTATTTGTACACCCTTCTATTCAAAAAATTTACATGATAACATGCTCCCAAAAATGGATCCATTTGAGTTGTCCCCTTTTCCTCTTATTCTTCCCTTGATCTTCCCTGTAGTACTCAACATCCCTCACATGTTGATGCACTATTTTAGACCTCTTTGGGGATTGAGTCAGGAAGGTTGGTACCATGACTTTTGTACCTTTACCCTTAGCTAGGCATGCTATGTCTTGTAGAGGGACAACCTGTAGAACTGGATCAAGTTTGAATGGTTTCTTAATCCATTCTTTTGTCAATTGGACAAGATATCAAGCTCTATTGTTGATATCTACATTATCGTCTCTATCAATTTTTTCATTCATATAGCTATGTCATATATCTTGTCCCTATTGTATAGTGGATCTAAGACATCCTTTGTGTCCTTTTCGATAGCCTTGAGATGGACCTTCATCTTAAGCACCTTCCTTACTAAGTATAGAGTCATTCTACAATAGTCCCTTATTCAGACACCATTGTCATCTATGGCATTCATCTAGTGATCCTCTAGTACATCTTTATGCATGAACTACCTACCTGCTAGATGCTATACCATCCCAATATTATCAAAATATGGGTGAGGGGAGTTGTACTTTTCCAAGGGATACTGATCCCATTTTTAATCAAAGGTCATAATATCTTATTTATGCTTGACCTCGAATGAACCTATAGTTATTGGCTACACCCATGTCTTCTTGTGTTGTTTTCTCACTTTGTCATATGTAGATGTGAGTTGCCTGACAATCATTAACAAAATGAGCCTCTCTGAGGATACCCTTAGGTATGTGAATATTTTGAATTGAATGTAGTAGGCACTAATTTCTATGATCCTTGTTGCTGCCTCTACTGACATTCCTTTAGCATAACAACCCTCTATAAATTGGATGATTGAAACTATGAAACCATCATTCACTATCTTGTATTCCTTGCTCTGATCCACGAGCTTCTTCTTCACTAGCTAAGGATACACCACATAGGGCCAAGCATTTATATCTTGCATGCTTCCCCTTTTGTAAAGCCCTGGGTAGTCAGTTATCCTTGCTTCCAATAGGTACACCAAATATGATGTCATATAGAACTTAGGGTTGGTCTTGACTCTCTCTAGTTGGTCATGTAAATTTTGTAGTGCCTGTCGTGTTTGCAGTATTTACCTTGTTATATTTTGATCCAAGAGATACTTGAACTCATGTTATTATTTCTACATTTGAGATGACCTAAGGGTTTTATGTTATACTTTTTATCATAGATGTTAGATTACTATGTTGTTTAGTTGATCATATTTGCATGATGATGCCATTTTGAGATTATAGTATGTTTTATGATGATATCTATTTATCTGGTATTTGGACATATCTTTGATTATATTTTGTGATGGATTTAATGCTATGGTATTTACTTCATTCTTGATTAGTTATGATTTATTTGAACATGAGCAATGTAAATGGATTATTTCAATATAATTGAATAAATGGTTGAAGTAGGTTATTTAATGCATTTATTGCTTTGGCTATGCTATGATATGCAATTGCACTTGATCATGTGATTTAGTGTGTAGGAATCATATCCCTGACAGTGGCACATGGAGTTAGTGATTCAACTATTCATATTTGACCAATTTCATCCTTGTATGGTCAACATATCTTATTTTAATGTTTAAATTAAACCTTCTTGTGATTTGAAAAATCCAGATTCATTTGCATTATGTAACTAGACCTATGCACGTATCTGTGGATTTAGAGGTTCGTATTGTCTTGAAGGTTGTTAAGGAAATTTTTGTGATTTTGTTTTTTTGGGCTTTATTTTAATTTCTAGTAGCTTTTCCATTGATGAATTATAATTACTTGGAATAGCCTATTTTTGTTTGGGTTGATTTGAGATTTGACTAGGTTTCCTAGTTAATTTCCCTAATTGATCATTCACTTGAAAAGTGAATAAGTAACCAAAGAGAAAATTAATTCCTCACTTCTCACTTTTTTAAATTAAGAATTTGAGAACTTTTTCCAAAATCCTCTTCTGGAGAATTGTGTTTATGTTTGTTGTGAGAGCTAGGAGCATGGGATCTTCACGATGTCAGTCTTATTGGATCCAACTCGAGGATACCTTGCTCTTTCACGAATTTTAGCAGCTTTCATAGGATATTTATTTTATTTGGCTATTTTTCATTTTTGCCCCTTTTTCTATCAAGTAGGGCTCTCTCATTTTTTGTGTTTCAGCTCCATTTCAACTTTTGTTTCTGGTAGTTGTTTGTTAGGATGCTAAGGACTACCATCCCCTTCTATTTCTGATTGTTGGTTTTGCCTGTTGATGGGGTATGAATGTTTTCCCAATTTTCAAGATAAGGATTTGGTGTTTCATACCGTTATGTTGGTTGTTCTTGCATATGGTGTCTGAACCTAAATTTTATTGGATTTTTGTAGCTTTTGTGCCCAAAGACCAAATGGGTTTTAATTTCAAAATTTTCAATTTTGGGGGTTTTTATCTCAATTTTTGTGCCACTTAGTTTTCTTAGGTTTTCTTGGTATTATGTTGGTTGTTGACTTGGATCATCTGTGACTTGCAAGGCTCAATCTCCCATTTTTATGTTAGTGGAGTTATGATCATTTGGGGTTGGGTTGGGAGCATGCATACCTATGGGCACTCATCATTGGATGAGCATGGGTAGGGTAGGGTAGCACCATGGAGGGGGCTTCTATCTCATAGTCTGATGACTATTGCCCAAAGTGTTGGTAGAGGAAGTTTTAATCAAGTGATAACTAAATAAAATACTAGGTGGTAATAAAACTAAGGTAATAAAAAGGACATGGTGTGAGAGCCTTCTATTGGGGAGTTGAGCCACATGATATCTAGCTTGGGCTTTTTGATGCCAAGTGACTCTCCATGCAACAAGCCCATATATAGTATCTATTAATGTCTGACTAGGACCTATAGTACTTGCATTGTTTCATGATCTTGCTTTTAGTCATCTTATTGTCTGGCATGACTATTAGCCATGAATATTTTCTTTATGTATGTTTGTGGTTGGATCAATGTCTCCATTAGCACAATGGGAGTGGGCCTATGGGTTCCATCTGGTTGGGAGACATAGCTACCTATGCCATTACTGAGGAACGATGTACAAAGATGGTTTATTGCTAGTGCAACTGATGTTTGATACTCACATAGTATTTTAGTTTATTTGGAGTATGTTTCCTTGTGATTTATGCTTCATTAGAATGCTTGGATATCATGTTTAGATGATGTTATTTTATTTAACACATTTCTTTATTATGATGTTTAGCATATGATTAGATGTTTTGATTTGATTAGTTGGATTATCTATTGCTTTACTTGTTAGCATGCTAGATTTCCTTGTTCCTATGATGTTATTATGTTTTAGTAGTGAAGCCCTCATAAGACAACTCCAACTATCTAGTTGGCAGTTTGGGATGTTACACATGGGAGATGACTAGGGCCTTTGAGGCCTCATGATGCTATTATGGTTGGGAGGAACTGCACAAGTGTTTATTCATTTATGCACATTGTGATGTTTCTTTAAACAAGTTTCCTTCCTGTTTTAGATTAGATGGTTAGTTACATTTTCCATCTTACTATTTTGTGTTCAAGTGTCCAAGCCTTGACTGGTAGTTTTTCTACTCCCTGGTGTGGAGGTTCTAATTCTCTATTTATCCCTTTGTTTTTCCAAGGAGCATTTCTTGTTTTTCCTGGGTGATAATGTTCCAGCATTGGGAAATACTTATAAAGTATCACACACCCAAAGAAGTATTGTGTGACACTAGAAAGTATCACATGCCCAAAAGAAGATCATCATGCAATATTGGAAAGTACCACACGCCCTTTGAAGAGCCATCATACGATACTTATAAAGTATTGCATGGCCTTAGGAGAATTTTTTTCTAGACCTTGAAAGTATTGTACACCCATTGAAGAAATATCATATGATACTTGAAACTATCACACAATGTTGTATGTGTAGACACCTAATTCTAATTACACAAATAGGTAATCATATTTAGTCATCTCCTAGGACATTATTGATTAAATACTTATTAATTAATTAATTTAATTAACTATAGTCCAATATATAAAATCAAATGATAACCCAAAATCAACTTATCAATTAAATCCCTATTCCTCTATCAAATTAAATAAATCCTCAAATCCATTTAATTCAATCTCACATCCCCCATTTATTAAATAAAACATTTAATAAATTATCCCAAAACCCTAAAAAACTTCCATAAACCCTACCTTTATCCCTAATCCAACCCATTCACCCATACTAACCTCACTTAGCCAACTAACTAACCCATCCCATCAAAGCTAAGCCACTTGCTTCCTAACCTCTTTCCTAAGCCAAGTCTAATCCCTCTCCTAAACATGTGCACAAATTTAAGCAAGGGTTAAGATTTTCTTACCCAATCTAAAGTCAACAAGTCTCCCTTATCATCTTACATCCCTCTTAATGACTCTTACATCCCTCTTAATGACTCTTACATTTCTCGTACACACTCAAGCTCCCTCATTACTCCCTTTTACCAACCCTTATCTCATCTCCTCACAACCATCCTCCTTGTGACAAGTATCACTCCCCTATTGGCCCCAAACAAGAACAATCCATGTGCTCCCATTTGAATGCATCTTAACCCTCCCTCACCATTATTCCATCCTTGCATCTTGACCATCCATCTCTCTACCCTTTAGCCTATAAATGAAACCCTCTCCCTTCACAAATATGAATCCACTTTTATGCAACCTTATAATGCTCCACTAACTGCTCCATCATAGCCATTTTACACCATTATAATGCTGAAATCCATCCATACCTCCATTGTTGAAACCCCCATCCATGTATACACTTGGCAAAATACCCCCCCCTTTGGAAGCTTGAGCACATCGTGAGCACACATCTGCTATCATTAGGGACATATCTATGTCATCATAGGTTATACCATATGGAGCCCACCATCCTTGGTTTACTTTCCTTCATGGTGATAACTTTGGTCCTATCATAGGTATTAACTATTTTGGTTAATGTGAATGCTTTTGTTAGTACTAGTATTCCTTTTACACTAACTAGATAAGGTGATATATTTGGGCATGCTTGGTGGAACCCCAAATTTAGGTCACTACAATCTCACTTTTGTTTGTTAATATTTGAACTAACTAAACTGATGCTTTGTGTTTATTTGTGTGCATATGTGGTTTTCTAATTTTTTTGCAAGCACCAAAGTATGTTATTAGGAATCGCGCTCCCAACCATAAAAGAAAAATCCAACTTAGACAACTTTTCCTCACCTCTTGTTCATGATCTCACAAATGTGAAATCATGAACTTGGAACCATGGGATCACAACCATCAACTAGCGGGAACATGAACCCATAAAGGCAAGATCAATGTCTACCTCAAACTACCACCAGCATCCCTGCACTCTGCATCCCTGCTAACCCTATTCTCATAAGAAAACCATTGTTTACTAGCGAGATCATTGGAAAAGACATGCAAGAATGCTTAGCCTAGTTAGTCAACCTTGGCACTCCAATTTTTCCCTCCTTAGTCAAATCTACTGACCCATCTGCCCATAGGAACATTTCTCCAAAAACCTTCGGGATGGTCATTTCATGATATTGCCCTGTGATTTTTTTAACCCATGACTCATTTTTTTGTAGTTTCACCAGTTCTCTATATTCTAATCCCATTGCCTCTTAGTTGTGTTCCCTTACTATGGGATTTCTATTTAAACCCATGGGATCACTGTTTGACTCACAGGATCATTGTTTTACCCATGGGATTGCTATTTGGCTTGTAGGATTGCTATTTTTTTTTGAAGTATAAATCAAATTTTGAATTTTGGTGGTTATGTAGGATAGGAGTAATTCCAAGCATTTTTATGCATATAAAAAAGAACAAGAAAAGTTATATTTTTTTTTTCTCATAGTTAAGCTTTGATTTTTGGGATTTTTGGGTGACTAATCAAATGGAATTTTTGTAGTATTCAAGGTTGGAGCATCTTCAAAGCCTAACCATATTTTTTGTAGGTTTTTCTTAGAATGAACTTGCATGTTTAAATAAATATTTCATTGAATGAATGTCTCTCAAATAAATCTTGAATGCTATGGACTAAAATCATGCTTTTATTGGAATGCATGATTAAAACAAAAAACCCAATCTTGAATGCCAAGGATCAAATAATCATCGCTATCCCTCACACTTCAACTTTGGGGTTTAAAAAGAAATCACTCAATCTTGAATGCATAAATGAATTGACTCATTGACTCATTCCTTATCGAATTTCTCATGGTGATGATGCTTGATTTACTTATGTTGATGAACTCTCACTTTTCATTATGTTAACAACACTGTCAAGTTGGAAAGAACCTTGTATGCCATAAACACAAGTGTCTTCAATCATATATTACAAAATCTAAATTATCAATTGGAAAAGAACAAGTGTTTTTTAAAACCCAAGATCACTTATATGGTCTATTTTACACTTGTAGGAGGCCTACTTGGGGATTTCATCACCCCTTGGGATGACCTCAACTCTAGTGCTCTGGTGGAGTATAAATATTAGGAGGTGAATCAAAAGACATCTCTCTTGGAAGCATAATCTTGTCACTCTTGGCTAAACCCCAAAGAACTTTATACCTTTGGAAAGTGAAGGTGGAGATTTGGATTACCGTCTCCTCCCGATTGTGTGGCATTATTTTCTTTCATCTATAGATTTGGGCCTCACATACCTTACATATATCAAGGACACCTCTAGGTAATCTTGTATATCCTAGCAAACATCTTATAGGGCTATTGATGTGTTTGATAGTCTTGAGTGTTGTTAGCTAAAGAGATCACTTATATGTCTTTTGAGATAGTTGTTAGCAAGTCCATTCACAACAACTCTGAGTCTAGTTTATTCCACTTTATCCATTGGTAAATCATTTAACCCAAATGAAATGCATACTTAGCATAGTCACTACTTCATCCAAGATTCATCCAAGCTTCCAAGCTTTCCTCTAGTACCATCATTCCTAAGGTCTTCCATAAAGTATTCATTTTCTCCATGTCTTAACTAGTAACATTCCATCCTTACCCAACTCATCATCAAAACATGATGTCACAATCTATTACGATGAGTTTGGTCATCCCACCTTTTCTCCCACTCCATCCTATTCCAATGATGATGAAGATCTAGTTGATTATGATGGGTATATTGAAAGCCTTAGAGATGTTCCTCCAATTATCCTCAAAAATCCAAACATTCCTCCAAACTACTCCATCATTCCTCCATGCATACCCACTAATACTCCTTCCCATTCCTTTTATTAGGGAAATTCATTATTTTCGTCATCCACACCTCCTTCCCATGTTGTGCCCACATATTCCTCTTATACATTAGTCATATATCCATCTTCCTCTACCTTCATATCCCAGTCTCCACCATTCCAAAATAACTCTAGTAGATCCTTCCCTAGTCCAAATCCACCATCCCAATATCCTCTAAACCACTTTCCAAATCCTCCAACCCATCCTAGTTATACACTACATCACCTTAATCCCCTTACTCTTCCTATTCCAACACACACATCTCCAAGGAATTTTATAAGGAAACCCAAAGAAAGTCCATCTCCCACACCCATCATTCCTCTTACATCATCCTATTAATACCATCCCTATTTCATCCACCCCACTTATCAATCCCATTCCATTTCCTACCTCCCATCCATTGAATCCCTCCAATTCCATCTACATCTCGTCCTCCTAGCATTACCCGAATCCCATGTAATAAACCTAACGATTCCCTCCCCCATTAGCACATCCCCATTAAAGAAACCATCCATACTTCTCCTATCATACCATGCACTCCCATCCATTCCTATTAATATCTTTTCCAAAAGCATGTTGAAACATCCATCAACACAAAAGAAGATCCCACCATCCCACTTCTTCCACTATATGATCCACTTTTACCATTCACTCCATCCAAAGAGCATTCACTATCCCCTCCATATCCAAATCTAACCATCATACCTACTCCATCTCAAGATCTATTTCCTTCAACCCATTCAAATCAAGATCCTGTCCTTCCATCCCCTCTACTTCGTGATCATACATACCCTATAATCCATGATGATAGATCCATAGAAGAGGATCTAACTATCAAATCTAAAGCTTTGACTCCTTCATCTAGTAATGGACTCACATCTTGTGTTCCAAATAATGAACATCATATTGAAGCAAGAAATAAAAGTGTATCTCTATATATTGGTATCCCTTCTATCCCCACATGGTCCCAAGTCCTTCCATCTTCACCCCAAAGTTCCCATCCATCTTGTTCTACATCTATTTTGGGCCCTTATCCTACTACTTCTTTTCAATCCTCCATTTTGGGTCCATATATCCCTTATCTAAATTCCCCACCCTTTTCATCCATTTTGGGTCCTTATATACCTAATATGATTCCTTTATCTCCTCCATTTATTTTGGAACATAACCCTTCCTCACTTCCATCTATTTTAGGCCCATATCCTCCATTCCCTCCATCCATTTTGGGCAATTATATGCATCCATATCTTGTATTCCAATCCATCATTTCATCCCCTCAAATCCACAAGCTAGATCATCAAAGGCACTCATCCTTGAATCCTTCCAACCTTCAACCTCTATAACTCCATCCATAGTCCCTCCATATCCCCTATGCTCTTGTTCCCATACCATGGCTAATAAAAGCATATTGGATGCCAAAATAAAAAAGAATAAATGCAAAATCCACAAAATCCAAGTATCAACATGTCCCTTCTAAAATGCATGTTCCCACAGAGAAGCATTTGATCCAAATCAAAGAAAAAGTCAAGAGGCCACAAAGGCCCAAGCTGAATAATTCAAAAATCATGTGGATACCCAAGATACTCATAAAAGAATTGCATCTCAAAGAAAATTCTCAATTGGCATCCATTCTTGCTAATCAAAATGCTTCATCTATTCATAATCTATCAAAATCTCCATATATACATCCTTCATCCCCCCAATCCACTTTTGGTCCATACACTTCTTATCATAAATTTCCCATCCTCCATCTTCCAAATTTACTTGTAGTCCTTATGTTTGTATTTCTCCATTTTCTCCTTCACCTTATTCAACATCATCTTTCCCACTACTTCATCACCTCTCAAGGTGTGTGCCAATGATGATCTTTCTATTTTTCTCATCCATTTTTCTACAAGCCTTATGTCTTCCCATCTATTACCTGCCAACTCCCACCCATCATTCTACTTATGTAAATCCAATCCTTTTCAACTCCCTCCCTTCCTATCAACATCTATGAGTAAAAATGCATCACAAAAAAAAGAAGTGTCCACTAGTGAAAAATTGGCAATTTAAGAGCATTGGAGAAGAACCATGATGAAAACTTGGCAAACAAGCGTCATGTGTAATCCATCCATCCAAATACTCTACACACTTGGGGGCACATTCCATCACCTACCATACCCATCTCATCCCACCATACCAACTACATCCCATCCATTTCACCAACAATGCTCCTTCGGATCTTGATAAAAATAAAGTCCACCACTAGATACATGCTTTTGGTCATCCCTTTTGACATCCATTCCCAATCAAATTTTGTATCCACCTATCCTTTATCCACCCATTCTTTCATCCATATAATCCCTCCATTGGCCTCATCCACCCATCATTCTTACCCTCTACCCCATTCAACTTTCTAACCCTAGCTTCCATCTATCTCCCTTATCCTCTTATCCTCCAACCCTCCATCCTATCACACCCCTTATAAAAACTCCTCACATATAACATATAATTGGGGCACTAAATTCCTTGGAGATCTTCTCATGTCCATCTTTCCATCCCTCATTCTAGCCCTATTTTCATCTTGTCATCCCATAACCCATTCATCTCCCAATCCCTATCTCTTCACATTCCTCTACCTGAACCTTCTACCAGTCATTACCTTTTCTTCCATTCTTGCACTCCTCACAATCTCTCCATCTTTACAACACCTGATACATCCCTTGTCATTGGTATCTAGAACTAGGCTATCCCCATATACCCCAATGTCATCCATTCATATCCTCATGCTCCTAGAAATCTACCATCAACTGCACCATTCCATTGCACACTTTTTTAACTCATCCAATCACCTTCTTAATCACTTGCCCATCCTTGTTGCAAGCCTTAGTCACACCCCAATCATCACCATTGGGATACATCATTCCCACCCATTATCTTGAGGTATATCATTCCCTTTTCCATATCACCCTATCCATGTTCTTCTACTATCTCCTCATCCTAAGCTTTTCATCCCCTGTCTTGAGCTTTTCATCACTATCTCCTCATCTTAAGATTTTCATCTCTACTATCTGCTCATCCTAAGATTTCATCCACTATCAGCTCATCTTGAGCATTTTACCCACTCTATTTTCATATCCCAATATTTTCATCCCATCTATCTCCTTATCCTGAGCTTTCCCTCTCTCTCCTCATCCTGATCTTTTTATCCACTATCTCCTCTATCCTATCATACTGAGCTTTTTGTCTAGTCATCCCTTGTAAATGCTTTCACCTATCAGCTATATATTCCTTATGTGTCAGTCCTTCACTTGGTACCATTGCATTTCTCTCATCCCTTTGTGTCTATTCATGCTTGATCTCAAATTGCAATTATCTTGGTTAGATGCTCTAGTGAATCCTCATACGAGATCCCTTGTCATCAAAATGTTGTCTTAAAAAGTTTTCATTCCCATTTCATCCTAGTCCTCGATATTATCAATAGATCCTTGTAGGATGCATCCTTCCTCTCATCTGATCATGATCTATCAGTATCCAATACTACCAATCTCTTTAGCAAAAACTGTTAAATTTTTTATGGATTTACATTTTCTTTTGATTTATTTTCTTTTTGAGATTTCAAGCTTGGTTCTTAAAGTATCTCTTCTAAGAAATTTGAGTTGTTCCCTCCTCAAGGTCACCACGATCTTTTATATCATGGTGTGCTATGAATGAGGCAATTTGAGATCAAGGTTTTGATCAAGTCACATTCATCTTCCTTTTTCTACTTGTGAGTCAGTCAGATATGACCCTTGCATATTACAAACATGTGATTACATGGTGCACTTGGAAAATATCATTTACTTGTGGGTTAACTAGTATCATTTCTACTTTGATTCTTCCAAGATTCATGTGTGATGCTGGGGCAATACTTGCATATTTTTTTCACATTAGTCTTATGTAATATTGGTGCAAAGGCCTTGTTGCTCATAGAAACCTTGGCATATCTCCAATATTCCTATATCAAACTAAGTGCTCAACTATATGGTGGTGCTTCCTTTTGGAACACCCCGATGCTCAAGCTTCAATGGATTACTTCACACTCCCATCCTATCAAAACATCACATCCTATCCAAGCATCCCATCCTATCAAAACATCCAATCCTATCCAAGAATCCCATCCTATCAAAAAATCCCATCCTATCAAAAAATCCCATCCTATCCAAGCATACCATCCAATCGATCCTACCATCATGATCCAACCAATCTATCAATCCCATGTTATCCAATCCTACATCAATCATAATCATAGCTCCTGCATCACTCATAATCATACCTCCTGCATCATTCATAATCATAGCTCCTACATGAATCATAATCTTAGTCATCCCAATCATAATCCTAGAATAGTAATCTCCCCAACCCTACCATCTTCTAAATCACTTCCCTGGGTTCAATTTAAATAGCCAATCACCCCCACCCCCCTTTCCCCTATAACCAATGTTATTAAATCCTTAGTTATCCTTGCGCAAAAGGTTTTCCTTTGTATCATTCTCCCATAGTAAGAGTATGAGCTTCCTTAAACCCACTCTCTTAGCCACTCTCAATCCTCCTACCCACCCTAGATTTTTTTACTTTTCAAGAAGTTGTTGGGCCTCACCTTCTCTCCCCATCACCTTCTTGAGGGGGCATCATATAGTCCATTCTCTCCCTTTCAACTTGAAACTAGTGTTGTCCCAACACTATATCAAAGAGGGGCAAAATGTAGACACCTAAATCTGATTACACAAATAGGTAATTGTATTTAGTCATCTCCTAAGACATTATTGATTTAATAATTAATTAATTAATCATCATCCCCTAGTTAATTAATTAATTTAATTAACTATAGTCCAATTGATAAAATCAAATGATAACCCAAAATCAAATTATCAATTAAATCCCTATTCCTCTATTAAATTAATTAAATCCTCAAATCTATTTAATTTCATCTCATATCCCCCATTTATTAAATAAAATATTTAATAAATTATTCCAAACCCCTAAAAGACATCTCTAAACCATACCTTTATCCCTAATCTAACCCATTCACCCATGCTAACCTCACTTAGCCACCTAACCCACCCATCCCATCAAAGCTAAGTCACTTGCCCTGTAACCTCTTTCCTAAGCTAGGTCTAATCCCTCTCCTAAGCATGTGCAAAACTTTAAGCAAGTATTAAAACTTGCTAACCCAAGTCAAAGTCAACAAGTCTCCTTTATCCTCTTACATCCCTCTTAATGGCTCTTACATCCCTCTTAAAGACTCTTACATCCCTCTTTATGAATCTTATGTGTCTCTTACACACTCAACATCACTCATTACTCCCATTGACCAACCCTTATCTCATCTCCTCACACTCATCTTCCTTATGAAAAGTATCACTCTCCTATTGGCCCCGAACAAGCACAATTCGTGTGCTTCCCTTTCAATGCATCTTAACCCTCCCTCACCATTCTTCCATCCTTGCATCCTGACGATCCATCTCTCTACCCCTTAGCCTATAAATGAAACCTTCTCCCTTCACAAATATGAATCCACTTTTATGCAACCTTATAATGCTCCACTAACTACTCCATCAAAGCCATTTTACACCATCATAATTCTGAAATTCATCCATACCTCCATTGTTGAAACCCTCATCCATGTATACACTTGGTAAAACCTTCCACCCTTTGGAAGCTTGAGCACATTGTGAGCACACATCTACTATCCATCAAACACATATCTACGTCATCATAGGTTATACCATAAGGAGACTACCATTCTTGGTTTTATTTCTTTCATGGTGATAACTTTGGTCCTATCATAAGTGTTAACTATTTTGGTTATTGTGAATGCTTTCGTTAGTATTAGTATTCCTTTTACACTAACTAGATTAGGTGATACAGTATGAAAGTGAGGTAAAAGTACAAAGTTGTGTCACCTTTTAGGCTGACTTATTAGAATGACTAAATTTGAGTATTTGTATCTAAAAATCTATTTTGTTCAAACATATGAACTAGATAAATTCATTCTAGCTAAGTTATATATGGTCTCACATTTTTCCAATTAGAAAATATCTATTAAATGCATGATTTATACTAATTTGTATCCAATTAGTAAAGAAATAAAATTATTTCAAAAAAGTGGTGTTTAAATAATTTTTATTATTTTTTATGATTTTTTTAATAACATATAAATACCATTTTATAGAGCTCAAAGTCAAGAATATTCTCATATAGATTTTATAGTGTTTTAATTAGATACAGTACACATATTTTAACACATGAAAAGATGTTGATTTTGATCAATATTTTTTTAAAAAATCATATATTTTTTTTTAAAATTATGGCGTTCTAGAGGAGAGAGTCCTCTTCGAGAATGTATATTTTTTCTTCTAGTTAGAAGAGATTCATTTTGAAAAGTGTGGTGGGAGACGAAAACTATCAATTTTAGGTGAGTTAAAATTTGAATCAATATAAAATAGAAAATATAGGTCTAAAGTAGATTTTTATTTTATATTGTTCTAGATATATAAGTTATCTATAACATATTTTGAGATCAAAGGGAAATAAGTTTATTTCCATATAGTTTTGTGGTGGGAACTAGACCCCTAATTTTCAGTATTTTTTAGTAGCTAAAAAATTGTCTATAAAAATTAGGAAAATATATCAATTCTTATTCCAAATAATTAGTAAAAATTATAATTGAAAAATCCATCCACTTCTATACATTTCATTAGTTTACTTCATTTTCAAATTCAAAATAATAATACTAGTTTTATGTCATTGAAGGTAAATAGTTATACTTTTGTTAGCCTTTTCCTTTGCAAAAGGGTGACATAGGTTTGTGCTTTTACCCAGTGTCACCTGGGTCTTTGGGCAAACCTATTCGGGTGGATAGATGACAAATTTTGATTTGTCTAGAAGTTTGTGAGAGGTAATATGACTACCCTCTATGGTGTTCTTGAATCCCTTGGAATCAAATTTTGAATTTAAAATGTTTCAAATTTGAAATCGCATGCGTTCTTCCGTGGTTTGTCATTTTTGGTTAGTAGTGACATTTGGAGATCTATTTATGTTTGAATGCTTGTTCAATCTTCCATTACAATCTTTGTGATCCTCGTATATTGATTTTCATGTGCATCCATACTTGGTTTTTTTTTAAAACATCTTGGCTTTTACTTATCCTTGTTCTAAGGATCTCCTAGTGGGGCATTAGAAATTCTCACTAAGGATAGTAGCCCAATTCATTGGCATTTTTATCATCATAATGATCCCTATGAAGTGCACCATCCAAATGTTAAGGTGTCCCATTGCAAGGAGTCTCATGGCTCTACTTCAAAGTACAATTGCATAGACAATATCATCTGTCATGTACCCTCGTGTCATATCTACCTTCCCCATTATATGACCTACTAGAATTCTATCTATTAAGAAGGAAGATTGAATTATTTATTTGGCTTTATTTTTGTTCACCCTATACCATCTTTCTACTCGTTCATAAGTCATCTTTACATATTGGTTGTCCCTTGGGAGATGAAACACCTTCTCAATATTTTGAGGTCAGAGGTCCAAGATTATTTCACTTATGACACTCTTGACAACCTTTTCCTCAGCAACATAGTGGTCAGCCAATATCATAACTAGTTCAAAAGACTGCACAGATGTAGGATGTGATGTTGCATTTACTAGCCCTAACCTAATCATAGTTGATACCATCGCATATCTTTCTAAGTTATGCTTGTTACAGATAGTGAGGAATGCATTCCAATCTATATGTCCTAGCTCGATGTCTCAAATTTTTGCATGTATATCCTAAAAGTATGATTTCTTTAGCACACCTTGGTATTTGAACACTACTAGTTTTGGCACCATCTTTCTTATGAGTGAAGATGATGAGAACACTATTTCATCTACACAAGATAGAAAGAAAATAGTCCGAAGAGTTGCAATTCAACTTAAACACACACCCTAATTACCAAAAGATCTAGCCTAGGGCACCAAATAGTGCAAAACCAACTTAAGCCCCACGCCCCACCCCCCCCCCCCCCCCCCCCCCCATCCCCAAGAGAGCTTTGATATGCAAAACAAGGCACCATGCATACCTTAACAAGTGTGCTAGGTGTACTAGAAAGCCGATCAAAGGTACCCAAGTGAGGTATGCACATGCACATGTGTGCAACTACACACATGTGCTTAGTGCAAGTGCGAGGGGACTTAGTGTTCAAGAGGGTGCACAGATGGGCACCTTGACAAGGTGTGCATCTATGCACTATTTATCTTATTTGTCTTTATTTGTGTAAAAAAGTGTGCACATACACATCTTTCCTTGGTGATCTAAGTTAAGTTCTTTAGCTTATTTTTTTTGACTTTTTAGGTTCTTAGTATAAACAACAGTGCATACATGTGCACCTTTGATGACTTATGTTTTGTTTTTTTTGTAGTTTTGGCTCCTTTAGAGATGCGCATGTAGGCACATGCACAAGTGCACACCTCCAAAGGGTGCACATTCGCCCAAGCTTTTATTCCCTCCCCTTCCCTCATTCTCCTTTGTGCTCCCTAATGAACCACACATGTACACCTTCTCAGGTGTGCCAAAACTACAAAAATAACAAAACATAAGTCATCAAAGGTGCTCACATGCTATGCCCACCTTTGATGACTTATGTTTTGTTGTTTTTTTTTTAAAATGCTTTCTAGGAGAAATAGGGCATGTATTGTGAAACCACAATAAATAGCCCCAACAAAGAGGAAGAAACGAAAAAGGCATTTCTTCATCACAAAGAATTCATCTAACATGTATCAAGTAACAAGTAAATTCCAAACACTTCAAGTAGCTTTCAAGTTCCTTGATAGTCAAAATTTTAGAATCTCAAATCTTCAAGCTCATTGTGTGCACAATGTATTTATTTCCTTTGATGTTTCAAGATGTAATCTATCATGAGTCCGCGACAACTCAAAAACAATTCTCCACTCAACTAGTCCATTCATCAGGAATCCTCATAGATTATATGTATCAATTACTATCTAACTAGATGAGAGAATCCATTTAGAGGGCTCTTGATGGGTTATCATAGTTTACATGTAAGATCCATTTTGGAGGGCATATCACTATTGTCAAATTATCTTTCTCAAACTTTTTGGAATCTTTCATTCTTAACACCATCATTTTTTGTTTATTTTTGTACTTTGACCATACTTAGACTGTATGGCCAAGGCATTGGTTTCATTTCTCAAATTCATTTTTTCATTTGATAACTGTTGCATTCCTCTTTTATGAACTTTTAGGAGCTCTCATGCTAAATAGTGACCTTAGTAATTCCTTGAAAAGACCTTTTGTCTGAACTAACAAGTTTAAAACTATCTCTTTGTTGCAGTAAACCTTAGATTGGTATAACACCAAGATAGTCAATTTTTAAATTTTCCAAGTGTTGAGAACTATTGATCTTCAATTTCAATTTCAAGACTATAAGTCCTTTATGACTAAAATTAATATCCATTCCCTAGATGTTATTACAAAAAAACTCATCTAAATGCTTTGACAAAGAAATTGCTCTTCCTAAAAGTTGAAACCATAAGAAGTGATTTATGAAATACATCAAGAATGAGTCTTGATTGCACCTAATGCATAGATACTAGACAATATCTTGATACCAAACATCAATGATTATTCCTTGATCAATATCCACTTGAGATACCATGATCTTTTGTTGACTATTAGTGCTAATTTCATCATCAAATCCAATTTCTTTATCATTACCATTCTCATTATACGCTCTCATCTTGGTGAATCTTTTTCCTCTTACCAACTTCAGTGGTTAACTCTCCAAATTGAACTCTTAAAATATAGGCACCCATTTTCCTCATCTCTCTCCTAGTTCATTCTACATCAACAATGTATTGACCATGGGATAAGGCACAATTGCATAAATCTTACTTTTGAGTATATAATTGTGAAACTTCTAAACTACTTTTACCAATGCAAAAGTCTATTTTTCAAGATTAGAATAGTTCAACTCAATGTTCTTGAGTGGGAAACTCATGAATGCAATTGGTCTTTCATCATGTTTGTCCTTCTTTTGGGTAAGAAACCCAACACATGAATGTTCTAAAGAAAATGAATAGATTTTGAATGGTAAATCATAATTTGGACTTACAAGAAATGGGGCTATAGAAATTACCACTTTGATATCTTTAAAAGATCTCTTTATTTTGGGAACCTATTCAATTTTTGCTCCTTTCTTGAGCAGATCATTGAGAGGACATACTATCTCAACAAATCCACTAATAAATTTACGTACAAAATTTATTTTTCCAAAGAAAGATTTCAACTCTTTACAAGTACGAGGAGGTGATAGATTGAGAATGGTCTCTATTCTTTTAGGATCAATAGATTTCCCAACTTCAAAAATAATATGACCAAGCAACTTTCCTTTTGTGACTTTGAATGAACACTTTTTTGGATTTAGTGATATACCATACCTTTGACATTGATTGAACACAAGCTTCAAGTCCACCATATGAGTACTCCTTTCTTAAGAAAATATAGTAAGGTTATCCATGTAGATGACTATGCACTTGTTTATCAGTCCTTTGAATGCTTTGTCGACCACTGTTTGGAATGTAGCTCCTACATTGATCAACTCGATAGGCATCCTTTGATGCGTAAAGGTTCCTCATTTTGTTGTAAATATCATCTTCAACTTATCTTCTTCATCTACCATCACTTGATTATATTTGGAATATGCATCTAGAAAAGACATGATTTTAGACCCATTCATAACTTGTAAAACTTCATTGAGCAAGGGAAATGGGTAATTATCATTTTGGGAAGCCAAGTCCAGATTTCAAAAATCCACACAAATGCAATTTTTTTAGTATTTTTCTTGATTGGAATCAAGTTAGCAACCCATGTTGAATGTTAGATTGGGAAAATAATTTTAGCATCTTGTAACTTCTGTACTTCATCCATTATCAAAGGCTCAACTATGGGATTCATTAGTCTTTGTCTTTGACAAAAGGGTTTGGCATCTGGCTTCAATGGAATGTTGTGAGTGATGATCTCAGGATGGTAGGTTTTGATTTCTTTGTAACTCCATGATATAACATCTTTGTACTCTGTAAGCAATTGAAGCATACTTTCTTGTTCTTAAGGATTACAAGATTTTCTGATTCTAACTATCTTTGGATCTTCTTCCATGCCTAAATTACATGAATCACATTCTTCAATCCCTTTTTCCTCAACATTCCTTTTACTACATGTTGATTCATTTCGATCAAAGATGTATTCTAACTCCACCATTCCCTTGGGGATGGTACTAGTCTTCAAATTTATAATTCCATCTTCATCCTCTAGCTCATCTTCTTCAAGTTTTTCATCAGCAGTATCATCAATATCTTGTCCCTTGAAGAGGTCATTACACATGATAAAGTCAAGAATATGCTAGTCATCTTGGATAACTTGGAAGTTTGTGATATTATCTAGACTAAATGGGGCAGCAACAAATGCAACTGAAAATATCTTTATCTTTTTCCTTTCAACAGGTTGCAACACACTTAATGAAAGAGCATGAGCATTGGATACCATGTTCTTTTTCCTTGGGATAGACCTTATGTTGAAGGCCTCAAAATATTCTAACAAGTCCCAAACTCTTTTCTAGTATGAAAGTAGTATGCTATCATTACATGAGTAGATTGATCTCCCCTATTTGATAACTAACTAAGAGTCTCCTTCAATAATAAGAGCTTTGACATCTTTCTCCAACGTGAAGAGGAGCCCTCAAATCAAGGCTTTGTACTCTATAACATTGTTAGTACATCTAAACTATAAAAAATATGTTGCATAAAAAGTCTTACCTTTGGGATTGATTAACTCAATACCAACATCAACACCTAAATTTTCATTTAGAGCCATCAAATTTGAGTGTCCAGATTGGTTGTTCTTTGGGCTTTCTAACCTTGTGCTTGTTTGTACATAGCTTTTCCTTGACTTGAGTTTTAAAGGATTGTTTGTTTGGGACCCATTGCAATCTTTCAAATGGTGGACTTGGTGAGTTAGCATAGTTTATCTTGGATATAGGGGTTTTTTTTTTCTTGGTGACTTTAAATATCCCCAATCAATTCAATGATCTTATCAATATGAGGTTTTGGATGAAGGACCATTGAGGTCCAATTTTGGATTTTAAAAAAATGTCTCCTCCTTTGGACTTTGATCATTCCACGTGGAGGATTGGATAATCCCCTATTTTCTGAAGAAGTGTCACTATATGACACATTGGAACCTTCCTTTTCTTCTTCATAAATCTCAACCAACTCAGATGCACTTGCAAGACTTGAACTTTATTTTTGTACCTTATTTGGTAAATTTGGTCATTTTTTGAGTGAGTACCTTAGTTAGTACTTCTTGAAAATTTGAGCATTCAAATTCTGAATGACTAATTTTGTGTAACCTATAGAATCCTAGAAGAAGAAAAATATTTGGGTCAACTTCCTCTCCTAAGAATTGTAAGTTTGTCACCATATTCTCTCTAAACTGAGCAATGCATTCTTCTTTTGGAGTAGGAATCATAGATTCTTTATTGAGATGGTCTATTTTCTAAACTGTATTTATGTCAAGAGACATCAATTTTTAGGAGCCTAGCCATAATTGAGTAAGATCAGTTGAAAACCATCCTCTCAAGCACCTTGTCCATTTTGTACTTAGCAATAACTCATAAGTTTCAGGGATTTTAACCACACATATGTATATAATGTCTTGAATTTGGGGGTCTATAGTCATTTGTATTCTAACATATTTCAATTCGCCAATAAATTTTACTTTTGTCTTGTTGAGTTGTATCACTATCTGATTTGAGGCTTGAGGAGTGACTCCCAAGCTTTGAGCTATCAAAAGTGGCATGACATTGAAAGAAGCTCCTAAATCTATAAGACAATTATGCAGGTTCTTTCCAAAAATTCTTATACCAAGGAAGAAAGGAGGCACTTCATCCTTGTCTTTATACATGGTAAGCATTGCCTTAGATGTATTGACTTTATATGATGTTGTCTTTTGACGGACTATGCTCACATTTGGCATTGCCTTTGTATGATCCAAAGTTCTCAGCACTACTTCCCTTTGATTAGGACAATTTTGTAGGATATCAAACATGGGCATATTAGGCTTGGTTCTCTTTAGATCTTCCACTGCATTTTACTTTTCAGTTGCCCACATAAGATTCTTCAGGATTGTAGGTATGTTCCCTTGATTTTTATTTTGTGGCCCAATGTAGGGTGCTCTAGTAGGTACTGGGTTATTATTAGCTCTTGGATTAGGAGGTGTTGGACATAAAGCAGGAGGAATCCCATGGGTCATGGGTTCCATTTGGTTACGTAAATTGTAAGTATTCTAATTATCTTTTGAAAAGCTAGCATCTCTTCTTGTTGAGGATCCAATTCTTAACTAAATGGAAATGTGAATTCTTCAGTAGCTAGTTACTCTATTTGCTGATTTTGTGGAGAATCATAAGATTCTAATGCCATAGGATTGTATTGCATAGGAAACTCACCATTATTGCCTTGTAAATTTTGGTTCACCTATTGATTTCCATTGAAATATGAGCTGCCATCATTAGGTATATTATAATTATTGTCATATTGGTTGATATCCACATATTGAGCCTTGCTGTTATTATTAGCAAGGATGCTTCCATTGCTAGGATGAGTATTTCATTGTTGATTTTGTCTTTGGAAGCCTTTGTTGCAATCTAGAGGATTGTAATTATTCCCTGCATTATTATTTCTATTGAAATTCTTGTTGTAATTCTGGCCATAGTTGTTGTTGTAAGGAGCTACACTCATTCTTTGAAAGTTGTTGTTCTACCCTTTCAACAACCTTAGGTAGGTTAGTTTGTTGGTAATCTAAGACATCATTTTCTTTATTTGACCAATCTTAGAGTTAAAATTATTTTTTGGTTCAAAAAAAATTGCTTCCTTTTCCTAATAAAAATAGCTTTTAGAGGTTCAAACCATGGATATGTTATGGCTAGAACCAATATTGTTGGTGCCTATTGTAGTAGGATTGGATTCATTGGAATGAATTGACTAGGCATAATTGGTGTTGTAGCAGGATATCTCGGTGTCATTGTAGTCACTTGATCTGGAACAATCAATCCTCCTCCATCAGGATTGGATTTCTTGGTAAAGGTAATTGCTTCATTAAAGACCCTTTCTAATGTGTCAATGTTTGTAGTAGGAAGTCTCCTTAGAAAGATAATTATTAGCTACTTCATAACATTAAGAAAAAATTGAATTATAGCTTTAACTGGTGTAGTGTAGGGTGTTTCCAACTTGAGGTAAGCCATATGGAAGTGATGATTTTGTAAGAATTTTCCTTAAGGAAATATTCACCCAAGAACTAAGTACTCAAACACAAGCACAACTGTAGACTAGAAAGAGTATGATCAGAATAATAATATATTCGATTCAATATGCATGAAAGTACACTAGGAGTTCCTATATATAAAGGCATATGAGATGCATCTAGAATGCCTAGGAATCAACATCATGATAAGTCATACAATGAGGCACATGTCCACCAAATATGGTTATCCTCCATTAAGCATAGAAGTAAATGTGATAATGAGAGGATAAGCCTACAAGAGTGTAACACACAAATTTATGTTGTAGACAACATGTGCTAAAAAGGGAGTGCAAATAACTATATTGCCTACATGAAAACTCAATTAATGATGCAAACTGTAGTGTTGTAGACACCATGTCTTGAATTAGAGTTGCATACTTCTGTGTTATCAACATGACAACTCATAAAGGTGTGTAAACTCCTAAGTGTCTCACAAAATATATAATAAAATAATGCAATGTAACAAAATAATGCATTAACCTAAGTAAACTTAAGCAAGTGTAAATAGTAAATACATATTTACACCAACACCTCCCCCGCTCCCCCAAGTGCAACTTAGGGGAATGACCTTATGCTTATGAAAACTAGAATGAAATGCAAAATGGGTCCCAGCTACTAGGCAACCTCTCATAAAGCAGAGAAAGAGGGAAAACCTCATGGGAAAAACCCTCCCCCAAAAAGAGAGATGAAAAGACTAGATGCATGGATGGATGGAGTAATCAAGAGCCCCCCCATTATGACATACATCAAGTATATACATAAGTGAAGAATGAGAAGAACAAGACCTCATAAGAGGAAAAAGTCCCCCCCATAAGAAAGAAGAGGGAGAGAGACAAGGTAGTCCCCCTCCCCTAATGAAGAAGTTGGTCCAAGAGAGCAAAATGATGTTCCTCACCTTTGGAAGAAAAAAAGGCAAAGGTATAATACTGAAGATGTATGGTGGCCTTGAAACCTGCTCAAGTGTCCTTGTGTCGATTCTGATAGTCGCCCCTTCTAATACTACTAAAAAGAACAAATGAAAATTTGGTAAGGATGTCTATTGAATCTATTCCAATGAACCATCTACGTCCTCAACTGATAAAGAGACCTGCGATAACTATTGTTCATAAGGATCCACAATCACACCAACTTGTGAAGATTGATCATGTAGAGAATGGACATGAGGTTCAGAGTGAGCCCTCACAACAATTGTAGAAGGATCATCTTCATCAAAGAAAAGATGCATATCATCAAGGTTGTCTACCAAATTTTTAGTATGTGTTTCCATGAATAAACTTGCAATGTTTTCCATGTAGTCATCAACTAAAGCTGGAGTTGGAAGACAAGAAGTACCCTTCTATGCTAGACCGATCACTATGGCAATGTGTGCATGTGGACTAGGTTGATGATGTGACCTCTCGCTTTAGCTGTCGATAGAACCCCACATGTCTAAATCTATTGAAGCACTATCACTGGTGTCACTATCAATTTCCATAGTGTATGGAGTGTGGATAGGAGTAGACAATAAGTTGGGTGAACCTTCCTCAAAGTGAACATCCTTCTCCACAAAAATCTCATGAGTCTCAGGATCCATAAGTATGTATGCCTTCACATCATCTTCATAATCAATGAAAGTAAAAGACCTAGGTGCTAGTGCCTTGAATCCCCTAGAAGATAATTTTTCCCATGCTAGACAACCAAAGACTCTGAAGTGACTCACAACTAGTTTTCTACCGCACCACGCCTCAAAAGGAGTCTTCCTATCTATGGCATTATGAGGAGACCTATTAAGTATATAAGTAGCATTTCTAATGGCTTCAACTTCAAGTGTAGGATCAAGAGACTTGGTTCTTATTATGCAACTTGCCATGGTCTTGAGAGTTCTAATCCTCAATGCTGCAACATTTATCTTGTGCAGACTCAATGATAGTGGATTATGAAGATCAATTCCCTCATGTTTGCAAAAGTCCTAAAGTCTTTTGTCCATATATCTGCTTTCATTATCCATCCATAAAACCTTGATGGCTTTCCTTGATTTTTTTCAACATGTCTCTTGAAGGCTTGAAGCATATCAACCACTTTATTCTTATGATGAAGGTAGTAGACCAATGTGAATCATGAAAATTCATCAACAAAAGTAAGGATGTAGCAGCCTTGGCTAACTGATGTCACTAAAAAAGGACCTACTAAAACCATGCGAACCAATTGGAGAAAAAATGGTGCTCTTGAAGAATTCCCTTTATCATACTTTTCCTTAAGATGCATATCCACTAAACATGATGAACACTCACCCTTAGAAAAGTTGATGTTAGGTAGACCTTTGACCATGTATTTTGAGCAAAGTTGCTAAAGATAGCAGAACGCAAGATGAAAAAACCGCTAATGCCATAAGTTGATTTGTGAACTAGAGTGAGTCAACAAGGCTTGAGAAGTAGACTTAGGCACAAAGTGGGAGAAGGAATAAAGCCTCCTTTCATGATTGACTTTGCCCACTACAACCAATGAATCATCTCTTCCACTTCACACCATTACTAAATCTAGAAGGAATTCAACTTTGTGAGGATATCCAAGGTGATGATTTGGTAAACTGAGAGAAGATTGGAGCTAAGGTTAGGAATGTAGAGAACATCTATGAATTCCCCATTTTCCATTTCTACATGTCCTTTTCCTTCAACTTCCATTTTAGTATCATCTTCCACGAAGATTTGTAGTACCTATAACTACTTCAATGAAGAAAAGTCTCCCTTTGAAGAACCCATATGATAGAAGGCACCTGACTCAAGTATCCATTTTGAAGAACTTGTATTTTCCATAACTACTTGCCCTTTTCCCTTTGAAGAGGTTGGAGTTGAATACTTGGAAGTACCTAGCACTTGAATTTTGTTCTTCTTGAGTATGTTTTCCAACTCATCGATTCTTATAGTCTTTCAATGATGCACATCATGATTTGGCTTCTTGCAATATGCACAAAAAAGTTTGTCCTTCTTTTCATTACTTCCCTTCTTGTTGGAAGAAGAATTGTCTTGCTGTGAGGAGAATTGTTGTGTCTCAAATTGTGATTTCTCCTTCCACCGCTTCTTCTTGTATTCACACCAATAGATTGAAATGTGAAATAGTCTCCATTAGATCCCTTTTGATTCATATGAACTGATTATGTAACACAACAAGGTTGACATACACTTTGAATTGTTTGAGGAATACATTTTTGAAGGCGACCTAATTCTTAATACATCCTGGTGGAAAATTCATGTACCTGTTAAATGTAACTTCTCCTAATGAGTATGGGAATAAATGGAGTACCACATTCTCTTGTTGAATTTTCTTTCAATTGCAAATTTCTTTGAAAAAATTGACATGGTCCTCAACTGTTCGTGTTTCTCCATAGATAAACCTAGGGAAAAAATTCTCAAGATTCTTGGAAAGCTCATTAAGTGCATCTTGTAAGTTAATTGGTGAATCTATCACATTTGAAAAGAAGACCATCAGTGGAGGATTTCGTGGAATGAGAAGTGGAGGTTGATTCAGAGGTAGAATTGAGGAAGATGATGAAATATTGAATGAAAGTGGTAGAATTTTGGGAAATCCTTTGTTGAACGAAAGTGGTAGAATTTCTAAGAGTTGAACTGCCATCAAAATGCATTTTCAATGCATGGAAAGCTCTGAATTAGCAACTAGAAGTTAACTATAAGTGCAACATTACTTCTTCAAAAATTTTGGTGCACATTTGTGAATAGTGCACATGTGCACCTTGATGACAGGTTCCAAAAAGTCCAAAATTTTCCCAAGTGTCAAAATTGAATTTATAGCTTCTGGGTTTTGTACCCCTTTATATCAAAGTGGTGTCTAGATATTTGCTCTTGAATTTCTCTATAATCTCTACTACTTGGGAAGCTTCTAGAAAATCCAACACTTATACTTATCCTTAACTATCTTCTTGCAGTTACTGACCTCCATACAAGTCTCCAAAAAAATTTCTAGTTTAGTGTTTATTTGCAACAATACCTCTTCAATCATAAATGCTTGCCTGATATCTTCATTAGATGAAGCATACTCGAAAGTTCTTTGGAATTATTTGACAACTGATTGCACTGACTTGAGCTTTTTCGACTCACCTTCAAAAAATGCAAGGGAAATAACATTGTAATACTTCTCTACTTCCAAAATCTGCTCTTGAGTCTAGTCCTCAAACTTCTAAATGGCTTCATGAAGTCATTCCATGACCTTATTTCTAGTAGTTATCTTGTTAATACAATCTTCAAGCTTATCAAGCTCTTCTACTATATACACTTCCATGAGTGTATGATACCTTTGACCTATTACTGTTTTCTTTGTTTGTGTAAAAAGTTTTGCATGTGTGCACCTTGGGGAGGTGAGCACATGCACACCTTTCTTTGGCTATTTAATTTAAGTTCTTTAGCTTAGGTTTTTTTAAGATTTTAAGTTCTTATTATAAACAAAGGTGTACACATGCACACCTTGAATAGGTGTGCATATACAAACCTTTGATGATTTAAGCTTTTTTGTTTTTGTAATTTTGGCACACCTAAGAAGTTGTAGATGTGGGGTTCATTAGGGAGCATAGAGAAGAATGAGAGAAGGGGAGGGGGTCATGTTCTTTTATAGGCCCAGGCTAGTGTGAACCCTTTGGAGGTGCGCATATGTGCATGTGCGCATCTCCAAAGGAGAAAAGTGCACACATAACACATTTAGCACACTTGCACAACCTGAATGGCTGCACATGTGCACTAGTGTGCCTTTTAGCACAAATCATCCCTAATGACTGAATTTCTTCCATTTTTGGCACCAAATTATCCACAATTATAGACAAATGATGGATCCAGGCTCCAAGAGTCCCAAAATGACCTAGGCCCTAGACTAGTGGTGTGGGAGACAAAAACAAATTACTAGGGGGTCCCCATTTCTAGGAGTAATGGGGCATGCGTTGTGAAACCACAACAATATACAATGCTACAATTCAAGAGAAATATGATCAAAGTAATAAAAAGAGAAAAGATTAAGTCACAATAAGCCTTTTGATGGAGCACCCAGTTCCACCCAACCTACTTGCCCCATGCCATACCATCTACAAGAATGCAATATTTAGTTACAAAATGCTACTCAACTCAATCAGTTAGAGAAAATGAACTTGCCCAATTTCTTTGAGAATTATTAAATAGCTACATATAATTTTGAAAGAAAATTTGATAACCTGTCCAAAATTTCTACATGCTTAGTATGCATGGAAAGATACCTAGGAATAAAAATAAAGAAACCAAATGGATCAACCACTTGTTATAGATGAACATCAGAAATAAATGAAAATTGATTCTCAGAATGGAATAATAAGAACCCTAGTGACTAGGCACATTGTTTACAAGTACTAACTCAAGTTGAGGAGATTTTGATTGCAAGCATAAACCTTATCCTTCAAGTTACTTACACAAGAGGTGGGAAACTAAAATATAGTGGCCATACTATATGTTTTCCTCAAGATATATCTTCGATTACAACACTTTTTCCAAGGATGATAAATGATTTGAACATAATTATTGTTACCAAAGAAAACATTGATGATCAAAAGTACAATTTCATGGTAAGTAGAGCTCATGTTTATACAACACTAAGCTATAAAATATGCAATGATCAATATTACAAAGATGTATTGGTAGATAGGTCTAGATTGGCATCTTTTTCCATTCAGTCCACTGAGATTTCAAACCTTCTATACTCAAAGACTATAAATCCATTCCATAATGAACAATCTATGATTAAAAGTGAAGCAACAAATGAAGTTCCAATAGAGGAAATCATGCACAACAACTCATTTGTGCTAGACCTACCCAATTCATGCAGAGAAATGGAAGAAGTTAGATCTTTACTATAATTAGTAGAAGGATGACCAAGTCCAACCGTACAATGACCAAACATTTCTACATCTCTCATTAATGAATACATGAGATATTATTCGTAGAGACATCCCCATGTTTATTTCCACAAGGGAAGTCTGCATTCAAACAACATTGTATAAAACATGTCAAACTACATGAGTATGCTAACCACCTTATCTGATACCATGATAATAGGTTTGGTTCGCACCCCTATTTTAGGTACTTCATACTTAATATCCTTATGCACCATCGAATCCAATCCACATGAAATTAGTATTTGTTTATAAGAAACTCGATTGATCTATGCCAGTATTAGTGATTCAATAGCAGACTTGCATAAAATATTAAAGGACTTTCTTGATGGGAAGCTTGCTGACCAAATCATGTGATTTAGATCATCAATTTATTGTACACACCCATTCTAGAGTTAGTGAAGAGGAGAGCTTATTGACATGGTCATTCAAATATTTTGTCCAACTCTTGTTTCACTTCTAGTGAAATAGATACCAAATGGTCAAACTTTCACAAGACCATTTCATCCATTAAACAAGCATGACCTTGTGCAACAAATAGATGGCGGCTACAAAATTTTATTCAAAATCTACATCTTGCAACACTCTATATGCACTATAGATTTACAATATTTCCTTGAAATAGATATGGAAATTTTGATGTATTAAGCTAAAAAACCTACAAATAATACAAACAAGATATTGAATAAAAATTCTAAGTAAATACGAAGTAAATATGCTCACTTCTACTTGATTATTCATTTAGATCATAGATTTCTTCTATAGGTAGTGATTCCTCTATTGCACTATTCTTAACATGAAAATTTATGTTCCACATTCTCAATCCCCCTTTCTCAACATCTTCAATCCTTCCAACAATAACCTTAGGTTTCATGTAGTTGATAGAAAATTTATGTGTGCGCTCCTACAATAATCCTTTTATCTCAATAACAACTATATATGGTTGTACTATTTGTAATTTTCTTTGTCTTCCTTCTCTTTGTAGTTTATCTGCATTGTTCCACTTTACTAGGAATTTTTTCATATATATTTTTGGAAATATATCCTTCAATTTTCTCATAAACTTTAAAAACTTAAGCATTGTGTATATTATAACCTCATCTATATGTGATTTATCTTCTTCACTCCATTTTCTATATTTGTAGTCTAACACAGTTCCTATACTTCCATATTCCTTCATTCCTTTTGTAATTTATTTGACTAATCATTCAATTATCTTTCTTCATTTTTTCACAACTATATGTAGTTCTTTCTTCTTCCTTTGAATTTATAGTTGATTTATTCTTACTGGATTTATTCCTACTATATAGCCGCTTGTTCTTCTGGATGCTTGTGTTGTTGTTCACCTTTTTTGTCCCATCTGTCTATGTTTTGTAACCTGTTTCTACTTCTTTACCTTTGCATACAGTGATATCATATTGGTTGACTTTTGTCAACTATTTCCTTCACCTTTTGACTTCTTGTATTCTACATTAATTTTCTTGTAATTTTTTTCATATTTTCCAAACCTTTCAATTCCTTTATCTCAAGGTTCAATGAGTAATTATTCAATTATCAATTCCAATTCATTATCTAATACTTCATATCCCAGTGATGTTACCCAAGATAATCTTGGTTCTATAAGCTTCACCACACATTAATGTATTCTTACTAGAAAATATATATCCTTCTTATGTTTCTTCACCATATCAGATGAGAGTTTATTATTTTTCCTCATTATCTCTTGAATTTCTTCCAAATAAAATTGCATTAAGTTTTTGTAATTTATTCCTAACATTTCAACGAATATATGATGTATAGCAAGTTCTCCAGTTATCAAATTAGCTATTCCTACTCTAGGAAGATAATTTTTCACATAAAAATATGTGAAAAATAATAGGTGTAGATACCTTAATCCTTGTTTCTTAATTTTTCATAGATTCATCATTAGTTGATCTCTCAATATCTCCACTAGATTATTGTACAAATCCTCTAGTTATCTAGTTGACTTGTTCTACCAGATAGATCTTGTATCTTATAACAAGGGATGACAAATTTTGCACCTTAATTTTTTATAGTACTTGCATCAAACACATTCTACTCTTGGTTTTACCTAACCAATCCATTCCTTTGAATTTTAGAATCTATCTCCTTCAAACACCTTTAATTTTTCCCTTGTAGTCTTGTAATAGTACTGATAATATTTTTTGTCATTTCCACTTTCCTATTTTCCAACCATAAACACTCTTTATGCATTCTATTGATCACAATCATGATCCATTCTTCATCAAGGTTTTTGGATATGTGAACAATGTGTTCTAGTCAAAATTCATCATTATATGGTTTCTTTCTTTTAAATGATTCTTCACAGGCTAGCCCAATTTCTTCATTTCCAATCTACATTTTCTTTCTCTAAAAGCATCCACTCACATTGTTTGTCAATCAAACTCCATATGGTATACTCGATAGGATTCCTGTCTTGACTAGGTCTTCGGGTTTCAATGAGAACAACCTATACTTGAGATATTCTTCATCAAATCTAATTATTAGTATACTCTTTATTTCTATATTGTTTCAATTCCATTCCAAACTTTAACTTAAACTTGAACTTGTGTCATAGCTCATAGTAAAACAATTATGTGCTCTTCTCTTTTCTACATTCACACACTTTCTCTTTTCATTATTTTGAAAACTTTAGTGATAATTGCTTCTATTTATAGTATAAATGTGCAATGGCTATTGCAAAGAAAACTTTATATGTCAATTGAGAGTAAAAAAGATTTCATTTGTTCATAGTAAAATATTTAATTCACTTTTACTATTTTACTAATATATACTTGTATGCACTTATCCTAGATATACTTTTCATTCTTAAGGACTTATGTGTAATCAATGCAATTCTATTTCCCTAGTCATGCACTTACCTGATTAGTTTATGAATGAACTTCTCATGCTATTTGACAAGGGCTCCTTAGTTGTTATATTTTCTTCCCCTTTCCTAACTCATATCTTTGGAATTTTGTTTCTTACTTCCTCCAAGTCCATGGTTCTTTTTCCTTTTCCATCTTGATTGTTATAAATGCCACACTAAAACTCGTAGTAATAGGTGTAATGTCCATATTTTGAAGATAAATAACATGGCAGTTTAAGTGATCTCCATGGATGATTTATTACCGACTTATATTCAATGGTTAGATGTTTGTATCTTGGAGAGTACAATAAATGTTGTACTATGCACTTTCACTAATTCTTTCAAATGCTTGAAGGCTTCTTCATAACTTCTTACAACTAAAACCTTAGAACCTTGAGTGGTCTACTACATCCTATCAATATCATTTACTATTGTGTTCCTCTTTTATGAACTTTTTGGAGCTCTCATGCCAAATATTGACCTTAGTAATTCATTGAAAAGACCATTTGTCTTAATTGACAAGTTTCAAACTATCTCTTTATTATAGTTAACCTTAGATTGGTATGACACCAAGATAGTCAATCTTTAAATTTGCCAAGTGTTGAGAACTATTGATCTACAATTCTAATTTCAAGACTATAAGTCCTTTATGACTAAAAGTAATATCCATTCCCCAGTTGTTATTAGAAACAAAATCATCTAAATGCTTTGACAAAGAAATAGCTCTTCCTAAAAGCTGAAACTACAAGAAGTGATTTATAAAATACATCAAGAATGATTCTTGATTGCACCTAATGCACATACTAACATGATTTCAAAAGCAAGCACACAACTAAAAATAAACACACAACTAAAAGCAAACACACATCTAAAAGCAAACACACTTGCCGAAAGGGATTTTTTAAAATACTTTTAGGCCTCAAAGTAATGTTTCAGGAACTGGCCATTGATGGGCAATGGGACTGATTCCCCTTGTAAGGAACTCCGCCTAAAAGTAGTTTCTCCCAAAATCTCCACAATCTGATAAGGGCCAATCCACAAGCATTGGAAGTTAATGTGACTGCACAACTTTTCTCTTGCATTATCCCATTGGATAACAAGGTTGGATATTATAATTTTTTTTATTGTGGATCACTTGTCAAACCACCATTTAATGACAACATGATGTTTTTCCATATACTCCAAAGTTGTCATTCCTTTCTCATCCAATTTCAAGAGATTCATTAATCTATTCTAAACTCTCTTTGTATCCTCAACATATCCCTTCATGAATTTCAATATTGGAATCCTAAGTTTAACTGGGAACACTAGTTCTTATTCATAGATGAGTAAATAAAGGGATGTCACCAAAGCATTTTTGATCCTCACTCTATTCGTCCATAATGAATATTTCAGCGGAGTGTGCCAATCTTTTAGATTTTCCTATAGTAGTTTCTTTTTCACTGTGATCAAATTCTTTTTGGTGGGCTTAGACACACCATTCCCTTGGGGATAGAAATTTGAAGAGAACTTGATTATAATCTGATTATCTAGTGCCCATTGAGTAAGTAAAATCAATGAAAATGATGCATTATCGAACAATAGGAAAAAAAACATACCAAATCTTCTCACAATGTATTCTTCCAAGAAATTTGTAACCACATTTGCCATGCAATTTCTAAAGGTTTCAGCTATAACCACCTTTTTATGCACATGCAATAGTCTATAGCTATGAGGAAAAACATATGTCCTATAGATGATGGTGGGTTTATTGGACCAATAAAGTCCAACCCCCACTTAACAAAAGGGCATACCTCAAACATTGGTTGTAATGGCATAGCTGGATGCCTCTTTCTATTTTCACTAGTCTAACAAATAGGGTAAGAATGTACATGCTCAAATGTATCATTAAAGATGGTAGGCCAAAAATAACCTAATCTAAAAAACATATGCACTATAACTTGTTTTGATCCATGTCCTATGCCATATCTATCATGAAACTATTCCAAAACTTCTTTGGCTTCTTCACATCCCAAGCACTTCAAATAAATTCCCTTGTAGCTCCTTTTTCAAAGTTTACTATCTTGCAACATGTAGGATTCACATTTCATCTTGAGTCCTCTATGTTGGGAACTATTCATCCCATTGGGGTATTGGTTTTGTAAAATATAGTAGAAAATATCTTGATACCAAACATCAATGATTATTCCTTGATCAATATCCACTTGAGATACCATGATCTTTTGTTGACTATTAGTGCTAATTATATCATCAAATCCAATTGCTTTATCATTACCATTCTCATTATCAGCTATCATCTTGGTTAATCCTTGTCCTCTTACTAACTTCATTGGTTAAGTTTTCAAATTGAACTCTTACAATATAGGAACCCATTTTCCTCATCTCTCGCCTAGTTCATTCTACATCAGCGATGTATTGATTGTGGGATAAGGAACAATTGCATAAATCTTACTTCTAAGTTTATAATTGTGAAAATTCTAAACTATTTTTACCAATGCAAAAGTTTGTTCGTCAAGATTAGAATAGTTCAACTTAGCATTCTTGAGTGGGAAACTCATGAATGCAATTGGTCTTTCATTCGGTTTGTCTTTCTTTTGGGTAAGAATCCCAAAACATGAATGTTCTAAAGAAAATGAATAGATTTTGAATGATGAATCATAATCTAGACTTACAAGAAATGGGGCTATAGAAATTAGCATTTTGATATCTTTAAAAGATCTCTTTATTTTGGGAACCTATTCAATTTTTGCTCCTTTCTTGAGTAGATCATTGAGAGAACATACTATCTCAACAAATCCACTAATGGATTTACATACAAAATTGATTTTTCCAAAGAAATATTTCAAGCTTTTACAAGTACAAGGAGGTGATAGATTGAGAATGATCTCTATCCTTTTAGGATAAATAGATATCCAAACTTTAGAAATAATATGACCAATCAACTTTTCTTTTGTGACTCCAAATGAACATTTTTTTGGATTTAGTGATATACCATACCTTCGACATTGGTTGAACACAAGATTTAAGTCCAAAATTATATGAGTAATCCTTTCTTTAGAAAATATAGTAAGGTTATCCATGTAGATGACTATGCACTTGTTTATCAGTCCTTTGAATGCTTCATTGACCACTCTTTGGAATGTAGCTCCCACATTGATCAGCCCGATAGGCATCCTTCGATACACAAAGGTTCCTCATTTTGTTGTAAATGTCATCTTCAACCTATCTTCTTCATCTACCATCACTTGATTATATCTAGAATATCCATCTAGAAAAGACATGATTTTAGACCCATTCACAACTTGCAACACTTCATCGAGCAAGGGAAATGGGTAATCATCCTTCTGGAAAGCCAAGTCCAAATTTAAAAAATCCACATAAAGGAAAATTTTTCCAATAGTTTTCTTGATTGGAATCAAGTTAGCAACCCATGTTGAATTTTGGATTTGGAAAATAATTTTAGCATCTTGTAACTTCTATACTCCTTTCATTATCAAAGGCTTAACTATGGGATTCATTAGTCTTTGTCTTTGATAAAAGGGTTTGGCATCTAGCTTCAATGGAATTTTGTGAGTGATGATCTCAGGATGGTAGGTTTTGATTTCCTTGTAACTCCATGCTATAACATCTATGTACTCTGTAAGCAATTGAAGCATGCTTTCTTGTTCTCAAGGATTACAAGATTTTCTGATTCTAACTATCTTTGGATCTTCTTCCATGCCTAAACTACATGAATCACATTCTTTGACCCCTTTTTCCTCAACATTCCTTTTACTATATGTTGATTCATCTCAATCAAAGATGCATTCTAACTCCACCATTCCCTTAGGGATGGTATTGGTCTTCAAATTTATAATTTAATCTTCATCCTCTAGCTCATCTTCTTCAGGTTTTTCATATAATTCCATATATCTTCTTTCAGTATCCATCCATAAAACCTTGATGGCTTGCCTTAATTTTTTTTCAAAAAGACTCTTGAACACTTGAAGCTTATCAACCACTTCATTCTTATGATGAAGATAGTCAAACCATGTGAATCATGAAAAGTCATCAACAAAAATAAGGATGTAGCGACCCTGGCTAACTAATGTCACTGCAAAAGGACCTGCTAAAACCATGTGAACCAATTGGAGAACAACTGGTGCTCTTGAAGAATTTTCTTTATCATACTTCTCCTCAAGATGCATATCCACTAAACATGATGAATACTCACCCTTAGAAAAGTTGATGTTAGGTAGACCTTTGACCATGTATTTTGAGCAAAGTTGTTGAAGATAGCGAAAGGCAAGATGACCAAACTGCTCATGCCATAAGTTGATATTTGAATTAGAGTGAGTCAAAAAGGCTTCAAAAGGAGACTTAGGCACAAAGTGGGAGAAGGAATAAAGCCTCTTGTCATGATTGACTTTGCCTACTACAACCAATGAATCATCTCTTAGACTTCGCACCATTAGTGAATCTGGAAGGAACTCAACTTTGTGAGCATATCCAAGGTGAATGATTTGGTAAATTGAGAGGAGATTGGAGCTAAGGTTTGGAATGTAGAGAAAATCTTTGTATTCCCCATTTTCCATCTCTACATTTCCTTTTCCTTCAACTTCCATTTTAGTATCATCTCCCATGAAGATGTGTAGTACCTGTAACTGCTTCAATGAAGAAAAGTCTCCCTTTGAAGAACCCATATCCATTCCAAAGAAGAACTTGTATTTTCCATAAGTGCTTGCCCTTTTCCCTTTGAAGAGGATAGAGTTGAATCCTTGGAAGTACCTAGCACTTGAATTTTTTTCTCCTTGAGTAGGTTTTCTAACTCATCAATTCTTTTAGTCTTGCAATGACGCACATCATGATTTGGCTTCTTGCAATATGCACAATTTTTTTTTTCCTTCTTTTCATTACTTCCCTTCTTGTTGGAGGAAAAATTGCCTTACTATGAGGAGGATTGTTGTGTCTCAGATTGTGATTTCTGCTTCCACTACTTCTTGTTGTTGCTAGAACTTTTCCCTCCTTGAATTGATTGGTGCTCATCTCTAGCCACCAATTCTTTGGTCTTTGATGTCGTGAGAAGTCCCAAATCTATCAAGTGAGATTGTTCAACAACCAATATCTCTACAAATACATCAAATGTAGGCTTCTGGTAAGCACTTCCCATGGCCAACTTCTGAGTATTATAACTTGAAACAAATGAAGCATACTCTAAAGGTAGGCTCTTCAAGATATGATGAATCAACTTGTCATCCTTCATGGGATTTCCATAATCTTTAAGTAGTGCCCTATACTAATTGGCTTTGTTGATGCAATCTTGAATTGTATCAAAGTTCTTTGGATCCAAGAGAAGTAGATCATCATCAATCTAAAATCCCATTTCCTCATCCACCTTACCATACAATGATTGAAGTTTTTCCCAAGTAGGTTTGCATTCTATGAAACTAGAAATATGGAAGAAGAGATATCTATGTACACAATTCCTTATAATTCCTAAACCCTGATTATCTGTAATTTTCCAATCAATGAGTTCTTTAGCATCAATGGGTTTGGATATTGTATTATCAACATAAAGATTTAAACCTTTTGCCATTAATCTGCTCCATACAATATCTTTCAATGTAGAATAACTATGTGAAGTTAGAAGTGGACATTTAGGTGAACCCATGATGTAGAAAATGAAAAGATCACAAAAGAGAGACACAATACACATAGTACATAGCCCCCCTTTTCACTCAATCAAAAGACACCTCCCCCCCCCCCCCCCCCTCCACAAAAAAAAAAGATTCTTTTGGCACTTAATATGTAGTGCATGCACAATAGGCCACTTGTTAAAATGTACAAATTGGACTTCTAATTTTTCTTTTTACAACTGCCCTTTAAGGCCCAAATCTATCACTAAGAAATGTAGCTTAGATGTACAACAATTCTTAAAAGTATTCAAGGCAATACAATGCAGAAAAAGCCCTAATTCCTAAAGTGAGATTTTTGTCCATATAACCCTAGAATCTAACTACAGATTTGAAAAGTAGATGAAAAATAATGTACTTTAGAAAAAAAAATGGAACCTTTTTTCATGTGTAGATGAGCCCGTACAAAGCATTTGAAGTTGCAGAATGTAGGATTGAGCAAGTTCAGTCGCCAAAAGATGCAATTTCTAAAAAATCCTTGCACCAAAACTAGAAAAGAACACCACCACTGAAATTTTTTAGGAGAGCGGTCTAGAAGGAAAATTGCAAGCTTAAATTTAATGGTCAAATAGTCATCGTTGTAGTTATAAATTGCTTGGTTTTGATGGTGAAATAGTCATCAAATTTTTCCCATAAAATGATGATGTCAGCAAAAAAAGTCCCTTGGTTGTTGTGGTAGTACAAAAATCTGACATAGCATATAGATAAAGTATGGAAGGGATAGAGAAATCCTACTTGGCACTACAATTGGGTGTTTCTTGTTGTCCTACATGGTGCTGACATTACGTGTCCAATTGTCGGTCCATGTGGCTGAGACCTATGTTTGCACCAACTGGTCATTGCTTACGTGGCAAGGTCATGGCTATCCACGTGGGATCTGGAATGGATGGTTTGACTTGGCAAGAGGTACTTCATGAAAAACACATGTCCACTATGGTGGGGAGGTTTTTGCGATCTAAGTCATTTGCATGGTAGAATGACAGTGGTCTGTGTGTTGTGCTTTTGATAACACAACTGTGAAAAAGATGTAAGCAGTGGCTGAAAATATTTAAAAAGAACATGCTAGAAAATGCTGTGCATAGTGCCACCAGGGAGAAAAGAATGCCATCGGGGGTTGTAGTCATGGCACCAACTGTGAAATTAGCCTAACTAGAAGTAAGGTCCATTAGTGAAAAAAAAAGTTCGGCAAGGGTGCGAAATTAATATCCCACATGCACCCTACTACCAATGTTGAAGGCTATAAAAGCAAAGCTCAATTGAACAAATGCCAAAGGTGAGGCCACCGAATCGGGTTGACTACCAAGAAATATGTAGCCAGTTGCTCTCTCTGCCAAAAATTTGGATCCGCTATGTGATTAATCCACCAATAAGAAATATGCCCGCTATGATGAAGTACAATCTAATGCCAAGAATATTCCACCATATTGCAGGGCCAAGGTGTGACTGCCTGATGCTAAAAAAAATTCTCTGCTAGCCCAATTGGGCAAAAGAAATTCCAAAAATATGTAATAAAATTGTGACAAAAATATAGAGAAATTAAAACTAGCTATGAAAAATAAAATTGTAGATCTAAAAATAACCATACCCATGTTGGAAATTGGGGCCTCTGAATGCCGATTTGGAAAAAAAAATTGCCTCACGATTGAATTTGCCCTAGGGTAGCCAAATTTATAGCCAATTTACACTAAATCGACGTTCCAGATGCAATGGTGAGGTCCGTTTTGGTTCTAGACGCTCACAATTTTTTTTATACTCTAGATTTGGGCTGAGGTACTAAGGCAATAATGGTCTCAAATGGCTATGTGAAGAGAAAGTCTCCAAGCCCAATTTTTTTTTATACTCCAAATTTGGGTTGAGGTGTTGAAGCAATAATGGTCTCAAACGACTATGTGAAGAGAAAATTTAAACATTCCAGATGTAATGGTGAGGTCAATTTTTGCTTTAGATGTTCCCAAATTTTTTTTAGACTCTAGATTTGGGCTGAGGTGCTGAAGCAATAATGGTCTCAAATGGCTATGTGAAGAGAAAATATGGCAATAATGGTAGCCAAATCTATAGCCAGTTTACACTGAATCAACATTCTAGATGCAATGGTGAGGTTCATTTTGGCTCTAGATGTTCCCAATTTTTTTTTATACTCCAGATTTGGGTTGAGGTGTTGAAGCAATAATGGTCTCAAACGGCTATGTGAAGAGAAAATGGTGAGGTCTATTTTGGCTCTAGATGCTCCCAATTTATTTTTTACTCTAGATTTGGGTTGAGGTGTTGAAGCAATAATGGTCTCTAATAGCTATGTGAAGAGAAAATTTATAGCCAGTTTACACTGAATCGATGTTCTAGATGCAATGGTGAGGTCCATTTTAACTCTACATGCTCACAATTTTTTATTAGATGCTCCCAATTTTTTTTTATACTTCAGATTGGGGCTGAGGTGTTGAAGCAATAATGGTCTGAAATGGCTATGTAAAGAGAAAATCTCCAAGCCTTAGGGAAAAATTCACCCAAGAACTAAGAACTCAAACATAAGGACAATTGTAGACTAGAAAGAGTATGATCAAAATAACAATGTATTTGATTCAATATGCATGAAACTACAGTAGGAGTGCCTGTATATAAAGGCCTCTGAGATGCATCTAGAATGCCTAGGAATTAGCATCATGATAAGTCATACAACCAGGCACATGTCCACCAGATATGGGTTATCCTCCATTAAGCATGGAAGTAAGTGTAATGATAAGAGGATAAGCCTACAAGAGTGTAACACACAAATTTATGTTGTAGACAACATGCTCTAAAAAGGGAGTGCGAATAACTGTGTTGTCTACATGACAACTCAATAAATGATGAAAACTCCAATGTTGTAGACACGATGTGCTGAATTAGAGTTGCATACTTCTATTTTGTCAACATGACAATTCATAAAGGTGCATAAACTCCTAAGTGTCTCTCAAATAAATAATAAAATAATGCAATATAATAAAATAATACATTAACCTTACTAAACTTAAGTAAGTGTAAATAGTAAATATGTATTTACACCAATAGAATGAAATGTGAAATAGTCTCCATTGGATCCCTTTTGATTCATATGAACTGATGATGTAACACAACAAGGTTGACAAACACTTTTAATTTTTTGAGGAATACATTTTTAAAGGAGGCCCAATTCTTAATACATCCTGGTGGAAAATTCATGTACCTATTAAATGCAACTTCTCCTAATGAGAATGGGAATAAATGGAGGATCACATTCTCTTGTTGAATTTTCTTTAGATTGCAAATTTCTTTGAAAACATTGACGTGGTCCTCAATCGTTCGTGTTTCTCCATAGATAAACCTAGGGCAAAATTTCTTAAGATTCTTGGAAAGGTCATTAATTGCATCTTGTGAGTTAATTGGTGAATCTATCACATTTTCAAAGAAGGCCATCGATGGAGGATTTGGCGGAATGAGGAGTGGAAGTTGATTTTAAGGTAGAACTAAGGAAGATAACAAAATTTTGAACGAAAGTGGTAGAATTTTGGGAAATCCTTTGTCACTACAAGGCTTACGAAAATGACCGAGTTCTAAGAACTTAGGATCACTTTCTAAAGATCTTAAAGCTCACTAAAATAGAGATGTTGGATTAGGATTTTCCAGCTTACGTTAATTCTAGAAAAAATGCACCTATACAAAAGCACACTCTCTCAATAATAGTGCACATGCGCACCTATGCACCTTCTCATAGTTCCTGATAGAAAATTTTCTACACTTCCAAAAACTTTAGAATTTCATCACAACAAGTTGTTTATTTTGATTTCAAATGGTCTAAGGCCCTCATTCTAGCACCACTTTTGTTGAGCTATTGTTTTGCACGATAATTAATGAGAGGAATAATTTTGAACTCCTCACTTGAAAAGCTAATCTCAGACCAACTCCAAGGTTTTGGGTGATCTTGCAACCTACTGGAATCTTCTCAGTTGAAGATAAATGTATTTTTTATAGGGAGGCCTTTGCTAGTTCAAAAAAAAAATGGATGATATGTTTGATCGATTGTAATGAAAAGTAATTGCAAAAGAGATCCATTTTTGGTATTTTCTATTTGATGATGAAATGCAATTTAACAATGTAACTATTATGAATTCCTAATTTAACTAAATGTTAGCACAAAAAATAACAAATATAAGGTAATGAGAGATGAAAGAAAATGACATGAAAGGGAAATTCATAATGGACATAAGCCATGGTAACAATACATCTGTGATTAACTTGTTGAAAAGATCAGGTACTAAATCAATGAAAGTAGGATCAACACTTCCTCAAATCCACTGATGCAATTACCAATGGGAATATAGTAAAAACCAAAAGATGTTTCACTTCTCATCGAATCAAAAGTCAATGGAAAGTGCACTCATGCAAGACAATAAGCTATGTGGGAACAATAGGGTGATCTCTTTTCTAACTCAGTGCATCAGTGAAATTCGTCATCACTTGGCAAACACTAGAACTAAAAGATCACACAATCAAATCAACACAATAAAACCACTAGCTCCATTATAATTCATGAACATGAATTCACAAAAATAACACACTCTAGCAAGAATAAATACACTCAGAATGAGAGCACCAATAGCATATATCATTGCATCAAAATAACAGCTTGGAATACAAATTACATTCTTGAATTTATAAGAAATCATCACCTTAATTTGTGTTGGGAGTGAGAGATCTCTTCATGAAAATATATGCTTAAAACTAATAAAAGAAATCTAATTATATACAAACTACCTCTCTAAATTGTTCTTAGTAGAGCTCCACCCTTTTTATAATCAATTAATGGGTGCATGAGCCTTTACATGACTTAAAACAAAGAAAGAAGAAGTAGATAAGAAGAAGGAAGCTGCAAAAGGATTTGAGAGTCACTAGAAGCTCTAGAAATAGAAGCTTGACCTTCTTTGGGCATTTCTAAGAGTTGAACTATCATCAAAATGCATTTTCGGTGCATGGAAAGCTCTAAATTAGCAACTGGCAATTAATTGTTAGTGCATTGTTACTTCTTCAAAAAATTTGATGCACCTCTATGAATAGTGCACATGTGAACCTTGATGATAGGTTTTGAAAAATCCAAAATTTTCCCAAGTGTCAAAACTAAATTTATAGCTTCTGGGTTTTGTACCCCTTTATATCAAAGTGATGTCTAGATATTTTCTCTTGAATTTATCTATAATCTCTACTACTTGGGAAGCTTCCAGAAAATCCAACACTTTATACTTATCCTTAACTATCTTCCGATAGTCACTAACTTCCATACAAGTCTCCACAAAATCTTCTAGTTTAGTTTTTATTTGCAACAATACCTCTTCAGTCTTAAATGTTTGCTTGATATCTTCATTATATGAAGCATCCTCAAAAGTTCCTTGGAATTATTTGACAATTGATTGCACTGACTTGAGCTTTTTCGACTTACCTTCAAAAATTGCAAGGGAAACAACATTGTAATACTTCTTTGCTTCCAAAATTTGATCGTGAGTCTAGTCCTTCAACTTCTAAATGGCTTCATGAAGTCATTCCATGACCTTATTTCTAGTAGCTATCTTGTTAATCCAATCTTCAAGCTTATCAAGCTCTTCTGTTGTATACACTTCCATGAGTGTATGATACCTTTGACCTATTATTGTTGTCTTTGTTTGTGTAAAAATGTGTGCATGTGTGCACCTTGGGGAGGTGAGCACATGCACAACTTTCTTTGGTTCTTTAATTTAAGTTCTTTAGCTTACGTTTTTTTAGGTTTTTAAGTTCTTAGTATGAACAAAGGTGTACACATGCACACTTTGAATAGGTGTGCATGTAAAAACCTTTGATGACTTATGATTTGTTCATTTTTCAATTTTGGCACACCTGAGAAGGTGTAGATGTGGGGTTCATTAAGGAGCATAGAGAAGGATGAGAGAAGGGGGGGGGGGGGGGGTCTTGTGCTCTTATAGGACTAGGTTAGTGCGAACCCTTTTGAGGTGCACACATGTTCATGTGCACATCTCCAAAGGATAAAAGTGCACACATAGAACATTTAGCACACTTGCACACCTTGAATGGATGCACATGTGCACTAGTGCGCATTTTAGCACAAATCATCCCTAATGATTGAATTTCTTCCATTTTTGGCACCAAATTATCCACAATTATAGACAAATGATGGTTATAGACTCCAAGAGGAATTTCAAAATGACCCAAGCCCTAGACTAGTGGTGTGGGAGATAAAAAAAATTACTAGGGGGTCCCCATTTCTAGGAGAAATGGGGTGTGCATTATGAAACCACAACAATTTACAATGCTACATATCAAGAGAAATATGATCAAAGTAATAAAAAGAGATGAGATTAAGTCCCAACAAGCCTTTTGATGGAGCACCCAGTTCCACCCAACCTACTTGCCCCATGCCATACCATCTACAAGAATGCAATATTTAGTTACAAAATGCTACTCAACTCAATCAATTAGAGAAAATGAACTTGCCCAATTTCTCTAAGAATTATTACACAACTAGAGATAATTTTGATAGAAAATTTGATAACCTATCCAAAAAATTTGCATGCTTGGTATGCATGGAAAAATACCTAGGAATAAAAACAAAGAAACCAAATGGATCAACCACTTGTTATAGATGAACATCAGAAATAAATGGAAATTGATTCTTGGAATGGAATAATATGAACCCTAGTGACTAGCCACATTGTTTATAAATACTAACTCAAGTTGAGGAGATGTTGATTGCAAGAATAAACCTTATCCTTCAAGTTACTTACACAAGAGGTGGGAAACTAAAATATAGTGATCATACTATATGTTTTCCTCAAAATATATTTTTGATTACAACACTTTTTCAATTGATGATAAATGACTTGGACATAATTATTGTTACCAAAGATAACATTGACCATAAAAAGTACAATTTCATGGTAAGTAGAGCTCATGTTTATACAACACTAAACTATAAAATATGCAATGATCAATATTACAAAGATGTATTGGTAGAAGGGTCCGCATTGGCATCTTTGTCCATTCAGTCCATTGAGATTTCAAACCTTCTATACTCAAAAACTATAACTCCATTCCATAATGAATGGTCTATGATTAAAAGTGAAGCAATAGATGAAGTTCCAATAGAGGAAATCATGCACAACAATTCATTTGTGCCAAACCTACCCAATTCATGTCGATAAATGGAAGAAGTTAGATCTTTACTTTAATTAGCAGAAGGACGACCAAGTCCAACCATAAAATGACCAAATATTTCTACATCTCCCATTAATGAATACATGAGAGATTATTTGTAAAGATAGTCCCATGCTTATTTCCACAAGGGAAGGCTGCATTCAAACAACATTGTATAAAAGATGTCAAACTACATGAGTATGCTAACCACCTTATCTGATACCATGATAATAGGTTTTGCTAGCACCCCCATTTTAGGTACTTCATACTTAATATCATTATGCACCATCAAATCCAATCCACGTGACAGTATTTATTTATAAGAAACTCGATGGATCTATTCTAGTATTAGTGATTCAATAGCAAACTTGAGTAAAATATTAAAGGACTTTCTTGATGACAAGCTTGCTAACCAACTCATGTGATTCAGATCATCAATTTAGGCCACACATCCATTCTAGAGTTCGTGAAGAGGAGAACTTATTAACATGGTCATTCAAATAGGTTGTCCAACTCTTGTTTTCACTCTTAGTGAAATAGATACCAAATGGTCAAACTTTCACAACACCATTCCATCCACTGAACAAGCACGGCCTAGTGCAACAAATAGATGGAGTCTACAAAATGTTATTCAAAATCTACATCTTGCAACACCCTATATGCACTATAGATTTTCAATATGTCCTTGAAATAGATGTGGAAATGTTGATGTATTAGGCTAAAAAACCTACAAATAATATGAAGAGGATATTGAATAAAAAGTCTTAGTAAATATGAAGTAAATATGATCACTTCTACTTGATTATTCATTTAGATCATAGATTTCTTCTATAGGTAGTGATTCCTCTATTGCAGTATTCTTAACATGAAAATGTATGTTCCACATTCTCAATCCCCCTTTCTCAACATCTTCAATCATTCCAACAATAATAATAGGTTTCATGTAGTTGATAGAAAATTTATGTGTGTGCTCCTCCAATAATCCTTTTACATCAATAAAAATTGTCTATGGTTGTACTATTTGTAATTTTCTTTCTCTTCCTTCTCTTTCTAGTTGATCTGCATTGTTCCACTTTACTAGGAATTTTTTCATATATATATTTTGGAAATATATCCTTCAATTTTCTCGTAAAGTATGAAAACTTAAGCATTGTGTATATTATAACCTCCTCTATATGTGATTTATCTTCTTCACTCCATTTAATATATTTGTAGTCTAACATAGTTCCTATACTTCCATATTCCTTCATTCCTTTTGTAATTTCTTTGACTAATCATTCAATAATCTTTCTTCATTTTTCCACAAGTATATGTAGTTCTTTCTTCTTCCTTTGAATTTCTAGTTGATTTATTCCTACTATATAGCCCCTTGTTCTTCTGGATGCTTGTGTTGTTGTTCACCTTTTTTGTCTCATCTGTCTATGTTTTGTAACCTGTTTCTACTTCTTTATCTTTGCATACAATGATATCATATTGGTAGACTTTTGTCAACTATTTCCTTCACCTTTTGACTTCTTTTATTCTACATTAATTTCTTGTAATTTTTTTCATATTTTCGAAACCTTTCAATCCCTTTATCTCAAGGTTCAATGAGTAATTATTCAATTATCAATTCCAATTCATTATCTAATACTTCAGATCCCAACGATGTTACCCATGATAATCTTGGCTCTATAGGCTTCACCACACATGAATGTATTGTTACTCAAAAATATATATCCTTCTTATGTTTCTTCACCATATCAGATGGGTGTCGATTATTTTCCCTCATTATCTCTTGAATTTCTTCCAAATAAAACCACATTAAGTTGTTGTAATTTATTCGTAACATTTCAACAAATATATGATGTATAACAAGTTCTCCTATTATCAAATTATCTTTTCCTACTCTAGGAAGATAATTTTGCACATAAAAATATGTGAAAACTAATAGGTGTAGATATCTTAATCCTTGTTTCTTAATTTCTCATAGATTCATCATTAGTGGATCTCTCAATATCTCTACTAGATTATTGTACAAATATTGGGTTATCTAGTCAACTTGTTCTACCAGATAGATCTTGTAGCTTATAACAAGAGATGAAAACTTTTGCATCTTAATTTTTTATAGTACTTGCATCAAACGCATTCTAGTCTTGGTTGTACCTAACCAATCCATTGCTTTGAATTTTAGAATCTATCTCCTGCAAACACTTTTAATTTTTCCCTTGTAGTCTTGTAATAGTACTGATAATATTTTTTGTCACTTCCACTTTCCTATTTTCCAACCATAAACACTCTTTATGCATTCTATTGATTACAATCATGATCCATTCTTCATCAAGGTTTTTGGATATGTGAACAATTTGTGCTAGTTGAAATTCATCATTATATGGTTTCTTTCTTTTAGATAATTCTTCATGGGCTAGCCCAATTTCTTCATTTCCAATCTCCATTTTCTTACTCTACAAGTATCCACTCACATTGTTTGTCAATCAAACTCCATATGGTATACTCGATAGGATTCCTGTCTTGACTAGGTCTTTGGGTTTCAATGAGAACAACCTATACTTGAGATATTCTTCATCAAATCTATTTATCAGTATACTCTATATTTCTACATTGTTTCAATTCCATTCCAAACTTTAACTTAAACTTGAACTTGTGTCATAGCTCATAGTAAAAAAATTATGTGCTCCTCTTTTCTACATTCACACACTTTCTCTTTTCATGATTTTGAAAACTTCGGTGATAACTACCTCTATTTATAGTAAAAATTTCTAACAGCTATTGCAAAGAAAACTTTATATGTCAATTGAGAGTAAAAAAATATTTCATTTATTCATAGTAAAATATTTAATTCACTTTTACTAATTTACTAATATATACTTGTATGCACTTATCCTAGATACACTTTTCATTCTTAAGGACATATGTGTAATCAATGCAATTCTATTTCCCTAGTCATGCACTTACCTAATTAGTTTATGAATGAACTTCCCATGTTATTTGACAAGGGCTCCTTAGTTGTTATATTTTCTTCTCCTTTCCTAACTCATATCTTTTGAATTTCATTTCTTACTTCCTCCATGTCCATGGTTCTTTTTCCTTTTTCATCTTGATCATTATAAACATCACACTAAAACTCATAGTAATAGGTGCAATGTCCATATTTTGAAGATAAATAATATGGTAGTTTAAGTGATCTCCATGGATTATTTATTACCGACTTATATTCAATGGTTAGATGTTTGTATCTTGGAGAGTACAATTAATGTTGTATTGTGCACTTGCACTAATTCTTTTGAATGCTTGAAGGCTTCTTCATAATTTCTTGCAACTAAAACCTTAGAACCTTGAGCAGTCTACTACATCATGTCAAATCATTTACTGCAGTTCAACAAAAATACCCATCGAAGGAACAAATGATGGACCTTCATCTATTACTAGATGAGGCAAGTTGTTAATGTACTAACATGAGGCTTTTATTTCTCTTTTCTATTTCTAGTATCCTTCTTCTAGCTTCTTCAACATATCTCTAAAACTCTTAGAGGAGTAAGTGTTAGGATTAACCAAAAACATAAATAATAGTTAAATGCAAATTTATCGAATACCAAAAATAATAAATTGCATAGAAGAGAACACAAGACACCAAGATTCAATGTGGTTCACCCAATCCCTAGGCTACTTCCACCAACAACAAGTCCAATATGATTATTATTATCTAATCATTAAAATCTGCAATCCCTTACAACTCAATACCACTGCAAGAAGCTAGAACCTCATCATACCTTGTAAAATCCCTAACCCTAAGCCATTTTATAAAAGCTCATCAATACCACTCCAAGAAGCTACAATCTCATTAATACTACCTTATGAACCTACAAAGGCATGTTACCAACTCCACAATAATAGTCACCAAATTATTCTATAATTTACTCATGGGAGGCTAAACCAACATTGATTTCTCTGACGTGGTACTCATTTGGAACGATATGATCCTTACACTTGTCAACTGTAGGAGTTACAATCTACAAATTCTTGGACCTCTGTTCTTGTCTAAGAACCTTAGTGAATCTTTTTGCTTTCCCTTGTTCTCAGATTTTTTTTCTTGGTCAAAAAAATCTTGCAATTAAACAACCAGATCAACCTACTTTTGTTGAATCTTTTGAATTCAAAATTTTCTTTCTAATATACTATCATCCAAATTGGTTCTCTTTTTTAGATAATAGATTTATGAAATAGATTTATCTATAGATCAAGTTCTTTTTCTAGTGGAATGTTATCCTTCCTTAACACTTTCAACATATCTCTTTGTATCTTAGGAATCTTGCTTTCATAATTTTATCTATACATAATAGTTTTGATAACTCTTATAATTCATCTTTACGAAGTGAAATTAATAATAGTTGGTTTTTCTCTAATATATCAATATTTTCAAACTATGCAGTTATTGCCTTAGACTTTTTATTCAATATCCTCTTCGTATTATGTGTAGGTTTTCTAGTTTAATACATCAAAATTTCCACATCTATTTCAACTAACCAATTCAAGAAACATTATGTGATTACTGGGATTACCATTTACTAGATTGTTTTTTATTTTTTGATAATTTAGTCTCTCAAAGCAGAAAAATATCAACATGTGAAAAGTCAAGACATTTTTTGATTATATTTCTCTTGTTAGAGACATTAAGGTTTCAAAGATTCTATGATAGTATGCGCACTGCTAATAAGGAGAACAGTTCATTATCCTCATCATATTTTTAAAGGATGAGAGCTTCTTATTTAATGTTGATTGAGATACATCTTTAATTTCCTCTTGCTCCTTAGTATCCTTCAATATCCCACCTTTTAGTTTTTGGAGTTTTTATCCCAACATTAGAGGATATTGGAGATTGCAAAATCAATAGTTTTTTTTTTTGGTATTCCAAGGATCCTAAGTGATTAACCATTGGCTCCCCCAACTCCTTATCGGTTATTTCTGAAATTGCATCAAAAGAGGGAGCAAACTAAGCACATAATGGGTCATATAGGATATTAAATATAGAGAGCATATTAGGTCTAATATCCTTACTCAAAGAGTGACAAGGGTTCATAAGACAAATACCTTGATTAATTTATAATGTTAATTTGGCTTATTTGAATCCCCAAATAATTCCTCTTCAACAATCTTGTAATACAAACAAAAAAAATTCTTAGCTAGCACATTAAACCAACAAGTGATAATAGGAAAGGATTTCTCACAACATTGAGAAAAAAGTTCTCCAAAGGTTTATAGTAAACACAAAAAATTGATTTAATATAATTTTTTTTAAAGCAATTTATTATACCATTTTCCATAACTTTTCATTAAGATATTACATTTCATTTTTTTATAAATTAAATAAGAAGTAATTTAAATGAATAGAGGATTGTTAAGATGAGTGGGGGGATTGGAGGATGTAATATGTATTTCCATAAAGGAATAAAAAAAAATTGAATAAAAAGGATGTTGCATAATATAATTTATTTCTATTTTGACTATGTTTCCACTTGGTTTTACAAGATTAGAAGTTAATCTACATCAAATATTATTTTTATTTTTATTAAATACAAATAATACTGATTCAATAATACAAGTTTCTTTTTATAATACAAATAATTTCCCTTTCCTTAGAGCTCTTTTTAGTTTTGTTGTAGGCATTAGAACTATAGGCAACACACATTTTTAACAAATTATTAAACTAGGCATTCTCAACCAATCAATTCTTTTCATTTCTATTTAATTTTATGTTTCACAAAGTGAAGATGCAATTTTTTAACAAAAAAAATTAAAGAAATTGGTTTTCTAAGATTTGATTGGCTAAAAACTTTTAGCGATATGAGCCCTTTTTTTAGAAGACACTTATGAATTTATAATGTTTATAATATTTATATATTTTAATATTTGACATTGTGTTTCTTAAATATTTATTAATACTAGTATATATATTAATCTTTTAAATTTTATTTATTTATCATAGTTTTTCAACATATTAGTTATACTAATATATTATGAGAATCATAGTTTATTTAGTTTATTTTTATTTTAGTTTTAGTTTCTTATTTTATATATTTTTAATTTATTTTTATATACTATAATGACTAAATATTATTTATTAGTGATAGAAAATTAATCATTTTTATTCTTTTAAATAAATTAATTTACTTCAATGTAATTATATATTTTAAATTTATTTTATTTATAAAAAGATTAAAAATTAAAAAGAAAGTTTTTCTTATTAGAAAAATTATTCACTAAGAAAGTTTTTGAATTAAAATAACAAAAATTATTTCGATAAACAAATATTTTATATTATTATATATGTTAAATCTAAATGAAAATAGGTCAAAATTCTAGCATTCATTTTTTTTCATTTCCTTTGTAAAAATTATCCTTTTAAATATCATATTAATTTGATAGTACAATCAACTAAAAAATATGGAAATACAAAATCAATAATGGCTAAATACATGTATAAAATATAAGATAGTATAAAAGGAGCATAACCCTAATTCGATCAAACTAGTGCAATATTTCTAATAGAATACCATCCATGTCACTAATAAACACTACATTATAATGATTGAGTATTTGCAAAGTAAAAGTAACAATCATATGGGAAATGCTTCAATTTATAACATTTAGTCTACAATTACAATATTTCATTTTGTTGGTGTAAATAAGTATTTACTTATTACACTTACTTAACTTTTACTTAGGTTAATGCATTATTTAATTATTTTGTATTATTTTATTATTATTTTAGGTGAGACACTTAGGAGTTTGTGTACTCTCATTGAGTTACACAACTCTAATTATGCACATGGTGTCTACAACATAGGAGTATGCATCATTCACTGAGTTGTCATGATGACAACATAGTTATCCACACTTCTCATTTAGCACATGTTGTCTACACCACTGATTTGTGTGCTACACCATTGTAGGCTTATCCTCACATCATTGCCCTTAATCCCGTGCTTAATGGACGATAACCCATATCTGGTGGACATGTGCCTGGTTGTATGACATATCATGATGCTGACTTCTATGCATTCTAGAAGCTCTCCTGAGGCCTTTGTATTCAAGCACTCCTAGTGTACTCTCAATCCAGTTATTGAATGAATATCATCATTCTGATCATACTCTATCTATTTTGGTCTACTATGTGCTTGTGTTGAGTTCTTTAGTTCTTGGGTGAATTTTGGCCTAAGCCAAATTCTTACATGGTATCAGAGCTGAGGAGGATTCTCATCATGTAGTTGTTCGAGATCGTTCATGCTTCAACACCTCAACATGCATCCAGAGGATCTGCAGAAATTGGGAGCATCTAGAGCCATATCTAACCTCTTTGTTACATTCGAAGCGTCGATTTAGTGAAGATTGACTATAAATTTGCCTATATTTAGTGAAAGTTGATCGTGAGGCAAATTTTTTTTGCAGACTGGCACCCAAAGGCACTGATTTAAAAACTGGGTATGATCATTTTAATTGATCTGATTATTTGCATTTTAGATCTGTATTCAATTTTGTCTCTGCAATTTTGAGTATTTTTAGAATTTATTGGAATTTATTTTTTCGTTCAGGCAAATTTTTTTTTTGCCAAACTGGGCAGTGACACCCTAACTCGACATTTTTATTTGGTGACGGATATGTTTTATTTTCACAGGGTTTTATTTTAATACTAGTGGTACTCATCTAGGTGGGCATTATTATAAACACAAGCTATACAGTACAATATCAACAGAGAAACCCGACAGAAAGAATTCCCCCAGCAGCCCGACGATCGAAAACCAAATTTTCGGTTGTCATTCACAATAGCACCGACCTCTTCAAACTTCATGGCTGGCTTTTATTTCTAAAGGCATAGGGATTTTTTTTTAAACATCACATATAACTCTGATCCCACGCATGTGGGACAAAGATTAAAGCTTCACAAACCAACGTCGGCAAAATAGTTCTTGGTGCCCACTACAACAAAATCTAGCATCAGCTTTCACATCACCAGTGGAAGTTTAAATCTATGATTGCCATGCCTGTAGGTAACCTAGACACGAAATTTTACTATTCGCTCAGCTGCCATACCTCACCGACAGTAGACTTACCCAACCCTACACAGTCAACATCTACGTTAACAGAGACGCAACAAGAGCAGTTTCTATAGCGAGTCTAGTCATAGACCTGTACACCTACATGGAGGCCAAATTTTCCAAGATTGCAACCACTCAGCATTGACATATTAGATTTTTTCATACAATATGTATGGATTGAAAACTCATCTGCCACATCACCAGGGGAAAAATTTTGTGTTGATGTCATCATTTCCTCAGCCTAAAATTGATGACCATCTGACCATCATTTCAAAGAAAATTACAACCAATGCGATGGTCGTATGACCATCAAATTTAACCCCATGATTCACTAATGCAACCCCTCACCAGATTCATTTTAGTTTTTGCAGTTAGACTTTAGGAAGCCATAACTCAGACATTCAGACTCCAAATCAAGTGCAATATTTTTTGAAATCGGGTAGAATTTTCTAAATTTTTTAGTGGTGTAGCTATTTTCTAGTTTTGGTGCATGAATTGTTCAAAAATTTCACTTTTTTGCGAATGTACCTAGATAATCCTGCATTTTGCAACTTCAAATGCTCTGTACGAGCACATATGGAGTCGAAAATAGGTTTCATTTTTTTTGAAAGTGCGTTATTTTTCATTTAGTTTCCAGATCTAGCATCAGATTGTAGTGTTGTGTGGACAAAATTGTCACTTTCAGCAATAGGGACTTTCTTTGCTTTGTAATGCTTCAGAATTGTAGCACTTTGTAAAGTTTCAGATTTGTACTCCTTATAGAGTTTGTAACTAGCAAAATTAGAAGTCCACAAAGGCCAAAATTGGCAAGTGGCCCATTGTAATCACACTACTGATAAAGTACCCAAAGCATCTATTTTGGGGGGGTTTCTTGATTTAGTGAAAAGGGGGGGTGTTCTTGGTGTTGTGTTCTCTCTTTTCTGCACATTTCTTTTATTTTCTGCGTTATGGGCAACTTTATGTTTCCTAAATTAACTCCTCATAACTATGCTTCGTGGTCAATCAAAATGTTGTATCACTTAATGCATAATGGAGTTTCACAATATGTAGATGGTACTCTTCCTAAACTAGTAGGTGATAATGTTTTTGCAAGTGATATTTCAAATTGGGTAGCCATGGATACGAAAGCCCTAGGTGATATACGTTTGGGGGTAGATGATAATATCGTGTATCAAATCAAGAAATGCACTACATCCAAGGAAGCTAGGGATACGCTCGAAAGCCTTTATAGTAAAGTATCTAAAGAGGATGTGTTCAAGATTGAAGATGAGCTTGTATCCTTAGATCCTAAGTCGTATGACTCAATACAAGACTTCATCATCAAAGTGAATGAATTAAGGACAAAGCTTACTGATTGTGGGAGCTCTAACAAAGATGACAGACTAATCTATCTCATCCATAACAAGTTTCCATCAAAGTATTCCACATTTGTATCTTCTTTTAACACCTCAAAGACTACCTTAGGGTCTTCCTACAAGAAAGTCACTTTTGATGAATATGCTAAATAGTTGGATGATGAAGAAAAGAAGTTGAAATCAATAGGGATTCTAAAAACACTTCAGTCCAAAGCATTGGTGGCTAATGAGGGTTCTCAACATTCAACTGGACAATCTTCAAACAAAGGAAAGGGTAAGAAGAAATGGAAGAGCAAATCTGAGGATGCAAAAAAGACAACACCACAATCCAATCAACAAGGCAAGTCCTCAAATTCCAACAAGAAAGGGGACAACAATAAGGAGAAGAAGAAGTTCACTTATTGCAAGAAATCGGGTCATGAAGAGCATGAGTGTTATATCAAGCAGATTGATGAGTTGACTCACCTCATGAAGAAACATAATGTTTCATTGCCTAATACTTATAAGGAGAAAGGATCATCTTCAGATTCAAAGGGCAAAGGGCAAGAATTCATGGCAAATGCAAACTCTTCAAAGGAATGGATATTTGACTCAGGTGCCACATATCATATGGGTTCTTCGAAGGAGGATTTTTCTTCAATGAATCACTCAAAGGTACTGCACATCTTCATGGGGAATGATAGAAAAATGGAAGTTGAAGGGAAAGGCAACGTGGAAATGGAAAATGGAGATTTTCAAGAGGTTCTCTATGTTCCAAACCTAAGTTCAAATCTCCTCTCAATCTACCAAATCACTCATCATGAAGATGGACATAGAGATGAGTTCCTTCCAAACTTAGTTCAGGTGCATAGTCTTAAAGATGATTCCCTGGTTACAGTGGGGAAAGTGAATGATCACAAGAGGTTGTACTCTTTCTCGTATTTTGTGCCCAAGTCTCCTTCAAAGGCCTTATTAACTCAATCAAATTCAAACATGTAATTATGGCATGAGCGGTATGGTCATCTTGACTATCGCTATCTTCAGCAACTTTGCACATACCATATGGTGAAAGGTCTACCTCATACCAACTTTTCTAAGGGTAAATGTTCAATAGATTCAGTGGATATGCATCCAGAAGGGAAGTTACAAAGAGGGAAGTCCTCTAGAGCAACAAGTGTTCTACAGATAGTGCACATGGTATTAGCAGGTCCTTTTACATTCAGCCAGGGTTGCTACATACTTACCTTAGTTGATGACTTTTCAATGTTCACTTGGGTCTACTTTCTGCATAACAAGAATGAAGTGTTGGACACATTTCTAGCCTTCAAGGCTCATGTTGAACAGAAATCTAGAAAAGCCATCAAAATACTCCAAATGGACAATGGACACATGGATGTAAACAGAAGACTTAAGGACTTTTGCAGACATGAGAGAATTGATCTTCAGACTCCTTCAACATTCAGTCCGCATAAGACAGATGTTGCAGCATTGAGGATCCAAACTCTCAAATCTATGGCAAGTTGCATGATTCATGCCAAGTCTCTAGATCCATCATTAGAAGTCAAAGCAATCTCCTATGCCACTCACATTCTTAATCATTCTCCTCATCTAGCCTTAGATGGAAAAACTCCTTTTGAGGCATGGTGCGGTAAAAAGCCTATTCTAACACACTTCAGAGTCTTTGATTGTCCTGCATGGGAAAATAGATCTTCCAAGGGATGCAAGGCACAGTCACCTCAGCCTTGTACCTTCATTAGTTATGAAGACAATGTGAAGGCATACAGACTTCTAGATCCTAAGACACATCAAATATTTTTGGAGAAGGATGTACATTTTGAGGAAATTTCACCTAGCTTGTCCTCTACTCCTCTTCACAAATCATACAATGTGGATACTAAAAGTGATTTCAGTGATAGTGCTTTAACAGATTTAGACATGTGGGGTTTTTTCGACAAATATAGTAAGAGATCACTTCATCAGTTCAGTCCACATGCATACATCGCCATAGTGATACGTACAGAACAACAGGGTACATCCAATCTTCTAAATATAGGTTCAGTGATAGATTTGGGGGACAGTGTTCATGATCTACCTCTTCTTCTTGCTATAGAATTACCTTCTTCAGTTGTCATGAGAGCTCCATCCGACTCTCTTGTTCATTCTCTACATGATCAATCCTCACAGGTTGAAATGATTGTGGATACTTATGATCAGCAGTTGTAGTAGGGTTCTTCATCAGTTATAGAGATAGATAGTTCTTTGGGACAGGTTCTTCACTCAATTGAGCAGGTTTCAGAGACATCGCTTATTCATGGGATTCTTTCCACACATAGCAGAAGCATCTCAGTTGTACCCTTGGCATTGTTTCTTCCTAAGGGGAGGAACACCATTCTACAGTCTTGGATCAGCTTCTTCGTCAGAGTAGTCACTGTTTGGCATTCTTTTCTTTTTTTTGTGGGGGGGGGAGCCCATCCTATCTCTCTTCCTCTTCTCATCATTCTCTTATGTATATACTGGATGTATGTCGTAATGGGGGGGTCTTGATTACTCCATCCATCCATGCATCCCTATTTATCTCTCTTTTTGGGGGAGGGTTTTTCCCATGAGGTTTTCCCTCTTTCCCCACTTTATGGGAGATTGCATATCATTATGTACATGGGTACCTAACATGGCTTAGTAGCCAGAACCCATATTGCAATCTTCATCCTATACACAATCAAATCCAGAAATTTGATAGCACATTAGCATGGATTGTGGAAATCTAATAGATCTCATCTTCATCCTAGTTCATAAGCTTAAGGGCATTCCCCTAAGTTGTACTTAAGGGAGGGTGTTGGTGTAAATAAGTATTTAGTTATTACGCTTACTTAAGTTTTACTTAGGTTAATGCATAATTTAATTATTTTGCATAATTTTATTATTATTTTAGGTGAGATGCTTAGGAATTTGTGTACTCTCATTGAGTTACGCAACTCTAATTATGCACATGGTGTCTACAACATAGGAGTATGCATCATTCATTAAGTTGTCATGATGACAACACAATTATCTGCACTCCTCATTTAGCACATGTTGTCTACACCACTAATTTGCATGCTACACCATTGTAGGCTTATCCTCACATCATCGCACTTAATCTCGTGCTTAATGGAGGATAACTCATATCTGGTGGACATGTGCCTAGTTGTATGATATATCATGATACTGAATTCTATGCATTCTAGAAGCTCTCCTGAGGCCTTTATATTCATGCACTCCTAGTCTACTCTCAATCCAGTTATTGAATGAGTATCGTGATTCTGATCATACTCTATCTATTTTGGTCTACTGTGTGCTTGTGTTGAGTTCTTTAGTTCTTGGGTGAATTCTGGCCTAAGCCAAATTCTTACGCATTTAAACATTCTATTTCATTTGCAAAGTTAACACAACTCTTCCAAATTTTAGGCAAGAAGTAAAAGTAACAATTTTATGAAAAATGCTACAATCAATAACATTTAATCTACACTTTCACATAAAATTTACAATATTTCATTTAAACTTTCCAATTCAATTACAAAGTTTACACAACTCTTCCAAATTTTAGGTAGGAAGTAAACGTAACAATTTTATTGAAAATGCTAGAATTGATAACATTTAATCTAAACTTACAAATAACATTTACAATGTTTCATTTAAACTTTCCAATTCAGTTGCAAAGTTTACACAACTCTTCCAAATTTTAGATAGGAAGTAAAAGTAACAATCTTATGGAAAATGCTACAATCGATAACATTTAATCTATACTTAAAAATAACATTTACAATGTTTCATTTAAACTTTCCAATTCATTTGCAAAGCTTATATGACTCTTCCAATTTTTAGGTAGGAAGTAAAATTAACAATCTTATGGAAAATGCTAGAATTGATAAAATTTAATCTACACTTACAACTAACAATTACAATGTTTCATTTAAACTTTCTAATTAATTTGCAAAGTTTACACAACTCTTCCAAATTTTAGGCATGAAGTAAAAGGAACAATCTTATGGAAAATGCTAGAATTGATAATATTTAATCTACACATACAAATAACATTTACATTGTTTCATTTAAACTTTCCAATTCGTTTGGACATTTAATCTACACTTAGAAATAACATTTGCAATGTTTCATTTAAACTTTTGAATTCATTTGCAAAGTTTACACAACTCTTCCAAAGGACCTAAAGTAAAAGTAACAATCTTATGGCATATGTTACAATTGCTATCTTTTAATCTACACTCACAAATAACATTTACAATGTTTCATTGAAACTTTCCAATTCATTTGCAAAGTTTACACAACTCTTCCAAATTTTAAGTAGGAACTTCACTACTCTGCAACCTAGTTTATTTTTGTTTTCATTTTCTATAAGCTTCTAATCCAATTGTCTTATATTTATGTAAGTTTTAGAAAAGTTTGTGTATTATTATGTAAATTGCTAATAAGTCAAATTATTATATTTTTTTATACTTTATTATGTAAATTTCTTATAAGCTAAATTAGTATATACTTTTCTTAATTCAAAAAATTTTTGACCTTCAACTTTATAAGTTAAATATTTTTGAAGTAAAATTTATCCTAGACCTTTTAATGGATTTTGGTTGAAGAGTTGATATTTGAACGATAATGTTATGTCCAATTGATAGATAATTACATTAATTTGATATAACAAGATTCACAACCATTGATAACATATTTTTGATATCAAGATGATCAATTCTAGCATAATGTGAAAGTAGATAGAATAGTAAATCAAGTTATCCTCTACAATTAGCTCATTACACCTCTTTTAGTCTCACCTATAAGGTAGAGACTATAGTTTTCAACCATCTACTTTGTATTAGTGCATGCTTTGAAAACTATGAAATTGGTAGAAAAATCTTTTTGTTCTAAAGTTGCTAGATTAGTTTTTATTAAAATGAGATTTTGAAATTAAATTTCTCATTTTCTATTGGTGCCAATCATTTTTTGAGGCATTATTTTGTATTTTCTCACTCAAAAAATTAGACTAAAAAAAGGTTGTTGAAAGTTTGTTGAGAATGTCATTCTTCTGTTACATGTCTATTGCATAATTCTAATAGTTGTGCATGTTGGAAAAGTATGTCTTTTCTTCTAATGACATGTGCATGTTTGACAGGTATTTTTTCCTTGTTTTGTATGGTTCAACGGTAGCTCAGATTTTCCAAATTAGGATAGAGGTCATGGACAAATCCCATGATGAGACGATTGAGTGGCTTTTTGTAGCTAGAAGAGCTCTTAATTATTACATAAACATGGATGCATACTATTTTGATGAATTTCTCCATTCTGCTTGTATTCTCCTTCTCTCAGTAAAATCATTTTTGCATGGGTAAACTAGCCAATTATTAGATTTTGTTTGCTGAAGAGCAGGTGTGTGTACGCTATGGATAAATTCTTTTATTTTAAATGGAAGGTGGGGAATGAATAAGTTCTTGTCTATATAGATGAAGATTGAAGAGATTTCAAGTGTTCTCTAAAAACATTTGGTACATACTTGTGTTGTGATAATGGTCACGACATTAATGGTTGCTTCTCTACTGATTTGTTTCTATAATTCATTGATTTTAACATGTAACTATATTTAATTAGAAACCATAATTTGAAACTCAATCTATTGTATGCTCTTTTTGGGTGCATATTAGTAGCACAATTCTAGAAGAAATACAATAGTGAAGTGCAATGTGTGTGATGATATGGACTTCTAAGTCTATATATTTCAATACAAAAAAAAATTAATACATTTTCAGCTTTGGTAAATTAAGACTTTCTCACCTAATTGCTTTCATTTTATTCAATCTTAGATGTTTCTCCTAGATTTATTTTGTAAATTTTGATATTTATGGAGCTGGCTATGTTGGTGTAATTTTGAAGAAGAGCGTATTATAAGAATGTAGCAGTTGAGAGTGTCAATGAAATTTGTGACTGGTGGTTCACCATTGAAACAAATGATAAAAACTTTGACATTATGCTAATTATTTCTGATTCTATTAAAAGACTGAGAAGTTTTGGTGGGATCAAAGAATACACAACCATGACCCAAAAGAGAAAAAGAAAAATAAATTTGTGAAAAAATATGTCAGCATTAATGGAGAAAAGATAGAGGAATCTTGAACTTATGTTCCACACTAAAAGAAAAGTGAGGAAAATATAGGCTTCTTCATGAAATTTTTTATCAATTGTATCTTTTCACTCATTGTAAACATTATCTAGTCAGTTTTGTCTTATGTGATTCTGCTCATTAGTGAATTTTGTAGTGCCTGCCCCTAGTTCGCATTTTGTTATCATCGTCGAACTCTTTTAAGGCTTGTTTTGTGTTGATGGTTAGTAACATTATTTTGAGACTATCAAATATTGTGCTATGGATTCAGTTGATGTATGATGAGATTACTTAGACTCTACATTTCATGTATGCATGATGCTTATTACATTATTTCTAATTATTGATGATGATTAGTTAGATGGTTTATTATCACATGTGTTTTTTTATAAATACCTACCCCATACTTGCATGTGTATGGTGTGTGTGTTTGTTCTCTTATTGTATGACATTTATGATGTAGTCAAGGAAGGGAGTTATAGTCACCTGCTAGTCGGGATCTACATGATGCACCACTTCCTACCATTGCCTATTTAGCTTAACACACACACACACACACACACACACACACACACACACACACACACACACACATATGTATATGTATATATATGTATATGTATATGTATATGTATATATATATGTATATATATATATATGTATGTATATATGTATACATACATATATATACATATATGTATGTATATATGTATACATACATATATATATGTATACATACATATATACATACATACATACATATATGTGTGTGTGTGTGTGTGTGTGTGTGTATGTGTATATATGTACATATATACACATATGTATATATATACATATATATAGTATGTACATGCATGGTTTTTATGTAGGTTGCCGGTACCGGGTATTGACTTTCCTGAATTACTAGGATGAGCGTACCAAATTGCACTATCTCAATGGTAAGAGAGGGGAGATAAATTCTCAAGTCCAAATTCTAAACCCTTAAACCATTTGTCCTAGAGAGGTAGGACAAGTATCTAGATATTTTACCTTTCGAATGTGTCAGATGACCTAATTCATGATTTTTAACCCTTTAGACTGATTTTGTATGGATTGTTCTATGATGGGTTTTCATATTTTATCTTGGAGGTCTATGGTGAATTTTCTATTAATTAAGTCTTAAATTAAAAGATTTAATTAATAATTTAATTATTTTGAAAAAATTAATATAATGTCATGATCTTTAAATATTTTGGTTTAATTAATTAAATGGGAATTAATTGAGAAAAAGAATTGAATTAAAGAAACTAAAATTTATAATAATAATAAAAATAATAATAAAGTAATAAATAAATAATAATAATAAAAGTAATAAAAGAATTAAAATAAAAGTTATAAGTCTACCTAGGAGTAAACACACCTCTTGATTATGCATATGTCTGCAACATAGGAGTTAGTGCACAAATTAAGCACATGGTGTCTACAACCTTATGACTCATCTAGAAGGTTGGAAAAGACTCATGCTTAGTTGTCAACACCTTCTGGTTGTTTCTAAAGACATTCTAGGTGCTTCTTGAGAATTCTTTATATTCAGGCACTCCTAGAAGTTTAGGGAGCATGTTTGGAGGACCTGGGAATGTTAGAAAAGGAAGGAGCTTGCTCTGTAGAATTCTGAGGAGAAGTGATTAGCATCAGTGTCCAGGTAGAGACTTGTGATTTTGGCTTATGATATTTCTGCTTCTTGCACTTCCTGTCTTCCTCATGTCTTCTAAATACTTTCTAAGGGTTTTCATATCTTGGTTGTATGCATTTTATCATGGGTAGTTAAAGAAATTTTTGTATGCGTAGATCTGAGGAAATTATGGGGCTAGGGTTTTCAGATGCATATGGACAGACCGATTTAGAATTAATGGGTAAATTTAGAAAACAAATATTTTATAGGAAAATTCTTAAACTTGGAAGCCCCTTTAAAAAAAAATTGTGTATATGTTCTTTGTAGAAAATACATATTTATATTTTCAAATCTGCATATATCTACATTCTATATATATATATACACACACATATATATGTTCATAAAAATTGTTGTAATGTTTATTAACAATCTATATATACACATATATGTTCATAAAAATTCTTGTAATGTTTATTAACTATATATATATATATATATATATATAAACATTGCATATGAAAACTTTAATTTGAAGCGCAATTGGAATAACATTATTAAAAAAAACATTTTTAGAAAGACATTATTAAAAAAAAAAAAAACATATTATAACCATGGGGGGATGGGGGTTCACAACCTACCCCATCCCTTTTTACTCATGTCGGTGGCGGTCTTTGGCGCAGTCATACCTGTGACTGTGGTCGCAGGGCCGACTGCGGCCACAGCCAACCGTATGGCTTGGTACAATTTTGCAGTGACTTTAGAAAGGCCTGCGACCATCGTATGCGCAATTTGATAATCGCTTAAAATTATTACTTAACCCTTAATTCGATTTTGATGAGTACACGGGTTGTGAATCAAATTTTTGCATTTCGATTTTATATGATATTAAATATTAATATTTTTTATATATTAATTATTATATATGTATGTATATATACGTGTGTATATATATATATATATATATATATATATATATAATATCAATGAAATTTTTATATTCGAGTTAATTAGATTTTAAATAAATAATTTAGTTTCAATTTAATCATTTTAATTAGAATTTAGTTTAATTATAGTTAATAAGAATGTTATAAATGAAATATTTAAGTTGTTTTTTTGGGGATTCTCAAGAGAAGAAATTGAATTTATTATTTATTAATGTTTGTTGGGTCTAGCAAATTATTAAGTAAATAATAGTATAAATGGCTTAAATAGTTATTAATTAATTGATTTATTAATCAACGTACATAGAAGGAATTTATTTGAGATATTAATGTCTGGTAATCGGGATTTATTAATGAGATTGTTATAACTTGTTATTATTAAAGTATTAATTTGAACATTAATGGAATGAAACATAGTTGACTCTTATTATACAAAATTATCATCAGCTGATAATCATGTAGTTATTGACATAGCTACTAGTTAATTTAATCGTAGAATTAATTAAATCAAAATGATAATAGAGTTTTAATTGTTTAATCGATAATAATGAAGTCAGGGAATTTGTGCATCACTTAATTGAAAGGTGGTAAGTCTTAATCTTAAAATTTAAATATTGGGAGATGCTTTTAGGGAAATTGTTTGATGACACTAATTTTGAGGAAGAATGCAAATGTTATAGACAAGTAATTATCTTCTGATCATTTTACAAAATTGTTTTAAAATAGTAGAGGGATAATTCTATGCTTAATTCAAACAAATAAATGGGTTGACATGTAGTGAATCTTATACACTTAAAGTAAACTTGCAAAAACTGAAACCTCCGCACTTTATTCAGCTATGTAATTTTAGCAAATCAAATCATGTACTTGCATCTTGTGTTTTCTCTATGCTTCTTGTTTTGGGTTTTTGGGTTGACTAGTTGTAGGATGTCTACCAGAGGCTCAAGAGTTATGATTGTGATGTCATGATGATCTTTTTGATCTCCATTCTTTATAAACCCAACCATGGTAATGTGATGGTATGCTCTATGAGATGTTTTTACTTACTGGTTGTTATTGCTCATCAGTCTTCTTGAGTGAATCTAAGTTATATGTATCTGAAACACTTAACTATTTTTGAGTCATCAATCAGTTATCCTTGGATTAATTTTCAATCGCCATGACGGGACTGAAGTGTTGATTTATTTCTTGATGATTTCATGTTTTGACTCATCCATTTTGGAGTCTTCGATCAGTATTATTTTATTTGAGGTATTTTTTGGTTGCTGGTTGAGAACTAGTGGATATTGTGATTATCAGTGATACCTTCAATTACCAATAGAGAACTGTTGTGGTCATGATTATCAATGGATTCTTTTCAGATGCTCATGGAGATTTGATGCTCTTATTATGGATTATATTTTGGTATTTTTCCAGTCGCTTGTATAAGACTATGGTGATTTTGTGATTTCATGAGCATAGGGTAGGTTATCTATTTGTAGTGTCGGGAATTGGCTTGCAATGGGGGTCGGGGCCCTAAGAGGCTACCGGGGTAACTCATTGTAAGTTGTTTTAATAAGCGAAAACATTCACACCTAATACTGACTTAATGAACCTAATAAGATAATTTTTTTGTTCTCGTCAATGCCTTGAGTGCTAGTACAGACTAGGATGGGAGTAGAGAGAACGCGTGGTTCTGACCTTGCATTTTGTAGTATGCCTCATTAGTATGAGAGGATAATAGTGGCCACATAGGGATCACTAGGGGGTCGAGGTCTATTGAGAGACTGCCAGGGTAACTCTAGCGTGATCCGTGTGATGACACTTTCGTGCTTGCATATTAGGTTTCCTACATGTCTTTTTTGTTCCTCTAGGATTAGATGTCAGTTTGTGTTGGAACCTTTGAGTTAGTATACTTTTAGGATTTCTTGATTTAGAGTGTATTTATGCTATGTGATTTTGATAGCCTATTTGGGACTTGAGATTATCTCCTCAACATGGTGGGAGTGGACCATTTAGGTTCCATAGGGTCAGGTGGTAGTGCTTTTTCACTCTTACCATTTGAGTTTCGTCTGAGACATCATGGCCAATGCATTCTTGTTGGCATCTATCTTCAATCTATTCATGGATTATGATGGTGGACATGTATCCTTATATTGATGATTTGCACATGTTAGATGATGTTATCTTATGCTTTATCTTGTATGTTAGATTTATTTTCTTCATATGATGTAGTATGATTTAGGAGTGACATTCCTACTTTGATAATACCAATGATCTCTTCGGTGATTATGGATGTTACGCATGGAGGGATGGCTAGGGCCCACAATAGTCTAATGATGCTATTTACGGTTGGGAGGAACCATGCACTTAGTTAATTATTTTTGATGATATATGGTTATCTTTTATGATGCATGTTTACATCTTCTATGATGATGTATCATGTATGACATGTGATTACATTTAATTTATTGCATCATGTACTAGAAAAGGATGATGTACTTTATTTCACATATGTTTATTCTTTTAAGCCTTTCATACCCTGTGGCATGTACAGTGGATGATTGAGCAATTGAAAATGTAATTTAAGAACGTTGGACTTTTCATTATTATTTTATGTGGATGTATTATTAGATGGAATCATTAATAGTTAATTTAGATGTGATTCAATGTTAAGGGATCCTTAAAAAATGTAACCTATTATGCATGCATGTTTATGACTACTTTCAGTTAAATGTTGTTATTGTTTTCACTACTATGTTATGAATGGTTTTACTATCATGTTGAAAAAAAAAATGTTACTGAACTTAGTGAAACTTTAGGTTAATTCTTTGGATCCCTTGGTGGGGTGTTAAATTTGGTATTAGAGCCTAGTTTCTACCTTGGGAGCTCTGGGTATTTTTGAAACAAAACAAGAAATTTGAACTATTATGTGTATCTCTTCAAACTTGAAAACTAGGTGAACTAAAACAGAACTTAAACTGTTACTTACATATGTTTCATACTGCAACACTTAGCTTTCAAAGTTGGAAATTAAACTGAAACCTAAATATAGGCAAGCTAGAAAATTGAAAATTATTCTATTTTCAAAAAATTTATCTTTCATGTTTTAAGGTAGTATGCCTTTGATCATCCTTATGAGCACTATGTCGATCCTTTGTTTGGAGTGTTTAGGGAATTTATTTCATTATTTGTTAAAAGAACAAATGTTGGATCATATTGTAGTGTTCTCAGTGGAGTCATATCCTTCTATAGGGGTAAAAGGGTCCAATGGGACCCGCATAGTGAGTTCTTAGCTTTACTTTTCTTGTAGGCTTAAAGGAGTAAGCCTAATTCTAGGGGGGTGGATGTAGTGCCTTCCCCTAGTTCGCATTTTGTTATCATTGTTGAACTCTTTTAGGGCTGGTTTTGTGTTGATGGTTAGTAACATTATTTTGAGACTATCAGATATTGTGCTATGGATTCAGTTGATGTATGATGAGATTACCTAGACTCTACATTTCATGTATGCATGAATACTTACCACATACTTGCATGTGTATGGTGTGTGTGTTTGTTCTCTTATTGTATGACGTTTCTGATGTGGTTAAGAAAGGGAGACGTAGTTACCTGCTAGTCGGGATCTACACGATGCACCACTTCCTGCCATTGCCTATTTAGCTTAGCATATATATATATATATATATATATATATATATATATATATATATATATATATATATATATATATATAGTATGTATATGCATGGTTTTTATGTAGGTTGTAGGTATCGAGTATCGACTTCCCTGAATTGCCAGGATGATCGTACCCCATCGCACTATCTCAATGGTAAGAGAGGGGAGATAAATTCTCAGGTCCAAATCTTAAACCCTTAAACCATTTATCGTAGAGAGGTAGGACAGGTATCTGGATATTTTACCTTTCAAATGTGTTGAATGACATAATTCATGATTTTTAACCCTTTAGACTGATTTTGTATGGATTGTTTTATGATGGGTTTTAATATTTTATCTTGGAGGTCTATGGTGAATTTTCTATTAATTAAGTCTTAAGTTAAAATATTTAATTAATAATTTAATAATTTTGGAAAAATTAATATCATGTCATGATCTATAAATATTTTAGTTTAATTAATTAAATGGGAATTAATTGAGAAAAAGAATTAAATTAAAGAAATTAAAATTTATAATAATAATAAAAATAATAATAAAGTAATAAATAAATAATAATAATAAAAGTAATAAAAGAATTAAAATAAAAGTTATAAGTCTAGCTAGGGGTAAACGCACCTCTTGATTGCGCATATGTCTACAACACAGGAGTTAGCGCACAAATTAAGCACATGGTGTCTACAACCTCATGACTCATCTAGAAGGTTGGAAAATACTCATGCTTAGTTGTCAACACATTCTGGTTGTTTCTAGAGACATTCTAGGTGCTTCTTGAGAATTCTTTATATTTAGGCACTCTTAGAAGCTTAGGGAGCATGTTTGGAGGACCCGGGAACGTTGGAGAAGGAAGGAGCTTGCTCTGCAGAATTTTGAGGAGAAGTGATTAGCATCAGTGTCCAAGTAGACACTTGTGATTTTGGCTTATGATATTTCCGCTTCTTGCACTTCCTGTCTTCTAAATGCTTTCTGAGGATTTTCATATCTTGGTTGTACGCATTTTGTCATGGGTAGTTAAAGAAATTTTCATATGCGTAGATCTGAGAAAATTATGGGGCTAGGGTTTTGAGACGTGTATGCATAGATCATTTAGAATTAATGGGTAAATTTAGAGAACAAATATTTTATAGGAAAATTCTTAAAATTGGGAGCCCCTTTTAAAATAAAAAAAAATTTATATGTTCTCTATAGAAAAATACATATTTATATTTTCAAATCTACATACATATATATATATATATATATATATATATATATATATATATATATATATATATATATATATATATATATATATATATATATATATATATATAAGTTGTTGTAATGTTTATTAATAGTCTGCATATAAATATATATATATATACATTTATTTAAACGCTACATGTGAAAACTTTAATTCGAAGTGAAATTGTAATAATGTGATTAAAAAAAATGTTTTTAGAAAAATGTTATTAAAAAAAAAAACATATAATAACCATGGGGGGGGCAGGGGTTCACAACCCACCCCATCCCTTTTTACTCATGCTGGCGGTAGTCTTTGGTGCAGTTGTACCTACAACTGTGGTCGCAAGACCAACCACACGGCTTGCTATGACTTGGCAGCGACTTTAAAAAGGCCTGCGACCATGGTATATGCGATTTGATAATCACTTAAAATTATTACTTAAGCCTTAATTTGATTTTTTTGAGTACATGGGTTGTGAATCGAATTTTTGCATTTCGATTTTATTTGATATTAAATATTAATAATTATATATATGTGTGTGTGTGTGTGTGTGTGTGTGTGTGTGTGTGTGTGTGTGTGTGTGTGTGTGTGTGTGTGTGTGTATATCAATGAAATTTTTATATTCGAATTAATTAGATTTTAAATAAATAATTTAGTTTTAATTTAATCATTTTAATTAGAATTTAGTTTAATTATAGTTAATAAGAATGTTATAAATGAAATATTGAATTTGTTTTTTTGGGGATTCTCAAGAGAAGAATTTGAATTTATTATTTATTAATGTTTGTTGGGTCTAGCAAATTATTAAGTAAATAATAGTATAAATGGCTTAAATAGTTATTAATTAATTGATTTATTAATCAACGTGCATAGGAGAAATTTATTTGAGATTTTAATGTCTGGTAATCAGGATTTATTAATGAGATTGTTATAACTTGTTATTATTAAAGTATTAATTTGAGCATTAATGGAATGAAAAATAGTTAACTCTTATTATGCGAAATTATCATCTGATAATCTTGTAGTTATTGACATAGATACTAGTTAATTTAATCATAGAATTAATTAAATTTAATTGATAATAGAGTTTTAATTGTTTAATCGATAATAACAAATTCAGGGAATTTGTGGGTCATTTAATTGGAAGGTGATAAGTCTTAATCTTAAAATTTAAATATTGGGAGATGCTTTTAGGAAAATTGATTGATGACATTGATTTTGAGGAAGAATGCAAATGTTATAGACAAGTAATTATCTTTTTATTATTTTAGGAAATTGTTTTAAAATAGTAGAGGGATAATTCTATGCTTAATTCAAAGAGATAGATGGGTTGACATGTAGAAGAATCTTATACACTTGAAGTAAACTTGCAAACAGAAACTGAAAGCTCCACACTTTATTCAACTATGTAATTTTAGCAAACCAAATCATGTACTTGCATCTTGTGTTTTCTCTATGCTTCTTGTTTTGAGTTTTTGGGTTGACTAGTTGTTGACTAGTTATAGGACATCTACTAGAGGGTCGAGGACTATGATTGTGATGTGATGATGATGTTTTTGATCTCGATTCTATATAAACCCAACCATGGTAATGTGATGGTATGCTCTATGAGATGTTTGTACTTACTGATTGTTATTGCTCATCAGTCTGAGTTATATGTATCTAAGACACTTGACTTAACCATTTTTTAGTCATTGATCAGTTATCCTTGGATTACTTTGCAGTTGCCATGATGGGACTGAAGTGTTGAATTATTTCTTGATGATGTCATGTTGTGACATGTTTTGACTGGACCATTTTGGAGTCTTCGATCAGTATTATTTTATTTGAGATATTTTTTGGTTGCTTGTTGAGACCCAATGGATATTGTGATTATCAGTGATACCTTCAGTTGCCAATAGAGAACTGTTGTGGTCATGATTATCAATGGATTCTTTTCAGTTGCTCATAGAGATTTGATGCTCTTATTGTGGATTATATTTTGGTATTTTTCCAGTCGCTTGTATAGGACTGTGGTGATTTTATGATTCCATGAGCTTAGGGTAGGTTATCTACTTGTAGTGTTGGGACGTGGCTTGCAATGGGGCCCAGGGCCCTAAGAGGCTCCCAGGGTAACTCAATGTAAGTTGTTTTAATAAGCAAAAACATTCACACCTAATATTGACTTAATGAACCTAATAAGATAATTGTTTTGTTCTCGCTCATGCCTCAAGTGCTAGTACAAACTAGGATTGGAGTAGAGAGAACACTTGGTTGCGACCTTGCATTCCATAGTATGCCTCGTCAATATGAGAGGATACTAGTGGCCGCATAGGGATCACTAGCGGGACGGGGTCTATTGAGAGACTGGTAGGGTAACTCTAGCGTGATCTGTGCGATGACACTTTCCTGCTTGCATAGTAGGTTTCCTACATGTCTTTGTTGTGCCTCTAGGATTAGATGTCAGTTTGTGTTGGAACCTTTGAGTTAGTATACTTTTAGAATTCCTTGATTTAGAGTGTGTTTATGCTATGTGATTTTGATAGCCTATTAGGGACTTGAGATTATCTCCTCAATGCTATGGGAGTGGACCATTTCGGTTCCACGCAGTCAGGTGGTAGTGTTTTTTCACTCTTACCATTTGAGTTCCATTTGAGATATCATTGTTGATGCATTCTTGTTGGCATCTATCTTCAACCTGTTCATGGATTATGATGGTGGACACGTATCCTTATATTGATGATTTGCATATGTTAGATGATGTTATCTTATGCGTTATCTTATATGTTAGATTTCTTTTCTACATATGATTTAGTATGATTTAGGAGTGGCATTCCTACTTTAATAATATCAATGATCTCTTTGATGATTTGGGATGTTATGCATAGAGGGATGGCTAGGGCCCACAATGGTCTAATGATGCTATTTACGGTTGGGAGAAACTATGCACTTAGTTAATTATGTTTGATGATATATGGTTATCTTTTATGATGGATGTTTATATCTTTCATGATGATGTATCATGTATGACATGTGATTACATTTACTTTATTGCATCGTGGATTAGAATAGGATGATGTACTTTATTTCACATATGTATATTATTTTAAGCCTTTCATACCCGGTGGCATGTACAGTGGATGATTGAGCAATCAAAAATGTAATTTAAGAACATTGGACTTTTCATTATTATTTTATGTGGATGTAGTATTAGATGGAATCATTAATATTTAATTTAGATGTGATTCAACATTAAGGGATCCTTAAAGAATGTAACCTGTTATGTATGTATGTTTATGACTACTTTCAGTTGAATATTGTTATTGCTTTCGCTACTATGTTATGAATGGTTTTACTTTCATGTTCAAGAAAAAAAATGCTACTGAACTTAGTGAAACTTTAGGTTAATTCTTTGGATCCCTTGGCTGGGCATTACAAATTTGACAAACTTAGAACTGCCCCTATGCTCTTTGATGATAATACTATCAAATACTCAACTTATTTTTAATAACATTTGTTTTTATGGTAGTCATTCTCCATGTTTTGTGAAATTCTTAATTTGTAAATGATGTAAAAGTGAAAGTTAAACATTCGCTTTGTTTCTTTATTTATTTTTCTCTCTTTTTCTTACCTGCTAATATGATGATAGATGATGAAGTTTAGAAAAAAAAATATTAGAGAAGTCTACATAATTGAGTTTAAAAATGATAAATATTTCTAATTTTTTAAATTATAAATTTTATCTTATAAACTACATTTTTGGATAAATTATAAAATTTTATTTTATAACTTACAACTCTCATTAAACCAATGGTTCATTCACCTCCATAGATCAATTCAGGGTGATCATAGATAGATTATGATCTAATTGAAGAAGTTTTTGGAAAATAGTTTTTCCCCTTTTAATCCTCCAAAGATAAATTTAAGTTCCTGGTAGCTAGATTATTATCTAATTGAAGAAGTTAAATAATAGTGTATTGTTCGCTTTTCTCCTTAACCCCTATTATTCCTGTTCTCTCTCTACATTTTTTTCCTCACTGTAATCTCATTTTGACACCTTTGGACTATATAATTTTTGATCTTGCCATGGTCTTATTTGACCATCTACAATATGTAACTATTTTGTAAAGCTTTGATATGGTGGCCACATAAAGTTGTACGAATTTCTTTTGTGTGTGTGTGTGTGTGTGTGTGATTTTGAACAAATGTACCAGTTCATTTGAATGTTGTAGTTTTCTTACTTTCAAAAAAAAATTGACCAAAGCTCTCAGCAATGAAGCGAGAGATTACCAAATTTTGATTTACAATTGCACTTGCATTTTCTTGAAAGTTTTGAATATTTAACAAGATTATACAAGAAATCCATTTAATGGGTATTCTATAATCATTGAAGTTATTGTGACCACATTTTACAAGAAATCCATTTAATGAATATTCTATAATCATTGTAGTTATCGTGACCATATTTCTCATACACTTTAAATGCCCTATTTGAACATTCATCCATATTTTCCTTATCGGTCTATGCCAATAGTAGCATATAAATATTTCTAAAATGCCAACAATAGCATATAAATGTTTCTAAAATGCCAAGTATAAACATGGTAGAACTGATATTGCTAATTACTGACATATTCCCGAACCTTTGTATTTGATTGTTTGACAAAGATTACTATACCACACAATTTTAATAATCTTTTTTAAAATATAAATTCAGAAGACTATAAAATCTTTTCATACTTCACAAGATTTATATTATCTTTTTTAAATTATAAATTTAAAAAACCTTAAAATAATTTCATACTTCCACCTTTTCGTTAGAAGGCAGGGACTATAGCTCTACAGAACTCTTGTTTTTTATATTCCACCATAATGTCAACATATTTTTATGACATTCATTATAATGCACTAATATTAGATCGTCTTAATTGCGCTACATGTTCCCAGCTATTTAATTAACTTAGTCAAATCTGAGGGGCATTTTTGTTCGTTAAACATTCAATCTTATTGAGTAAAATAAATTCTGATGGCTTTAACAGCTGGTCTAATATAAGACGATCGCTTTCAATTCCAAGAGCATGGCGACTTAACTGGGAGGCCACCTTGACAAGAGTACCAGTGCCCGCAACCAAATCGATTAAGGGAATCTCCGCATCCTCTAAACGTCAAAACAATGAATCGCTAAATACTAGACGCCCTCTCCGCCCCGCCTCTCCACGGCCTTCTATCTTCCATGCGTCTCCATTCATTCGGATCCACCTTCTCCACCATCGTGTCCCTGCTGAACGAGCACTCCCCATGCCCCACCTTTCCCGCATTCAAGTAGTTAGGTCTTGCGTTCTCATCCTCCCTGTGAAACACAGAAACAATTAGAGTGTAAATAAAATTAGTATGCCCGGTCTGGCAGTCGACGGGGTGACTCGACAGCATCGTGAAGCTCCTCCACCGACCAAAACCCTCAGCGGATGCTGCGTCCTCCACTTCCGTCTCCTGGGCGGTGGTGTGAATACAGACCAACCAGCCCGTTTTTGACAAGAAGTGAGAGGCGAGGAGCATTCCGTATGTAATGAAGGACAGGGACACAACATTCCACTGAGGCGTCACTGTAGACTCCACATCATACACCGCCGTCCCTGAATTCACGTTCAGCACCACAAGATGCGCATGCCCGTCCATTGAGTGCTTTTCACAGAACTAAGTTATCCTTTCTAGTCGATTAGATGAATACTGGCATTTCACAGTCGGGACCAAGTCATCCAGCGGCCCCGCCATGAATCTTGCCTCCCCCGGCGGACACCAGTGGTGACAAACAGAATATCCCGATCCTTTTATCCTTTCCTTGTCCACGTCTTCCTCATCGGAATGTCCCGTATAATCAAATGCTGGCAATGTTATACGTCTGTCTGTCCCCAAGAAAGGATCAGCGCCAGGGGAACGGTGTTGCTTAGAACACTCTCCTTCTTCAACTGGATTCATGCTGCTTCTACTTCTACGTGGCTGCCTATCACGTCTCTTCGATACCCTTTGCAACCTTTTTCGTTAGCTTTCTTCGATACCCTCTGCGCCCTTTTCCGTTTGGTTCGATTTCTACAAATCTTGGTTTAGCCAAATCAAGGTTTTGTAAATCTTCATTCCGATTTTTGAGATTTTACTTGAACCGTTTGTTTCACCGGGAAGACGCATGTGAAGACACATTTTTATGTGTAAGCTTTGAGTTGAAGGCAAATTTGAAAAAGTAATCTAATCTATTGTTTTTACACTCCTTTAAAAAACATAACTAGGTTTTGATTTTCAATTCCTACTTACTAGTAGGAAGTTGGAAAACCTGATTTTGAGGTATAATTGGAAGTCTGGTATGCTAATTCCATTTTGACAATTTTGAAACAAACCCACAAATTTTCAAATCTGAATTTTGAAAAAGCCAATTTCTGTCATCTTCCAGGAACTCTTTCCCTCTTGTATTGCTGTTATTGTTTGGGTGTGTTCTTTTACGCCCTCTTGCATGAGTAGACATAGGAATACTCGAAGGATTTTTACATGGAGGTCATACTTAGACTACTATTTCCATGTAACCATGGTCGCCCTCTTGGACATTTAAAAATAGTCACACTAAACTAAAAATAGTCATACCCAAATCTCATGTAATAAACCTAATGAGTCCCTCCCCCATTAGCCCATCCCCATTTAAGAAACCATTCTGGAGTTCTTAGATGGCTACTCATCTCCTCCAACAACTAGGGTAGAAAAGGATTCCACGAATTCTCCTCCAAAACTTAGAATACTGGGCTGTTTACCATCTTGAACAAGTACAGAGTCATTCTAGTTCGGAAGGCTTTTTGCCTCCCTAAAGAGCAATAGGATCCAGCATAACATTAAGTCCATGATTTGAAGGTCCTTCATCCCCACGTACATTGCTGGATTGTCTGCATTCGCTAGAAGAGTCTACTGCGTGGCCACCTCCACTATTTTTGGGATATTTCAGTGGCCGCCTTCGCCCTCTTTTAGGTATATTCTCATTCATTTTTCTCAAGAGAGAGAGTTTAATGGTAGACAAAAGTAAAACGATATCCAAGAGATGCCTCCCAATGTACTTTAAGGAAATTGCTACATGACCAAAACTATTCGTTTGGTTGTGGGAATAAGAATACGTATTCTAGAATAGAAAATGGGGCTACGTATTCCTGTTCTCCATTTGGTTCAACCATATTTGATGGGAATTCACAGACCCCAAAATTTATGTCTCTAAAATAAATAAAAAATGGAATAGGAATACGTATTACAATAACACCTATTTTGGTGGAATTGCAAAATCCCATTTTTGGGCCAAAAATGGAATATGGATTCCATTTTTACTTCATATTCCATTTCCATTTTGGTGCATCCAAATGTGGAATTCAAAATTTTTGAAATTTATATATGCCTATTCCGCTTGTATTTCGCTCACCAAATGGGCCAGAAAATGGCACTTCGCCCAATCAACTTTCTTGTTCAACATTAATTCACAATTAGTGATGTCCACTTTTAAGTGGATTTAGGGCCTGTTTGGCAGCAAGAATACAAGTGGAATAGGCATATGTAAATTCTTAAAATTTTGAATTTTTCATTTGGATGCACCAAATCAGAATTGGAATACGGAATAAAATAGGAATATGTCTTCCAATTTTGGCCCAAAAATGAGGTTTTGCAATTCCACCTAAATAGGTAGACTTGGAATATGTATTCCTATTCCAATTTTATTTATTTTGGAAAACATAAATTTTTGAATCCGTGAATTCCCCATCAAATCCTAGCTAAACCAAACAAAGAATAGGAATGTGTATCCCCATTTTCTATTCCAGAATAAGTATTCTAGAATATGTATTCCTATTGCCATATTTCTATTCTATCTTTAATATTTAAGCGTATCTTTAATATTTAATTAAACAAAAGATCTATTCATCAAAAAAAAATTTATTTCTAATTAGTTTTTAATAGAAATTTTCATATTAAATTATTTCAAATTTACTTAATAAATTGATATTGAATTTTACTTATTTTATACTTCTTGTATAAAATTAATTGATTAATTTATATTTATACATAATTTCAAACTTACATTAAGTTTTAAATATATTTTATTAAATGAATTAATCGGTATTTATATATTTTTTTGAAAAAATTGTATTTCAACGCCAACTGAATAATGTATATGTGGGCAGTCACAAATGCAAGTTTGTTCATAATATGAAACTTTGAGGAGTGGAAGAGTCGTTACAAACCACGACCAGTCATTGTCAAATTCATCTTTCTTGAGTGTTTCGCAGCCTACCAAATTTACCTCTGAAATTATGTCATATTGAATATATTAAATATTATTTTAAGAAACATACACCTAGGAAGCATACGGAGGGGTGAAATGTATCCGAAGATCAACATGCCTCTAATCAATTCTGACGAAATATGCATCACAAATATGAACTCGCCTCCACATTCCTTGTTATTCTACAAATTCATTGGCAAATATTGATTGCATCATTTTCTGCTATTAGCTCGTACACACAACATTTCTTTAGTTCAATTTGTGGCCAAATTGATTCTATTTGTGTGGCTCATGTGAATGTTTGAGGGTTTTTTTTTCACTAGCACCCTGTTGCCTTGGTTCTCATGTTATTACATTTTCCTAAGGTCTCATTTAGCTAAATTGTCTAAGTTCTATGTTTGTGAGTTGAAATAAATTTAAAAGTGTTTCAATATATAACTTAATGCATGTCCCATGATTTTATGATCTTAACGTCTCCAACTCATCTCCAGTTGCATCTAGCATTTGAAAATTTTGAAATCTGACTCCTGAATGAAAAGTTATGCCAGGTAAATCAAAGCATCAAATTATGTATTTTCAATCAATTTATTAACCTCCCCAGAAAAGAGATTAAGAAATGTTCTTAGAGCATATTCTAATCTCTTTGCCAAATATGAAAAATTAAAAATCAAGAGATTAATTAACTTCAAGAAAAAGTTTGTTATACTCACTATGTCAAAGTTCAGAAAAGAAGAAGATATCCACTCGTTTTAATAAAAACAATTAAGCAGATATCCACTTTTTTTAATAAAAACAATTTAATGACACTGTACAAAATCTTGGGCATGAGATGGTGAAAGAACTATAGATTAGAAACTACTTGAAAAACACAACCAATTCACATGAGACTTTACACTGATCCCTTTCTCTAACCGATATCTGAAAAGTCCATCCACATATTTAAGCTCGAGATCTTTAGATTGTTGATACGAATATAGAGGCGTGAGGTTCTCCTATAATAGTTTTATAAACACCATCATTCAAATTGCAGGGTGGTAGATTTTGGTTTCTTTCTCAGTAGAATGCCCCCCTTTGATAATTCTTTGAATCATCTTTGATTCTTCTGATTCCTTTTGTTGTATGCTCAAGGTGCTTCACTACTCAAACCTACAGTCAGAAACTGATCGCAAAAATGGGGAAAAGTCCATGCTCGAGTCATGAGAAAGAGTTATTGATTAGTGTGTGTGAGAGACATGACCAAGTCTCATCCGTGCAGGTCATCTGTTGTGTCGAGCACGAGAGTTTTTCTTATCACCACACACACGCGTTCGAAGATCGATAGGAGGCTTAGTGCCATGTAAACCGCCGTGAATCGTCAGTTTTCTTTAAAAAAGGTGATAATACCACTGGTTGGATAAAGGATGGATATGAATTTTTTGACTAAATGTCAAAGCCAACAATAATCGCTCAGGTCTATCAGAGATGGAGTTCAAGCCTCGACACAACACAACAACTATTTGACCGCACACCTCCCAGAAATTCTACCTGAACAATGCATTCCAAACATAAATAGAGGTTGTGAAGCACATAATGAAATACAAGAATTGTGAGAAAATTATGCAATACACAGGAAATGGCTGACCATGAAATGCAACCGGTAGACAAGGCTAAATATTTCCGAATTCTGAATGATAGGGCCAAATTTAAACATCAGACACCAAACTAAACTTTTCCTTCTGTGCAGTATCTTTTAATTCCCGCTGCCTATGGTTGGACAACATGTTTAGTTCAACTTTTTACTGTTTTTATTAATCTATTATTGCAACACTCTACCATGTTCTAATTATTTAAGTATCATGTATTTTTATATATTTATAAGCAAGTTTAAATAGTACTTAGTTTCTATAATAGATATAATATTTAAATGCAGATATAATATAATATTTTAATAGGAACAATTGGATTACAAAGATATAATTGGTGGATGGCAATTTCAATCTGATCATCATCCTCACCAATTGTGTCCAACTAATTGAACTACAATCCTTTGATCAGATTAATTTTTATTTAATGATATTTTGAAAAAAAATTTAATAGATTTTTAATATAAAAATATTTTTTAATAATAAAGAATAGTTTACACGTTATTATTGATTTATTTTTAATATTTTTTAAATATTATTATTCAATAATACATAAAAATCGATTGACAATGTTTTAGTTTATATATAAAAATAATAATAATTAAATGTTTATTTATTTTTATTTGTAATTTATTTTATTTGTAGATTTATATACATCATATATATAAATAAAAATTAAAAATAAATATTTAATGTTTATTAAATAACTATAAATTATAATTTTGTATTAAAAAATTTCTTGTAATATTTAAAGGTTAATTAAGAAATTTATAACAAGATGGTAAAATACATTTGAAAAAAGATATTATAATTTATTTATTTTTCCTAAAAATATCAAATATGATATTATGATTTATATTTTTTTTCCAAAAAAATCAAACATCATATTATAATACTAATATAAAATATAGTGATAATTTTATAACTAAATTCTAATTTTAAAGATATTTTAAATTAAAAAATTAATTACAAATTTTCAAATATTAAGAAGTGTAGTATAATAATCACATTTTAAATTGTTCAAAATAATATAAATTTAAATATTATTTAAAAAATTAATGCACCATAAGTTAACTTATCATCTTTTCTTCTCAATTCAATACATTTTTTGTGAACTATTTCTGAAATAAATTAATTTCAAGCATGATTATGTTAAAAAAATTTATAATGCAATGTAATGTAAAGAATCATGATAATAATCATTTTTAAAATGATTATATAACAAAATTATGTAATAATTGAAAATATAACAAAATATTAGACTAGTGGTTGCATGTTTTTGTATGACGACATCAATAGAAATGATTATTTTTATATAATGAAAAAAAATATTGAAAAATAATGATCATAAATATGTGTATTGATGGAAAAATGGTATGGAATATGAATACCTATCTTATAGCTTACTTCAAGAACAAAAAAGGCTTAACAAAAATTATAATCATTTGATGTTGTTATGATAAAAGAAAATATTTTAATGGTAGTGACATTAATGAAAATATACAACGACATAAATTATTCAATAAGAATAAAAACTACTAATATCACAAACAAGAAAACCCATTAAAGATAGAACAACTAATCATTGAATATAATTAAAGTAATATTAATCATAAATTAGTTACTAATCTGACTATTAATATTAATGAAAACTTTCTAATCATAAGCAATAAGAAATATTAATCAAATTCTAATTATATGTGCTAGATTTTGCATTGTGTAAAATTAGCTTAAGTTTTTTTTGAAAAAAATTTAATTGGTAAAATAACATATGAAATATTAATTTTTATCAAATTTGAATTATAAATGTGTAATTATGAATTTATTTTTATATTTAGTATTTATATTAGTACTTAGCTAACACGAAAATATATTGTACTTTTTTATTTAAATAAAGTTAATTTTGTAACAATTGATTTATTATAATCTATAAAATAATTTCATTCCATGTCGGCTTTCTTTTTCATTTATCTCAATGCTAATGGAAACTTATGTGACTTTTAATCTTCATTTACAAAAAACTTATCTTTAAAGTGACTACAAATAAATAAAATAACACAATTTTAAACACAAAGTAGTAGCCATTTTTGTAACGCCCTGCTCAGGAATCCAAAAGAAATAAACCTAACATGTTACAAAGTTTACTGAACTATTATTATTTTTAAGTTTAAACAACATCAAAGTAATAATAACGAAGAAGCAATATATACATACACATCAAGAAGACATAATCAATTACAAATACAATTTCAATTCCTCAAGGGTTCCTTCATGTTGAGTCATGTTTAAGAAAGTCTTTTTAATAAGTTTAAGTCTCAATTAAAATGTCCAGAATCATAAAATGAGTAAACACATACATAATCATATAAGAAAATGCATAAGTGCAAATAATAATATGAAAGTACATCTAATGAATAGCATCCACTATATATGTCACATGGTATGTCAAAATAGATACAAGTACATCAATATACAATACAATATCTGATAAGATCTCAAAACATGTGATACATAGATACATTAAATGAATTGAAGTCTTCAAGATAAGAGGAAGAATGATAATGGTACCACTGTATCAATGAGCATCCAACATCTATTAATCTAAGGGGACCCAAATGGTAAGAATACACTACCTTCCGATTGCGTGGTCATCTAATCAGGCTCCCACTCCCACCTTGCAGGAGAGATAATGTATGATCCACACACAGATAATCAAATCATAAAATAATCATAGGCAAGAAATCTTAATAGCCAAAAGTACCTCAAGGGTAACACAAACTACTGAAGGAGAAGAGATAATCAAAATCGAAAGGACATCATCCAATACCAACACCACATACCAAGTCAACATACAAATACCAAGACCAAAAATATAAAACCACCTCAAAATTAATGTCAAGCATCACAACCACAATGATCAATAGATAACAACTATCATCAATAAAAGTAAACCACCAATCACTAACTCCAACAATAAAAATGATCAATGAATAACTGATCATTCATTAATAAAAGTCAACTGTCAACAATAAATGACATCCAATCAATAAGTAACAAATCAGAATAAATAAACCATCAAAAGTAAAATCTGACAAGTACACCACTAGAGACAAATATTAAAAAAACCATGAAGGAGTCTCAGGCTACATACTATGGAGTTTCATCCCATGAGCCAACTCTAGAGCTACTTTGGTAGTCTCTCAGGACCCTTGCCCCCTAGTGACTCTATGTGGAACCAGAATACCCTTTCATGATGATGAGAAAACTAGTCATACTTCTCATGGTATCATCTCCATCTCATCCTTAGTCTATACAAGCACTCAAGGCATGGACGAGGAAAAATCTCTAACTTATCTTTTTAATGTATCTCAAGGAAAAGGGCTAGGCAAGATATTTTAATTACTATATTATCACTTGTTACACAACTTATAATGAGTTACCCTGGCAGCCACTTTGGGCCCCGACCCCTATTGCAAGCCACTCTTATAGACATGCACCTAGACTACCTTCCCAAAAATCACAAACCACAATAGTTTCCCATACTACAAAAAGTAATATTGATCGAATTCAGTTCCTTAACAGGAAACCCGAAAATAATATTGGTTCTCAAAACCCAAGTTTTCATAAATGCTCAATAGCATAAAGCTCATAAAACATAAATCTCAATTCAAATCATAAAGTTCATCATGACATCCAATCAAATAATCATAAAATAAATCTCAAAAATGCCTCTAGTGCACATCCTAACCTGGCCAACTAAACAACCCACAAAGAAAAACTATCAAGAAAATAAACATCACAAACTATAAATAGAATATTTGAAAACACATAGTCTTCAGCCACATGATTTAATTCCACCAATTTATCTTGTTTAGTTTGGATCATTAAGATGTGTTTAGAAATAAAGTAAGAATATAAATGCTAATATAAATTGTTATGCCAATATACTTATTCAAAATAATAAGTATTTAAATATGCAATCTTTTTGTGCATATAAAATAACATGCAATATTATCATGTTATTAATTTAAATAATATTAAATTATAAATAATTTAATTAATAACATAAATGTATATTATTATATTACATACTAATATTAATTTCATTTCTAAAATATTAATTTGACTTCTATTTAAGTCCAATATCAATATTTACTTTTCCTTTAATTCATAATGCAACTAGAGATAAAATTATAAATTTAATTTAATTATTTATAATTTCTCTCATAAAGTTAAGTAGTTATTAAATTAAATGACTACAAAGTGAACTCTACCACAACTTCTCTTAAATTATAATAAAATTATAAATATTTATTTATTAACTTCCCTTTTGTATTAATAAATATTAAATTATTTATATGCAACTAAGAGTTTAACTAAACTTAAAGAATCACTATTACTAACATTCACTTTATAACTAACACTCACTTTATAACTAAATGGATAATGGATGGCAAAGGTGGGAGCAAGAGCAGGCACTAGTGTAAGCGTAGAGGCAGAGGTAGGTGCTAGAGTACGAGTAGAGGTGCAAGTAGTTGCAGATGCTGGCACAAATGCAAGCTCAGGCACTCATGAAGATTCAGTAGTAGATGTGTAGACAGGTCTCCATTTTGGGATTAATATTCATAACCAATATGGGGTTTTCAAAAAACAACAACTATATCTTGATGCCCTTTCCAATATTTTTTTCTTCAATCCTCGTAGTGCAGCTGGCTATGAAGGACCATGATAAAATGCAATTTGAATGATGTTATTTTTAGGAAACTCACTTCTACTCAGGGGAAAACTCAATATTCTAAGGGAAAGCAGTGGTCTAGGCAACTAAACCCTTCTTCATTAACCCTCAATTTCATGATACCTAATAGCAGGAGCCTGGGGAAAAATCATGATATGGGCATGGTTTGACCTTTGAAAAAGGAGAGTCATCAAAGAAGGCTTCAAAATGACCTCACTAGCATTTGTCATAGGACGAGAACAAATCCAAGTTTCTAGTAAATAGGGTCAATCAAACCAAAGCTGGAAGAATGGATCTAATCATTGTTGGTAAGCCAAACAACTAGTTTTTGATATTTGTCAAGGGTTTCCCCCAGGTCCCCCATATTAACCTCAGTTGGCTACAACTCAGGCTAAGGATTTGGGTTAGGAAATAGTGACTCTCCTTGTAGATCTGTCCCATATTTCTCATAATGAGTCCTATGGTATAGAAGGTTCTAAATCAGTTCCTGCTATCAGGGTTTCTAAAAATACTTAGAATCCTCCTAGAGCCCCCTTCAAACCAACTAAAAGTCATCAAGTATGGAAAAAGAAGCAAGTGGTCAACCCCAATTCAAATGATAATCATGTTCAACCTATAGATAGGTTGATGATTACACTTCTAAGTCATATGCTACAAAACTCTATTGATTTGCTTTAACAAACTGCTTTAATCGGTAAATTTTTCTCTAACTCTGTACTCTTTTCTTTTGTTAAAGAATGGGCCCATTCATCTTGGTCAGAGTTAAGAGATATTTTCTATATTGATTTAGAATCAAAATATTTTGTAGCTATTTTTTACTCAAAAGCATCTAGAGATCTGGAGCATAAGCAAAAAGGGTGGTTTTGTTGTGGGTCTGGGCTATTTACTATGATTTGGATTCCTAACTTTAAATCTCAATCTCTTAAAATTCCTTTTATGCCACATTGGATATCCTTTCCCTCTTTACCTCTTGAGTATAAGGATCCTTAGATTATTGAAATCTTTGTAAACAAGTTGGGAATCTTCCTAACACATGATCTTATACCTTATGATCAACCACATTTGGATGTGACAGCCTATTTGTTGTTAGATATGTGGTAGCCTCTTCCCTCTCAATTGGCTATAAACTCTCAATGGGGTTTATGGGATCAATCAATCACAATTCAGAATGAGAAAACAATTTATAAGTTTCAAGATAGATTGGGTCATTTTAATACTCAATTCCAACACTCAATTTAGGACATACAAGAAGTCTATCCAGATTATAATATAGAACCTAATTTATGTGTACAAAAAGTGCATTTAGAACCAATCCATGATATGGAAATTATGGTTTCTTCTCAGTTTGTTTCTCGTCCAGTAAGAAACTAGAGTCCAGTGTCTTCCACAGTAACCAAACTTTCTATGTTTTTATAGTTGGTCATACCCTTTATCCAATGCTTGCTAGCTGGGCTGAAGATTTCTCATGATCTCTCATCAGTGAAGGCTTCTGTGCATTTCTTGGATTTGGATGGTTCAGAGTAGCTACATTCAGAATTGCCACTAGTTTTTAATGAAACAAATAATGTTCTTTCTAAAAGTTAGTATGCTGATTGGAAAACTCTTCAAATTGGAGATCAGATTGTTTCTACAATTGATAACAATATAACTTTTGGTATAGCATAGGAAGAAGATTCAATATAGAAAATCAGGAAAATAATAATCTTGATGTGTTCCTCAAAGAATTTTAGTACTAAAATAGTCAAATTGCCCCAAAGAAAGCTTCTAGTTGTAGGACTATAAAATTTGTAGAAACTACATGTCAATCAGAGAAAAAGGATTCATTTCTCGAATCATACACTGACCAGGATCCATTAGGTGTTGGGAAGAGCATTTTTCAGCTAGTGGAAGTCAATTTGGATTTTCAACTTGAAGAGACAATTTTGAGGGAACATGAGACTACCAAGGATCAACCTGAGTCTCAATCCCAGAATATCCCAAATAGTGTGGAGGATTGTATTTTCCAACAAGTGGCCGATAAGTCAGATTTTCAACTTGGAGAGATAATTTTGAGGGAACTTGAGGCTTGCAAGGCTCAATCTGAATCTATTCTTCAGAACAATCTAAATAGTTTTGACCCTCATCAAACATTCTCAATTATTCAGTCTCCATCTCTTTGACTTCAAACTTCCAAGACACCCAAATCAAGAGGGCGTCCTAAGGGATCAAAGACCAGAAATGAGATTACCATAGATATTTAGACCACACTAGATGAAAAATTTGTTGTGAACAAGAGAGTGACAAGGAGAACAAACTATTCTCCTTGTCAACAATGAAAATTATGTAATGGAATGTCAGAGGCCTAAATGCCTTTGACAAGAGAAGTCAGATTCACTAGTTTATAGAATCTATGAAAGCTGATATTGTGTTGTTACAAGAGACAAAATTATCACAAGATACTTTTCAAAAAGCTATGGCCAAATGGCCAAGGTGGTCCTCAATACATTCTCCCAGTATTGGAGCTTCTGGTGGTCTTGTTGTCTTATGGAATCCATTAACAATTCAAGGACACCTTATTCAACAACAAGAAAATTGGAAAATGTTGTAGGTGTTAGATTTCAATGTTTCTTTTATCGTGATTAATGTTTATCGTCCTACATCTACTCAAGACAAGTTGAAGATCTATGATAAACTAGCTATGTTAATTCAGCTTCAAAACTCTCACCACATTATTCTTGGGGGTGATTTCAATGCGATCTTGAATAAAAATGAGAAAGTTGGTGGCATTTTCCCACTAATTAAAACCATTTGGGACTTTTCTCAATTTGTTGAGAATAATGATTTAATGGATATTCAACCTTCTAATGGAAAGTTTACATGGACAAACAAGAGGTCTAGTTTTGCACAAGTTACAGTTAGATTGGATAGATTTCTTCTCTCTCATGAATTAAAATTAGGTAAATTTTGTTTTCACTCAGAGATATTGTCTTCACCAAAATTTGATCACTTTCCAATTTCCATAAACATTGATCAATCTGCATCTTTAGATTATACTCAACATAAGTCATCATTTAAATTTGAAACTATGTGGTTGTGCCATCCACACTTTCTTCCACTTTTAAAACAATGGTGGATCAATGCTTCTTTTGTTTTGGGATCTAAAATGCATCAATTTTCCAACAAATTGAAGCATGTCAAAGAATAGATCAAAATTTGGAACCAACCAGTTTTTAAGAATGTTTTCAAGAAAAAAGAGCCAGTTAAGTTGCAATACAAGGAAATCCATTGCTCCATAATCTAGTATGGGATGAATAGTGACACTTACGTTAAGAAAAAAGAGCTTTAGCATGAATGGGAGGAATTGTGTAATAGGGAGGAAGAATACTAGAGACAAAAGTCTAGGGAAGTATGGTTACAAGAAGGAGACAAAAACACACTAAAATTTCATGCTTCTACCCAACAAAAATGGGTAGCCAAACCAAAATTTCAAATTATGGATTCAGAATCAGGAAATTTTTTAACTAATGCTCAATAAATCAAAGATGAAGGTGTCAAGTTCTTTGAGAATCTTCTTGCACTAGTAGATCATCCATCACCTTTTCCCTCACAAGTTGAGGATTTCATTCAGCATATCCCTACAATGACATCCCCCATGGAGAATTCAAAGCTCTTGGACCCGTTCACCATTCAATAAGTTTGAGAAGTAGTCTTCTCCTTCCCCCTAGACAAAGCTCCAGGGCCAGATGGTTTTATTGTACTATTCCTTTAGAGTTATTGGGATTTTATTGGTTGGGATCCTTTATCAGCCATTGAGGAATCCAAAAAGTTTAAATCTATGCTAAAGTACTTCAACTCTACAAATATCACAATCATTCCAAAAACCAAGGAGCCCAAAACTTTTGTAGATTTTTTCCCAATCTCACTTTGCAACTTGACATACAAAATCATTACTAAAGCTATTTATTTGTGCCTTAAAAAAAATTCTCCCATTCATAATTTCTCCTGAGCAAGGTGGCTTTGTTCCTAGTAGAGAAACAATGGAGGGTGCAATAGTAGCTCACGAAGTCCTTCATTCCATCAATAGTAATCAGGCCTCCAACTTTGTTATAAAGTTAGATATGGCAAAGGCATATGACAAAGTCTTTTGGAAATTTCTTTTCCAAGTTCTTCAAAAAATGGGTTTCGCTAAACATTGGTGTAAGTGGATTAAAGCATGCATTTTGGGGGCTTGGTTTTTAGTTATTATTAATGGATCCATGTTAGGCTTCTTCCTTTCCACACAAGGTGTCTGACAAGGTGATCCGCTTTCACTGGCTTTATTTATCATCATGGTTGAAGCCCTTAGTAGGACTATTAAGAAACATCATTTATTCTGGCAAGTGGAAAGGAGCAAAAATTCAAGGTACATCAATTTTTGTCACGCAATCTTTATTCGCTAATGACAAAAAATTGTTTGCTACTTCACTAGTTTCAGAGGCTAAGTAGATAAAGAAAATTTTAACACAATATTTAGAAGCTTTAGGGCAAAAAATAAATCCCCAAAAGTCAAAAATTTTCTTATTTAATACAAACAAAGTTATATCAAAAAAGATAGTGCATATTTTGGGGTTTTTTGAGGACTTTCTACCTTCCACTTATCTTGAGATTTCTTTTTTTATGGGATCCAATAATAAAAGTTTTTGGGATGGACCCCAAAGAATTAAGAGCAAAATTGTCTCCTAGAAAGTAAGATGGCTATCATTATCAGGCAGAATTTTGCTTATTAAGTCAGTTCTTTCTGCAATACCAAACTACTACATGGTTGTCATGCAAGCATCATCTTCTGTCATTTCACAAATTCAAAAACTTATTAGGGGTTTTCTATGGTCTAGAAATTTGACAAATGAAAAGAAACTTCCACTTATTTCTCTCCAAGACACAACACATATTCCTGCTTTAGGAGGGGTTGGAATTCATGATTTGACAACAAGGAATAAAGCATTTGGAGGTAAGCTAGTTTGGCATATGTATACTAGATCACAGTCAGTATGGTGTCAAATAATACAATAGAAATACTTAGATAATAATGATCCACACAGAATATTCTCCATGTTGGATCCTCCTAAGGGATTTGCTATTTGGGAATTCATGATTGGATCTAGAGACATTATTCATAAGTACATCTCTTGAAAATTAAATTGTGGGGATAAGATCAACTTTTGGGATGACTCTTGGAATGAACAACCTCCTTTAATTACAGTGCCAAATATACAAAAAATGTATTAGTTATAGAAGGAGAGTGGGGTAATCTTGTTATACGCTTTATGGATGTAGTATGTATTTTTTCAAGGAAAGTAATATGGAAAGATCCAGACCAACTCCCTTTAGACTCTCAGTGTAAACAATGGATTCAATCTATTTTTTTAGAAAGATAGGCTTTTGTGTCAAAGATTGAGGATCAATTATTGTGGATTCTAGCTAAGAATGGTAATTATTCAAGTAAGGAAGTATACAAACTTCTCCAACAAGTTGAGTTGGCAAAATCTCCTTGAGCCTTCATGTTCTATTTGAACAAGGTATTGTTACCTAGGGCTAGGTGCTTTGTGTGGCTAGCAATTAAACACATGATTCTAACAAGTGATCAGTTGTTTAGGTTAAGTATTGTTCCTCCTTTTAAATGTGTTTTATGTGATGAAGAATATGAGTCAGTTGACCATCTTTTTGTAAGTTGGCAGTTTTCATATTAGTGTTGGACATTTATTCTAAACAAATTAAATTACTCTACTCCACTATAAAATAACATTTGGGACATCTTTCAGGCCTAGTCAATTCTTTACCCCAATGCCCTATTTGTGGGGATCCAAAAATGTGGTCATGCATTAGTAATTTGGGCAACTTGGTGGGAAATAAATAAGAGCAACTTTAGAAAAGAAGTATCATCTTTAGATAGAGTGTTCCAAACCATTGAAAAATTGATTTTAGAAGTTACCAATGCAAGTTTTAATAGATGTAAATTTAATCTAGTTATCACTTCTTGGGATGAAGGTATCATTCAGGAATGGAAATCAATGTTTATTCCATTAGGATCTGGCACATCTACAAGATTACAAAGAAGTATAGATAGATCTATAGTTAAATGGCCACCTCGTATGCCTAGATTTGTCCATCTCAACTTTGGTGGGGCATCTAGAGGTAATCCAGGCCAGTTGGGTTTGAAAGCATGCATTAGAGATTGCATTGGTAAAGTACTGACAATTACAATGACACCCTTACCGATAGAAACTAATAATATGGCTAAGGCTCAATCATTGCTTTCAGGATTAATTCTTTCCAAGAAAGGGAATTTCCATCATGTGCAGATAGAAAGTGATTCTCAAGTTATAATCTTAGCTTGTATCAAGCGACAATCATCTTCTTGGTAACTTAAGTATGTGCTTCAAAAAATTTGGAATATAATTGATCAGTTTCATGAGGTTACCTTATCACACACATATAGAGAAGGAAATAGAGTTGTCGATTGTCTCTCCAATTTAGTTTGTAATGGGATCACAACTTTTACATTATAGCCTTCCATGTTAATTGAGCATTACAAAGATTTGTAGAAATTGATTTGTAATGAGATTGTGGACTATCAATAGTAATTGGTTATTTCTCATATTTGCATTGGTGGTGAATGCTCAATTTTTGTTGAGCCCCAGTACTATTGCCGAGCTTCAGCACCTACCAAGATCCAATACTTGTTGAGTTTCAGTACTTTCCAAGCTAGGTAGGGTGATGCATTTTTCGAGCTACTTGGGCATAGTATTTACTGAGCAAGCTCGGGCTTAGTGTTGACCAACTTGTTGGATCATAGTGTCTTACCAAGTAACTCAGATTAGTGATAATTGAGTATCTACCAAGCATCAAGTGGCGGTGAGTTGACTGAGTTTCTGTTAGGTGCTTACTGAGCAAGGTATGGCGATGCTCTTGTCGAGATACTTGGGCATAGTACTTACTGAGTGATCTTGGGATTACTTTTGTCTGACTTGTTTGATCATAAGTGTCCTATCAAGTGACTCGGGTTAATAGTGATGGTGTGTTTGTTGGGCACTCAAGGTATGATTGACCAAGTTCTTGTCCAACATCAAGTGGAAGTGTGATGATAGTGAGCGGCAATGATGACCAAGTGGGCAGTGTTGGCCGATTGAATGGTTGTCACCAAGTTGTAAGGCATGTGCGGGGCATATGCACCGAGTTGTGGTGCCAAAAAGTGAAATGTCCCCTTTTTTGATTTGATATGTTATTTCATGCCTCTAATCAGATTTTCAAAATCAAACAACTGATATCACAAAGATCCACCAAATTTCTCAAGAAACCCCAAATCGGGTATGCCGAAAATAGTGCCAAAAAGCTTCACCGCTTCACCTGTTATTAATAAATCTGAAAGTAGAAATTTTTACAAAAATTTGAGCAGAATAACAGCCTATAAAATTTAATTTCCATATCTGTATAACATGCACACAATAGCTCCCAAATGGAGGACAAAAACAATGCTCATCGGGCTCCCGAAATTAACACAAAAATGCCCAGAAACACCACAAAAACACTAATAAACTATGTCAGAAGTTTAATCACATCCCAATACATATATTCAGCTCTATTTTAACATTTAAAATTCTGATATACAGCAGCAACCCAAACTGATATGAAATACTCAACCGAAAACACCAAACTCTTACAAAAAATACACCCGAAAACTCACAAATCTGCACTATTTAGCACAAAGGCAAACTCTGCATGAGCATGCACATGGAATGGCTTCAAAATACCATCCTTAGCCTTCTTGGAAACCTGCAAACTCCCATTCTTGGGTCTCCCTGGAAACCTGCAAACTCCCGTTCTTGGGTCTCCTTCTCCACAGGTTTGGCAGCCTCTGAAGAATAACAAAGAATGAGCAAAATCAAGTTTTGGAATGAGCCCAAAATGCCTCCAAAACCCCTTAAAAGAGGGCATAACTGTAACTCACGTCCAAGAGAGGTTAATGAAACATATTTTAATAATAATTTTCATTTATTAGTCCAACAGTTTCCAAAGATTAACCCCCTTTTTCTGAAACTTCACTTTCTTGGGCCTGCCTACCTTAGCAAAGATTATTATTTTTTAATTATTTGAAAAGGGGACATGACAAGTCCTCCCCTCCTAAACATTGCTTGTCCTCAAGCAATGGCTGAACAATAAACCAATCAATCGACCTGGATCCCAAATGTAGTCATGAACTATACTACTACCAATTAACACAGGCTCCTGCAATATCCTCTGCAATATGACCAAGATGAATCCATAATCAAACTGACAATTATAGCTCAACCAAACTCCAAAATCACCACTACCACAGTCAAAAACCCATGAGACACAAACTCTTAGAACATTAGAACCCAAGTAAAGTGGACAAATCAAACTATCAACACCATAAATACCATCAACGCATCCCACTGGCCTATACAGAATGTACAATCCAACTCTGCAACAATGGTGAATGCTCTCAAATGAAACTATACCAAGTATGGAGAATCCACACACTGTACAACTCCTACAGTAAACACAACTCTGTAGATCATCGACCACTGTCTCATAACCATAACTCCCATGCACCCCTGATGGTGAAAAGCCATCACAAGATAAACAGCAAGAAATGGAACCCAAACCAAATTTTCCTGCCATCAACTCCTCAACACAAGGATCATTTTCTAACTGATGTACATGCTCTGCAATATAATGTTGATTAAAAAAACCAACCTTAGTCAACAGCTCACCATGAACAAGTGATACAACCCACTGTGACTGATCACTAGCTAAGTCAGGAGATGTCATCGCCAAAGGAGTAGAATCAATAACAACACCTGCTAAAGCATCACTCCAAAACTCCTGCTCTAAGTCATGTATTATCAAGCTATCAACTGCAGGACCTATCGCCATGTCGTTCCCATCACAACTCTCATCCCGAGGCATCAAAATCATAGTGTAATGCCGATAGAATGCGCCAATCTCAGTCAATGGCTCAAACTGTAATCTAGATGAAACTAACTGCAATTGATCATTAACCATGTTGGAACTGACTACTAACTTTGAAGATATCACCAAGGGAGTAGTATTACTAGTAGGAACCATGCCAACTATCGACTCACCAACATCACACATGATCTTTGATATATCTCTAGTCTATGTGCCATCAGTACTAGATGCCACCACCATGTCAGGCATACAACAATCTGCTACAACACCCAACTCAACTGAACCTAACTCTAGTGGGAATGAACTTGATATGCCAATGTTAGTATCAAGGATGGATGCATCCCCATCTCCACTGTCTCTGACAATCTCGGCCATGGACATCCTCGAATCACCAAACACCATAGCGTGTGATTGTATAGAATCAGGTAAAGACTGTAGTCGCTCTAACTCCATGGTCACCTTAGCCAAATGAAACTGTGACTCCTTGAAAGCAAACTATGTACTCTCAAGAATCTCAGAAGTCACCTCAAGCTGCTCAGTAAGCTCACTCACCTCATCTTCCTTGGCCAACAATGCATCATATGCTGTACTACCCCACTCCATAAGATAATCTCTGTCAGCTACCAACTGCATATAATTCTGTCTCAAAATTCGAATATCCTCCCATAAAGATTGGATCTCTGTCAAGGAAAGATAACTTCCTTCCTGCTCATCACTTGCAGGAGAACCCCATCCATAAACTGCTAACAACTGACGAGCAGCATCAAAATGTTGGCAAGTGATAGCAATGTCTCGGTCACTAACTCTCAACTGATTAGACACATGATGGCACTGGCTTGACTATTTCCTACAAACCTCCTCTGATGCACTGTCTAAAGGAGTATCCTCAAAGTTACTAGTCTCTAGAGTATTACCATCCATGGCCTGTGAATCAACTCTAAAGCTCATATCAACATACAGAGTATCAAAAACTGTAGCACTACTGTCCAACTCCTCTGTACCCAAAGAAACTAAGTCTTCAAAATTTCCCACTGCATCCTCCTAGATGTCATCAATGCCAATATGATCCTAGGACTCATCTATACACACTGCCAAATATGAAAGATCATCAACACATTGCAGCAAGTATGGTCGACTGGATATATGAACAAAGCCCAACACCGGTGTATAAAAACTAATACCAACATCAGACAAGCTACTAGCACAAGAAAAGACAACACCATGCAATCTACTAATCAAATCCATGATAGCACCCAAACAAACATTGCTACCAAAAAGTGTTAAAGATCTCCTGTCAACTGAATCCCAAATGCCAATATAACAATCTTGAGTCCATATCTGTAAACTAGAATCAGCTGGTAACTCAAGGAAAATCCTCACTTGAGTAATATGACCAATACCAACTAACTCCACATACCTATCATGATGAGATATTGAAGTCAAAATACTATCTTCACTCACCTTTGGCTGGCGGGATAAATCATGTGAAGTACTACCTGCCTCAACCTCATGTGATGAAGCATCTAACTGCGCCTGGTACTCTTTCTCAGCAAAGTCATGAATGCTCAATGTCTGCTCATCTCTACCAGGTATCTCACCATCCTGCACAAAAACATCCTCATAATCATCATCTGAACCCACTACACTGTAGTCACTGCCTATTGTAACTATACCATCCTGAATACCTGTGGCATCACCCTTTGACAACATGTGAACAATTGTCTCAATTTGAGTATCAAGTTCACCGTTACTATCAATCTGTGTAATATCCTTTCCCACCACCTCCTGTGGCAAAGTAGAATCTGAGACCTCTACCTGGCTATCAGCTAGTTTCTCAAACTCCTCATGCAAGTTCTTGGGAATTGTGTCATCTGTCCTGTGAGAAAATATGCCAAATAGAAATCCAGTCAACTTATCCACCTTAGCTGGGTCGGACAACATGTCATTCATTATACGGTGGTGCTCAACCAACTGTTTAGACATGTCATGGCTTATTTTCATAAGTTTATCTCGAATGTCTAAATAACCATCCTTTCTATTGTTTTGACTCTAGATATCAATTGTCCAAGATCGTGTCCTCTGAGACTCTGTACTATACCTGTCCATTCTGCAACTTCTACAAACCCTCAGGCTGGCAAGATCATGGCTCTGATACCACTGAAATGTCCCCTTTTCTGATTTGATATGTTATTTTACGCCTCTAATTAGATTTTCAAAATCAAACAACTGATATCACAAAGATCCACCAAATTTCTCAAGAAACCCCAAATCGGGTATGCCGAAAATAATGCCAAAAAGCTTCACCGCTTCACCTGTTATTAATAAATCTGAAAGCAAAAATTTTTATAAAAATTTGAGCAGCATAACAGCCTATAAAATATCATTTCCAGATCTGTATAACATGCACACAATAGCTCCCAAATGGAGGACAAAAACAATGCTCATCGGGCTCCCGAAATTAACACAAAAATGCCCAGAAACACCACAAAAACACTAATAAACTATATCAGAAGTTTAATCACATCCCAATACATATATTCAGCTCTATTTTAACATTTAAAAGTCTGATATACAGCAGCAACCCAAACTGATATGAAATACTCAACCGGAAACACCAAACTCTTACAAAAAATACACTCGAAAACTCACAAATTTGCACTGTTTAGCACAAAGGCAAACTCTGCATGAGCATGCACATGGAATGGCTTCAAACTCCCATCCTTAGCCTTCCTGGAAATCTGCAAACTCCCATTCTTGGGTCTCCCTGGAAACCTGCAAACTCCCGTTCTTGGGTCTCCTTCTCCACAGGTTTGGCAGCCTCTAAAGAATAACAAAGAATGAGCAAAATCAAGTTCTGGAATGAGCCCAAAATGCCTCCAAAACCCCTTAAAAGAGGGCATAAATGTAACTCACGTCCAAGAGAGGTTAATGAAATATATTTTAATAATAATTTTTATTTATTAGTCCAACGGTTTCCAAAGATTAACCCCCTTTTTCTGAAACTTCACTTTCTTGGGCCTGCCTGCCTTAACAAAGATTATTATTTTTTAATTATTTGAAAAGGGGACATGACAAAAAGGTGACAACAAAATTTTTTTTTCCTATTTTAAATAGCACGTACGCGCTTTCTAAAAAATAAGAAGTATGTATGATGGGCTGCAAACCCGTAGCCCATCATTTTCATTACCATTTTCTTTTACTCCTACAGCGAGCAGCGCGTACGCGAGTTGAAGACTCAACATTTGCACCACCATTTGCCAAAATTCCTCCTCGTCGACGAAATCCAAGACCACAAGCACACCCACGATGACGTCGTAAGTGATATAAACCTAACTTTGCATTGTTTGATATATTTTTCATATTGTTTTGTAAGTTTTTTATATTCTTTTGTAGGGTTTTTACAAATTTCATTTAGATTTGTTTATTTATTTGAATTTCAATTGATTTTTTATCAGGAAATGTTCATAATCAACCAAAAAGTTCACAAGAACATTAAAACCCTCAAGAACCCCAAAACCAAAACCCTCCTCAAGAAGAACAAATTCCACAACCCGAACCAATTGCAAGACCTCCACCAGGCACACAAGAAAATCTAAGGAATGAAATGGAGAGAGGCAAAACTGAATTAGAAGGAATCATTGCTCGGTTGAAAGAATCTAGACAAACCAATCCAATGAGGGCTCAATTGGCATCATCCCTCAAATCCATTAACACTCAGATAGCCTCAGTTAGTGGTCAGTTAGATATTTGACGGGCTAAGAGGGATGAACAAAAAAAAATTTATGCAAATAAATTGTCATATGAAGATGTTAAAAAAAAGGAAATACCAAAAGGTAGTATATGTGCATTATTTAGAAAACTCGGTGAGCAAAATACTGTTAGAGAGGGTACTAAATGATTCCCCATCCATTGGTGCATACATGATGCTATTAGAAATAATTTTTGGGATAGATGGTGGATGGTTTTTGATGCCCCTCCTTGCAACAATCACGAGTTCCCCATGTATTTTTTGAAGAAATTATATTGTGAGTTTGTCCTTGGGGAGATCCCCAATTATTTTGATATGTTAGACTCCTAGGGTAGAGGTGGGGGGTCATCATTTGAGAGGCCCAGAGCATGTCGTGACCCTAATGTAGTTAGGGCACCCGTGGTCCATCCACAATGTGAGCATGTAATTATTCCTTCAGTTGTGAAGGAACATGTAGAGGCTAGCACTCTAGGGACTATTAATGCTTTGACACAGACCCTCATCCATTCCACGATCCCATTAGTTGAGGGGGAGCCTTCTATACGTCATGGTCACATGTGCACTTCATGTGGATCCCTATGCACATTTGGCACTCATGTCGAAGATGGTGTAGATGCTGGGCTTGTCACCGATCGGTTCCTGAATGAGACATTTGGCATTGGCACATAGGTAAATTACTAATTTGATCACATTTTAGATGTATAGTGAATGATTAATTAATTATGATTTATTGACATTGTTCAAAATTTAGGGTCAAAGTGTTCCTGGGCCTAGCAGTGATCCTCCAGGCCCATTTTTTGTCCCTTCGACAAGTCCTGAGGTATGTATCAATTTAATCATTTTAATTAATACATATATTTATTATGTAATCATATTAAGGATTGACCAAAAAAAATATGCATGTGCATCAGTTCTCCATAGGACCCTCAACCTTTATCACAGATGTAGAGCAGAGACATCATACGAGCTTCACACAGGTACAGTTGTTTCATGTTAATTTAATTCATTTGATTATATTTATTCCATGTTTCATGTTAGATATAACGTGTATTGTATGACGTGTAGCTCATGATGTCGGACACATCTCCTCATCTGCGACAGTCTGTTGATAGTGGAGTGGCCGCAGTTGTGGCTAGCTCACAGCCATTGACGGAGGTATGAAAGAATTTTCTTCATTTTAGTTGTTGTTTATAATAGTTAATCTCAAAATTTCTAATGTTATTTATAAGTGATTATATTTATTGAATTTTTGTAGGGTCTTGTCACGCCTGATCGTCCACGAGCATTTGAGGTGGACTTACAGAGTTACTATTTGTTGTCGGTAAGAAAATAATTGATTTTGTGAGTACATATATTTGATTTCAACGTATAATAAATATTGATTCATATCTACTTTCTTTGTATTAATTGGACTTGGAGAAGAGCCTCAACAAGAGGTCAAGTGATCGTGTCAGGAAGGCCCCGTCATCTCCATTGTCTCCCTCCACACGACGGCAGAGGACATCGAGAGACTTCTTTCCTTCCCCTCGTGGGAAGGAAAAGATGTAGTTGAGATATTTGATACATATATATAGAGACTTGTTTCCTTCCCCATGTATATATAGGCATCTGAGAGACATATTCGATACACATTTGATGTACATATGACATTCTATATTTGATGTATGACATATTTGATGTATGACATTATTGGTTAATATATGATATGTTTGTTCATATACGACATTATTGGTTATCATAATATATTATGTGTTTGTTAATGTATATGACATTATTGGTTATCATTTTATATTATATGTTTGTTCATGTATGACGTTAAATTAGATATGTTCGTGTATGACATTAAATTAGATATGTGCATGTATGAAATTAAATTCAATTGCTAGAGAGTTGCCATTATGTCTACCAACTAGTGGATGTTCTTTTTTGCTTTATTAGTATTTCTCAAAAACTGCAAAGAAGCTGTTTCTGGTAGTATCTACTATAGTCCTACTCAAATATGTTTTCAAAAATACTTAGTATGGCAAAGAAATGTCTATAGAAAGCTTGTCAAATAGGATATTAAAGAACTAAATGTGGGCAGTCATTAGTACCCATCAATAAGAACACAGACATCTTTCTCAAGCAAGCCATATGACATTAGCAAGTAATTTATAAATTTCCTTTGCAAATAACTAGAAGATGCTATGAATCTTAATACAGAGTTAATCATGAACTCATTATTCCATCCAAGAAGCATATATCACCCTAAGCCAATTAACCGACAGGATAAAAATTAATTCAATTTCAACAAAATTTTGAGTATAACAAGCATCTTAGGGATTCTTACAAGAATTAACACGATGTTCACAAGAGCATTACAAGTTCTTGTAATGCTATTTCACATATTGTAATCATATTCAGTTTTGAATGGCCATTTGTGTTACAAGCATAAATGTTCTTTAAGGTCTTTTAATTCTAGACATGAATTTTACTATGAAGCTTTTTTATGACAACCCACTCAATGCATATATTGTTGTTCCACATTTTGCTAATTTGACTTTCATTGGTTGATTTGGGTCTAGACATGACATTATTCACTACCTTTTTTATATATTATTTTTTTGTAGTGAGGTTCTGGCCTGAATGAATGTATTAATCATCGAAGTTGTGAACCTTGGTCGAGATCCTTACAAATATATTTTCAAATTGGACCTCAAATAGTTTTCTCAGTCACCCCCTGTACACAGATACTGAAATTGTAGTTAATTACAAAATTAATACTAAATTAACACAAGTTTAATTGAGAAGTATTATGTACCTCAATAGGCTAGATTATTATTGACTGGGAAGCTTTATCTTAGAGCAGTTGGTTTCCTAAATCTTTAGCGCAATGACACTCTATCTCTCCTATCTCGTACTCTCTCTTTGCCACCCCCTACTCTCTCTCACACTCTCACACTCTCTCCTATCCCCTACTCTCTCTCTCTTTCACAGACACACACACACACACTCACACTCCCATCCCCCCTCTCTCTTCTCTCCCATCCCCTACTCTCTAGATTTGTCACACGCACTCCCATCCCTCTCTCTCCTCCTCTCCCACTCCCTCTCCCAGGTCACCTACTATTTCTCTCTCTCAAGTTCTCTCTCTCCCTCTCTACTCTCTCTCTCCCATCCCCTACTCTTACTCTCTCTCTCTCCCATTCCCAACTCTCTCACACACTCTCTCCCATCCCCTACTCTCTCTCACACTCTCTCCCATCCTTTCACTCTATCTCTCCCATCTTGTACTCTCTCTTTGTCACCCCCCTACTCTCTCTCACACTCTCACACTCTATCCTATCCCCTATACTCTCTCTTTCACAAACACACACACACACTCACACTCCCATCCCCCCTCTCTCTTCTCTCCCATCCCCTACTCTCTAGATTTGTCACACGCACTCCCATCCCTCTCTCTCCTCCTCTCCCACTCCCTCTCCTAGGTCACCTAATATTTCTCTCTCTCAAGTTCTCTCTCTCCCTCTCTACTCTCTCTCTCTCCCATCCCCTACTCTTACTCTCTCTCTCTCCCATTCCCAACTCTCTCTCACACTCTCTCCCATCCCCTACTCTCTCTCACACTCTCTCCCATCCTTTCACTCTGTCTCTCCCATCCCATACTCTCTCTCTCTATGCCGCCCCCTACTCTCTCTCTCACTCTCTCCCATCCTTTCACTCTATCTCTCCCATCCTTTCACTCTATCTCTCCCATCTCGTACTCTCTCTCTGCCACCCCCTACTCTCTCTCTCACTCTCACACTCTCTCCCATCCCCTACTCTCTCTCTTTCACATACACACACACTCTTATCCCCCCACTCTCTTCTCTCCCATCCCCTACTCTCTACATCTGTCACGCACACTCCCATCCCCCCTATCTCTCTCCCTCTCCCTCTCCTACCACCTACTAGATCTCTCTCTCTCAAGTTCTCTCTCTCCCTCTCTACTCTCTCTCTCTCCCATCCCATCCCTTACTCTCACTCTCTCTCTCTCTCCCATCCCCTACTCTCTCTCACACTCCCATCCCCTAATCTCTCTCTCTCTCTCTCCCATCCGATACGAGCTCTCTCTGCCACCACCTACTCTCTCTCACACTCTCTCCCATCCCCTACTCTGTCTCTCTTACACACATTCCCATTCCCCCTCTCTCTCTCTCCCTCTCCCACTCCCTCTCCCCCATCCCCTACTCTCTCTCTTTCATAGACACACACTCCCATCCCCCCCCCTCTCTCTTCTCTCCCATCCCCTACTCTCTAGATTTGTCACACACACTCCCATCCCCCCTCTCTCTCCCTCTCCCACTCCCTCTTGCACCACCTACTATCTCTCTCTCTCAAGTACTCTCTTTCCCTCTTTACTTTCTCTCTCCCATACCCTACTCTCACTCTCTCTCTTCCATCCCCTACTCTCTCTCATACTCTCTCTCTCTCTCTCACCCCCATCCTGTACAAGCTCTCTCTACCACCCCCTACTCTCTCTCAAACTCTCACACTCTCTCCCATCCCCTACTCTATCTCTCTTATACACATTCCCATTCCCCCCCTCTCTCTCTGTCACTCCCTCTCCCATTGCCTACTCTCTCCCATCCCCAACTCTATCTCTTTTACACACTTCCATTCCCCCTCTCCCTCTCCCTCCCACTCCCTCTCCCATCGCCTACTATCTCTCTCTCTCTCTCTCTCTCCCTCTCTCTCCCATCCCCTACTCTCACTCTCTCTCTTTGCCACCCCTACTCTCTCTCACACTCTCTCCCATCCCCTACTTTCTCTCTTACACACACTTCCATCCCCCCTCTCTCTCCCTCTACCATTTCCTAATCTCTTTCTCCTCTATCCACCCTCTCTCTCCCTCTCCCACTCCCTCTGCCATTGCCTACTCTCTTTCAATCCCATCCCCTACTCTCTCTATCTCTCTCTCCCCTGTCTCATTCCCTACTCTCTCTCTTTCACACACACCCATCCCCCCTCTCTCCTCTCCCATCCTCTACTTTTTCTCTCACTCGCTCTCCCTCTCCCACTGCCTACTCTCACTCTCTCTCACTCTCTCTCTCTCTCTCACTCTCTCCCTCTCTACTCTCTCTCTACTACCCCCTACCCTCTCTGACATTTTCACACTCTCTCTCTTTCTCTCTTACACACATTTCCATCCCCCCTCTCTCTCTCCCTCTCCCACTCCCTCTCCCATCGCCTACTCTCTCTTCCATCCCCTACTCTCTCTTCCATCCCCTACTCTTTCTCAAGCTACTCTATCTTCCCCCTCTCCCATTCCCTACTCTCTCTCTTTCACACACATGCACTCCCATTCTCCTCTCTCTCGCTCTTCCTCTCCCACTCCGTCTCCCACCACCTACTCTCTCTCCCCCATCCCCTACTCTCAATCTCTCTCTCCCAACTTGTACTCTCTCTCACACTTCCTCTCTCCCCCATCCCCTACTTTCAATCTCTCTCCCCCATCCCATACTCTCTCTTTGCCACCTCTAGTCTCTCTCTCACACTTCCTCTCTCTTGCATCTTGTACTCTCATTGCCACCCCTACTCTCTCACATTTCCTCTATCTCCTATCCTATACTCTCTCTGCCACCCCTACTCTTTCTCACTTCCTCTCTCCCCTCTCCCATCCTCTACTTTCTCTCTATCTCTCTCACACACACAAATAGCCATTCCCTCGCCCCACCCCCCCAGCTCTCTCTTGGTTTTGATTTTCAATTTAGGTCTCAATAGTGCGTGCGCACTATAGCGTGTGCGCACTATAGCATGTGCGCACTATAGCGCGTGCACACTATAGTGTGTGCGCACTATAGTGCGTGCACACTACCTCGAATTCAATAGCATTTTAATAGGTCGTGTGCGCTATAGGGTGCACGTGCTATTCAAAGCTTTGCATTAAAACCAAACCTAAGGCTTGGTTTTGCCTTGGAGATCCAACCCAAAGGTTTGGAGTTTATAAACAGGTCTGAGACATGTTTTCCAGCAAACATACAAAAAATGATTGATTTTTCTTGTGTGCTCCCCTTCAAGATTCTTCGTGGTTGGGTATTGATAAGATCAGGTTACATAACATTGTAGGTCTCTGTGTTAGCTATCTAACCATATAATTTATTTTTACTTTGAACTATTTTAAGTCTTTCATCTATAATTTCTTTTGAATGTATGTTGATTTTTTGTCAAAAACCACCATGTACTAATTGGGCTGTAGATTTTAGCTCATTCATCGAATTTTGTAACAACTTAGTTTTTTAGAAACTAGACTCCATTCTACACACTTTGAAAAAAAGAAGTTTTGATTTTAGATTAGTTTTCAATCATTTCTAGGGGGAGCACACAGATATTTCACATTTTTGGGATGGGTCTAATTTAAAAATTCATTAAAAAAAAATACACATTATAAAATTACCCAAAAAATCTGGGATAAACTACATTGTGTTAGGTAAATTTTGACCAGAGCGATTAAAGAATTTCAAAAAAAAAGTTAAAATTTTAGGGGGGCCACACTTTGTACTATGTTATGTTTTTTTGGAATAAACAGTACCACTTTCTGTGGCCCCCTTTTTTGAGGACCTAAAACTAAACCATTTTGAAAAAAAATTAGTAGTTTAGAAACTAGATTCAAAGGACTACGACTTTTTTTTTTTGTCATATCTTAAAATTTTGAGCGTAACTATCTTCAAATTCTTGTTGAAGTCCAGAATTTGCTAATTTCAGGAAAAAGGTGTCCACTTATACCCCCCTTTTGGCACCACAACTTTGTGCACTTACCCTGTGATGTTATAATAAGTCCTACAAATTCCTTCCTTACTACTCAGCATCATGTTAGCTGTTGTCACCTAAGTATGATTTTGCTTCAATTTGGCCACGTGATTTTTTGCACATGGCAAGATCAATATGAAGACTCTCAAACATAGGGTGCGATGGCATCACCTACACAACATTTAAGCTTAGAACTTCAAGCATTTATCAAGGCCAACATTAATAGGTGTTGATAAATTTTTATAGCATCCTAGTACACATGGCAATAGAACACTTACTTCATCATCATTTTGGGGGCATCAATTGTGTACTTCATCCATCATAGTTGCAATTAGGTTTTGATTACAGTGGTATTTCCTTTATTAATCACATGGGTATAGGTACTTCATATCCTTCGACTGTGTGATGGGGGATTTATCTATATGCAAAAAATAGATATTTTTTCATGACTTAATCTTCCCTATTTTGTGTACCTACCATCTCACTCGTTGTCAGGATCTCATTCCCATATGATGCATATGTGAAATGTGATTCCTGCTACCAGTATCATCAAATCATCCTCCCCAAAAAGTTTAGCATTAAGCTTCAATCAGTGTTCAAAGAAGATGCACTTTCTCATCCCTTGGATGATGTGGCACTAGATATCATGTTCATTGTGCACTCTTACTCTACTCATCACGTGATTCGCACCATCATTGGGGAAGATTTCTTTTTTGTAACTTCAAGACATGTGTTGTTTCCTTCAACATTGGTATCGATATTCCTGTCCAATGCTATGGACCTACTCCAATCAATATTGCAGATGGAAATTATTGCAATCAAGATGGTCCGACCAGAATTTTGGGCTAATAATAAGTTGAAACAGGCGATGTAGAGCTACAATTTGTAAGTTAGAAATTCCTTGGTGGGCAGATTGTTCCCAAGATCCCTACTCATGCAGAAACATGAAGCCATGGCAACATTCAAGGTGTTGCAAAAGTCCTTTAAAAAGCATAAGCCACGGTTCTTGACAAAGACTTTACAAGTCATGGCATGAGTGTTATGTCACCAGCTAGTTGAGGGTGTGAAGAAAATAGGATTTGCATTGATCAACATTTTGGGTTTACCAATATCTAATGCACAAGCACTCTCTACTCACATGATGACTCCTTCGGCCCCCCTAGATTAGTCTATCTATGAACCAAGGGTTTGGTTTGCTTTGGCTTCCAGTGGTCTTGGCTCAGAGCATCCTGCCAGACAAGAAACTAATTGGCATTCTCAGTTAGACTACACCAAAGCCATAGTTTGGGATGTGCCTCCTCCCACTGGTAATTCTGATATTGTTGATGAAGGTTTAGGTTCAGGTTGGGAGGTTTCTCCTTTACCATGCTCGAATTTTGGTTGGGGTTATTCTTTACAACTTGGTATGGCTTCCACTTCTACTGAGGATGCCTCTTGCGAGGATATGGTAGAATGATAGTATAAAGGCTACATTCTTTTTTGTGTTTAATTTTTCCAACATCAGGGATGTTTAAAAACATTGGTATCTTTGGTTGAACTTTGAGTCCTCCATGCCCGTTGTTTGATTTTTTTTTTGAAAATGTAAAAATTCGATAAATTTCAAATTTTGGTGGGAATAGTCTCACATTTTGTAATCTAGATTTTTCACATTGATATAATATCTTGTAAATATCGATGCTTGTCACTTGTACATATTGTGACGATGTTGGGTTTTCTTTTTGGTTCTTTCCCAGTTGAGCTCTTGAACCAATATATATATATATTTCATTGGCTCGTCCACTTTTTCCAAAATAAAAAAAAAACTAAATGGAAAATGTTTATTTAAATTTTAGAAATTAATAAATTATAATCATTTTTTTTAAATTAATAAATCTGAAAATTAAATTATATAAAATAAAAATACACATGCAATTAGTATTTTTGCATTTCTTTGATCTCTCAAATAATGCAACCATACTATACTTAATTTTCTATTTTTAGCATATTTGTTTTCGCATGCATGCAACCTTATTATACTTAGCTTTCTATAATTAGCATATTTGCTTTCACATTTATGTAACCATACTATACTTAGCTTTCTATTTTTAGCATATTTGTTTTCACATGCATTTAACCTTACTATACTTAGCTTTTTATTTTTAGCATATTTCTTTACACATGCATGCATAAGTTTAGTTACAACATTTTTTCCTCTCAATTAATCTTTTTCTTTCCAAATAAATATTACAATTAAATTATTTTAGATGTAAGAAGAATATTTATCTATATTTAGAAAACTCATGATAATCTCATGGTTCTAATGATAAATTTAAAGTTGAAACCCTAACTGTTCAATTTATTGGTTTCTTCCAATTTTTAATAATCAAAATTTCGTGATATTAGAAAGGGGTTTATAAGAATACAATCACAATAATTCTCTACAGCTTTTCTATAATTTTCCTCAGTCAAGTTTTCTTGATTGATAAGTTTTCCTTTTTCAAAATCTACAACATAATTCCTTATTCAACAATCAATACAGTAAAATAATAAGTTATATGCAAACAACTAGGAAGACACTAAGTAGATAGATCATTCAATAAAATTCTACAATGGGTTTTCAAACCCTACCTCAAAACCACAGCTAAAATCTAAAACAATCTGTGAATGCATGCAAATCCAAAAACTTTCAACAATTCTTTTAATCCAATTTCAAATTTTGTTCCCCAAAACTTGTGTGTAATTGTAAAATGAACTCTAGATCTCTGATAAAGAGTTCTCCCCTAAATTGGGTCTTTGATTGTGTAATCACGAGAGGGAACTCACTAATCAATTACTATTTATTACTTGTTATCTTTTACCTTTTCATGCACACATTTTTAGCTATTTAATTAAAATATCTTTATTAAATTAATTAGCTTTCTCTCTTTAATTTAATTTATTATATTTTAATTTCATGCATATGCTTTATGCAATTTAATTAAAATAAGCTTTATAAATAATTGCTTACTCTCTCTTATTAATTTTTGAAGCATTTTTAATATAATATTTATTGACTTAATAATAATATTTAGCATTTATTAAAAAATGAACTCCTAAATATATTATTATTAAATTAAATAAATATTATCATGCCCAAAATTAGACTACAAATTTATCTTTTAATGAATTCTTTTATTTAATAAATTCATGAGACATTTTAAGAAAATATTTATTAATTCAACTAATAATATTATTTAGAGTTTATTATTTAAAATAAAACTCCTTAATAATAATTATTAAATTAAATAAATATAATTACACCTAAATTAGAACTATAACTTTATCTTTAAGTTTCATTCTTTTATATTTTATTTTCCTCGCATTTATTAATTAGTGCAAGCACTAATCAAAGCATAGTTTATTATTTAAATTAATAATAATAATCAAAGCTCATTGTTTAAATGCAATGCTAATTTAATTATGATTAAATAAATAATTATAATAAAGTAATATTAAATCTTTAATATTTTAATTCTCTTTTTATCCAACTTCTTAAACTAAACTTTTAGATTAAATCTTTTAAACTAAAATACATATTTAATTAATTAATAATTAATTAAATATCATCATATTCTAGTTTCTCTTTAATTAATTTTCTAAATTTTGACTTTTAAATTAAAGCACATATTTAATTAGTTTTTTTAATCAATTAAATGTTTTCATACTTTAATATTTTCTTTTTAATTAAATAATATTAAATAATTCTCAATATTATATGATTATCCCAAATATTATAATTAAATCATTTACCAAATAAATCACATAGTGAAATCCACATAAAAGCAACATTACCAAAACAGACCAAAATTCAAAATCAAACTACATAGACAAAGATAAACTCATCGGTTTTAAAAAGGGTGAAAAGTCAATTATGAGTCCTCCTTGGAAAATAAGTATTTAGGCTATGGCTGGGATTGGACCTGAACATTATCTCCCTATTCTTACCATTGAGTTATTGTGATAGGGCATGTTCATCCTGACAATTCACGGAAGTTGATGCCCGATACCTACATTTTGCATAAAAGACGAGCATGTACATGTATATAAATATATCTAAACTAAACAAGGAATGGTAGGGAGTGGTACATCGTGTAGATCTTGACTAGTAGGTGACTATGACTCCCTCCCTTAACCACATCAAACACAACAAATAGAAAGATAAAATAGACACATGCACCATACACATGCAAGTATGGGGTAAGTACCATAATAATTATAAGTCAAACATCAAATGCTTAGATAAAATAATGCATCGTTACAAATATGAAGTAATCATCATTAAAGCATCATCTGGCATTGCTATGAAAGAAATTACATTTATTAACTATGAATCGTTAAAGCATCATTAATGCACCAATAACCATAATCATTAAACAACACATGAAATATAGTCAACTAAGTAATCATCATTGATATATCTCTAGTCTAAGTTATGAAATATTTTCATAATTATAAATCCAATATCCTTGAGACTAACACATGCATGAAATAGGCATAAACATAGTCTGGTAAGTATAATGGAAAAAAAACTATGGGTGGGCATTACAATTTTCAACTATCAATTGTGAAATGCAATGATTATATCCAAGTCAGTGAAATGTTTTTTAAACAATCTAATCTTGTCATTATCTATTCACTAAACCTTATCAATCCATACACAAAACTATATACCAAAGTAAAATGCCAACTAGCTTTTCCATATTGTGGCCTAATTACTAGAAATAATAAATTTTATTATAAATAACTTATTCATCATTTGATACACACGCTCATGCATCAATTAAAAAATTATTTACACACATTTCAATTTTTGTTTTCATTCAACAAGAGAAACAAATATTTCAAAAATCAAATAGTACTAGTACTCATATGAAACTCAAAAGGTGTATTCATCATAGATCTTGCATGACACATAGACAATGTATGCTTAGTTCCCCCTAAAAAAAGAGAAAATCAACAAACTCTATAAACAAAGCTCATCTTCAACTACCTAACATAGATCCTCCTCAACAAATAAGACTTGTTAGGTACCTATGCCTAATCATAAGAAATGACTTTTGTTTACAAATCTTGCTTCACTTTCTTTGCTTGGTGTGTATGGAGGAAATAATAAAATGGCAACATCTTTAAGGTTTTCGGATTGCATTCTTAACTTATAAATTTTACCCATTTTTTTTTAGTGCATGAGGCATTGCATGCATTCTTGATGAACTCAAGAAATAGTCTAGACCTTTAAAGCCGAAACCACCAGAGTAGACAATACCCATTTCATAACAAACATAATACAAATGCACAAAATAAACATTTTGGGACAAACATAAAAATCAGCTTTCTTTGAAATGTATGGAAAAATAAATCTTGAAGCCACCCCCACCTTGGATGGTTTTCACATATTTTATCTAGAAGCTCGCACACCAGTTGGAGTTGTGTAATCAAGATGCATTTCTCTGGCAATAAAAGATTGGAGTTCAAACTTTTGTAAAAACAAACAATCATTAGTAAAATGAAACTGCTAAAAACTTATATTTAAGTATAGAGGCAAATCATTACCACTTTTCTAAATTTTCTTGAAACATGAAAGAGTGGCTCAAGATTATCATGATGAACATTATAGACTATTTGAAGTTGTAAAACATAGAGTGTATTCCTAATCATTTATCACAATGATGATCCATAAGTGTAAAAACATGTATCTGAACAATATGACCTACCATACTATGTTTCATTGAGAACCTAATTTTCCTACATAAAGACCAAATTAAAGAATTGACAATAGTAAAATTATCCCATCATAATCTATATGATTCACTCATGCCATAAGGGAAAACAAAAAACCCGATGTCAACAAAAAAAAACTAAGGATAATGAATGGAAACAACAAAGTTTAAACGAAACTATAAAAGATAGAAAGGAAGACAAATGAGGGTTAAAAACAAAAAGAATATATTTTTAAAAAATATATATTTACTGATCGAAAAACATAAATTAAAGTAACTAGAAAACAATCGAGCTAACAATTTTCTGGTAAAAAGTTTTAAAATCTGGGAGCAAAGCTCCCACATATAAGACTATTGGCTTAATTAGAAAAATTTAAAAATCAATAAAAAGATAAACAAATTATACTAGGTGCTCATTCAAAAAGATGTGTTATAAATAAAATGAGATGAAGTTAAGTAGGGTAATAGTCATAGTTAAATCAAATAAAATAGAAAACATGAAATGGGGCCCACAACTGACAATGACACTAAGTCAGAGGCTTAGTGTGTGAACTTTAAGCCATGTGGAATGATAGAGGTTATGAATAGAATATTTGACAATATGTCTCATAGGGAAAACACATCAAATGTTTAAGAAAATTACCATTGAAGATGGAATATCATGTTGTAAAGCCAAACTCCACTCATGATAAAGAGCCTTCTCTAATACATGTTACAATGGGAAATCTTTGTAGTGTATGGAGGCATCACATTATTAATACTAAATGTGATTAGCAAGTCTCAATAGGGAAAGATAATTGAAAAAATCCTTATTCAAATCAAAATGTGTGTTTGAGATTGTAATAGCATGGGAAATATTTGACTAAATTCTTCATCTAAACACAAAGGTAACAAGCATGGATAACAATCCACCACCATTCATATACCCACATAGGTTCCAATTATTAGACATAAGCATGGATACCAGTCCACCACCATTCAAATACCCATGCAAGTTCAAATTATTAGACATTGTATGTGAGGTGATTGAAAATATTATTTCATCAAATGAGATGGTTGGAGTTACAAAGGATGTGCAACATACTATTGAAAAAATGGAGATATAGAACACTAAATTGTAATATCAGAAAAAAAACATAAACAAAGAAAAGAAAACTCATTTTATTAATTCATAAATCTCCTCTAATTTATAGAGGATCTCAGTAACTAAACTAGAATATGAAGGTTCTAGGCTTCAAACACATGGATGGCTGCATGAGAGTAGGACTCAGTCTACATGAGGGTATTTCCATTTGTTACCGATATTGAAGCCGATATGTGACATGATCTATAGTTCAATTATAACAGCATGGTGACGTGGGAGTTGGGTAGCAATGCTTCTAACACTTCCCCTTAATTTCTATCATTAATATTTCATTATGTGGGAGAACTTACAAGAATAAATTTAAATCTATGCAAAATTTAAATAGAACATGGGTCCCAACATTAAGCCTTTCTAGGTATGCATTTACAACATAAATCTTTTGGTCCCTCTTATTACTATCACTTCATCTTGTCATTATATTTTGGGTTTTTAACTAGTTCATCCATAGCCATTTGAGATTTCCCCCAACTAATGAAATTAATTTTCTTTCGAGTTTCTCACCAAAACAAGTGGTTTTGCCTTATCATAAATCCTACAAAAAAATTAGATTTTGCACCCAAACAAGTGGTTTTTGCTTACGAAAAACCTTTCAAAAATATTTAGGTTTTTTCACTCAAACAAGTAGTTTTGGCTTACCACAAACCCTTCAAAAACTTTTAGGTTTTGCACACAAACAAGTGGTTTTGGTTTCCCACAAACCCTTCAAAATATTTAGGTTTATCACCCAAACAAGTGGTTTTGTCTTACCACAAACCCTTCAAATAATTTAGCAAATAAATCAACACTTTAATGATGTAAAAATTATCTTTAAGCTTTTCTCCTTTATGAAATCTCACTTTTCCTAGATATCTTGCTAGACGATGATTCTGATTGACTCGAACCATTTGTAATCCTTCTTGAAAAATCACACTTTGATAGATTTTTACTATTGCTCACACATGAACATTTTTAATTAAATAAGCCTTTGATCATACTTGTGAACCTTTTACAACTTGATCCATAGCTCCATCCAAAGTCCATTTTAAAGCATTTCTCCATAGAACTCTTTTTACACTCTATATTCCAAACTGTCTTTTCACAATGAGTCTTTAAACCACAAAAACTACATGGATGTAGATCCCAACACTTTTCTTTTGTGTGTCCTTTCTTGTTAAAATTTGACATATTATATATATTGTTTACATTGAAAAAATTTCATTAAACCCATATCATCATTTCTTTTATCTATCATATATCCTAGTCCTTCATAGTTTTGTCACATTGTTGGCTCAATAGGCTTTATGATTCCTTGTTCATATTTTCCAATCGTTTACCTTTGTAACATATTTTCTTAATGATATGCCAACCAACATTTTTGTCATCACAACTAATAGTATTTGATGCCACATTTTCATATTCTTTCTTACATTCTTTATCACAAACAACTTCAATAGAATGACACTTTTCTAGTGGTGAAGCCAAATCATGTACTACACTAAATATCACATACTAATTTTGGCTTCATACATGTATTTCTTTCAGTGATAGATTGATTTATTTTGTCCTTTAACAAGCATTGTCTTCTTTTAGTCTCTTAATTTTCTCCTCTAATTAATCATTTATTTTCTTATCACCATCAAAAAACTCTATTTTTTGTTCCATCTCTCAATTTCCTTCTATATAAACATTAATTTGATTTAAAAATTTACATCCTTCTACACTCGGTTAATGTCTTAGCTTTTTCAACTCTTCTTGAAAAATATTTTTTTAACATATTAAACCTATGTTTTATTTCTTCACCTTTATTAATTCTTCTTCTAGATTCTCTATTTCAGAAATTAAATTTGCATTTTCCCTTATGCCTTTTTCTCCCATTGCAATACTTGAATTACTTTCCTTCAAGAAACTTGGTGAAACTTGCCTACACTTTTAAATGCTGCTATATTATTTTGGATGTTCAATTTGATACAACTCATTAAATAAAGATTCAAGTTTTTGTAATGGAAGGGAATTTCTTTTGTAACCACAATTCTCAACTATAGAGGAAAAACATGATCAATCTCCCTACCATTATTTTCTTCTTTCACATTTTCATAGATTTGATCTTCTTGTATATTGTTGATGTCTTCAAACCATCAACACATTTGGGTGTGTGTAGGATCATGGTCAACCAAACTATGCCCTTAAGTGGCAATGGAAAATCAACAAATCAGGGTTATGTCAACTTGATGTGCAATTTTAAACTTGTTATGAATTTTCAATCAAAAAGTTTCTAGAAAAGAATTTGTTGGAGATTGAATTTAGTTTCTGAACTACTAGACCTTATCTGAACAAATAAAAAATTGATTGGTCAAAATTTTTAATTTTAATGTAGTAGTGCAAAAATTTCAAGACAAAAATAAGAAGTAGGTGTATGTCTAACCACCTTAATCAAAATCATATGATAATATTTTTTAATAAGATTCTAGATAAAAGAAGTAGACTCATGCCTGAATGTGACACATATTTTTGGGTATTTTTATTCCAAATAATTAATTAATTATGAATTTTCTCCTATAGCATTTTTAGAATACAAAAACTCTTATGTTTGACCACTTTAACTAATTCAAAACTTTACAAAATTTAATTTTAATTTAATTTTCCTTATAGTAGAAGAAGTATATAATGTGACACATCTTTTGGATTTCAAAAATGCTATACCATTTGAAAGTTATATTTGTTTTTCAATTAGTGTGTCAATCAACACTTTATGCGTAACTCCATTAGAAAATGAATAATAATTACTTGCTAAACTCATAGTTTGAAAAACATTACATTTAAGGAAAGATAAAAACATTCTTAAGAAACCCTTTTTATTTCATCAAAATTGGGTGGAAAAAAAGTCACTGAACACATGTTTCAAGTAAAAAATACACAAGAATAGGCTTCAAACATATTTTTAGGTCATTTTTAAAGTTGACCATGTAGGGTTGGTATTCAAAGCAATAATAGGCCTTATAAAGGTATTAATATTTTTGCTTGGTATCAGGATGGGTGAGAAAAAGTCAAAATAGATTTTGAAATGCTTTGAGGCATTTCAGAACTACATATTTTTTAGATCGTCACTTTTTGGCACACCGTGATCCTACACATACCCATTTGCCAAATCTCACTCTCATATTTTCTTTTTCGAATCTTCATGGGTGTCTATATGGAATATCAAGAATATAAGTCCACTTTGAAAGAAAAAAATAAATAGAAACACTAGAGACAATCCCTAATATTTATACTTAAAAAAATTGGAGAACTTCAAGCAGTTGGCAACATGCATTCATATTACAGCACTAGACTTGATTTTAGTGGCTGCAAATAAACAATCATCAGCCTAGAAATAACCAATCATCAACTCCATTAAAGAGAAAAAAGAAACATACTATTTATTTCACTCAGTCTAGCATATCCAAGCCTACATAAAATACCTAAATCATAGCCCAAGGATCAAAATATGTTGTGATACCATGTTGAAAAAATGGAAATATAGAACACTAAACTATTATATGAGAAAGAAATATAAACGAAGAAAAGAAAACTTATTTTATTAATTTATAAATGTCTATATTAACCATGGTACATCAATTTTGGATATGCCTCCAATTTATAGAGGATCTTAGTAACTAAACTAGAAAAGGAAGGTTCTAGGCTTCAAACATATGGATGGTTGCATGAGACTAGGACTTTGTCTATAGGAGGATGTTTGCATGTATTAGCAATATTGAAGGCAATATGTGACATGATTTGTAGTTCAATTATAACTACATGGTGACATGGGAGTCAACCATCAATTCTTCCAACACGTACAAATATATTTTAGACTTTTCTTCATGCAATAGCTATAAGCAATTAGTTATGAGTTGAGCTCCACAAATTTACATGTATCATCTATGCACCATGTTTAGATTGATGAATGTAATGGTCATGGGTAAAGATGTAAGTATCGAGCCTATGAAATAGTCTATAGATCAAATGAAATAGTTGTGCCATCCTTCAAACCCGAGCCATGGTGGGAGCTTTAAAATTATGTTTAGGAAGATGTTCAAGGATTTTCATTAAGAACACCACATGCAAAAGCTCTCCAAAGTGCTCATGCTAAGTGTTTGATCAAATACAAGCATGTATCAAGCATTTAATGAGCTTGTCCAATGGAACTTAGATGCAACATTGGCAGAGACATGTCAGATGTTGAGGCAATAAATTATTTGCCAAAAATTCCTCAAAGGCATGTGGATATTATTATTTCAACATTTGATGCTTGATGGGTAACAAATCATCCAATATGATCAACACAATGGAAGATATGTATGGAAGATCTATTCACACCACTATGATAACCTTTCCATTGTTCAAAGAATTATAATGAATAGAAGAACATGATACTCTTAGCAAATGCAGATGGAAAGCTATCTTAGTGAATTCAATAATGGATCTTTACATTCAATATAGATTCTCTAATTATAATTTTGTAAATTGTGACCTTGATCTTTTTTTGTGAGAAAGTAATCATTTGACTATTTTTTTGTGGAAAATTCTAAGGTACAAATTAACCTTGTCAAAAATGCGGAAAAAAAGAAGGTATTTATTAAGTCAAAAATTAAGAAATTTATTTTGTAAAGTCCATAAATATGAGATCGTTTTTAATGTAAAAGGGGGATCTTTATGTTCAGGTGAAATTCTAGAGAAACTTGTAAAGGGACTTTTGGATTTGCATTATACACTATGTTTTCTTAAACTTGTATATTGTAAAGAAAATAATGAAGAGCTCATTTAGTTGCATTCCTCAAATGTGTTCGGTGTTTATTAAATCACTTCTTGTATATTGAGTCAATGATATTTTTTGTAATAGACCAGTCTAAGAGTCTTCCTATTGTATGTATTGAATCTGAGAAAATGTATTAATTTTATGGTATCTTGTTATGAATATATCTAAATAGCATATCTTTTTTTATGTCAAGGTTCGTCATTCATGTTTTTTCATCATTGCATTTGTCTACTTAAAATCCCCTTGTAATCATTCACCCACCAGGGAGTTCCATTCAATATGCATAGGTCTATCAATCAGGTTTTTGGTATTCATTTTGTTTAGTTTTTTAATTTTTCCTTTTGTACTTTTAGGTGAGAAGTACACAAAAATACCAATTTTAATTTTTGTATATTTTTAATTAACTTTTATATATTTGAAATTATATAATGTTTTAAATTATAACTTTTATAAAATAAACAAAATTAGATAATTCAAATGAATAATTAAAAAAATATTAAAAACGATAAAAAAAAATATAGACAAAAATCAAATATATTTATTTGACTTTAGAATAGTTTAAAATACAAATAAGACTTCTACTAGCTTATGTATACTTATATATCTATAATACACCAAGAGTAATCCTGCTGAAGGCACCTATTTTCAACAAATCGTAAGGTTTCTTTGTGTGGTTTAGGATTTGATGAAAAATAGGTGGCCCGAGAAGGCTTACTCTTGGCATATATATATAAAAGCTAGTTGTAGTCATCGGGCACCAGGAAGACATTTTTGAAGATTTTGGATAATAATAATAATTATTTTTCTTACTTTTTTAATTTTTAATTTTTTATAAAATAGTTATCATTTTTTTTCAAATAGATCATTTTTTTTTAAATCTATTATGTGTTAGAGTAAATAATTAATATCTAATTATTTATTCTATTGCTTAAGTTTACTTAGGTCATGCATTTATTTAATATTTCATATTTAATGCATGTAGTGGTTAGTTGTTGACAACACGGGAGTTTGTTTCCTTCTAGTTGTCACACTTATCTTCTACCACCTTCCAGCTTGTTCTACAAGCTTTCATGAGCTCTTTATATTCGGGCTCTCTCTCATTGTATTTACACATCATAACAACATCATTTCTTATTGTAAATACATTTTCTTCTTGTGTTTGCATTATGATGGCTCTCATGTCCGTTTAGGGTTTTGCCCGTGCTCCATGCTCCTCCCCTTCTATGGCTTCTCTTTGACAGGTTTTCGCATGCAGGTGATCTTGGCGTCTTCGGAGTTGGCTTTCCTCAACTCCAACATGGTATCAGAGCCTTCCTGCTGCTGCTTCGTTGAAGAAATTTTGAAGCCGTGATTTGAAGTCACAAACCCTAGTTTGTTTGTGCATTTTTTCTTCAAATCAGGGGATCAGCAAATTTTTGAAGCACTTTGGGCCCAAACAGACATCACCAATGGATCCGGAAGGCTGTTTGCAGTCAGGATTCATATAAATTTTTTCGATTTTGGAGACAGAGCTCCGAGAGGCAATTTTTTTTTTGCTTGCAGGGGTGTGCCGTACGGTCGTACGGACGTAGCGACGGATTTTTTTTTTAAAAATATATATTTTCGGCAGCGCCGCCAACGCGCCACCGCGGGGCCGCCACCGCGCCACCCGCGCGCTGCCCGCACTCCGCCGCGGCCCGGCCTCCTCCCGGCCGCCGCCCATCCTCCGCCCTCCGCCGGTAGCTCCTCTATCTTCGCCGCCCTGCGGCCACCTCCTCCCAGCTCCACCGCTCAGCTGGATAGCTCCGCCTCCAGTCAGCGCCAGCTCTACAGCATTTATTGCCCAGTCCGCGACACGTGGCATCTTCTGCCACATCGTGTGACTGACACGTGGCAGGCGCGCCACGTGCCACATTGCCACGTGGCCCCTACCACGTCATCATCCCTACCTGCCACATGGCATTTTTTTTTGCGGCGACGACCTCCAAGCCGTCAAATTTAATCGCATGACTTGCTGACGTCAGCGCGATGTCATCAACCTGCCTTGCACCTCTCCTGATTTGGTTTTGGACCTACTTGTGGTTTTTTGGCCATAACTTTTGCATACGGAGGTATTTTTCCAATCCAAAAGAAGCACCAAAAAGCTGGTTCCGAGAAGGAGATTTTGGTGTAGGTATTTTTTGGTTTTGATGCTTTTTTATTGCTCATTTTTTCTGTTAAAGTCTGAAGTCTTGTTTTTGACTCCGGCATGCATATCTTTTGCGTCCCATGCCTGTTTTTTGAAAACTTTATATTTCTGGAAAGCTGGTTCTGTGTACTTTTCAGAACTGTAGTCTTTTTTCTTCTTTTTTGGCCTCTACTCTTTCTATCATAGTTTTGGCATTTTTGCTCTATGGTGGATATTTTGAGTGTTTTAGGCCCGAGGATCATTTTCCTGGCATGGTTTGCTTTCTTTTCGGCTGTACTTTCTTTTGGTTCAGCTCTTTTTCAGTTCTGATCATTGTAGCTATCCTTTTGAAGAACCTTTTATTCTCGCACTGAGATAAATTGTCACTTTTGTATTTCGGGAGTCATGAACATTGTTTTGAGTCAGCTGTGCATGCACTATTTCATAAAGCACCATGAGGGGGATTATTTTTTTGCTGTTTTAGGCATTCTCCCTTTGTCAAGTGAGTGTCCCTTCCACGACATTAGCCCCATGCAGAGTTAGTTAGACCGTGTCTTTATCGGTGTCTGTACTTCTTTTCCTCTTTCCTCGTTCTTGGTTCATTTGCAGGAGATTTTGGCTCACCTTCTCAGTTGCCTGTCATCACACCCCGTCTGCATTAAGGGGGGGTTATACTGTGTTCTAATGCATCCATGGTTCGATGGTTCGATAGTGTGAACTATGTATTCAGTGGTTGATCCTATATACAACGCGATTGCAGTGGCTGGCTACCTATGCATTTCGGTGAGATGGATCATCTACCATATAGACATGCTCAGTTTGTGCCTTCTTCTTCCATGGAGGTTTCTTTAGATCAACAGTTTGGTAGATTTGCGACTTCTTCATGCTTCAGTGATGCTGCTTCTTCATGATCACTCTTTGTTCCTATTTTAGGGGACAATTTCCCTAGTTGGAGACTTCTTCAGCTCTTCACTAGGTTCTTACCTCTTTTTGGGGGAGGGTTTTTCCCATGTGGTTTTCTCTCTTTTCTCGCTTACAGAGGTTGCATTTCTTCTTGCATTGTACTTGGGTACCTAACCTGGCCTCGTTGCCAGGACCCATTATGCATTCATCTTAGTTTTGTGAGCTTAAGGCATTTCCCTAAGTTGCACTTAAGGGGGGGTGTTAGAGTAAATAATTAATATCTAATTATTTATTCTATTTCTTAAGTTTACTTAGGTCATGCATTTATTTAATATTTCATATTTAATGCATGTAGTGGTTAGTTGTTGACAACACGGGAGTTTGTTCCCTTCTAGTTGTCACACTTATCTTCTACCACCTTCCAGCTTGTTCTACAAGCTTTCATGAGCTCTTTATATTCGGGCTCTCTCGCATTGTATTTACACATCATAACAACATCATTTCTTATTGTAAATACATTTTCTTCTTGTGTTTGCATTATGATGGCTCTCATGTCCGTTTAGGGTTTTGCCCGTGCTCCATGCTCCTCCCCTTCTATGGCTTCTCTTTGACAGGTTTTCGCATGCAGGTGATCTTGGCGTCTTCGGAGTTGGCTTTCCTCAACTCCAACATTATGGATATGGTTGTAGCTAGGCTTAGGGTTTAGAGTGCAATTATTAGTTCTATTTTCATAAGGTAAGTATAAAAGTATTCTTTTAAATATTTTAAACATATTGTATATGTAGTACTTTAGTTGTAAAATTTGAACACGACTTGTTTTCTTCAATTTAGTATAATGTTATTAATTTATTCAACTTTGAATTATGTATACCTTAAATTTATATGTTGTATTCTTAGAGTTAGGAACATGGTTATGGATAGGGACACAAATAGACTTAGTGAAAGGGTTCCTCATTAGAAGTAGGGTTATAGTTAGATTTGACATTAGGAATATGGCTAGGGGAACAAATAGGCTTAGAGTGAGGGTTAGCGTTAGGAGTTAGATGAGATTAATATTAGAGGGTAAACATTATTATTATGTTTACAATTACAATTAAATTGTATTATGGTTATGGTTATAATTATGATTTTGTGTTAGGATTAGGGTTACTCTCTCTCTCTCTCTCTCTCTCTCTCTCTCTCTCTCTCTCTCTCTCTCTCTCTCTCTCTCTCTCTCTCTCTCATGAATTAATATTCCATTTAAATATACCTTCTCTTAACACATATACATATACCTTCTCTTACTCTCTATTTCTCTCCCCTACTGTTAGCTCCCTTTATATTAAAAACAAAATATAAACCACTCTCACTCACACACACACACACACATACACATCCCTTTCTACTTTGTCTAGATATGCCCCCTAATAACCATCTCTATTATTGTACCCTCCTTCATCTTACCATCATTTTCCTCTCTAGCACCGCCCACCCTCCCCCCTACCCCATCTCTCTTAAAAATAAAATATGAGGATCTCTCTCTGATCCCCTGTCTATAGCTAGGCTTAGGGTCTAGAGTGCAATGCAGTATTAGTTCTATTTGCATAAGGTTAGTATCAAAGTATTCTTCTAGATATTTTAAACATATTGTATATGTAGTACTTTAGTTGCATAATTTGAACACATGACTGGTTTTCTACAATTTAGTATAATGTTATTAATTTATTGAAACTTGAATTATATATACCTTTAATTTATATGTTGTATGTTTAGAGTTAGGAACATGGTTATGGATAGGGACACAAATAGACTTGGTGAAAGGGTTCCTCATTAGAAGTAGGGTTATAGTTAGATTTAGCATTAGGAATATGGCTAGTGGAATAGTTAGACTTAGAGTGAGGGTTAGGGTTAGGAGTCAGGTGAGATTAATATTAAAGGGTAAATAGTATTATTATATTTATAGCTACAATTAAATTTTATTATGGTTAGGGTTATAATTATGATTTTCTATTAGGATTAGGGTTAGTATTATATTATAGTTAATCTAGATTCATATTAAGGTATACATGCATTTGGTTAAGGTTATATTGGTTAGGATAAAGTTTACAATTAGAGTTTAAGGTTGGGGTTATGGGCAGGGTAAGAGTTAGAGTTAAGACTTCTATTATGCCCCCTAGTCACCCCCCCCCCCCCCCCCCCCCCCCTCTCTCTATCTCAAACATAAAGTATGAGGATCTCTCTAACTCTCTACTCCCCTATCCCTTTCCACTTTCTCTAGTTATGGCCCTAGTCATCTCTCTCTCTCTCTCTCTCCCTAGTTATATATATATATTCCCCTTAACCTCCCTCCCTCTCTTTATCTGTTCCCCTATCTTTCTCTCAACACCTCCCTCCCTCCACTATCCATTACCTCTCTTTCTCTATATATATACCACCTAATCACCCTCTCTCTACTCTTATCTCTAAGTTCCCTTTCTACTATAAATATAATAGGAAATAAAAAATCAAGAGGATTGATAGAGTTCTTCAATCATTGGGCCAGTGCCACTGTCAAATTCAGTTAGAAAATTGCCTAGCACAATCCTACCACCTGGTCCCTAGTACATTTTGTGAATAGTTGGATTACACAGGCTATCTAGTTTCACTTTATGTTTCTATGCACTGATGGATCAGAAAGTACCACCTTATGAGTTAGTTGGCCACCTGATTCTTTGTAGCCGATAAGATGCTCTATAGATCAAAAGTAGCTTCTTCAAACAATTTTTATTCCAATTGGGTCATGTAGTTTTGTAAGAAATTGACATGGTTCTGCCAATTTGTGGAATTTTTTTACAATTTCTTCCTCAACCAATTTTATAATTTAGATTTGAATTATTAACAATGTAAAGGTCTCTCCAATCTAGATATATAAGATTCATATGAAACTAATCAACCTCTGGGAATTATGAAAGACTCAAATAATTAAATAAATCTTGAAGACATGGACATATTATCAATTTCTAAACCAGAGAGTATATATCTTTAAAATTGATATAAAAAAAACTAGATCCGCTTGAATTAAACATTCAAGAAAAAAATAAAAAATCTTGTAATTGGGCTTCCATCCATTCCTATCACCAACCTCCAAATCAAGGAAAACATCAAATAACCCTTAAGGATCCAATGTGAGAACTATGGAGATCCTGCTCAATCCAATCCCATGTATTTCTCTACAAAACAAAATAAACAAATCTATTATGTAAATTATGGTTGAAATAAAGGAAAAATGATAGGGAAATGAATGGGTATATAGGGGAGTGTAGTGCAAATATTTGACTCGCACAACAAGATAATTGAACTAAATCACCTTCGAAAAAGCATACATTTAAACTAGTTTTTTTTTTGAATCAACATATCTATAGATGACATTATTAATTGTTGTTGTTAAATGATGAGGTACTGGTTAGTATCCTTGTGTATAAGAGTGGGGCATTTATGTTTCAAAGGCTTCTTGATATCCATCTATTATTCTTGAATTTCTATTTGTAACTGTAGGAATTTAAATCAATTCTTCAAAGCTATGAATGAATTTTAAATTGTCAATTTAAATTTTTATTTTTTTATTTCAATCCATTGTAATTATTAGATTATAGGAATAGTTTGATTTTTGTTTACATGGCATATTCTCTTGTTGGAATTTGTTTCTACCATTATATATGCCTCTCGGCATAATAACTATTATAATTATTAATCAATTTTTTTATAAATTCATATTCACATTCACATGAATGTCCATCATATTTTGTGTTAAAAGATTTCAATGATAAATCAAACATTTTTATGATGATGTGTGCAAATGCTATAAGCTACAAAGACTCTATTGGGTATATGTTGATGTTTCTCAAATCAAATTTTGCCTGCACATGATCAGATGTTTCTCTCGCATTTTTCATACCATGTGGGTCTACCATGTGCACATGACATGTTATCTATCCTGGATTTAGCTCAAAATATTTTCTACTGACCTTATCGTCTAAACATTTCAATTGATTATTGCATTAGTTGGATGAAGGGGTATTCATAGAGTTAGATTCAATTCGTATTACCCTTTCCTTCAAATATATTTTAGTGATCTTGAACATTATTCTCAATAACAAAAAGATAACAAACACAAAAATATAAAGTCTTCTATGTTAGAGTTGGGGTAGAAATAAAGGAATAAATTACAAATTTAATAAGTTACCTGATTATGTGAGACCTTGGAGCCACCTATTTGTGTTTAAACTACCAAGTAGACAAATACTTGATACCAAGATCGTGAAAAGCAATTTAGTCCAAGGATTAGCTATTTCCTATACTCAACTAAGAGGTCTTTAGATTTGGACCCAACTTCAACAAAATCGTAAAGATTTTCTACTCTTTAGGCTCTACAAAACCAAGGCAGGTGCACCTGAGGGATAAGAAGATTCAAAACTTGATACTATCTTCACACTTCATTCATTCAATGACATTCTACTATGATACTCATCCCTTATAGTAGATGTTTGGTCATGATTCTTCTCAGATTTATAAGTAATTCTAGGTAACAACAACTAACTAAAACATAGAGATTAAATGCAAACACGTATTGACCAGCCATGATACTCTTCATACATTTAAAGTAAAATTAATTGCAATTTTAAGATTTTGCTTGATGCTTATCTATGATCTCTTCATATGCAAACTGAAATAATTGATTAGTTCCTCATCCATTGGGATTTAGAGTCTACCCAACTATATGACCTAATTGACTGCATTACAATCAACATTATCAGTAATTTTCCCTAAAACTCATTCTTATGCATATCCTTCTTACTGCTTAGAAATTCTATCATATTCACTGAAGCATTTACTTAATTCATTGAATTAAAAGAAATAATGATTCAATAGACAACCTATCCAAGTTGCATTAAATTGAACAAGCTTTGCTCATACAACGTCAAGATAACTAGTCAATAACAGTGGAGACAAGACTCAGAGAAAACAAATATGATAGTGATTCATCTTTATATTAATTCTCTATGAAAATTATGTAACATTGGAATAGTACTCAAAATAACTCAAAACTAAACAATCTAATCCTTCAAAGCCAAGGTATCTTCAGATTTGCAGAGAAAATACATCACAAAATTTGCATCAAGAAAACTGGACCAAATAAAACTAGCAAAAAACTAAAAATTGCACAATAGTTTGGACCCCCTCTCTAGCCTTGGAATCTCACTTATATAGCATGAGATGCAACAAACTTTAGGCATAGAGAGTATTGATAGTTTTCCTTAAGAAATAAAAATATTTACAAAACGTATTGTCATAAAAGACAAAAATTGGTGCAACATAATGATGTGTATCATGAATATTATTTTGTCGGACCACTTCTATTGCAGCCTCTTTATTGGTAAGGAATTTTGTGATTGGGACTAATTATGATACTTGTGATGGACTTGTTTTTGATATTTTAAAATTGAGCTTAACTTGTGGTTCTCCATCCAAGTCATCATGTACTGACAAACTGACAATTACAATTGATTCTCCTACTCCCATGTCATCAATTTGGACCTCTATGCTTGTTATTGCAGTTGATTGCTTATCTTTGTCTTCTTCTTCTTTAACCGAGGCATCAATTGTTCACAACTCATCTTGTTAATTTTCATCTTCATCAATTTCACCAAGTTCTAAATGCTTTACATGTACAAAATATGCCATCCACTTGTAAAAAAGTGTGTCATCTAGCCAATTAAAATTCTTAATCTCGTGTTGTTTCTTCAACGCGTGCTTCTAGTTCATCTATTTCAATAAACTCTTCTCTAAAAGAATCATAAAATATTTGAACTTTATCAACTTCTTCAATTGTATTTTCCCACCATGGATGTCCCTTTTCATTTATGACCCTATTCCTCCTAAGCCATAATGGATCATCCAATTCCTTGGCCCATTCCTCTTTATCTTTTAATTTATCCTTTTTATTTAGTGCATGGGGGAAGAGTTCAAAGTTTCTACTCCTATATTTTGAAAGATAGTTTATGATTCTCCTCTGTAATGCAATTTGTTTATTATCAAACTTGGAGAGATCATTAGTCAAGTCAAAAGTCTTTTCTATTTGGTCACAAGATAAACTGATAACTGAAAAACATAAAAGGGTGACATATTTGTCCTTGTTGTTCCATTTATTGACAATTGGCTTTAGAGTATCCTCATTTCCTTTCAGCTCATTCCATATGTTTATTGCTTTTCCCAATTATTTATAGAATGTGGGCCAACCAATTTTATCTACCAAATACATAATTTATTTCCTCAACTTGTCCTCATACTAGATATCTAGTTCCACATGCAATGCCTAGAGTTTGTTCTTTTCTTCTTCAAAATCTTCTACAATATAATATTGAGGTCTTTGTGGGATATCTGGCATTTCTATAAGAGGAGCTGGTTTAAAAGGCTCAACTAGAGGATAAGGGTAAGTAATTCTAGGTCTTCTAGACCATCTTGTCACCTTATTCTCTAGCTCCATTCTTTTTTACACTTCTTTATTGTAAGCCCCGAGAACTTATTCATTTTTTTCTTGTAATTCTAAATTTTCCTTTTTCTCCCTCAAGGTTATGGCTAGCATGAGGTTGGATGTTCCAACATTTAGTTATGTGGACTCCTCATTTGTAGTATCCTCTACCCTTTTTACAATCATGTTTCCTATCATGTTAGTATCATTAGGTTGAGATGAACTGGCTCTAGATCCTCTTCTTATTGACCAAATCACTAATGCAACATTATCCTCACTGAATTTAGCACCTCTTAGCTCCTTTTTCATCTGCCCTTAACTACTTGGTAATAGTGTTAAAGACCATAGCATCTGCAATGTCCCAATTTAATAGAAGCAAGACCACAGATGATTTTATCATTCTTCTTCCTTCTTTAGGGGTGAAGCTTTTAAACTCTTGCATCATCTCATCCTTTATTTGATCTTGTATGGATGCCTCTTCCATTTCAGGATGCTCTGCCTTCCTCTTATTACACCTTTCTTCAAATTGTTTAATATTTGTTCTCGGTGCAAATTGAAAAACAACTCTTCATTTAACAAAACTGTCATAAAAAAGAAATATTAATTTGTGGTGATTGATCAAGGAAGTACTATACATACTTCATAAAAAAAAATGGTTTTATTCGTCGATTCACCACTAAAGTTTGGGCTACTATTTTCCAATTTATGGGCAACATGTTGTAACCCTAAAGTGGCAAAAATACTTGTATAAAAGGGCTTAGGGTTAGGGATTGTTTCATTATGAGTGATACAAAAATTGGCTCTTATGGTGGTATTAATTTGTAAGGGATTACAAGATTGTAATAATGTTGTAATCACTAGATTGTAATAATATCGAACTTGCTATTTGGTGGACATAGCCTAGGGTTTGGATGAACCACATTAAATCTTGGTGTCTTCTATTATTTTCTATGTGATCTATTATTTTTTGATATTATTTATATTTGCATTTAATTTTTATTTCTGTCTGAGGTTTAATCCTAACAAGTGGCATCAGAGCGAGGTTATTTTACAATTATCTTTTGTAGGAAAGTCTCATGGTTGAGTGGGAGTGATGGCAGACGAGGGTAAGCTGAGGGTTGACAAGTTCAATGGGTAGAACTTTCAATTATAGAAGATGAAAATGGAAGACTATCTTTATTAGAAGGATTTATGGAAGCCATTGGAAGGAAAAACCAAGAATCAAGGATCTATGTCAAATGATGACTGGGATATTTTAGATAGAAAAGCACTTGGAAGCATTCAATTATGCATGGAACCACTGGTGACATTTAATATTACAAAAGAGAAGACAATAGAAGAGTTGATGAAAACCCTAGTGATGTTGTATGAAAAGCCCTCTACTTCAAACAAGGTATTTCTCATGAAGCATTTATTTAATATGAAAATAGTAGAAGGTGGATCTGTTGCAAATCATTTAAATGATTTTAATACTAACTAATCAGTTATCTTCTATGGGTATCAATTTTGATGAAGAAATTAGGGATCTCTTGATTTTTTGTTCTTTGCCTAAAAGCTAGAATGGCTTGGTAATGGCTGTGAGTAATTTTGTTCTTGCATCTAGTACCCTAAAATATGATAATGTGATCGGTGTCATTTTGAGTGAGGAAATTCGCAGGAAATCCTCAGCTGCATCTACATTAGGAAGTGCTTTGAATGCACAAAGCAAAGGCAGAATGACTGAGAAAGGAAGTAATTCCAGAAGTAGTGGGAAATGAGAGGAAAGTCAAAAGGGAAGAGGTCTCAATCGAGAGGACCAAACAACTATTGGTACTATGGAAAACTAGGGCATAAAAATAAAGATTGTTGGAGTTGAAAGAAAGATGAAGGAGATAAACCAGATAGAGACAAAGAGGCAAACGTGGTAATTAACAAATCTAAAGAGGATGCCTTGCTTCTATCTTTAGAAAGTGTTGATGATTCGTGAGGTTTAGATTCTAGTACTTCATTTCATGCTACACCTCATAGAGGTTATCTCATTGAGTATGTCCAAGGGGATTTTGGGCTTGTTTATTTGGGGCATAACGAACCCTGTTAGATTTCTGGAAAGGGAAAAGTTAATATTAAGTTGTAGAATGGGAATCATTGGCTACTACATGAGCTAAGACATGCTCTAAGACTGAGTAGGAATTTAATTTTAGTAGGGAAACTCGGTGATGAGGGTTGTGCAGTTACTTTTAATGATAAAAATTAGAAGGTTTCGAAAGGTTCCCTTGCAATAGAAAAAGGTGTGAAAGCAGGCACCTTATATCTTTGTATAGGTCATATTGTTACTTCTACTTTAATTGTTTCAGAAAGAAATGAATGTTCAGGAATAGTTTCTGCAGTTGAGCAGGAAGAACAAATAGCTATTGTAGATTATGATACAGTGTTGTGGCACAACAGACTTGGGCACATGAATGAGAAAGGTATGAAATTACTTCAGTCAAAGAAAGTTTTACCAGGTCTAAAATGTGTTAATATGGATTTATGTGAAAGTTGTGTGTATGGAAAACAAAAGAGAGTGAGTTTTGTGAAGATTGGGAAGGAAAATAAAAGAGAAAAATTAGGGCCTGTACATACATATGTATGGGGACTAGCTCAGGTATCTTCCCTTGGTGGATCTCATTATTATGTTACATTTATTCACGATGCAACTAGAAAAGTATGGATTTATTTCCTTAGATAGAAATTTGATGTATTTCAAACTTTTAAGAAATAGAAATGCTTGGTTGAAAATGAGACTAGTAAGAAATTAAAATATCTTAGATCTGATAATGGTGGTGAGTATTATAGTCATGAATTTAAGGATTATTTCTCCACTAATGGTATTCATAGACAAAAAATTGTTTCAAGGACTCAACGGGAAAATGGAGTGGCTGAATGCATGAACAGGACTATAATGGAGCATACAAGGAGCATGAGGTTGCATGCTAGGTTGCCCTTACACATATGGGAGGAGGTTATCAATACTGTTGTATATTTGATTAATAGAGGTCCCTCTATTCCTTTGGGTTGTGGTATTCCAGAGGAAGCATGGATTGGTAAGAAGGTGTGTTATTCTTTTCGCATTTGCTCATATAAATTTTGAGAATAGAACCAAGTTGGAAGCTAAGTCAAAGAAATGTGTATTTTTTGGATATGGAATTGATGAATTTGGTTATAGGCTTTGGAATTCTGAAAATCATAAAATTGTAAGAAGCAACCTGGATGTAATATTCAATGAGAAATGTTGTACAAAGATATGTTGTAGCAACATAAGAAAAAAGAAGATGATTATGTAGTGTTGGATTATACTTGAAAAGATGATGTTCCAAAAATTTCTCATCATGTGCAACAACCACAACAACAAATACCACCCACACCAGTGAATGTTAGATAGTCAAAAAGGCTAATTAGACCTCTAAAAAGATTTTCTCCCTCTTTGTATTATATTTTACTAATAGATGTTGGTGAACCTAACTGTTATGATGAAGCTATGCAGGTGGATACTAAGATTTAGTGGGAGTCTTCCATGAAAGATGAAATGGACTCTTTGTTGAAAAATAAGAGTTGAGATTGGTGCAAGTTGCCTGCAGGTAAAAGTGCTTTACAAAATAAATGGGTTTATAGGTTAAAAGAAGATGATAGAGGTAAGAAAAGATTTAAAGCTAGGTTAGTGGTAAAAGGATTTGCATAGAAAAGGGGCATTGATTTTGATGAGATATTTTCTCCTATTGTTAAGATGACTTCTATTCACACTTTTTAAAGTATTGTGGCTACTGAAGATTTGCATTTAGAGCAGCTTGATGTTAAAACAACCTTCCTTCATGGTGATTTGGATGAAGAGATATATAATGCTCATCCATAGGGCTTTGACGTCAAAGGTAAGGAGAACTTAGTGTGCATATTGAAGAAAAGTTCATGTGGCTTAAAGAAAACACCTTGGCAATGGTATCTAAAATTTGATAATTTTATGCATAAGCATGGATTTAGTAGGTGTCATTCAGATCATTTTGTTTATTTTAAGAGGTTGGATGATGACAACTACATTATTTTATGTTTATATGTTGATGATATGCTTGTAGCTGGGTCTAACATGGATCACATTAAGGGGTTGAAATGCCAGTTAGCACATGCATTTGCTATGAAGGATTTGGGAGCAGCAAAACAAATCCTTGGTATGAAGATTTGTAGAGATAGGAAGAATAGGAAATTGACACTATCTCAGGCTGATTATGTTGAGAAGGTATTGCAATGTTTCTCTATGGAGAATGCTAAAGTTGTTAGCACACTTTTACCTAGTCATTTGAAGTTCACTAAAAAGATGTGTCCTAAGACACAAGAAGAGGAGGATAAGATGTCCAAGGTACCCTATGCTTTAGATGTATGAAGCTTGATGTATGCTATGGTATGAAGAAGGCCAGATATTGTACATGTAGTGGGATTCATTAGCAGATATATGAGTCATCTGGGAATTGAGCATTGGAATGCAGTAAAATGGATTCTCAGATATTTGAGAGGAACATCTAGTAAGTGTTTACACTTTGGGGGCTCTACTACTTACTTAAAGGGCTATGTTGACTCAAATTTGGTAGGAGATATTGATACCAAGCGAAGTACTATAGGTTATGTATTTATTGTTGGTGGGGCAGTGGTGAGCTGGGTTTCTAGGTTACAAAAGGTTAATGATTTGTCCACTATAGAGGTAGAGAATGTTGCTACTATAGAGATAGCCAAGGAGATGATATGGCTTCAGTTCTTCTTGGAAGAATTGGGAAATCGAATTATTTGTTTACCGATAGTTAGAGTGCCATTCATCTTGTAAAAAATTCACCTCTACATTCAAAGACTCAAAACATTCAGTTGCGGTACCATTTTATTTGGTCAGTTTTTGATTATGGATAGTTAAAGCTAGATAAGATACATATAGATGACAATCTAGCATATATGTTTACAAAGATAGTGACAAGGGCAAAGTTGAATTCCTCTTCAGCTTTGGTTGGTCTTCTAGACTTAACAAGAATAAAATAACAACAGAGTCCAAGGTGGTTTGATCCAGTGGCAGCCTCATGGAGTAGTGGAATAGCTACAAGATCAGTCTCCAAGTGGGAGATTGTTGTCTTGTATGGAGTCTAATCAGTCACCAAGTGGGAGATTGTTAGTTTGTGGTGACTAATCAGGGAAGTACTATACATGCTTCATAAAAATAAAAATTGGTACTAATCACCAATTCATAACTAAAGTTTGGGTTAGTATTTGCCAATTTATGGCTGACATGTTGTAACCCTAAAGCAACAAAAATACTTATATAAAAGGGCTTATGGTTAGGGATTGTTTCATTATGAGTGATGCAAAAATTGGTTCTTGTCGTGGTATTGAGCTGTAAGGGATTACGAATTGTAATCATGTTGTAAACATTGGATTGTAATAATATTGGACTTTCTATTTGGTGGATGTAGCCCAAGGTTTGGGTGAACCATGTTAAATCTTGGTGTCTTGTGTTCTTTTCTGTATGATCTATTATTTTCTAATATTGTTTATATTTGCATGTAATTGTTATTTCTATCTAAGGTTTTATCCTAACAAGAAATTCATGACTATCTTGTTCTACTATAGGGTCCAATTCCCATCATCTATAATCAACAACAATTAACACAAGGCTGGGCATGGGAGGTTCTTGAGCATTTCCTTCTTCTAATTTGGTGAAAATAATAAAACCCCCCCTTGGGATCCTAATTGCTCCACTTTCTCTTTAGTGAGCTATTCATCTCCTACATACAATGGGGATTGAGTGGGTGAGTAATCTTCTATTTGGGATACTTGTTTTTCTTTTATCTTTTGCCTCTTGGGCTTTGGCTCTTCAGGCCTCTCTTCCATAACAATACTAGTTGATCCAACTATCTGTTTACCCTTGTCAACTACATTCTCTTTATTTTTAATGATATTATAACCATACCTCCTCTGAATAACCAATTTCTCTAATCCTACTGGAGGGGTAAAACATAAAATTTTCATTATTTCTCAAGCCTTGTTAAGATAAGTTTTGATAAAAAAATGTTTTCTTTTCATTCATAGCCTCCATAAACCCTAGAAAAATGATCATTAACTTATTCAAATTATCTACCTCTATCTTTGCATCTTTTAAAGGATTACAATCTTTGTCAAAATAATTAACAAATTCTAAAACCTTGGAATAAACTCTCCATTTCTCTTTTTTGATCTCTTGTTCCTCAAGAGAGAATTCATTTCTTATTATATCTTCAAGGAAGTAGGGTTGATGTTTTTTAGTCGTAGTCTTAGTCCTCTATCTAAATATTTTAAAAACTCCTTCACTATCATTGAAGTTATCATGAGAGATAGCCATTTTGTATGGGTCTAAGAATTTATATAGAAACAACTAACCACCTTTTGTGGTTATAAACTAGTGGGTAACTATACAAGATGGGAAAATAGAGACCCTAGACCAACCAGTCAATTGTGCTTCCTCGAAACCACCTATTTTCCATAACATCTCAATTATTCCCACCTTAAGAGGTACTTGGTAGGGAAGCACATGTGGAGTTCCTTGGAATCGATATAATCTAAATATTGTTGACACAGGGAAGCTAGGGTTATCCATAAGCCTAATAAAGTCTAGCAATGCCTTAGGTGTCCTAGTATTATCCTTTAATAATAGGCTCCTCAACCTATATGTGAAGTATTTATCAAATCTCACAAAACTGGCCTCCTCTGCATCCCAAGTCATATATGCACTCCATAATTAAACTGGTAGAGATTCTCCTTCATATTCTCTATTCAACATTGTTTCCATTTCAAAGAAGGTAACTCCCTTATATAAAAACATATGCATCAATAAAGAATAGTATCCAAATGTTTTCTCAATTTTGGGCTTTGCAATCCCAATTAGACCTATGTGAATCTCTTCTGCTAGATAGGATGCAAAATAAAAAATAATATCCACACCAAAGGTAGAGATTTGTGTCATCATATACATGAACTTTATTGGCATAAACTCTTGTTCATCTTCACCAAAAACCTTTCAAAAAGTCATGTAGATGTCTATGGCCCTAGAATTGAAAAATTGCTTCTTGAAAGGCCCTTTAGTTGATGTTGTAACAAAAGTCAAATTACCAATTGTGGCCTAGTGTCCTCTCAATGCCCCTTGCTTAAGCTAATCTTTACAAGACAAGTACTCTTTCTCCAGTCCTTGAAAATCAATGACCTCATGATAGTCTATCATTGGCTCCATTCCAAAAACTTCTTGAATTTCTTCTACAGTGTTTTTTATTAAACATTCCCCATTTATTCTCCTCACCATCCTAGCTAATGGGTCATAATTTTGGGCTATAGCTGTGAGAAGGTCTAAATGCATAAAAACCCTGGGAACTATTACCTTACCTAAATCAAAATTCTAGATATTTCCGTGAGGAGCAAACAATTTCCTCTTTGAGAACCATTTCTTAAACAATTGGAGCCCTATTTTAGAAGTTATGGTATCCTTAGTCCAATTTCCCTTATCAATCATACCATCTGCAAGTTAGTGTCTAGGGCTTACAGGAACTATTTTCTTTATTGGGGCTAATTCATTTGCAGATTCACTCAATTATTCTAGAAAATCATCATTGATATTTCTATTAGCATACTCTACCTTCCCAGAGAAACCTTTTTTTGGAGGCATATTGGATAATAATGAAGAAAAACTAGAATTCTTTTAATTATATGTAGACTGAGATACTTAGTTGGCTTTCTAATTTCTTCTCTGATTGCTGCAATGAAACTCTAGTATAGAAAGTTTTCACAATTCAACCAAGCAAGAAAATATGTTCTTCAATATATTCAAGCTCCAGAAAATCAAAAATACACTTGCATGAAAAAATTCTCAATTGTCTACACTATGTTCCTTGTTTTATTTCGCACAAGGAGCTTTAATTCTCAAAAATGGATCGTAGAGAAATAGGGTGGCATTATCTTTCAAATTTGAAAATAGGTTGTCAATATTTGAAAAATCAAATGATTAAGGAATAAAACATTTTATGACTTGGCTTCAACCTTCTTATTTGGTAGTCATTCCAATTGAATCCTTCCGCATGAGCCATTTCTTTCCTTATTGGAAACTTACATAGGAACCATTTACACCTCCAAACACGTTTCATGTTCTTGCTATCTCACCAAGGGTAAAAATTGATCAACTCCCATTGGCGACATAGTAACCACTATCGATCAACCTTGCATTGGATGGTAGAACACATGATAATTGCATTATACACAATGTGGGCCCGTGGCACTTCCTTTAGGTCACTATGTTGTGAAGGGTAAAAATCAAGCAACTCCCATTGATGAAAAAGTGACCACCATCGATCGTGAGAAGATATGATGGTGCAGACCAATGTCTTATTTTCTTCAAATAAATCCCTTGTGTCACTTGGAATCTGACATTTGGACAATCCTTTAATGACATGGAACTCCACAATGCTTTCCAAAAGGATTGGTCCTGCCACATATCCATGTGGTAGGTTGTAGCTATGTTGCCAAGGATAAAAGCCTTGTGGTTTCCTTTGGCAACAAAGCAACCACCATCAATCGTGAGAAGATTTGATGGTGCAAACTTTATGCTTAAAGCTTTACTTCTTCTAACTAGGTCTCGTGGATAAGTATTGCCTTATCACTATGTCCCTAGGAGTAAATAGCTTGTAATTTCTTTTGGTGACAAAGCAACAACCCTTGATTTTGAGGAAGATCAAGGGTTATCATTACTCAAATGATTTTTCAAACAAAAACATAAACCCATCGAATATTAAAGTGAAAGCTTGGGTTAAAATTATTTCAGAGACCTAGGAAAATGTTTGATAATGCAACAACTTTTTAAAAGGTACCTAGGAAGAAATAAAAGGGGTATTTAAAAGATTTTTCCTACACATCTTTTTTTTGTTTGAAAAGGCATGCTATGTAAACATAATCTAAATGCTTTCTAGGGAAACACTTAGTGAAACAAAAATTAGGGTTCTTCTAGGGGTAGAAAATTAAAAGCACAAAACCCTAATTTTCACAAAAGAAACTGGAAAATTCACTTAGAGATGCATTAAGATAAATTTTAAGTGAAAACTAGGCCAATGGTGGCTCTGTCTGGGGACAATGAATATGCATGTTCATACAAGAGCTTAGAATCCTTGGAAGAAGAAGACAACATACTTGACCAAACTTCTATGACAACTCCGAGAGAGAAATAACACAAGAAGGAAAAACTATACAAGGCTATACAAGAATTTACAAGGATTTATAGAACATACAAAAAACCCTAAACTATTATTCATGGAAAATAAGTATTTTTAGCAAAAATACCTCTTTAAGAACCATCCATGAACTAGTAGTTCAAGAAAGTTGCCTGATAAATCTTTCAAAATTTAAGAATCTTCTCCCCGTGTAGCTTCAACTAGATAAGGACCCAACCATATAGGATCAAACTTTCCATGCTTCATTTTATCTTCAATCCCAGTATTTGACATGAGAACTAGGCCTTTAGTTTCAAATTTCTTATTCACTATTTTTCTATCATACAACATTTTGACTTGTAACTACAATTTTGCATTTCTGAGAGAACCTTCTTTTCTAGTCTTTGTTAATCCTACAAATTCATCCATTCCTTCCTACATATCATCAATGACATCTTCATCATACATCTGAATGCAATTGTATAGGCCTACAAAATTGTTTTTGGGCATTCTTGTCTAGATTCCATATACCAGATCAAAAAAGGTGTGACACTTATTGCTTTCTTTATTGTTACCCTATCAACCCATATTGCCAACTATAATTTGGAATCCCATGCCTTTTTATTATCATCCAAAGTTCTTTTTAGGACTTTTAACAAGCTCTTTTTGGTAGATTCAGCTTGTCCATTTCCTTGTGGATGATATCGTGAGGATGTTGACCTAGTTATGCCACATTTATCACAGAATTTTATGAATTCTTTTGACCTAAAACAAATTGCACTGTCTATTACAATCCTCTGAGGGCATCCAACCCTTGTAAGGATATTATTCAAGACAAAATTATTTACTACCTTACTAGTAGCATTTCTTGTAGGAATGGCTTCCACCCACTTTGTAAAATAATATGTGGCTACCAAGACCCATGAGTAACTAGTACTTTACTTATGGAAAATTTCACCTATAAAATACATGCCCCATTGCTAGAAAGGTGCCTAAACTTCAACTAGTTTTAGAGGAATATTTCCAATTTTTTTTGGCTTACCTGCAAGTCTCTGACATGCATCACATTTTCTAACATGTAACTATGCATCTTTATAAAGAGTAGGCCACCAAAATCTAGCTCTCATTACCTTAAGAGTAGTAGTTATAGCCATGTAGTGTCCTCCACATATTCCTGAATGCATTTCATTTAATTTCTCCTTGGATTTTTCTTGATCAATGCACTTCAGTAATACTCCTTGAAAGTTCCTCCACCAGAGATTATTTCTAACAATATTGTATCTTATTGCATACAATTTTGTGTTTCTCTTTTCATTGTCTATCAGATGGGATGGAGCCTCCATGTGTTTCAAATATTATATGATATTGGTATGCCATTCACAATGATCCATATCACATAATCCTGACCTTAAGTCATCTACTACCATGTTTATTTGATTGGCATCCAAGTTTGATTGAGCCATGAGTTTTTTCTATTCCTTGACCTCTTACCAACTTATTAATTTGGAAGTCAATGTTAAACTCCCGAATTCTATTGATCCATCTACACCTCCTACCAGATACTGTCTACTGAGAAAAAATGTCTTTAATAGCCGCACTTGGTACAAATGCTAGGACAATGACACCTACAAGATAACACTTGAAAACTTTGACAACCTTTACTAAGGAATAAGTCTATTTTTCATTTGTCTCATATTTCAATTCAACAAGTTTAAGGGACTTACTATAAAATGCAATAGGTTGCTCATACCCTTCCTCATTTTTTTGCAATAGAATTGTTGCCACGGTATGAAAGGATGTGAAGGAAAGTATGTGCATTGTTTTTGTATAATCAGGAGTCCTGAAGATTGGGGCATTTTTTATAGCAGTCTTGATGTCTTGAAAAGCTTCTAAAGGTTCACTTTCCCAACTAAGAACAACTTCCTTTTTCAGCATTTTAGATATTGTTCTACTAATCTCAACAAAATTAGTAACAAATATTCTTAAAAAGTTTACTTACCCAAAAAATGATTGTATTCCTTTCACATTCTTTGGCTTGGCAACTTTATCAATGGAAGCTACTCTTTTAGGGTTAATCTTTACACCATCCTTTGACACTATGTGACCTAACAACCTTCCCTCTGTTACTCCAAATGTACATTTCTTTGGGTTTAGGGATACTCCATATTCTAAAGCTTTAATGAAAATATTCTTCAAATGTTTACAGTGGTCTTCAACCCTTTTAGAATATGTTGTAAGATCATCTTGATACACTACCATTAACTTATCCATATATTCATGAAAAGCTACATCCATGGCCCTCTGAAAAGTTTCTCCTACATTAATTAACCCAAATGGCATTCTTACCTATACATATGTGCCCCATGGAGTAGTCAAGCTTATCTTAAACTATTCCTTTTCCATTACAAGAACCTGGTTGTAACTTGAGAATCCATCCATCATAAACATTAGTTCTAAGCCAGTCACTTGTCACAACATGGCTTCCATATTAGGCAAGCCATAGCTATCTTTGAAGGAAGCAATATTTAGGTTTCTGAAATCCACACAAAGCCTTATGTCTCCATTTTTCTTCCTAACAGGCACTAAGTTTGATACCCAAGTAGAGTTTGTAATTGGCTTAATTATCCCTGGACATCCCATAGCTTTATTAATTCTTCTTGCATTTTAGGAGCTAAGGTGGGATTTATTGCCCTCTGCTTTTGTCTAAAAGGTTTAAAATTTTCCTTAAGTGGTATAACATGCTGAAATAAGTCTTATCTATAGGCTTTAAGTTCATCATATGACCATGCAAAAATATGTCTATACTTTCTTATCAAATCAATAAGAGGCTTTCTAATTTTAGTAGATAGGTTTTGAGAAATATAAACATTTTTGGGGGCTTCAAAGATATCAAGATTTATCTCTTCAAGTTCTTATGGTTTGTGATCCCTAACCCCTAACTTCACTCTGTCTTGGTTATCAAACATGCTTTCTAAAATTACCAATCCTTTGGCTACTTTGTTAGTTTTTAGTTGCAAAATTTCTCGGCCAAAGATTGCCTCCTTTCCATCCATTGTTTCAATTAAAGCACTACAATAAAGTTCTTGGACATGATATTTGTCTTCGCTTGACAAGAAGTTTAGAATATCTTTACCATCCTCAAAAACTTGCAAATGTTCTATATTATCAAGGATCGAGGGCCGATCTTGTACTTCAATTTATGAAATCCCAGCAAATGATACATCTTTAGGCTCAATAACTACATTTACCAACAAATCGGCCATCTTTTTGTAACTCCTCTCCAACCAAGAGATACCAAATGAATCAAAAAACTCAATTTGGTCCCATACAACATTTTTGTACTGCTTCAATATCTTATTCTTGGATGCATAAGTTTCTCTTGCTTGGGAGACTACTAATTCAGAATCACCAATAACATGTAACTTTTTTATTCGATGAAGAGTTGCAACTCTTAATCCCAATAATGGTGCTTCATATTCAGCTATGTTATTAGTACATGAAAATTTCAAGGTGAATGAATATCTAAAAATGTTCTTTTCCAAAGACACAAAAACTACTCCTACTCCTAAACCTTCTTTAGAAGTCGCCCCATCAAAATACATAGTCCACAAAACCTGTGAATTCATGCAACATTCCACCTCATGTTTAATCACAGCTAGGAGTTTCTCAACTTCTTGGACAATCAACTCTTCTCTGAATGCATGTACACCAGTGTATAGAAAACAAGTGGAATCCTTATCAACATCATCCCCAAAAATATGGTTCACCCTAGGATCCCTGTCTACCCTAATAGCCTTGTCACCTATATGAAAAGTAGCATAGGAAAAGTCACATTGTATACTACCTCCCATAGCAGTGTTCCATTTTCTATATAGAAACACTCCATAATATGGAGAAATATCAACTACAAAGACTGACATTGTCAATTCTACATCAGGGTATGCATCTAGTTTTACAGGTAATGCATTAATAGTACCCATAAGTGACACTTCCCTAGCATCCATACCTCTACATCTACCTTTTTTGGTGTCTACTTGTAGATCTAGGGCTTCCATGACTTTAAAAGGCATTATAGTATTAGAAACTCTTCAATCTATCATGCAATTCTTTAGAGTTCTTCCTTTTATAACCAAAATGAGAAAGAATGGGTCAATATACTGCAAATAAGCTACAGATGAATCATCTAAGAAAATTTGAGGAATTTGTGACATAATCCCACTATCTTCAACTACCACTTAGGTTTGATGTATGATGTTTTTTTCAATAGTATTACTATTATTACCTATCCCACCTAACCATGAAAAAGCTTTATTCTTATGTTCATCTATTCTAAATAATTCAGATAAAGGCACTTTGATATTTATTTGAGACATCATAGATATCATGTCAATTGGGTCATATATAGTAGGTTTTACAAGAATACCTGGAGCTGAAGTCTTTTGGACAGTAGGCACCACTATTTGCTTAGCAACAACAGATCCTAATTTCTTTACTTGTACACTCGCCTTAACTATCTCATTTGTCCAAAATTGGACCTTCCTTTTGGGTTCCCACTTCATGGTCGTACTGTCTTTGACCTTTTCTATTACTAAATTGTCTTTCTTATTGACATCCTTCATCTTATAAGTACTATCTTTTATGAAGATACCAAAAGGCTTACCAGTTTCATTGTTAACTGTCATGTTTCTCAAATTGTAATTACTATGAACTTGAGAGACCATTTCTGCTATAATTTAGTCAATCTCCTCTTTAGAAGGCATTCTTAGATTTATATGACCAACATCTGAGGATGTAGTACACACCTTATCTTCATTATACTCTTCGTTATCTGAAAATACTTGCTAATGGTGTAACTAGTAAAGAATTGTCTAATTAGCAATGTCACTTTCATGTTCTTCTAGATTAGAATCTTCATAATCATCACACATTTTAACCATATTGCAACTTACATCATCATGATTCTTTTCTTCTTCCTCCTCATTCTTCACATTCTGATTTTTAGCAAATGATTAGGCTACTGCACAATAGTATGAGAAGTGAGGTGATTGGCATATGATGCACCATGGCACATCATCCGTCATGTTGACAGAACTCCTTTACAAAGGGTCAAGGGTACCCTTGTCTTTCATATTTTGTGTTTGGTTGGGAATAGATTTACCATATTTCCATTGAGTGGTGTATGGATAGTTTTGAATTCTTAGTTTCTTATTAAAATAATTGTTGTATACTGGGGATTTTTCACCGGCATTAGATTTGTTTGCATTAAAAGCTAGTGGGTTCATCTTCTTCAATAAATCCAACACTTGACCCATTGTGGCTTCCTCAAGATTCTTACCTGCAATACATTTATCATTTTCCCTCTTATTTTTCTTAGGGTTGAATAATTTTGGGTCATCTCTCATTCGTAGCTAATTAGATTCTTTTCTATTATTCTCAATATTCAGAGCTATCTTGTAAGCATCGCTTAAAGTTTTTGGATCTTTGTCTCTCAAATGATAAGCCATTTTACTATCAAAGGCATTGAAGTATGTAGTAAGACACACATATTCATTTAATCTTGTCACTTGGAATAACATATACATCCCCTTCTAAAACCTTACATTGAAATCAAAGGTAGATTCATTAGGGTTCTTTTTAATGTTGTTAAAATCATTCAACATGAAGCCATCATTATTGTTATCTCCATATTATTCTTTGAATAAATTTTCCAAATCACTCCATGAACTAATGCTATCATTTGGTAGTCTTCTAAACCAGTCCCTTGCATCTTTAGTTAATGAGTGCACAAACAACTTCATCACTACATCATGTTATACTTCAAAATCATTTAGCATGTCTCTAAAAATTCTCAAATTTTCCTCACTAGTAACAACATTATTTCCCAAAAACTTCACAACCTTGTCTCTTAAGTCAAATGATATTTGATGTGGAAAACTAGGAATACCTAAGAATGACATTTGTCTGTACTTATTCATGTATAGAGGTTTCTTGTGAAAACCAATAACATTTGAAGTACTTGCTACATTGACCTAGTTATGAATAATACTTTGAGACTATTGTGTTGGAACAACAAGGATCTGAGTACTAGTGCTAGATGATGAAGCAAGGGTAGATTGAGATATATTTTGGCTAGAGACTACTTTTCCTCGGGTGGGGATAGAACTTGTGGCTTGGGTGGATAAATTAGGCCATGAGGCTAAGGCAGGATTGGATTTAATGAATTAAAGCTTCCTTCTAGTTTCTCCTGCTTGGGCCCCATTTTCAACTTTTTCAAGCTCTTTTGCTAGATCCTCCTTCTCTTTTTTGGCCCTTTCTAGATCCAAATCTAACTTAGACATAAGAGGGTTTGTAGATTTATTTGGTACAACTTGTGGTTCATTTATCTCAATCCCTACAACCTTACCTTTTCCTTTATCTATTGGTTTGATAGTAGGCTTTACATGGTCTGGTTGAACAAGCTTATAGGATTGAACTTGAGATATCATAGGTTCTTGCCACTGGCTTATGACTTTCTCTTGTTCTAGCACCTTGGATCTCAAACTATCTACATCTCCAAAAACATCAAAATGAAGAACTGAAGTCCTTTCTTCCAATTTTTTGTTCTACTCTTTTAGGGAAGCCATTCTCCTAAGCAAATTATCTCTCTCAATGACAGAATCCAAGTGACTTGCTCTCATTATTTCTCCAAACGAGCATGTTTGGCTTCTTCTTCTATAACCCATTTCTTTAGAACTCCTATTTCTAAGTATACTTCCTTTGGATCTATAGAAGCTACTTCTAAATCAGTAGGGTCATCAAGATCTATAAGGTTTGTTTCTACATATGGAGCAATTCTGGGATTAAAAGGGTCTTCCATAATATTCCTATTTTCCAACCTATGATTCATTTCATCTATCACATCTAGTCTATGCAATGCATCTCCCATTGAAGACATATGTTTATCCTAATAGGCTCACTCTTCTTGCAATTGGGCACAAAACATCCCTCCCAAGAGTCTTGTACTTTCTAATTTAGAGATTAATGAAGAAGATTCTCTCCCTACCACATGCTGATATTGAGAGTTTATTGATACACTACCCCTTGGTTTCCAAGTAGGATTTAAATCTATTTCCTTCTTGTTCTGGTTCTTCCTACCACCTTGAGGTAAATTAGTATACAATGGTACTTCTGGATTGGCTCTTGTATAATCTTGTGTACTTTTTCTCTTGTCATCCATTTGTTGAAATTACTTGTCAGTAAGTACTAGTTTAAAAACCTTGACCAAGTTGCCACTCTATTCTAGGGAAAATATAACATGAAATGGCTCTTGAATCAAGAAAAATATCATGAGATTAATATGAATAAGTTTGACACAGAAGGAAACCAATCACAAAGAACATGGGACTGCAACTCTTTCTTAATAGATAAGACACTTTTCTAAGGGTAGTATACATCAAGCTGCACCTGTGGTACTCGAGACTTTCACCTCTTTTAAATTCTCAAGGTTTGTCACTAGAAGAGTCTAATATAACTGCAAGAAATTACTAAAAGAAACTAACAAACATGTATACATATAGGACCAAAAAGTGCAGTACTTTTCACACATAAGCATGTGTTGAATAACTCCACAGAAGAGTGGACATTTTGTTGGTGTTTTAAACTACCCAGTAGCAAAATACATGATACCAAGATCATGAAGAGAAATTTATTCTAAGGATTATCTATTTCCTATACTCAACTAAGAGGTCTTCAGATCTAGAACCAACTTCAACAAAATCAGAAATATTTTCTACTCTTTATGCCCTACATAACCAAGGTGGGTGCACCTGAGGGATAAGAAGATTCAAAATTTGATACTATCTTCACACTTCATCATTCAATGACATCCTATTACAATCCTCATACCTTATAGAAGATGTTTGGTCATATTTCTTCTCAGATTTATAGGCAATTCTGGGTAACAATAGCAAACTAAAACATAGAGATTAAATGCAAACAAGTATTGACCAGCTATGATACTCTTCATACATTTAAAGTAAAATTGATTTTTATTTTATGATTTTGTTTGATGCTCATCTATGATCTCTTCATATGCAAACTAAAATAACTGATCAATGCCTCATACATTGGGATTCAAAGTCTACCCAACTATTTGACCTAATTTATTGCATTATAATCAACATTATCAGCAATTTTCCCTAAAACTCATTCTTATGCATATCCTTCTTACAGCCTAGAAATTCTATCATATTCACTAAAGTATTTACTTAATTCATTAAATTAAAAGAAATAATGAATTGATATACAACCTCTCTAAGTTGCATTAAATTGAACAAGCTTTGCTCATATTAGCTCAAGATAACCAGTCAATAATAGTGGAGACAAGATTCAGAGAAATCAGATATGATGGTGATTCTTTTTTGTACTAATTCTCCATGAAAATTATGTAACATTGGAATAGTACTCAAAACAACTCAAGACCAGAAAATCTAATCCTTCAAAGCTAGTGTATCTTCAAATTTACAGAGAAAATACATCACAAAATTTGCATCAAGAAAACTGGACCGAATAAAACTAGCAAAAAACTAAAAATTGCACAATTGTTCTGACCCCCTCTCTAGCCTTGGAATCTCACTTATATAGCATGAGATGCAACAAGCTTTAGGCCTAGAGAGTACTAATAGATGTCCTTAAGACAAAAATATATTTACAAAAGTTACTGTCATAAAAGACAAAAATTGGTGCAATAGAATGATGTGTATACTAAATATTCTTTTGTGGGACCACTTCTATTGTAACCTCTTTATTAATAAGGAATTTTGTGATTGGGACTGATTATGATGCTTGTGATGGACCTATTTTTGATACTTGAAAACTGAGCATAACTGTTTGTTCTCCATCCAAGTCATCAAGTACTAAAAAATGACAATTACAATTAGTTCTCTTGTTGCCATGTCATCAGTTTGGACCTCTGTGCTTTGTACTGCAGTTGATTGCTTATCTTTATCTTCTTCTACTTTAACTCAGGCATTAATTGTTTGCAACTCATCTTGTTCCATTTCATCTTCATCAATTTCACCAAGTTCTAAATGCTTTGCATGTACAAAATCTTCCATCCACATGTCAAAAAGTGTGTCATCTGGCCAATTAAAATTCAGAATCTCATGTTGTTTCTTCAACACATATTCTCCTAGTTTATCTATTTCAATAAACTCATCTCTTAAAGAATCATAAAATATTTGAACTTTAACTTCTTCAGTTGTATTTTCCACCATGCATGTCCCTTTTCATTTATGGCCCTATTCATTCTAAGGCATAACAGGTCATCCTATTCCTTCGCCCATTCCTCTTTATCTTTTAATTTATCCTTTTTATTCAGCGCATTGGGGAAGAGTTCAAAGTCTCTACTCCTATATTTTGATAGATAGTTTATGATTCTCCTCTATAATGCAATTCTTTTATTATCAAACTTGGAGAGATTATTAGTCAAGTCAAAATTCTTTACTATTTGATCACAAGACAAACTGATAACTACAAAACATAAAATGGTGACATCTTTGTCCCTATTGCTCCATTTATTGACAATTGGCTTAAGAGTATCCTCATTTCATTTTAGCTCATTACGTATTTTTATTATTTTCCAATTTTTCATAGAATGTAGGCCAACCAATTTTATCTACCAAATACATAATTTCTTTCCTCGACTTGTCCTCATACTAGATATCTAGGTCCACATGCAATGCCTAGAGTTTTCTCTTTTCTTCTTCAAAATCCTATGCAGTATAATATTGAGGTCTCTATGGGGTGTCTAGCATTTCTATAAGAGGATTTGACTTAAAAGGATCAACTAGAGGATGAGAATAAGTAACTCTAGGTCTGCTAGACCATCCTATCATCTTATTCTCTAGCTCCATTCTTTTCTACACTTCTTTATTGTAAGCCCCCAAAACTTGTTCATATTTTTCTTGTAATTCTAATTTTTCCTTTTTCTCCCTTAAGGTTGTGGCTAGGGTGAGGTTGGTTGTTCCAACATTTAGCTCTGTAGCCTACTTATTTGGAGTATCCTCTACCCTTTTTACAATCACATTTCCTATCATGTTTATATCATCAGGATGAGATGAACTGGCTCTAGATCCTCTTCTCATTGACCAAATCTGATGCAAGAGCATCTAAGGTCTTTTTGATTTATCCTAGTATTCTGATGCAAGGGCATCCTTGGATTCTTTTCATTCATTGGTTGTTGAGTAAGAGTACTTACCAAGTTGGAGTAGCCACTGAGTGGATGTGGTTGTTGTTTGGAAGACTTGTTTGAGTTGTTAGTTCTAATTGAGTTGTAGTGGATGCCAAGCTCCTCATTGATGTTGAGCTCCTTGTTGGTGTTGAGTTAGAAGTTTCTACTGAGTGATTCTTTGGTTTTTGAGTGATCTCTTAGATGCTAAGCTCATATGGATGCCGAGTGTTGTTCAGATGCTGAGTGCCAGTATTTTGTGAAGTCTCCATTTGTTGAGTAGTCTGTCTCTAGTTCCAGTTTGGGCCGACCTTTGTTGCATTTAATTTTGGTATATGTAGTTAATATTGGTTGTAAGCTGAGTTGTGGCTTGGTTATGCATTTAATGTAAGGGTTTGTTTATTTGGTAATTTGTAATAGGCCAACTTGTGGCCATACAAGTATTTAAAGGGGTCTTGGGCAGAGTCTTAGCATATTATTGGATGATGGATTATTATTATTCAGGGACATAGGAGTAGCTTAGAGACATAAGTTTGCATTTGAGTCTGGAGATTTGTTCTTCTTTAGATGTATTCTTCTTTGTAATGGCCATAACTCAGAAGGCCGTATAGCCGAGCATGTTGGATGTAAACTTCTTGTTATGAATTAGGATGATATTGTCTCTTTGGATCTAAACCTAGTTCCTTTTGTTCATTTTCTGCTATGTATTTGTTTTCTGGTTTCTGGATCACCTCATTTTGGGGTACATTTGGATTCACACTACATCAAAATCACTATTGGAACATGATCCTCATTGAATTTAGCAACTCTCAGCTCCTTTTTCACCTTTTCATCTCCACTTAACTGCTTGGTAACATTGTTAAAGACCATGGCATCTGCAATGTCCCAATTTGGTAGAATCAAGACCCCAGATGCTTTTATCATTCATCTTCCTTCTTCAGAGGTCAAGCTTTTAAAATCTTGCATCATCTCACCCTTTATTTGATCTTGTATGGATGCCTCTTCCATTTCAAGATGCTTTACCTTCCTCTTATTATACCTTTCTTCAAATTGTTTAGTATTTGTTCTCCATGGAAATTGATGAAAAGCTCTTGATTTAAAAAATTGTCATCAAAAAGAAATTCATGACTAGCTTGTTCTACTGTAGGGTCCAATTCCCTTCCTCTGTGATCAACAAAAATTAGCTCAAGGCTAGGCATGGGAGGCTCTTGAGGATTTCCTTCTTCTAAATTTGTGACAGTAATAAAAACTCCCCCTTTTGAACCTAATTGCTCCATTTGCTCCTTAGTGAGTTGTTCATCTCCTACATGCAATGGGGATTGAGTGGGTGAGTATTCTTTTGTTTGGGATACCTATCTTTCTTCTATCTTTTGCCTCTTGGGCTTTGGCTCTTCAGGCCTCTCTTCCATAATAGTACTAGTTGATCCAACTATTTGTTTACCCTTGTCAATTGCATGCTCTTTATTTTTAATGATATTGTAGCCAGACCTCCTCTAAATAACCAATTGCCCTGATCCTACTACAAGTGTAAAAGATAATTTTTTCATTATTTCTTAGGCTTTGTCTAGATGAGAATTGATAAAAAAAATGTCTTCTTTTCATTCATAGCCTCCATAATCTTTGGAAAAGTGATCATTAACTTATTCGAATTATCTGCCTTTATCTTTACATCTTTTAAATGCTTATAATCTTTGTCAAAATAATTAATAAACTCTAAAACCCTGGAATAAACTCTCCATTTCTCCTTTTTGATCTCTTGTTCATGGAGAGAGAATTCATTTCTTATTATATCTTTAGGGAAGTAGGGTTGATGTTTTTTAGTGCCAGTCTTAGCCCTCTGTCTGAATATTTGAAAAAATTCTTCACTATTGTTGAAATGATCATGTACAAGATGGGAAAATAGAGCCCCTAGACTGACCAGTCAGTTGTGCTTCCTCTAAACCACCTATTTTCTATAACATCTTAGATATTCCCACCTTAAGACATACTTGGTAGGAAAGCACATTTGGAGTTCCTTGGAATCCATATACTCTAAATATTGTTGACATAGGGTACTATATGATACCTGCCCAATTATGGGAAACCTTCAGAATAGTAGGGTTATCCATAGACCTGATGAAGTCTAGCAATGCCTTAGGTATCCTAGGATTATCCTTTAATAATAGGCTCGTCAACCTAGATGCGAAGTACCTATCAAATCTTAGAAAACTAGCCTCCTCTACATCCCAGGTCATATCTGCACTCCTCAAAAATAATATCCACACAAAAGGTAGAGATTTGTGTCATCATATACATGAACTTTATTGGCATAAACTCTTGTTCATCTTCACCAAAAACCTTGCACAAAGTCATGTAGATGTCTGTGGCCCTAGAATTAAAAAATTGCTTCTTGAAAGACTCTTTAATTAATGATGTAACAAAATTCAAATTACCAATTGTGGTCAAGTGTCCTCTCAATGTCCCTTGTCTAACCTAATCTTTACAAGACAAGTACTCTTTCTCCAGTCGTTGAAAATCAATGACCTCATGATAGTCTATGGTTGGCTCCATTCGAAAAACATCTTGAATTTCTTTTTCAGTGATTTTCATTAAACATTCCCCATATATTCTCCTCACCATCCTAGCTACTAGGTCATAATTTCAGCCTAAATCTATGAGAAGGTCTGAATCCATGAAAACCCCAAGAACTACTACCTTACCTAAATCAAAATTCTAGATATATCTGTGAGGAGCAAACAATTTCCTCTTTGAGAACCATTTCTTAAAAAATTGGAGCCCTATTTTAGAAGTTATGGCATCCCTGGTCTAATTTCCCTTATCAAACAAACCATCTACAATTCAGAGTCTAGGAGTTACAGTAACTATTTTCTTTATTTGGGTTGTTTCATTTGTGGATTCACTCAATTGTTCTAGTAAATCATCATGGATATTTCTACTAGCATATACTACCTTCCTAGAGAAACCCTTTTATGGAAGCATATTGGATAATAATGAAGAAAAACTAGAATTTTTTGAATTATATATTGATTGAGATACTTACTTGGCTTTCTAGTTTCTTCTCTAGTTGTTGCAATGAATTGATGATATAGAAAGTTTTCACAATTCAACCAATCGAGAAAATAGGCTCTTCAACAGATTTAGGCTCTAGAAAATCAAAAATACATTTACATGAAGAAATTCTTGACTGTTTGCACTATATATCTTGTTTTATTTTGCATGAGGAGCTTTTATTCTCATAAATGGATCACAAAGAAACAAAGTGGCATTACCCTTCAAATTTAAAAAATAGGTCATTGATTTTTGAAAAACCTAACAATTAAGGAATAAATCATTTTATGATGCAACTTCAACCTTCTTAGTTGGCAGTTAATCCAATTGAATCCTTCCACATGAATCATTTCTTTCCTTGTTGGCAACTTACATAGGACCCATTTATGCCTCCAGATACATGTCATGTTCTCGATATATTGCCAAGGGTAAAAATCGAGAAACTCTTGTTGGTGACAAAGCAACCACCATCGATCAACCTTGCATCAGATGGTAGAACACATGATAATTGTATTATACACAATGTGGGCCCGCGGAAGTTTCTTCAGGTTGCTATGTCGCTAAGGGTAAAAATCAAGCAACTCTTATTGGCGACAAAGTTACCATTGTTGATCATGAGAAGATTTGACGGTGCAGACCAATGTCTTATTTTCTTCAAATAAATCCCTTGTGGTACTTGGAAACTAACATTTGGACAATCCTTTAATGAAATGAAACTCTTGGCGCCTTCCTCAAGGGTTGGTCCCACCACATATCCACATAGCAGGCTGTCTATATGTCGCCAAGGATATTAACCTTGTAGCTTCCTTTGGTGACAAAGCAACCAATTTCAATCGTGAGAAGATTTGATGGTGGACTTTATGCTTGAAATTTTACTTCTTTTGACTAGGTTTCGAGGATAAGTATTGCCTTGTTGCTATGTCGCTAGGAGTAAATAGCTTGTAATTTCTTTTGGCGACAAAGCGATAACCCTTGATCATAATGAAGATCAAGGGTTATCATTACTCAAATGATTTTTAAAACAAAAACATAAGCCCTTCGAATATTAAAGTGAAATCTTGGGTTAAACTTTTTCTTGGAGACTTAGGAAAATGTTAGATAATGCAACAACTTTTTAAAAGGTACTCAAGAAGAAATAAAATGGGTATTTAAAAGATTTTTCTTGTACATCTTTTTTTGTTCAAAAGGGCATGCTATTTAAACATAATCCAAAGGCTTTTTAGGTCAACACTTAGTGAAACAAAAAATAGGGTTCTTCTAGGGGTAGCAAATTAAAAACACAAAACCCTAATTTTCACAAAGGGAACTGGAAAATTCACTTAGAGAGGCATTAGGATAAATTTTATGTGAAAACTAGACCAACACCACCATGTAATGGAATATACATCGAACACAACTATAGATAAGTGGCTCAATATTAAGGTGACAGTAATTTAGAGATATTAATTATTCCAAAGTTTATTAATATAATATAAGGAGAATATATATTGGTTAGTATTTACATAAAGATAATATGTATTAATGATGTTTATATATGTAAAATTTAAATATAAATCTAATTGAGAAAATTCAACACTAATCAATTTAAATAATAGATTGCAATTGTAGACAAGAGCTTTGATGGAGCTAGACTCCCTGCCTCTTGTAAAAAGTGAAGGATATATTTTCTTTATGGTTAAAATATATTGTCTTTACAAGAAAGGGTAGTGAGGGAAGTAAGACAACTCTAATTTTCACTGCAAATAATTGCTCCACATGCACCTATCACTATTCTTTGAAGATTAAACAAAAATCTAGATGCTAAAACTATATATATTATGAAAAATATTTGTTTTAGAGAAATTATTTTTTTGATTGGAAAAGTAGGTTTTTGGATATAAATATATTTTCCCTAAACTAGAATGTCTTTAATATCCCCAAAATGGTCCTCTAGTAAATAATAGCTAGTAGTGGGGCAAGGCACCTCCACCTGTGCTCCTCTTGACAAGTCATGTCTCGATATCCTCTCTCCTACAACAAGATAGAGCCATGGAGCTAAAACACTAAAGCTAACAAAACAATGGTGGTGAATGTTGATTGTTGAGTAAATAGGTAATATCATAAAAACAAAAATTTAACAAAGATTTCTTAAGATTTTTTTAAAAATAGATCTTCTCAAAATTTTGAAGTGAATGTTGGTTGTTGACTAAATAGGTTATATCATAAAAAAATATTTTAACAAGGATTTCATAAGAAAATTTTAAACATAGATCTTCTCAAAATTTTGAATCTTAAGTTATTATTTTTACTGTGCAAATGAATAGAAATGGATAAATGAAAACATTAGACTAACAAAAGAAGACTCATTTAGTTTTAAATATGGATAATGAAATGCTTGAAAAAAAGATATGACATGTTATAGTAGTATTTATTTGACATGTAATGATATTTAACAATATAGATGAAAGTCTTATATTTTAGTAGAGAAATTGTCATATATTGTCATAAAAAAATTGGTTCAATTTTAAACTATTATGTAGAGTCATTCAATAGATAAAAACTCCTAAATTAAATGGGGGAAATAAAATTTGACATAGTGAATAAAAAATAATTTATGATCTAATGTATCATGATAAACTTACTGTTTAAAAATTTCATACAATTCTTAATAAGATTAGAAACTAAATTGAATCTTTGTAATGATCAAAATATTATGAAAAGTTATCACATTGAAAATCAACATACAGTATTGATTCTACAACATCATAACAATTGATCATGTAATGCAATCTAAAATATTGGAAAAAATGCATTATATAATGTTTAATGTTTAATGGAGAAACATAACAAATATGTATATATAATTGTAGTTAAATATTCTAAAACATGAAATAATTGAATAACGATTAAAACTTATAAAATAAAAAGAAATAGTTTTGCCCAAGATATTTTTTCTTTTAAAGTTATAGTACCCTCTTAAGAATTTGATTAATTCTGCTAGCCGCATTCCATTTGATTTGCGTTTGAAAATTAAATAATCTACGGTAGGAAAATATCAAATTAAAGAGCCATGGAAACAATGTTCCCGAAAGACAAAAGAGACAAAATAGTTTGGTGGTGGGATAGCTGGTCATCACTTATTTCTAGAAGCAAGAAAATCATACTAATTCATTTTTGTAGACTTTGTATCCTTCTCTGGAACCCAACATTTGATTCTATCTATATCATTTATCTTCACCCTAAAACCAAATTTTATATCTTTGATCCAATCAATTTGGAGTTAAAGGTGAAATATTGAGTTAACATCCACAAATTGTTTATTTTGGTCAATCCAAAGCTCTATTTAAAAGATCAATGGAGTATATTTCATCAAATAGGGGTTCCCAGGCTTCTAGAATTACATGGATTAGAGTTGGGGCGAAGTTGTAGCATCAGACAAGTTAGGCATTCACTATGAAAATGCTAGTTGAATCATGTCCCACTCTATTGAGCAAACTACATGTGCCAGCTGGTCTTGAGTAAGAAGTAAGAATTTGGAGGGAGCTTCCCCCACCCACAATTGATGTCCAAGGAGAGGGGTTTGTGAAAATCAACACTATTGCATTGATTGATTATTAATCTCCTATCATAAATTATTATTAAACTGCTGGAAATAAATTCCAAACTAATATTGAAAAATAACACAACTACAACTTCACCAATAAATATATGGAAAGAAATACACAACGCAATGAACAGAATATTTTTAGACAAATTTTCCCTGGAAAGACCCCTAAGGGAAAACTAGTTCTACAGATGAGGAATTATATTAAACTTCAGCAAATCAAGAGATACAAAAGTCCTTGCTTCTCACTGGCAGAACTTCGAAAACCTCCTAATTTCTCCTGTTGATATTCCCCACTGCTATTCCCACACTAACATTGCCCCCTTGCTAACACTGCAAGACAATTTGCTATCACTGCAAATGCCTCTACAAACCTTGACTTTCCAAATGACCCAATGACCCCTTTTTATACTATGTTGGAAAATCAAAGACCAAGATTAAATCAAACCAATGGTTGAGATTAAGACAACTCAACAGCCAATAGTAGAATTGGTTGCAAGGTGTCCAAAAAGGAAATCACTAAATTAGTAAATAATCATCCTTGCATAAAAACCATTTACTAATTCTTAGCAAGTGGACAAACAACTATCCTAACTACCCATAACTAATGCTTCTATTGATAGGTAAGGACAAACAGCTATCCAAGCTACCCATAAATACTACTACTATTTTTGGGTTAGAAATAACAGCTATCCAAGTACCAATAATTAACACTCCCTCTTAGCGAGGAAGTTGTTCTGCATGAAACCCATCTTATCTCTAAAGAAGATAAATTTGGCCTTCCCCAAAGCCTTAGTTAGAATGTCTGCTACTTGCTCTTCTATAGGTATGTATTGTAGCTGAACAATACCTCGTTGTACACAATCTCTGATGAAATTATACTTGATATAGATCTATATGTTTAGACCTATCATGAAACACTAGATTCTCAGACAACTTGATGCAACTTTGATTGTCACAATTTATCACAGTAGTCTCAACCTTCTGACCAAACAAGGCTATTAACAACTTATGAAGCCATCTAGCTTTTCGTGTCGCCATGCTAGCTGCTATGTATTCTACTTTTGTTGAACTCAGAGCCATAGACTTCTATTTCCTGTTAAACCAAGATACAACTCCTAATCCCAAACTAAAACAACACCCTAAAGTGCTCCTTTTGTCTATTGTACTTCCTATCCAATCCACATAAGTATAGCCTATCAACCTAATACCGTCCCCTCAGACATATCTGCTCCCATACTCAACTATACTGCACAAGTAACGAAATACATGCTTGGCCACTATCCAATGCATTCTCTTTGGTTCAACCATGAACTAACTAAGATAATTTACGACAAATGATATATCTAGCCTAGTGTTGACCAAATACATAAGCGAACCAATCAACTGTCTATATAGGGTGGGATCTATATCCTTCTCCTTAGATGTCTCTACCTTCCTTCAATTTGTGATCATGGGTGTAGACATGGCTTTGTAATCCTCCATCTCGAATGTCTTCAAGGTTTCAATGCAATATTTCCCTTGACCAAGGAAAATCTCTCCATCAGTTTGTCACACCTCCATGCCTAGAAAGTAGTGCATAAGTCCCAAATCCTTCATCTCAAACTCTTTAGCAAGGTCCCTCTTGCAATCCTCTATGAGCCCTAGTGAACCTATAAGAAACAAGTCATCCACATAAAGAACAAGAATGAGAATCTCACCCCGTACCATCAAGTAGTAGAGATTAGCATCCACTTCACTCTTCACAAAGCCCATTCCTTGCAATTATGTATCAATGCACTCATACCACACTCTGGGAGGCTACTTGAGTCTATGTAGTGTTTTCTTCAATCTACATGTGGGTCCCTTTGTTGTGTGCTACAAAGCCTTTTGGTTTCTCTATGTATGCCTCCTCCTTTAACTCACCATTAAGGAATATTGTGTTGACATCCATTTCATGGATTTGCCATCCTATCTATGCTGCAAATGAGATCACAGCTCTTATAGAAGTATACTTGGCCACTGGAGAAAATGTCTATTTGTAGTCTATTCCCCCCTCTTGAGAGAACCCCTTGGCTATGAACCTCGGCTCGTATTTCTTGATGCTACCATCTGCACCATGCTTTATCTTATAGATCCAACATGATCCAACTAATACTCCATCTGTTGGTCTAGGAACTACCTCCCATACATCATTATGCATTATTGAGGAATACTCCTCAACCATAGCATCTCGCCATACTTGATGCTCTATAGCCTCTTGATAGTTAGAAGGCTCACTATCTACCAACTGACTAACTAATGCCACATAGTCATTGAACTTGGCTAGTTGTCTCCATTGTCTAGTACTCTTCCTAGGAGCTCCCACAAACTCCTACAAACTCCTGAGTATCCCTTTGTATATCTGGAACATCATGGTTCCTGGTGCCAACTATAGAGGATGAAATGTCAACCTCTATATCCTCTAGATGCATTTCCTATTGAACCTATTGCTCCATACTCTGTGAATCTTCACTACCTGAGCCTACACTTGTACTAGTAATTGTACTTGAGCTTTGGTGCCCTTAGCTTGGCCTTGGAGCTTATGTTGGCTGCTCACTCTAATAATTTGCAGGAAAATCTCTAGATCTCCTAAATGCTTTGTCCTCCATGAACTTGACATCACGTCTAACAATAATTCTTTTAGTCCTTGGAATGAAAATCCTATATGCCTTTGAGGTCTCATTGTACCCAACAAAGTACCCCCTCTCTGCAGTCTAATCTAACTTCGTACATGTATCTCTACGAATATGACAATATGCCAAACTCCTGAATATCCTAAAGTGACCAACATCTGGCTTCTTCCCTGTCAAAGCCTCCTCTAGTGTCATCTTCCCTAGCATCTTGTGTGGAACTCTATTATGAATGTAGACTAATGTACTACATGCCTCTACCCATAAGTAACTGGGCATGTTTTGATCATGTAGCATAGCCCTTGCTACCTTCAATATAGAACAATTTTTCCTCTTAGCAACTCCATTCTATTGTGGATTGTAACGAATAATCCACTCTCTCTTGATTCCTTCTCTGGTACATAACTCCTAGAAGATATTCCCTTTGTACTTAACTCCATTGTTTGACCAAAGAATCTTTATCTTCCTTCTTGTCAAATTCTCCACAATAGTCTTGAACTCTTGGAATCGATTGAAAACCTCATCCTTGGTCTTCAAGAAGTATATCTAGGTCTTCCTAGAGAAATCATCAATACAAGTAACATAGTACTTGAATATCTTTTGAGAGATTTCATCAAAATTAGTCCACAAACATCTAAATGTACTAGATCAAGAACACCCTCAGATTTGGTGTCACTCCTTGGAAAAGATGCTTTTGCAAACTTCCCTAACACACATCCCTTACATACATCATTGTGCTCTGTGCTCACCTCTGGCACACCTGTCACTGTCTCATGAAGTAAATTAAGTGCTCCATGATGAATATGGCCGATCCTCCTATGCCATAGCTCTCCAAGATCTCTAGGATTACTTCTGCTCATGAGTGCCTTACGAGTATCAAACTGCAACCTATAAAGGTCACCACTCCTAACTCCAATAATTATGCGTGATTTCTAATCCATGTGCATAATCAACACATTTGTCCCTCTAATCAGTACATTATACCCCCTATCCTGAAGAACAGATACAAAAATCAAATTCATACCTAAGCCTGACAACACATCATGAAGTGGAATTACCTTTCCATTCTCCCTCTGAAACTAAATAGTCCCTTTCCCAACTGGGTTGAATTTAGACAAGTTTCCCATAGATATCTGGATGTTGATGTCCTCCTCCTTGTAACTAGAGAAATACTCTAACTCCTGTCATATGAAATGATGCCTCACTATCTATATACCAAACACACTGTGAGGTTGAGCTAACCATACAAGTTATGAGTGCAAATTCATCTTCCATTCTACTAGAGAGTTCTTCCACACCTGCTGAAGGTGCCACTTGCTTCTTACCCTTCTTCCTCTCTGGGCAATCACTGGCATAGTGGCCAAGCTCGTGACATCCAAAGAACATGACCTTAGATAGATCCTTCTTCTTCTCACTTTGCGAATTTGATCCTTTGCTAGATCCCTTCTTTGCTTTCCATTTCCCTGCTAGGACAATGTTCTCCTATTCCACCTCATTTTTCTAACTCGTGTTGGTCCCATTGACAAGACTTAGTCTAAACTCCTCTTGAGTGAAATCAGTCCATAATAGATCCCAACTTGGTAAAGTATCTCATCCACTAACAACATGAAAAAAGATATTCCATTATTTAGTAAACCCATTTAGGGCTATTCTCACTAGCTCATCATCACTAGGACTATCTCCAATAGTCGCTAACTTTTCCTTGACAAGTCTAAGCCTGGTGAGGTAACTTGTAACATCTTCTCCCTAGTTCATCTGGGTATTATTTAGCTTTTCTTTGAAAATCATCTTCATGTTGGCTGTAGCATTCTAGTATAGATTCAGAATGGTGTCCCACATCTTATTAGCTATATCTAGCTCTAAGATATGTGGAACAATATGATCCTTGACACCATCAAGGATAATCCTCCTCACCTTGACATCGTCCTTCTTATATGCTGCAAGTTGTGTTGCATCTGTTGGTACAAGTACAACACTAGTAGCATAATCCTTGATACCATTCTCTTCCAGCAATAAAGAAATCATAGCCTTCCAGACACCAAAATTTGAGGCACCATCCAGTCTATCCTAATCTGTCAAACTAGTTGAAGCCATCTCAAGGGATTAAAGTAAATAATAAATCTAAAAAGATCAAAATTTCTTTCCTAGGGAAAAACTCTTCTACCCTCAACAATGCTCTGATGCCATGTGAAAATTAAGACTATTGCAGTCATTGATTATTAATCTCCTATAGTAAATGATTATTAAACTGCTAAAAATAAATTTCCAACTAATATAAAAAAAATTTTAAAAAAATTGTAACTTCACCAATAAATATACGAAAAGAAATTCATGACAAAATGAACACAATATTTTCGGACAAATTATCCCTGGAAAAACCCCTAAGGGAAAACCTATTCTACAGATGAAGAATTATATTAAACTTCAACAAATCAAGAGTTACAAAATTCCTTGCCTATCATTGGTAGAACTCCAACAACCTCCTAATTTCTCCCGCTGATATTCCCCACTGCTATTCCCACACTAACACTGCGCCCTTGCTAACACTGCAAGACAATTTGCTATCACTGCAAATGCTTCTACAAAACTTGACTTTCCAAATGACCCAATGACCCCTTTTTATACTACTCTATTGGAAAACCAATGACCGAGATTAAATCAAACCAATGGTTGAGATTAAGACAACTCAACAACCAATAATAGAATTGGTTGCAAGGTGTCTAAAAAGGAAATCACTAAATTAGTAAATAATTATCCTTTCATAACAACCATTTACTAATTCTCGACAAGTGGACAAATAGCTGTCCAAACTACCCATAACTAATGTTGTTATTTTTAGGTAAGGACGAATAGCTGTCCAAGCTACCCATAAATACTACTACTATTTTCGGGTCAGAAATAACAGTTATCTAACTACTAATAATTAACAGGGTTGTATCACACCTAGTACAAAAACATTTATTAATGAACATCTTTGAAACCAAGGTTGAGCGGTAACCCAACCCAAGGAACCATTTCCCCTTTATTGTGCATTTCTTCATGCCCTTCAGAGAAATTCTTGGAGATTTTTTCTTCATCTTCATTGTATGATGTTTTGTTGTCCTCCTACTAACATTATAGATCCCATACCCTAAAATGACATTATTTGGTTTTATATAACATAGATATTGAACACTTAGACTACATTTCACCCAACTTCCATAGAAATAGACAAGAAACATATTTTTAAAGTCTAGAGTGAAGCATATAATAATCATATGTAACTATTTTCAATTCTTTGCAAATATTAAAAAAAAATAGACTTGATGATTTTTTGTTTTTTTAGAAGTCATTCAATACAAGTCTTATATATGGCTAGAAGGTAGATGGTAGACATATATATGGATACAAGATGAAGCTTTCCATTTTAATTTGTGAATAAATTTAAACCCTAGGAATGTAGACCTAGATAAATAAAAATATATCATGTAATATAAAATTGGATCCTCAAAAAATATAGCTTGCATAAAATAAAATGAACTACACTTCTGAAATATAATGAAAGCATCAAAATAGGTTCCTAAAGTCTTAAAATACTCTAACAAATTTAAACAAGAAGAACAATCTTGAGGATCTTTGGATGACAAAGAGAAGCACTAAAGTGGCAAGCCCACATTTTGGGCATGCAATGAATAAAGTAACTGAGAAAATATAGTTTACAAATAAAAATGTATGGTGAAACAATATTAATCATTTGGATATCTAGTAAATTAAGTCCAACTAATTAAATATGAGAGCATAAGATAAGAAATTCAACTAAAAAAAGATACAATTTGAATAAAATTAGAATGTCTTGAAACAATATCACTAAATTTTGATCGATATTGTTTAATTTAAGTAAATAATTTAATGGTTTATAAAATAATTAATAAATAGAAGATATTTTTTAATAGCAAGTTGAATAGTGATATTTCTATTAGGATTCAATTGTGTAGTTTTTTAGGTCAAGCTCATTGACCCATGTTTCACAAATAGTGGTTTACAAGAACCCATCTCCAACAAAAACATGTTGAGTACTTAGCACCAACTGCATCTAGGTGACGCTCACAGAAGTGAAGCACCGAAACTTCGCTACAAGTCACTCATCCTAGTGCTACTCTAGCTCTAACAAGCTTAAATTTAGAGTTTCCTCCATAGTTAAGCACAATCTACTTGCAATCTCATTTGTAATCCTTCAACAAGCATTGTGCCTTCTAGTTTGTTTATTGGAAAGGGTATAAAGCTCCTCAGTTGATGAGTAGGAAATATTTTTCACAAGTCAAAATGTGATATTGCTATTATGACTCATTATGTAGCTCTAATTTAGTCAAATTCATTTACCCAAGTTTCATCAGTAGTCGTTCACAAGATCTCATCTCTCAAAACAAAAAACTTAATTCACCACTCATTGCATTTAGGTGATTCACGAAAGTGAAGCACCATGATTTTCTAGGAAGTCACTCATCCACGAAGTCACCCATTCAATTATTACTCCAACTCAAAGGCATTTAACTACAAAGTTTTCTCCATGATTAAATCTAGTCTACTTGCAACCCAATTTACAAACTCTATGTAACTAAATATTACCACTGATCAATTTTTCTCTTACCTTAAAGAATTTTCATGAATAAAAATCTTGATGAACTAAATTTTAATTTTTATATTTAAAAGAGCTTCGAAATATTGAGAGAAGCGGACAAATTGAACTATACAAAATGTTAAAAGGTTTAACCTTACTATTTCTTAAACGGATACACTTGCTCTAAAAAGTGCGAAATCTATTCAAAATACTATGTACATAGGCTCAATAGAATAGGCATTACTTTACTCTAGCTGTTTCATCCAAAGAAACAAACAAAAGAAAGTCCTAGAGATTGGACCTAATAGCTGTATCACTGTCGACAACTTTAAACAGAAGTCGAAATCTAGCCATGTTGGAAGGTTCCAAACCAATTAAAATCTTTATTCCAGCCTTGTCCTTTGGATCGGCCATGAAGACCACCAGATCGACTGTCCTAGAAATCACAGGGCCTACATATATTGACCTAATCCCTTTTACAATTTCCGTCTCCTCATATTCCATGTGAGTCAACGATGTAGCCAAAAACCCATTCTCTACACGCATCACCCCATCATGTAATTCAAGCCAGTCTACTGCAGACCGTATGTACTCATCAGTCAATCTATTTCCTGCTTCTTCCAAAAATTTCACAGTCACTGAAAATGATTGCTCTTCTAATTCTTTGGCTGTTGCCTTTGCATAGGCTGTCTTTATTGCATTACCTACAAATTCCCGTGGAATTGGAGGTCTCATCCTTGACCTGATGCCAAATTGTCAATACAGAGATTCAACATTATTGATGTCAATGTAGGTATACATTAATTTGGAATGATTCTTGAATTCATAAAGCAAAATAACAACAATCCACCTTATGTCCACGAAATATTGAAGTGTTGTAACATCGTTGCCTTTGATGTTTGCCATTGCAGCAGTTCTTGTTCGCCAAAGGTGCGCCAATGCTGCAACGAAACTTGTGCAATTAGAAACTCCCCCTTCCTTGGCCTTTTGCTTAAGGAGACTAAGCGTTTTTCCTGATAAGGAGAAGTGCTGAAAAACATGCTTCTTCAGGGCCTCCTTATTGGGCAATAGATCCAGGTTTCTTTGCATGAAAGGCGAGTAATCGTTACGCGGTTGAGAAGGCTTCATTAACTCTTCATGATCGTACATTATCCGTGGAGGAACACGTGCTTTCAAGCAGGTACGATCACTCACAGGTAGGAATGCCACGTCTCCCTTTGTTAGCACGTGGGTGAAGTTTTTTGCAAACTCATGCAATGCAAATCCATCCATAAGACCGTGATTCACAGAAGTTCCCAGAGCAAAGCTACCGCATCTGAACCGAGTTATCTGCACGACATGAATCAATAATACCATTTAACATTTATAACACAGTTCGAATGACGAATTATTAGACAGGGATGGGGGTTGAGAGCTTAAACTGTAAATAAAAAATAATAATATTAATTTTAATCTTTATTTTAACTATAGTAGAATAGGTAACAGATCCCACGTAGAGCCAAAACTATCCCCACATTCATATACAAAACCACAGATTTTAAGATCTATTTTCTCCCCCAGAAATTCTCGTTTCCGGTCTCGTTATTATAAGATAACACAAATATAGACCTGGATTAATAATTGTTGTCATAATAGAATAAGAATACCTAATCGCATGAGAGTTGTCAGGAAGGGAAAGTGAGGATGCAATAGAGGCGTCGGTCGAGCATTCTATAGGCAACATTCTAGTCGCACTATGCAATTTGTTCTCGCTCACTCTCAATGGATTGAGAAAAAACCTTTGTGTCATTGCTACTGGAGCGGTTTGATCCATGGCTTCCCTGACTGCAATTTGTTATCATTGAATTTGTCCTTCATCCTTCAAAAGAAGCCCTTCTCAACATATGCCCAAGACATATTTCCTATTTGTCTTCGAGACTAGAAACAACCAAAAAATCATTCGCAGAGCTTCCCCTCCGCCATAATCAGCCCTTGGAAAAAACCAAAGAATAAATCATACACCATCCAAAATTTTGGAGTAACAGTCAATTAATCTGGCACACAAAAAAGTTGTGCTTGTTGCTTTTAATTAGGCATACTGTACAAAGTGATTAAGGAGCCCCGTGAATCGATTTCCTTCTCTACATTCGTCAGGTTTTGGTTTCCTCTAAAGCAACTGGATTTGAAACCGGAACGAGGGGAACTTGACAAAGGCGACGTAGGGTGAGGTAGTGAACCCCAAAATCCAAAGAATAGCTTTATAATAGGCACTGCTTAAAGAGTACAAGGTCCAGGGTAATCCAGACTCCAAACCCGAACAATCCCTGTTTTACCAGTAAAATAGCAAGCAATACATTAAAAAGGTCCAGAAAACGGAATCTCAACAATGCTAAAACTCAAGAGACCATCAACCTAATAATCGCAAGGGACCAGAGCACCAGAGAACCCACCAAAAACAGCAGCACCAAAGGACCCACAAAAATGTACAGGGGAAGAAGCAAGGTTGAGGGCAGATAAAATCCCACACAGAAGAACTCGCATGAAGAAGGTTAAGGAAGAAAGGCCAACCACAAAATTGGTTAGCATGTACCAAAGAAAGCACGAGTAAAAAACTCCCATCGGCACAAGAAGCACCCTAGAACAGAAACTAAGGCAGAAAACAGAGAGCGCACATGATAAACAGTAAGTCCAACTAAAACCGGCAAATCAGAACAGGAGGAGGAAACTATGAATTAAGAAATAACAGAGATCTCAGTAATCGGAAACTCCGAATGTAGCCCTAGTACAAATACAAACAATGCACTACCGAGAGGAAAAGAGGCAATTAGAACCAAAACCACAAGCAGAGAAGAAAATTGCTTTGGAGAAAGCAGGAACCACGAAACCCAACGGGCCCAAACTTTTGTATAGTACTAGCCGCAGCACAGAAGGGCCGAAACCACAACTTCAACCCGTTCCACACCCAGGAAAACGAAGCACATTATATGAGTGATTTTCTTCAAAAAAGTTTCAAGTTATTACGCAGCATGCAAGCTTCGTGACTAATATAATTAAATAGGTTACGGATACACAACCTGAAAAGCCATGAGAGGGTCCTCTTGTGATATTTGATCGGTAGATTTGGGCAGTAAACAAAGCTGAGCAAAGGCGGGATTTGGATATGAAATGTCTCCCATCTCTTCCAAAGACAGCTCGCTCGTGCAAATTGCTAAAGGCACTCCTGCCGCGTCACAATCGATCTCAAACCTTCGTTGCTCTGAATTGAACGTGAGCCTTCCGGATATGAAGTCATAAAACTCCAATAACTTACGGAGCGCCTCCATGTGCACATAGATTATGGCATCAAAATCTATTTCCTGATCGCCAGAGAAAAAATGTACAAATGTTGTGAGGTAACCCACGAACTTTTGATCAAAATTGCTCAGGAATAGGGAGTATCTCTCTCTTCTCGTTTCAGGACGTATTACTGCAACACTCTTCGTTTTCACACGAATATCAGAGACCAGGGAAATGGCGGGCAGCTCCATCTGAGAAATTATCACTTCTGGGTTTGCAACTACGTCTCCTAACTGCCTCGCATCTCACTCTTTAAAAACGACGACTACTATACTATTTTGAAAATCAGTGTTTGGTAATTGGTTAACTTGTAACTGACCAACTCATGTGCAGGCGATTAAATAGATCTACTCCAACAAACTCATTTGTCGAAGAAAAGCACGGAATGTAATAGAAAATGTAAACACTTTCACCACGGAATGTAATAGAAAATGTAAACAATTTCACCATCGTATTAAATGCATTCACATATCGCGTGTGGCAGAGCGCAGTCTGCATTTAAGCAAGTGACCAGTGAAGAGTACCCACCAGCTAATCACGCCATAAAATGTCCATGCTATGCATGTTTCTGTGAGCCAGAAACATAATCCCATACCAACTTCATTAATTACGCTGATGCTATCGCTGACATCCATTGTCTCTTCTGTCCTTGTCCGTCTAATCCATCCTATCAACCAACTAATATTGTAATGCACATCAATCACTGGTAATTTTTAAGGAACGAAGGAAGCTTAGTTATACCAAAACTTACTCAGTCATCACATCTTATATATCTCAATATACGCCTATTTGACTATCCTTCCTACAAAATGTACTATTTGATCAAATTTTGAAAGATCGGAGATAAATTTTTAGCATTTGATCATCATTATCTGCATATTTTGTGATAAAAAACAAAAAAAAAATGAGAAAAAACACTGTTTTCAAAAACAAATATGTTTGACTTTTTTAAAAATCTTTAGTGCAATTTGTTTGAGATTAGTCAGGGGCAATATATGATAAAATAGAATATTAAATATATATATGGTTTAGAGTTGATGAGACTATTTAATTTTTAATATTATTTTTATTGAATATTAATAATTTAATTATAATAGAAGTCTTATTTGTATTTTTAATTATTCTAACAGTAAATATATATCTAGTTTTTGTCTATTATTTTTAATTGTTTTTACATTTTTTAAATTATTCTATTGAATTATCTGATTTTGTTTATTTTATAAAAATTATAATTTAAAACATTATATAATTTCACAAATATAAAACTTAACTAAAAATATACAAAAAATACAATTGGTATTTTTGTGTACTTCTCACCTAAAAGTACAAAACAAGAAATCATAAAACTAAATAAAATGAATACCAAAAACTCGATTGATAGACCTATAGTGGATAAATGATTACAAGACGATTGTAAGTAGACAAATGTAATGATGAAAAAACATGAATGACGAACCTTGACATTAAAAAAAATGCTATTTAGATGTATTCATAACAAGATACCATAAAATTAATTCATTTTGCCAAATTCAACACATACAATAGGAAGACTCTTAGACTGATCTATTACACAAAATATCACTCACTCAATATATGAGAAGTAAGTGATTTAATAAACATTGAACACATTAGAGGAATACAACTAAATGAGTTTTTCATTATTTTCTTTACAATATACAAGTTTAAGAACACCTAGTGTGTAATGCAAATTCGAAAGTCCCTTTACAAATTTCTCTAGCATTTCACCTTCATAAAGTTCCCCTTTTACATTAAAATCTATCTCATATTTATAGACTTTACGAAATAACTACCTTAAATTTTGAGTTAATAAATATCATCTTTATAAAGCATTTTTACAAGGTTAATTTGTACCTTAGAATTATCCACAAAAAATAGTCAAATGATTACTCTCTCACAAAAAAAGCTCAAGGTCACAATTTGCAAAATTATAATTAGAGAATCTATATTGAGTGCATAGACCCATTATTGACTTCACTAAGTTAGCTTTTCATCTGCATTTGCTAAGAGCATCCTGTTCTTCTATTCATTATAATTATTTGAACAATGGAAAGGCTATCATAGTGGTATGAATAGATCTTGCACACATATCTTCCATTGCGTTGATCATATTGGATGATTTGTTACCCATCAAGCATCAAATGTTGAAATAAGCATATCAACATGCCTTTCGGGAATTTTTGGCAAATAATTTATTGCCTCAACATCTGACATCTCTCCGTCAATGTTGCGTCTAAGTTCAATTCGACAAGCTCATTAAATACTGGATACATCTTCGTAAACATCATGTTTAAGTTGCCACTATGGCTCGGGCTTGAAGGATGACACAACTATCTCATTTGATCTACGGACTATTTCATAGCCTCGATACTTGCATCTTTACAATGACCATTACATTCATCAATCCGAACATGGTGCAGAGGTGATACATGTAAAGTTGTGGAGCTCAGCTCATAACTAACTGCTTGCAGTTATTGCATGAAGAAAAGTCTAAGATATATTTGTACATGTATTGGAAGCATTGATGGTTGACTTCCATGTTACTGTGTTGCTACAACTGAACTACAAATCCTGTCACATATTGCCTTCAATATTGCTAATAGATGGAAACATCCTCCTATAGATGGAAATATCCACAATTGATGTACCATGGTTAATACAGACATTTATGAATTAATAAAATGAGTTTTCTTTTCTTTGTTTATGTTTCTTTCTCATATAATAGTTTAATGTTCTATATCTCCATTTTCTCAACACGGTATCATAGCGTATTTTGATCCTTGGGCTGTGAAAGGTATTTTCTGCAGGCTTGGATATGCTGGATTGAGCGAAATAAATAGTATGTTTCTTTTTTCTCTTTGATGGAGCTGATGATTGTTTATTTGCAAGCTGACGATTGTTTATTTGCAGCCACAAAATCAAGTCTAGTGCTATAAAATGAATGCATGTTGCTAGCTACTTGAAGTTATCCATTTTTTTAAATATAAATATTGGGGATTGTCTCTAGAGTTTCTATTTATTTTTTCTTTCAAAGTGAATTTGTGTTCGTGATTATGTCATATAGACGTCCATGAAGATTGGCAAAGAAAATATGAGAGCGAGATTTGGAAAATGTGTTGTTGTATTTTGTTCAGAAGGTGAGGGTTTGAAGACATCAACAATATACAAGAAGATCAAATCTATGAAAAAGTGAAAGAAGCAAATCATGGTAGGAGATTGATCATTTTTTTCCTCTGTAGTTGAGAATGATGGTAACAAAAGAAATCCCATTCCATTACAAAAATTTGGATCTTTATTTAGTGAGTTGTATCAAATCGAACATCCAAAATAATAAAGCAACATTTAAAATAGTAAGCAAGTTACACCAAGTTTCTTGAAGGAGAGTAATTCAAGTATTGCAACGGGCAAAAAATGCAAAAGAGTGTTAAAGGAGAATGTAAATTTAATTTCTGAAATAGAGAATCTAGAAGAATAACTAATAAAGGTGAAGAAATAAAGCTTAGTTTTAATATGTGAAAAAAAAAATGCAAGAAGAGTTGACAAAGCTAAGAAATTAACCAAGTTGAGAAGGATGTAGCTTTTTAAATCAAATTAATGTTTATATAGAGGAAATGGAGAGCTAGAACAAAAATTATAGTTGTTTGGTGGTGATAAGAAAATAAATGATGAATTAGAGGAGAAAATGAAGAGACTAAAAGAAGACAATGACTCGTTAAAGGATGAACTAAATCAATCTGTCATTGAAAGAAATACATGTATGAAGACAAAATTAGTATGTGGTATTTAATGTAGTACAGATGATTTGGATTCACCATTAGAAAAGTGTGATTCTATTGAAGTTGTTTGTGATAAAGAATGTAAGAAAGAATATAAAAATGTAGCATCAAATAGTATCAGTTGTGACGAAAAGAATGTTAGTTGGAATATCATGAAGAAAATGGATTACAAAGGTAAAGGATTGGCAAAACATGAACTAGGAATCATAAAGCCCAGTGAACCAACAATGAGACCAAAGTATGAAGGACTAGGATATTATTAGTTATATTAGTTAAATGGGAAAACAAAGCCTACAAGAATTTTCCATTGTGATCTCTAATCACACAACCTGCCCTTGACCTCCCAGGATTAACCTTGGAGGCCTCATCAAAATTTAATTTAGCATATGGGAAGAAGGGCACTATTATCTAACCATACATATGGTGTCCACCTTCGACGTCTTTCATGCTAGAATCTTATGAAAAGAAGTAGAAATCTTCTTCCAATTGTTGAGAATGTTGGAGTACAGTGAAGTGAATGTGGAAGACAATTTTTTTATATGAGTTGTATACAAAATCACATATTCTAAAATAGATTGTTAGAAAATCTTATAAACCTTATTAACCTCTAAAAACTCCTTCCTAAAGATCCTCTTGTTCCACAACCACCAAATCCCTGACACCACCAAAGTTGGCACAATCCACTAGATAGCAAATGAAAGAGAAACTATGAAGAATAAGCCAACATAAAAGCCAATCTGACAATGAAATATTAACGGGCCTAGACCAACCAACCTTATACATTATTGTACAACAAAATTCTCATAAAAAATTACATGTAAGAAGCAGATAATTGATGTTGTCTAGCATTTTTTTGCACAACACAATCAAAATATTTATAAATACCCATTCTTAGAAGTTGATCACCTATGAGAATATAGTTTTTAAGGGCTAACCATAGAAAGGTACCTTCCCTAGGGAGGATTGAATCATACCAAAAAAAATGAGAGATTCAACAAGATCATCCTATGGGCAATGCTTCTCTAGGAACCTATCACTTCTTTAGTGAATACTTTTCGCTTTTGTTGAATGGCCAGAATAATTTATCCTCGAGAAAAAAAATGAACTCTGATATAATATTTTCATATGTGTAATTTTCCTTTTCTAGGATCCTACTATCTAGAATTTCTTTCCACATAAGCCTTCCTGAAACATCCCCTTCCCCAACTGGTAAGAGATAATTATAAGCCTTCTCTCCTAGACATTTTCTAACATCCTCAAGGAAATAGAAATGTTAATTGTAGAGATAAGAGGGGAATATTTGTTCCAAGATTCCCTCCAAAAGAGGGCATTAGTTGCTGATTTTATCTCCCATGAAAGAAAAGGAAGAATTAAATTCCTGCTCTTCACCATGAAACACCACATCGTTGATCCCTTAGATGGATTCTTCATGGTGAACTCTTATTTTTTTCTTATCTATTTAACTTTAAAATGATAACTATAAAATAATACAATATCTCATACACTATTTAAATATTTATATTATTTAACTTAATTGACTATTATATCTATATTAACTCTTGTTTTAAAATGTATTTAATTAATTGAATTAGTTATTATTGGTTGCTTATTTTTTTAAATATTATTTTACATTAATTCAAAATTAATTATAATTCTATTTATTAACATAAGATTTTTTTTAATAAATTTTTATTTTTTTCTATTAAATATAAGTCAAAGTCATATTACCATCGGGTAGCAATCTGTCAAGCAACAAAAAAGAGGAACAAGAAAGAAACAAATCTATGGTCCGTACATATATTCATTAAACATTAGACCAATTAACAAAAAATCAAAAAATCACTTAAAATATTTATTGAATGTGAGTTAAACAACTTTCTTTCTACAACCTATTAGCTTTAACTCTCCATCCAAGTCATCCAAGGTAACAACCCATCTGACCACCTAAGCCTCATAGCTCCATCTCTAATCACTATGTTTGAATCTCATAATTTGTTTCGAAGGTAATGCCCGTACATGAGGAGATGCACTAATCAAGAGGTATGGGGTTCTCTCCTCATTGAACACATCTTTATTTTTCATAAATATGAACATGTTCAGGGCATCACATCTATCAGCAATTCTATTTATCATTTTACATAACCTAGTTATGCTAGGGCTCAGACCAATCACTACATCATTGTTACTTTCTAGACCTCCAATGTCTCCACCTCTGTCGAGATTTTGAATAAGATTCCTTGGCTTGATTTTCCACACCATTTATTTGAGGGTACCCTCCAATGCGTCTAGATCATAGGTCTCAACCTTTATATCAAACTATATTCCTCTATCTTTTAGTATTTTAGAGCATGCATTAGTTATCTTCACCTCTTCCTTTTCTTTCACTTTAAAATTGAGAGTGACCTACACGTAGATTTTATGCAAAATAAGTCTCCTCAAAGACTTAGTAAGGATTCTACTCCTATTCTTAAATACATCATCATTCCTAATTAACCAAATGGACCAAAGAAACTAAGTGAAAAAAATATCCTAGGAAACATTGAAAGGTTTGGGAAGACTAGGTATATTTCAAGAGATAAAAAAGAAAAGAAGGGTCATAGTATTAGTAGGGATATCAAACTAGCTCCAGATCTCTTTGGTGAAAATACATTTAGAGAATAGGTGGCACATGGTCTTAGGTTTGGGATAGAAGGAATAGGTGAAGGGTAGACCATCAACATTGTTCAAAGGGAATTTATGAAGAAGAGCTTGCCATACAAAATATTGCACCTTAGGTTCCACTCTGTGGTGCCAAATAGAGGAAAGATGTTTGGTCCAAGTTTTGTAGTATAAGTTGCATTCCAACTTGGTATTGAGATACTCAATAATCTAACCATTATTTGAAAGAATACAATAGAGGTACTTAGCTTTGGTGGAAAAGAGTTTAGTTCCATTGATATAGGCCAAGAGGGGAAGTTTTTCAATCTCATTGCCACAAACTTGGAGAAGTTTGTCTTTTGTCTAGGCTTCCTTAATTACTGCATATGTTCTCTTTTGAGATTGAGGGAGTTGAAATTTTGAGGCTAGATCCTCCTAGGATATCAGTTGGTTATTAAAACATAGCTTGATGAAGGAGTGAATGCCTTGCCTATCCCATATTCTTGCTAAATAACCTTGTAGAAGGGCTAAAGCTATTCCTTTCCTTTCCAGGTTCCACTGTGCGATCTTCCTCCACAAAGTTTTTCTTGGTTGTTTATTAGATCATTCCCTACCACCCATTGCCTCACTTTATCCCAAGATTTCCATAAAGTTTTGAATATGACAGAACCTTCAACTCTAATCTTCCATTTACATGATAGTAGGTCATGAATATGCATCCCTTTCCATGTTTTCCCAATACAAGGTACCCCTCTTTCGATATTTTTCCTAATCAGGAATTTCTAGGGTTCATCTCCTTTTGTGGACTTAGTAATCCATTTAGCATCTAGAGAAATTCCTTGTTGGCTTAAATCCTTCAACCCCATCCCGCCTACTTCTTTCTTCATTGTACACTAGTTCTAGTTTACAGAACACCTCTTCTTATTAGCTCTTCCATCAAACCACAAGAAATCCCCAATAATTTTTTGAATGAAGAAAATTTGATTTTGGTTGAATAACCAAGCAAAGGAGAAATATATGGTGTATGTTGATAGTATCTTTTGGAAAACCTTTACTCTTCCAACTAGATATAAGTAATTGTTAAATTCCATTTTTTGAGTTTATTGACAATCTTCTCCTTGATCCATTTCCGCAACCTCTACAAGGCCTCCCCAGGAAATGCTAAACCTATGATACCATGCTAGAGGCTACTCCTCCCATCCCAACATTATGGATTTTTCTATGGATACTTTGCTTCCTAACACTTTGCAAAATATATCCATCTTATTTCATAGATTAGTGATGTTGGCCTTTGTCAATTCAATGAAGAGAGAAGTATCATCTGCAAAATTACACATTACTAATTTCCTCCATGTTCGACAACCTAATTCCTCTGACCCTGGGTGATAGAGTATTTTCCCTAAGGATATAGTGCAAACTATTAGCTACAATTACAAATAGTAAAGGGGAAAGTGGGAAACCCTATCTTATAGATCTTTTATGTCTAAAAGGTTCTTCCCCAATGCCATTAAATTACACCATAGCATTGGCTTATGCCATTAGGCTGAACACCCTTTTTATCAATATCTTGGGGAATCCTAGGCATCCCAACATCAACTCTATGAATTTCCTATCAATTCTATCATATGCATTTCCATAGTCTATAAAAAATACATCTGAATGTTTTCCAAATTCTTTGGGTCATTCCATAGTTTCCCAATAGGTTTTGATGTTTTCTAGAATGTATCTACCTTTGAAAAATCAAGTTTGTGTGGAGTTATTAATATAAGGTAATACTTCTTTGAGCCTAAGGGAAAGTATTTTTTCAAGGATTTTGTAAGAGACATTGAGGAGAGTGATAGGTCTCTAGTTCTTGATTAGGGTTTTATTACCTTCTTTGAGTATGAGATTGATAAGTCCTAAATTGATACTAGCCCCAGGTGATCCATGTTTCCACACCTTCTTGATATAACATCAATAGGTCCTACCAAATCCATTCTATGTATTTTTTGTAGAATTCCACTAGTATTCCATCTAGCCCTAGGGCTTTGTCATTATTCATATGGGATATGGCTTTAATAATCTCCTCTTTATAAATATGGACACTTAGTCTATCTTTATCTTCATCTAACACCTTTTCTGGGATTAGTTTCCTAATTTTGATTCTTTTGTTTTCCATGTCCAATACATGTTCTTCTTATGTAAATAGGTTTTGATAAGCTTAAGAAAATTCTTCTACAATCCTTCTAGGTTTAGTAATCAAATTATTGCCCTCTCTGATAGTGTTGTCTCTAGCCTCTTTTTTCTTAAGAATCCAAAAAATATATTTAGAACCTAGCCTCTTTGTTCTAAGGAATCTAGAAAAAATATTTAGAACCTTTGTCTCCATGGTCAATACAATAAATTCTTGTTCTAGTTTTAGCCCACTAAATCTTAATATGTTGGATTCTTCTTAACACATCTCTAGCTTCTACTAGAGCTTGCTAGAGAGAACAATCTTGTATATTGGATTGTAGGTTTCATTTCATTTCAACTAAAATATCATGCAACTCTATCTCCTTTCTTCTCATATCCTTGCCCCTCTTTGTCCTCACAGTCTTAAAGACTTGTTTCCAACTTTCAATCATTGTGTTCTACCTTATGGTATCATCTAGGTCCTTAATTACACAATGGTTAAACCATCTTATCATAACTGTCGAAACATTGAGCTCCTCATCTTTGATAAGAGTTGTATTAAGGGAAAACCCTTCAGTTCTAGGGGTGTCAACTTTTGGCTTTCTTATTCATATAATATGGGTGATAATGAGATGATGATCAGAGAGTTTAAATGGGAAAACCATCACAATAGACTCTTCCTCTGAATTTTGTAAGCTGAAAGTGTTGGTATCTCTAACCATTCTTGTTTATTCATGTCAACAATTTAGTCATTTACAAGAAAGAGTTAGACACTCATCACTATGATTGACCTACTTTATATAGGTTGAGTCATGTACATAAGTAGGTATGTACCGAGCTCTATAAGATCTGAGTAAATTTTTGGTCACAAAGTAATTTGCTATATGTGCTGAGTTCATTAGCGAATGAGAAAAATTTAAGTATACAAGTTCCATGTTATATAGTGTGTGTGGAGTACAATAGATATCACTTGCATTAGAAGGATAATATATACCAAGCAACAACAATGTCAAGAATCAATAAATAGTAAAGACTAAGCAATGTTGAGTTTACATAAAAGTTAGGAATGGAATAGAGTTTGAGGAAGAATAATTATCAGGTTGACTTGGAAGGAATATTTAAATTTTGTTGAGATTGTTATAGAATATTTAATATTGGAAGAAGTTGTTATAGAACATATACATGACATGGATCATAGATCCCTATGTTATGTGTTCAATGATCAAGTTGAAGAGGCAAAACTTGGAACCATATATAAAACTCTTTACAAAATTCTTTAAATACTGATGATCTCAACCTAGATCGAAATCATGTGAAGTAAGAGAAAAGGAAGAGAGGTGCATGCATGTGAATTTGAAGTATTATGCAAGAGAAGGATTGAGAATAAATTAGTGAAGGGTTTCTTTTATCATCTAATAGAGCAAGTGACCTAGTCATGTAAGTGAAGTGAAAGGGAAAGACAAGACAAGCATATCAGATCAGAGGAGAGGATCAATTAGAAAGGATAAGTCATCTTGCAAAGAAAATTGAGGGTCGGGTACTGAATGAGTTATTCTGTAATCGAGATAGGGTAAATCTCTTAACAAAGTGGTCCTAATAGCCCTATGTAAATCTCTTAACATATTCCTTACTTTTTTGTAAGTGTTAAATCTTCTAACAAGCCAAGACCTAGAAGTCTCTAATTCCTTTAACATGGTAGACCCCTCATAGGGTAAAGCATATTTTATGGTCAAATATTGTAACCTTAATTGGTTAAGTTTATTATTACAGTAGTGAAGATTTGTGGGTGTCATCCCCACCCTAGTTTTACCTTCACCTTGGAGGGTTTCTAGGTAAAAAATATTGTGTTATGTGTTTTACTTTCATACATGTTATTGATTAGATTTATATGTTACGACATATTTACTTTTTAAGTTTTAAAAGCACAAGTTATTGATAGATGTGGATAAATTGGCAAAAAGTTATAAAGTCTTATAGATTCTCATTCACCCCCTCCCCCCCCCCCCCACCCCCCCCCCCCTCTCATTATCTAGTTTATCATGTTTATTCCTCCATAAATTAACAATTGGTCTTAGAGAAATGGTTCTATGAGAGAAGCTTAAAGTCTTGGAGATGGAGGCATTTGAACTGGATAAGGTTATTGACAATCTGGTGATTGAAATCCAACTCACACTACAAAAACATGAGAAGGCAAGACAAGATCTGAAGGATTCCCTAAAAACAAGAAAGGAAATTGTCATTCAGATAAAATAGTTTTCATATGAAGAAGTTGAGACTGAAGGATTGTCTAAACCAATCAATCCAAATGACAAAACATCTACTGATTTACTTGACAAGAACAAACTCTTGAATGAAGAAATAAGAGGACTGAAAAGAGAATATGAAATCCAGTTAGTAAGACTATGTGAAGTGTCTAAACAAAAGAAGAAAGTTGAAGAAGACATGACTATGGCTGAAGAAGACATGACTATGACTGAGGAATGCAATGTCAAAAGACAAACCAACATGCTATCATTGTGGAAAGCTTCATCTTACTGTAAATATTTATAGAAGCAAACATGGTGTAGACACCTAAAATTGTCCCAAACACTATATTAATTTATTTAATATTTCCCTTGACATTATAATTGATTATTTATTAATTAATTATATTTGTCATATTCTTCTACTTATTTGATTAAATAGGTTCATTTCCCTAATGTATTTATATTTAATTTAAATGCATTTCCTCTAATGTGTTAAATTTATTCAATGCATGGTGCTCCATAAATCCCCTTTCAGATAAATTCCAATTTATTTAACTCCCTCCACTTTATTAAATTTTGTAGTCCTATGATTAAATTAAATCCTATTTAATTTAATCCAAATCCCACCTAAAACCTAGTCTACCACCCATCACTCTCATCCTTCTTAAGTCTACCCCCTAGTTAATCCCACTTAATTATCCTAAATACCCTCCTAAACACCTTTTAGCCCCTAAGTGGTTGCTCACTCATGTGTGAGTAACTCAAAGCCCAAGAAATCCACCCCCCAGCTTCTTCATTAATTCCTCCAAAAGACTCTTACACACTTGTCCTCCTTTCCTTTCTCCAAGGTTGCTCACACGTGTGAGCACACCTTGAGCCATCATAATCACAAAAAGACTTATGTTGACCTTTGCATGACTTGTCCCTTTAGCCCATGTGTGTCCCTTGTGGCACCTATGTGTATGCCACATAGATGTGACCTCCTCAAGGCCTCTCTCAAGCCCATAAATAGAGCCATTGTCTCAAGCATTCTTCATCTCCCCCATATGCATTGTTATCATGCTAGTTTGAGTTTAGAGTTGTTAGACATTTTCATGCTTAGAGCTAACCTTTCATAGTTGTTTGCATTCTTTCAATTCCTAGTTCTAGCGTAGTTTCATGGTAGCATAGTATTGTTAGCTTTCTTTATTTCATGTCATTTCCACACTCACATCCTTGGAATCCTTTTGAGGTTGTCTTACTCATAGCCATTTCTTGAAGGTATTCCACATACATTTTAGTATAGTTTCATATATGCATTGTTGCATTCATTCCATTATTTTTGAAGGGATTCATCCATAGTTGTGTTTAAGGAGAGTGCATCCACCTCTCTCATCATTAAGCACATGAACAAGGCCTCCTATGGGTACCCTTGTTGAGTTGTTCTGAGGCTATATGAGAACTCTTATCTTTTGGTTGCATTAAGTTTTAACACTCGAGTAGAATTAGTTATATTTGGATTTACTTTAATCTTTCATATGCATTTACAACTATTGTTTTCTTGTTTGCGCATGCTCCCAATAGGTTAGGTTTTCACGTATACACATGGTACAAAAAATTCTAAACCTAAGTTTTCTTATTACTATTTTTACTATAGGAAACAAGGACATAAGATATAGGAATGTAGGTCAAGAATGAAAAATATATCTACTTCACCTAGATTTGAAGGGTATTGCTCTAATTGTCAGAAATATGTGCATAGAGCATATCAATGTAGATCATAGAAAAAACCCTACTAGACAAATCAAAGAAAGAATTATGAACCTGACACTGCATTATCCAAATGTCACAAGTTTGGACACCAAAGAAAGAATTGCAGGACTCAAGTACATTTAGAAAACTAGACAAAAGACAAAGGAAAAGGTAAAGTGGACATTGAGAAAATTGGGAATGAAATAAACTAGAAATTGAAAAGGAAAACAAAAGATGGAAATAGTGGAGCTAATGGAGCTGAGGTTACCCAATCCAATGGAGAAGGTGATCATGTCACATCAAACTAAGAAAGAGAGGTATGTATGGAATTGTATACTTAATTTATATATCATACATCAATTCCTTAAATAAAAATGTGCCAAAAGTTCATATTTGCATATACAAGATGCATAAGAACAAATTTTTGAAAGGTTTTCAAGTGTTAATAAAATTGTCTATGTTGACCAAGCATTGCAACATAGACCAAACACTTCAAAAATGATATGGTAGAGACCAAGTGACATGAAAGAGATCAAGTTGTAGTACAAAGACCTAGTTGAAAGACATCAATATCAACCCAGATAGTTTGCTTCTACTCACCCAAGTATAGACCCTGAACCAATCAAGAGAAGGTATATAACAAATTTTGAAGACATTATAACATAACTTACACACAAATTTTCAAGAACACAAAGTGATTTGGTAATTTTAATAACTAGAAAATATTTCAAGAGTGATTTGGATGAAGAACCTTGAATGAGTGAAGATTTGAACCATGTTGAGTATCCAAAGAAGAAAGAACTTCAAACCCTACCTACGATCATGGAAGCTTCATCAATTGTTAGAATAAGTCAAGAGATAAGTAGAATCCAACCAGTGAAGAGTGACACTTCTCCTCCAAACAAGTTTCATGATATTCCAAAGATTGCTATGAAAGGAGACTCTATGGGTGTGCTATCTTCTATGCCACCTAAATTCATTATGATCCATGATGTCAGAAAATGTTATATGTGAAAAATTGGAGAATTAGGAGATTACAAAATCATAGAAGGTTATGAGAAGCTATGCAATGAAGGAATTTTGAAGGAAGAATTTCAAATCATTGAGAGGAAAGGTTTAACTCATACTCTAGAATTGACTTGTTTTGAGAAATATGGTGGGAGATGAAAACTATCGATTTTAGGTGCATTGAAATTTGAATTTTTATAAAACTGAAAGTATAGGGAACAATTCAATTTTAATTTTTGATTGATCTAGCTATACATATCATCTATAAAATAATATAATATCAAAGGAAAATTGGTTTATTTCCATATAGTTTTGTGGTGGGAACTAGACCCCTAATTTTCATCATTTTTTAGGAATAGAAAAGAAAACCTTAAAAATAAGGAAAATATATCAATTATTAATATAAAATAATAATTTTTAAAAATAATCCTAAAATTCATCCATTTCTACACATTTCATTATGTTACTTCATTTTCAAATTCTAAATATTAATACCAATTTTATGTCATTGATGTTAAACAGTTATACTCTTTTTGGCCTTTTCCTTTATAAAATGACGACACAAGTTTGTGCTTTTACTATAGTAAAAGTTTCTTCTAGCCTACTATCCAACTATCATTTTCTACTTCTTGGGTGACATCTTTAAGTGGTTTCTCAACTTTGTTTATTTCATCTTGTCCTTGGGATGGATCATCTTTTGCTATTTCTTAGGTAACATCCTCAGTGGGTGGTGTGGCTTTTTCTACCTCTTCCTTCCCTTGAGCATGATCATTAACTTCCACCTATAGATCTTCTATTTTGGGAATGTATTTTGTTACCCATTCATTATAAACAGTATCATTAAGTCAATTAAATTCCATAACTTCCTTTTCTTTTTTGTAACATTGTTCCATTTAACCTTCAATAGTTTCACTTCAAAATTAATAGGAATTTTAAAATGTCCTTACTTCTACCATCTCTTTTAGTGCCTTTGTGAATAAAAGAAATGTTTCCATTATTAATTATATCATTCATTATAATATTAATAAAAGCACACAATTCTTAATCCCACTCTTTATAAGTCTTTAGATATTGTTCACTTCTGAAGGCCAAAGGGAAAAGGTTAAAACCTTTGTTTTGATACTTAGAAAGATAAAATATTACCCTTCTTTATAACAACTCACTATTTATATCAAATTCTACTAGGTTGACACTGGATCATAAGTCTTTTCAATTAAGTCATAAATTTAAGGCTTTTCTATAATAATTACACATATATGACCCATCTCTTCTTCTTTGCTGACCCATTTGTTTAAAACCTATCTCAAAATATCCTTGCTTTCACTAAGACATATCATTATAGCCATAAGTTTTGATATCTTGTGGTATAGCAATCTGGTGTCAATATTAAATTCTAAGTTTAAAATGACACCTCTTATCTTTTCTTCATATCTTTGTATCACCTCAATTTGTATTGTTCCGAGTTTATTTTTTTCTTCCATAATTTCTTCATCAAATGGTTCTTTGGCATATAATTTCTTTTGAGGGAACTCAACAATTGGGCTAATAGGATGTGGTGGAGCTAGTGATGATGCAATCATCATTTAAGAAGATTCACTTGCTAGCCTCTTTCCTCCCTATTTTTTCTCATACCTAGCGAGTTCCTTTTCCATTTTGCTAATCTTTCTCTTGCTTTCATCATAGGCTTCTAGAACCTTTTCATATTTGATATTTAGATCATTGATCATTTTCTTTTCTTTTCTTGTAGTAGCTAGGGTTAAATCTACCAATTCTTTATTCATTTGGGTAGCTTCTTCATTACCTTTATCTCCAATTATTGCTAGCATTAGGATCCCTACTTGGTTAGTGTTAGAGGCCTCTTGTAACTAGAGAATATTGTACCTCTGGATCTATTTGTCAATTCTTCCTCCTCTAGTCCTCCAATTTTCCATAAAAATTCTACAACACCAACCTTGAGAGAAACCTGATAGGGTAACATGTGTGGGGTACCCTAAAAACCATAAATCCTAAATAATATGGAGACTAGATAAGGGATAATGTCTTCCCAATTATGGATCACTTTCAGATCTATGGTAAAATCCTTTGGTCTAATTAGTTCCATCAATGCCTTAGGAAATCTAGGGTTACCAGGAGATAACAAGGTCCTCATTCTAGAAGAAAAGTATCTGTTAAATCTAACAAAACTAACATTCATCATGTCAGATGACATATATGTGCACCAAAGTTAAACAAGCAATTTCTCCCCCTCATGTTCTTTTATCAGTTACATTTCCTTCTTTAAAAATGTAGCTCCCTTGAACAAGCACATATGCATGAGCATAGAATATTATGTGATTGACTTATCATCCTTTCCATTATCAATCCCAATCAGGTCATTATAAATTATCTAAGCAAGATAAGGGGAAAAGTCAAAAATCACACCCATCATATACTGTAGAATTTAGAAAATCATGTGCATTAAGAAAACAAGCATATAATCCTGCTCATCCTAGCATAAAACTTTACACAGAGACATAAATACAACTTGGGCATGAGGACTGAAATATTTCTTTAGTAAGGGTCCTGAGGTAGCTAATGAAACAAGAGTTAAATGGCCAATGTTTGCACAATTTTCCTTAAAAGGTCCAGTTCTAAGATAAAACTTTTGAACGTCATATACCTCTAATAATTTCTCAAAATCAATAGTATCATGGGGGACTAAGGATGATTACATCATGAAAACCTCACAAATTTCTTCCACTATAATCTAGAACAAGATAATCCCAACATGATTTCTCACTATATGAAGAACAATGCCGTACCTTTTTGTGATGAGGGTTAGAAGGTCTAAATCCATGAAAACCCATGGAATGATTAGTTTCCCTAGGTCAAGATTCCATACATTATAATGTGAGGCACCTATATTTCTATGATAAAAACATTTCTTAAAAAACTTCCCATCCATTAATGGGTGTCTTAGCATCTCTTACCCAATTACCCTTATTATACAATCCTTTAGCAATTTGTAACCTTGGTGAATTGGGGAGGATCCTTTTACCCTTAGTGGAGTCACTAGTGGACATATATAACTATTGTAGATAATAATCATGCATACTTCTTTCCTAATAGTTTTTCTTCCCGATAAACTCTTTTTGGGGTGGCATTATTTCTCTTTTTATTAGGGTTTACAGATTTCTTCACTCACAAAGGGTCATAACTACAACCTTTCTTTTAAAAGTAAATTCTACAAATTCTAGCAAGAAACTTATTGGCTCTGAATATATTCTTGTTGGGATTACTTCTAAAAACTCTAGCCCGTTTTGTAACCTCTTTGAGCACTATTATTCATCACATGAACTTGTATTCTAGAATTCACCACACTTCAATCGAAGAACTTCTTAGAATAATGGCAGATTCATCAACTGCTAGAATAAGTCAAGAGGTAAGTAGAATCCAATGGGTGAAGAGTGATGCTTGTCCTCCACCTAAGTTTCATGCTATTTTAGAGATTTCTATGAAAGGAGACTCAATGGGTGTGTTATCTTCTATACCACCTAAAGTCATTATGATCCATGATGTTAGAAGCTATTATATGTGCAAAATTGGAGAAGTAGGAGATTACAATTTCTAGAAGCTTATGAGAAGCTGTACAATGAAGGAATTTTGAAGGAAGAATTTCAAATTGTTGAGAGGAAAGGGTTAACTCATGTCCTAGAGTTCCCAAAAAAATTCAAAATCGAATGGATAAAAGTTATTTTGAGAAGAATTCATGACATGAAGTATTGGCTACAAAATAGACTAGTAGAGATCACAAAGCAAATAATTCACAGGGTTACATGTTATCCAACCCTAGATAAGTAGAAAACGATGAAATGTTTAAGCTATGAAGAAATAGTGGCAAACACAAGAGCCGAGTGGAATGGACGTAATCTGTCCATTACAAACTTCTCTGATCCACTAATTGAATTTTAAGTGAGAGTCATCGCTCACAATGTTAAAGGATTCAGTCTGACAGCTGCACTGCCCATCTGAGCACAAACCATTGTTTCCACATGCCGTTGGATAATCACACACACTCAATAGGTTTTCCACAACTGTTGATAAATAATCAATCTTGGATCTTGATATCTCTTCTTGATATGAATAAAACTGCAGATGCCCATCTGAATCAATCTTACAGAAGAGGCTTTTTGAGGGTACGCCAATTGGGGCAAACGCCATTCCTCTGTCAGTGTAGAAATAAACTGACCCATTGTCGAACATGATATATGATAAATTCACTGGTGAAGGTTGATAAGGGTACATATAATACCTGAGAGCGGGTGAAGTGTCTGTAAACACACCGAAGCTGTCCGCAGACAAGGAAGAATAGAAAATACCTTGTCTTGTATTTGTAGGAGAAATGTTTGCTATGAGCTTCTGCCCAACTTTTAACTTCTGGCCCACCAGCAGCGTATCAGTGGGATGATCAAAAGACTGCCACATGATTCTATTGGATTTGTTCAAAAGAATAAGGTTCCCAGATTCCTGTATCGCCATTCGCTGGAAATCCTGATTGGATGTATTTGTAGACCAGACGAGAGTTCCATTTGAATCCTTTAACATGAGTTTTCCCATGGAGGTGAGTGTCAGGGTTGCGTTTTCTTGCACCATCTGCTCTCTGTTTGAACTCCACACCATTTGCGTTTCAAAAAGCTCACCATTCTTCATTTTGACAACGAAGAAAGTTGCAAGCAGGTATCCTGTGTTGCATGGACCATAGCAGAAGAATCCGCATCTAAACTGTAGATTCAAATTATTATATAAGATAACAGCGGTGAGAAGAATTGGCCGGACGATGGCATCCTCATAATCAGATGGTGGCAAGACGTCAAGAGAATGAATATTGTTGATCCACGTGATGCCTCCTCCGAATGAAGTTGAAGATGTAAGAGCAGTGCTCTCTGCAAAATGCAAGCGCCATATAAAGATGAGACTCAAAAGCAGCCATAGAAGAGGACGATATGAGGAAAGAGAGTGGAATGTTACCATTGTTAAAAACAGAAACGATATGGAAGGGACAGTGCAGGAAAGCTAAACTGTGGCAAGGGCATTTGTGAAAGGGCTACTTCAAATTTTTATTGTCGATGTGGTGACGGGACTTACACCATGATCGAGAGAGAACCGCATCCAAGTCAAGTCTCGAAGCCCGCACATGGCTCCATGTTTCTTGATATATTTCAATGTTTCGAAGGGAACATTGGTAAAAATGCTTTATTATATATTGTCAAGTAGTTTATTTAAGAAAACAAATTAGATGTGAGTTGGCATGATGGTGGTGTTGGCCTATTTTCAAGGAAAGGAGATTGCGAAAGAAATGTACTTTTAAGAAAAAGTCGTATATTCAAATTTTGTAAGATTAGTTTTGGTATTTCTTGCTTGCAAATTAGGTATGTGCTTCAATCAAATTACATGAAGTCATATGTGTTAAGAATTGAAACACAAAAGAATACTAAATGATTCTGGGAATGACTTGCATCTTATTGAACAATCTAGGCTTATAAATAGCCTTGACAATCTTAACTGCATGAGAAAAACAAGAGCACATTGACAAATAATCAATGTGATAAGTGCAACAACAAATGCTAAACAAGTTCCCTAAAGACTAGGGCTTATTCAAACTGAAAGCAAAAACTAAATAGAACTCCTAACAGAAACCTAAACTCTCTCTTCATTCCCTCCCTTAAACTAGTTCCCAACTGCAACTAGTATAATAAAGGAACTTGGCAAACTCCCAACTGACTTTGAGACCTTTGAAATGCATCAATGTGAGGGGCTTTGTCATCACATCTGCCAACTGATCTTGTGTTCCACAATAAACCAACTCAACTGCTCCTTCTCGTTTGAGATCACGAAGAAAATGGAAGCCCACATCTATGTGCTTGCTTCGACCATGTAACACAGGGTTCTTTGATAGTTTCATTGTGGAACTATTGTCACAAAAGATTATAGTACACTTACCTTCCTCTAGACTCAGCTTCTCAAGTATCCTCTTCATCCAAATAGCTTGACTGTCACAAGCAGCTATAGCTACAAATTCTACTTCAGTGGTTGACAGTGTGACTATAGGTTGTTTTCTTGAGGACCAGGCAACAGCTCCAAAACCAAACATGAAGACATAGCTTGATGTGCTTTTCCTGTCTTCTACATCTCCTACATAGTTGCTATCTGCATAACCAACTAGACCTTCACGCCCTCCCTTCTTGTAAAAAACTCGAAGTGCAGTGGTTCCTTTCAGGTACCTTAGTATTCTCTTGGCTTCCAACAAGTGCAACTCAGTTGGTTTAGCCATGTACCTGCTAATCAAGCTTACTACAAACATCAAGTCTGGCCTCGTAGCTATTAAGTACATGAGGAAACCCACCATCTACTTAAACAAAGTCTCATCAACACCAACCCCATTCTCATCTTTAGAAAGTTTACAACCTGGAACAATGGGATTATGAACTGAATTGCTATTCTCCATCATGAACCTCTTCAGCACCTCCAAAGCATATTTTCTCTGGCAAATGTAAATTCCATCTGACCTCTGCAACACTTCTATCCCAAGAAAAAACATCATTCTTCCCAAATCAGTCATATCAAACTCCCTCAACATAGAATTCTTAAATTCAACAAACATAAAATCATCATTGCTAATAAATATTAAATCATCTACATATAAACTGACAATGAGAATCTTACCTCCCTTATTTGTTTTAATGAATAAAGTATGTTCACTATAACACTTCTCAAATCCTTCACTTATGAAGTGTGCTTCAATATGACTGAACCAAGCTCGTGGAGCTTGTTTCAGTCCATAGAGGGCTTTCTTTAACCTGTATACTTTTTGAGGATTGTTCTTCAGCTCATATCCCTTAGGCTGCTCCACATATACTTCTTGATTGAGTTCCCCATGCAGGAAGGCAGATTTGACATCAAGTTGATAGAGAGTCCATCCTTTCTAAGCTGTTAGAGCCACAATCATTCTTACTGTATCCATTCTTGCAACCGGTACAAACAACTCTATATAGTCTATCCCTTGTTGTTGCACATACCCCTTGGCCACCAAATGAGCCTTGAACTTGTCCACTTCTCCATTCTCCTTGAGTTTGGTCTTATAGACCCACTTCACCTCAATCTTCTTTGCACTTGTAGGTAGATCAGTGAGTTCCTATGTGTTGTTTCTTTTTATAGCCTTTATCTCCATGTCTATGGTTGTCCTCCAATTGTCATGCTTCACTGCCTCCTCAAAATGTATTGGATCTACTGAAGAAAATAGGGCCAAATTAGCACTATCTTCTTCCTTTGAAAGACCTTCCCCACTTACATAATCTCTCATCCACCTCGGGGGCCTTCTAGCTCTTCCTCCATCAGAACTGGATGATACTTCTTCATTCCCATCAATTTGCAAACTAACAACTAGTGCCTCAATGACTTCTTCTTCTTCCTCACTCTCTATACCATCATTCTCAGCATCCACTTCCTCATTATCTTCTTGATCATCCCATTCCAGATCAGCCATTATTTGTTCTTCATAACTCCTATCCTAGTTCCAAGACTTGTCTTCCTCAAACACTACATCCTTGCTAATTACAATCTTCTTTGCAACTGGATCATAGAGTCTATATGCCTTAGAATCTTCACTTACTCCCAATAACACACAGGTGAAGCTCTTTGCATCTAGCTTTGTCCTTCTCACATCAGGAATATGCACATGTGCCATGCATCCAAAAACCTTGAAATGCTCATCTGAGGATTTTCTTCCACTCCAAGCTTCCTTAGGTGTTTGATTCTTTACAACCAATGTAGGACTCTAATTTAGAACATATGTTGTCCAGTTTACTGCCTCTGGCCAGAAGTTCTTAGGAATCCTCATTTCAAATAGCATGCACCAAACCATGTTCATCACTATTCAATTTTTCCTTTTAGCTACTCCATTCTACTATGGAGTATATTCTGTAGTTAATTGTCTCTTGATGCCATGCTTTGAGAAAAACTCATTGAATTTAGATGATGTGAACTCTCCTCCTCGATCTATTCTCAAACATTTTATATACCCTCCTATTTCTTTCTCAAAATGACTCTTAAAGCTTTCGAATATGCTTAATGCTTCAAAATTTTCTACTAAAAAATAAGTCCATGCTTTTCTAGTAAAGTCATCAATAAAGCATATAATGTATCTTTTCTTACTATTGGAGATGGGAGAGATTGGCCCACAAATGTTTGTATGAACAAGTTGAAGCTTCTCTGTGGCCCTCCAATTGCTCTTCTTTGGGATTGAATCTCTATGTTGCTTCCCAATCATACAGTTACCACACACTATTGATGGAGTCTTGAACTGAGGTATCTCATGCACCATCTTCTTGAACTGGAGTGTCCTCAATCCTTTGTAACTCAAATGTCCATAGCGACAGTGCCATAAGTGTGCCAAGTCCTATGTGGAAGTGTAGAGACAGGTTGGCTTTTGAGGTAGTGAGTTTGCTAGCAACACAAACATCCAATTTGTTGTCATCTCAGTCTATATTATAATCCCTTTCTCTAGATGGTAAATCTTGAGCTTTCTACGTTGAATGAGAATCGTCAATCCTCTTTCTTTTAGTTGACCAATGCTCAAAAGATTGTTCTTTAGTTCAGGCACAAAAAATACTTCACTAACAACATGTGTAAAGCCACTTACTTGCAATTTCACATTGCCTTTCCCTAACACAGCCATCCTTGTGTTATTTCCCAGCTTCACCTTATGCCTGAATTCCTCATTTAGTTCATAGAACAAGCTCTTGTCACCACACATTTGGTTGCTACATCCAGAGTCAAGAACTAGATGTCTTCCCTTCGAGCATCGTTCATCTCCACATATGACATAATTGACATCTCTTCTTTTTCTTCTCCTACTTCAGTGTAGTTGGCTTCCTTATCCCAGCTTGGACACTCAAATTGAAAGTGTCCCAGCTTATGGCACTTATAGCATTCCACTGTGGATTTGTCATAGGACTGGTAGCCTTTCCCTCATCCTTTGCCTCTGTATGTACCTCGACCCTGTCCTCTTGCACCAGACCTGTCTTCAGAGGTTATCTTGAGTGTTTGTTCTTCTTCTGTATGTCGCTAGAATTTTCACTCATGAACAATCAAAGAACTCTACAGTTCATCAATGGAGAGTTGATCAATGTCTTTGGATTCCTCGATCGAGTAAACAACATAGTTAAACTTTTCACTCAATGATTTGAGAATCTTCTCAACCACTGTGATGTCTTGCATCTACTCTCCATATGTTCGCATCCTATTGGCCACGAACAAAACTCTTGAGAAGTACTCATAGACTCCTTCTCTAGTCTTCATCTCTAGGATTTCAAACTCTCTGTGGAGAGCTTGTATATGTGATCTCTTAACCCTAGCACTCCCTTCAAAATTCTTCCTCATAGACTCCCAAATTTGTTTGGAAGTATCCTTCACGAGAATGGTCTCCAATATCATCTAATCTATGACCTGAAAGAGACATTTTTTTACTTTCAAGTCTTTCAGCTTCAATTCATCTAGCTCCTTTCGTTGTGCTTCTGTCTACACTATTCCATTTGTGGCTCAGCATAGCTCGTCTCTATCAATCCCCAATATTCCTTGGATTACAGAAAGTTTTCTATCAACATGCTCCGATAGTCATAGTGACCATCGAAGCGAGGGATGGATGGCTGCACAAAATTCCCTTCGGTTGTAATCTTTTTTGCTGCTGCAAAGAAACCTCAAAGGCTGTTGCTTTGATTTCGTCACGCCCAGTGGGAGCTCTGATACTAGAATATTAAGAATTGAAACAAAAAATAATACTAAATGATTCTGGGAATGACTTGCATCTTATTGAACAATCTAGGCTTATAAATAGCCATTACAATCTAAACTAAATGAGAAAAACAAGAGCACGTTGATAGTGGATTGATAGCTAATCAACGTGATAAGTGCAACAAGAAATGCTAAACAAGTTCCCTAAAGACTAGGGCTTATTCAAACTGAAAGAAAAAACTAAAGAGAACTCCTAACAGAAACCTAAACTTCCTCTTCAATATGTAGATTAAAAATAGATCGTGCAATATTAATTATAATACAAAAATGTTCATTTCTATCTACTAGGAGAGAAATATTAATGTCATAATAAAGAGCAGCTACCACTAGGGCATCAATGACCCCATCTTGTGATGCAGAGCCACACCTTGGAAAACTCAGGAGGAATCAGTCACTCAACTGAGTTGCTTCAAGCGGCATCTACAACCTTCAAGATCACACACGATATATTATAACCACCCATTGTGATTTGAACCAACTGTTCTTATCATTATTATTATTATGAAAACACAACCAGAGATACCCTAGACTCAACTCATAAGACTCCTATAACCATCCACTAGATTCAATAAACTAAACTTTGAAAATAAATCCCTCGAAATATCTTCTTGCTACCTCTGGATAGACCTGTGAAAAAACATGTATAACTTTTGAACCAAACAATATTTTCTCAATCCAACCGTTGATATTTGGTGTAACTAGGTTTCAAACAACATATAAAAATTTGAGAGAAATCCAACAGTTCAAACTTGAGATATTGACCACGCATCGGAGTACATTTTTCTGCAGAACATTGCTTCTTGCTGTCTCTAGATAGACCCGCGAATAGACATGTATAACTTTTGAACTAGAGAATATTTCCTCAATCCAACCATTGATATTTGGAGAAACTAGGTTTCAAACAACCTATAAAAATTTGAAAGAAATCCAACGGTTCAAACTTGAGATATTGACCCCGCATCAGAGTACATTTTTCTGCAAAACATTGCTTCTTGCTGTCTCTAGATACACCTGCACTCAGATATGAATAACTTTTGAACCAGATCAAAAATCTTCAATCACTAAAGTGAAGATGGACGTAATTAGGCCTATAATAACATATCCAAAGCTCATGAAAATCCAATGGTGCATTTGGGAGATATTACCCATGCACTGAGACTAATTTTTTGCAAACATACTGAATTCGACCCAAAATTAAAACTTGTCTTTTTTTTTCTTTTTCCTTGTCAATGGAATTCGAAATTTAGCAATCTACTTATTACATTCTTCCCTCTCTTCCTCTCTAAAAATTGACTCCCTATATAAGGAATATGAAATGTCCCTATCCAAGAATAGGAAACTGTTTCAAAAATTATGAATATTCCTGCTGCCAACTATCTGTCATTTTTCAAGATATGATTGGATTCTTAAATCATTGCACACTCAAACTGTAAAGAAAACTAACTCCACAGAAACAAACACACATGGTCTTAAGTGGCTATAATTGGAGATTTTATCATTTCACTCCCCCATTTATGCCACCACATTGTAGGAGATTATTACAAACTTCAAAAACTAAAAACATTTAAAACATAACATTAAATTTCCTATTACATTTTCAACAATGTTGCCTCCTATAGCGTTTCTCTTCTCTGCCACTACAGCATACTCCCCTATAGAATTAATCTCAAGTCCTCTTAAGATGATATGTTGTAGAAATGAATCTCATTCTTCTTTCGAACTTTCCAATTTTTTTGAACTAGGATGAGCATATCTACAAGAAAAACAAAGATAATATCCAACTTCTCCACATTGTAGCTTTGATTCTTTAATGTTGTAAATGTCACAGAAAATTCTCCAGCATGATTCACTATACATGAAATCTGCATCCCTGCATAAACATTATTAGAAGAAAACATATCATCAGCATTAAGATTATTTGAGTTCTCTTTTTGAATATGAGCTTCCTTATACACCATGTAATGTGCATCATATCTATCTTCATCAATAGTAACCATAAACTTATCTGCTTCTTGACTATCAACCAGTTTCACATCTTGAATCTTAAGAATCGTATTTATCTCTTCTTCCTTTATTAAACATTTATCATCACCTTGATCTTCTGTAGTAATCTCACTTTCAAATATCTCTTTCTTATTACAACTTTGCTCAAGAACAATAATAGTATTGCACTCTTTCCTTTCTTCTTCAAGCTGAGTTTTCATACTACCACCATGCCTTTTCCATTCTCCCACAATGGCTGCAAATTTTTCCCATAAATCAAATTCTTTTTCAGAACTTGCTGTTACACATTCCTTAGCTTCATCTTCATGCCATTCCTCTTGACATTTTTCTTCATTATGCATATTTAAGGCTTCATCAGTTGCCTCCAAAATCTTTTCCATAGGAGTACCTTCCAACATTGTACTCTTCTCTATTTTCAAAGGACATGTGACTATTCCAACCACAAATTGTTCACACTCAAATCTCGTACGACTTGTCTCATTACTGCTCTCACCAATAGTTACTTGCTGCACTTCTTCTTTCTGCATTTTATTTTCTCTCAACTTAGCTTCATTCTCTTCAAGTTTCCTTCTCAAACTTTTTATTTCCTCTTCTATCTTGCTTACCTCTTCTCTTTGTTTTCTCATTTCTTCTTCCTCTCTTTTTTTCTTTTCCTCTATCTCCTTCTGTTTAGAATCCTTTCTCTGTCGATACCTTCTAAAAAGATACAATAAAGCTGCTTCTTCTTGTCTCATCATTCCTCAGCTAGGTTATTTCCTTCTTATCTAGTCTCCTGGACTTCTTCTCAGACTATTTCTATCAATCTTTCGCAATCACACAAACATATACACAACTACTTTTTTCCAAACTTTTTGCTGAGCTCTGATACCAAAAATGATGCAGAGCCACACCTTGGAAAACTCAGGAGAAATCAATCACTTAACTGAGTTGCTTTAAGGGGCATCTACAACCTTCAGGATCACACACGATATATTATAACCACCCATTGTGATTTGAACCAATTGTTCTTATCATTATTATTATTATGAAAACGCAACCAGAGATACCCTAGACTCAACTCATAAGACTCCTATAACCATCCACTAGATTCAATAAACTAAACTTTGAAAATAAATCCCTCGAAATATCTTCTTGCTACCTCCGGATAGACCCGTGAACAAACATGTATAACTTTTGAACCAAACAATATTTTCTCAGTCCAACCGTTGATATTTGGCATAACTAGGTTTCAAACAACATATAAAAATTTGTGAGAAATCCAACAGTTCAAACTTGAGATATTGACCACGCATCGGAGTACATTTTTCTACAGAACATTGCTGCTTGCTGTCTCTAGATAGACCTGTGAACATACATGTATAACTTTTGAACTAGAAAATATTTTCTCAATCCAACCATTGATATTTGGCATAACTAGGTTTCAAACAACCTATAAAAATTTGAGAGAAACTCAATGGTTCAAACTTGAGATATTGACCCCACATTAGAGTACATTTTTTTGCAAAACATTGCTTCTTGTTGTCTCTAGATAGACCTGCACTCAGACATGAATAACTTTTGAACCAGATCAAAAATCTTCAATCACTCTAGTGAAGATGGGCGTAATTAGGCCTATAATAACATATCCAAAGCTCATGAAAATCCAACGGTGCATTTGGGAGATATTACCTATGCACTGAGACTAATTTTATGCAAACATACTGAATTCGACCCAAAACTAAAACTTGTCATTTTTTTTCTTTTTCCTTGTCAATGGAATTCGAAATTTAACAATCTACTTATTACATTCTTCCCTCTCTTCCTCTCTAAAAATTGACTCCATATATAAGGAATATGAAACATCCCTATCCAAGAATAGGAGACTGTTTCAAAAATTATGAATATTCTTGCTGCCAACTATCTGTCATTTTTCAGGATATGATTGGATTCTTAAATCATTGCACACTCAAACTGTAAAGAAAACTAACTCCACTGAAACAAACACACATGGTCTTAAGTGGCTATAATTGGAGAGTTTATCATTTCACTCCTCCATTTATGCCACCACATTGTAGGAGATTATTACAAACTTCAAAAACTAAAAACATTTAAAACGTAACATTAAATTTCCTATTACATTTTCAACAATGTTGCCTCCTATAGCGTTTCTCTTCTCTGCCACTGCAGCATACTCCCTTGTAGAATGAATCTCAAGTCCTCTTAAGATGATGTGTTGTAGAAATGAATCTCATTCTTCTTTCGAACTTTCCAATTTCTTTGAACTAGGATGAGCATATCTACAAGAAAAACAAAGATAATATCCAACTTCTCCACATTGTAGCTTTGATTCTTTAATGCTATAAATGTCACAGAAAATTCTCCAGCATGATTCACTATACATGAAATCTGCATCCCTACATAAACATTATTAGAAGAAAACATATCATCAGCATTAAGATTATTTGAGTTCTCTTTTTGAATATGAGCTTCCTTATACACCATGTAATGTGCATCATATCTATCTTCATCAATAGTAACCATAAACTTATCTACTTCTTGACTATCAACCAGTTTCACATCTTGAATCTTAAGAATCGTATTTATCTCTTCTTCCTTTATTAAACATTTATCATTATCTTGATCTTCTGTAGTAATCTCACTTTCAAATATCTCTTTCTTATTACAACTTTGCTCAAGAACAATAACAGTATTGCACTCTTTCCTTTCTTCTTCAAGCTGAGTTTCCATACTACCGCCATGCCTTTTCCATTCTCCCACAATGGCTGCAAATTTTTCCCATAAATCAGATTCTTTTTCAGAACTTGCTGTTACACATTCCTTAGCTTCATCTTCATGCCATTCCTCTTGACATTTTTCTTCATTATGCATATTTAAAGCTTCATCAGTTGCCTCCAAAATCTTTTCCATAGGAGTACCTTCCAACATTGTACTCTTCTCTATTTTCAAAGGACATGTGACTATTCCAACCACAAATTGTTCACACTCAAATCTCATAGGACTTGTCTAATTACTGCTCTCACCAATAGTTACTTGCTGCACTTCTTCTTTCTGCATTTTATTTTCTCTCAACTTAGCCTCATTCTCTTCAAGTTTCCTTCTCAAACTTTTTATTACCTCTTCTATCTTGCTTACCTCTTCTCTTTGTTTTCTCATTTCTTCTTCCTCTTTTTTTTTCTTTTCCTCTATCTCCTTCTGTTTAGAATCCTTTCTCTGCTGATACCTTCTAAAAAGATACAATAAAGCTGCTTCTTCTTATCTCATCATTCCTCAGCTAGGTTATTTCCTTCTTATCTAGTCTCCTGGACTTCTTCTCAGACTATTTCTATCAATCTTTCGCAATCACACAAACATATACACAACTACTTTTTTCCAAACTTTTTGCTGAGCTCTGATACCAAAAATGATGCAAAGCCACACCTTGAAAAACTCAAGAGGAATCAGTCACTTAACTGAGTTTCTTTAAGGGGCATCTACAACCTTTAGGATCACAGACGATATATTATAACCACCCATTGTGATTTGAACCTACTGTTCTTATCATTATTATTATTATGAAAACACAACCAGAGATACCCTAGACTCAACTCATAAGACTCCTATAACCATGCACTAGATTCAATAAACTAAACTTTGAAAATAAATTCCTCGAAATATCTTCTTGCTACCTCCGGATAGATCCGTGAACAAACATGTATAACTTTTGAACCAAACAATATTTTCTCAATCCAACCGTTGATATTTGGCATAAATAGGTTTCAAACAACCTATAAAAATTTGAGAGAAATCCAACGGTTCAAACTTGAGATATTGACCACGAATCGGAGTACATTTTTCTGCAGAACATTGCTTCTTGCTGTCTCTAGATAGACCCGTGAACATACATGTATAACTTTTGAACTAGACAATATTTTCTCAATCCAACCATTGATATTTGGCATAACTAGGTTTCAAACAACCTATAAAAATTTGAGAGAAACCCAACAGTTCAAACTTGAGATATTGGCTCCGCATCAAAGTACATTTTTCTGTAAAACATTGCTTCTTGTTGTTTCTAGATAGACCTGCACTCAGACATGAATAACTTTTGAACCAAATCAAAACTCTTCAATCACTCTAGTGAAGATGGGCGTAATTAGGCCTATAATAACATATCCAAAGCTCATGAAAATTCAATGGTGCATTTGGGAGATATTACCCATGCACTGAGACTAATTTTCTGCAAACATGTCGAATTCGACCCAAAACTAAAACTTGTCTTTTTTTTTCTTTTTCCTTGTCAATGGAATTCGAAATTTAACAATCTACTTATTACATTCTTCCCTCTCTTCCTCTCTAAAAATTGACTCCCTATATAAGGAATAGGAAATGTCCCTATCTAAGAATAGGAGACTGTTTCAAAAATTATGAATATTCCTGCTGCCAACTATCTGTCATTTTTCAGGATATGATTGGATTCTTAAATCATTGCACACTCAAACTGTAAAGAAAACTAACTCAACTGAAACAAACACACATGGTCCTAAGTGGCTATAATTGGAGATTTTATCATTTCACTCCTCCATTTATGCCACCACATTGTAGGAAATTATTACAAATTTCAAAAACTAAAAATATTTAAAACATAACATTAAATTTCCTATTACATTTTCAACAATGTTGCCTCCTATAGCATTTCTCTTCTCTGCCACTGCAGCATCTTGGCCCTGCCTGTCATGCCCCTATCCTTGGGGAGGTGCACTCTTGTTCCGACCCTCAACTATTCATGCGCACACCTCTTGTCATTTTTCCAAGCTACCAAGATGGTTGTTTAGATATTGAGCAGCCTGATTTTTGGCATTTTTTTGGCACAAACTCGCACATCTCGAAGTTAACGAGAGCTCATTTTTGGCATGAAATGCGACTTGGAACCAGTGCAAGGGGGAGAAATTTTTATGTGATGTCGTGTATGATATTCGACATACAAATTGTTTTTTTTGCGTAGTTCAATAAGCATGCAAGGCACATTTTGGAAGGCGTGATTTGACCAACTTTGAAAGTCACGGGACTCTCATTGGAGGTCACGTGGCTTGCCACGCTCTAAATTAAGCGTTGTTTATGAGCACTTTCAGTTCTGAAACCCACGCCTTTCTTAAGCGGTGTTGGGCCCTTTATGGTAGTTTTTTCATGACCCTTCGCCTGTCATCTTCTCATGCGAGCATTGTTTATTGCCCTCAGCAGTTTGGCAATGTGTTTTTTGCTTGGTTACTGGACATTCGTTTCATTATACGGAATTTATGGAGATTGATGACACCTTTATTGCCAATGTTGAATCTTTTTGGAGAATTTGAAAAGAATAAGGTTCCCAGATTCCTGTATCGTCATCTGCTGGAAATCCCTATTGGATGTATTTTTAGACCAGACGAGAGTTCCATTTGAATCCTTTAACTTGAGTTTTCCCATGGAGGTGAGTGTCAGGGTTGCGTTTTCTTGCACCGTCTGCTCTCTGTTTGAACTCCACACCATTTGCATGTCAAAAAGCTCACCATTCTTCGTTTTGACAACAAAGAAGGTTGCAAACAGGTAGCCTGTGTTGCATGGACTACCATAGCAGAAGAATCCGCATCCAAACTGTAGATTCAAATTATTATATAAGATAACAGCGGTGAGAAGAATCGGCCGGACGATGGCATCCTCATAATCAGTATGATATTATACTTTAATTTATAAGATTTATACAATTAAAAAAAAAAATTTATATTTGTTTAAAAGAACATCATATTAAAACTTTTTCAAGTATTTAGACTTATAGAATGAACTCAAGTATAAATTGAAATAAATAAATAGACCTACATAATTTTCAAATGACACCTAACTAGAGTTACTTGATAATAATTTAGTTACTGAATGTGTGTGTGGATATACATATTCATATATGTATGTATATATTTTAAACATTTATCAATAAATGAGAAGAATATAAATTAGAGATACTAAGCATTATATAGATCGTCAACTCAACTATGATTTAACTATTTCAGATCTTAGTTAATTTAACATATTTCTTGGTTCATTGTATCTATATCATATGTTTTTAAGGAAAACATTCAACTTCATTAAAATTAGAAGAATGGATAAGCTGAACTTTAATAAATATACACACACGCATATATATTTACACATACATACATGAGTATATACACACACATAAAAATACTCATACATACGATATACATATATTTAAATATATGTACATATACATACATACATACATACATACATATATACATGTTAGAATGTTTAGAATAACTCAGAAGATGGGTGAATCAATTATCCAAGATTTGGATGTACCAATTCAATAAATAAACACTTCAACTTCTTTAGATCTATGCATCCATTAGCTCAACCTCTATAGTAGATTATCAATAACATCAACTAGTAGTCCATTGTCTTAATTATAATAGACTTGTAGAATGTAAAACATTAATAGTAAATCATCACAAATAACATGTCACCAATCTTTCACTCTTCTGATGTAAGTTCTGGTAGAAGACAACCCTATTAAAGGTTACAAAACACAGTATTAAATGTGACCTTATTAAAGGATTTAATCACCTTGTTGGGAGTGGCTCTTTTGGAGGACTTTTAAAAATTCCATTGGAATGCCACCTTGATTAAAGGATTTACATATGACTATTAATCAACCTTGATTTAATGATTTCAATATTGATACAATGGTTAGAAAGTAACAACCTATTTTGATTTGACTAATATAATTCACTTTGAAAATATAGATAATAGTTTAGCTCACATATTGATCCATTGATTAGCCTTCATTGTCATCTCAATATTGATTTACTTGGCAACCCTTAAAGCAATCACTCATCACCTCTTCACAACTCTTCTCAGCCTCATGCTTAAGTTCTTCAATCAATAGAACTAACAACTTCTCAAACCTCTTTTAGGTTATCCCTTGTATCTCCTTAAATAGGTAATTATGATCTTTTACTACTAAACATCACGACAAATTTTAGTGTTTTGATTAAATTCAACACATACAATTAATCTTTCCACCTCTTCTTTTCTAGAAAGTTCTATTTCAAATTAATTCATTGATCACTTACCAAACCCTATCCTTGCATTAAATATTATAGGTCATCCATCCTTATTTTTCACATCCTTTAAATATTCTAAGAAATAAAATGTCTAGTCTATAAATCATGATTTTCTCATAAATTAAAAAATGTTATCCCTTGGACAATATTGTGTTCTTACACTCAGTCAACATTAGTTTAATCGGTTACTACTAACATTTATGTTTGGCACATCTACTAATGCTTGGTCAATGCTAATGCTTTTTTGACACTACTTCTGCTCGAAACTTACTAGCACTCAGTCAACACTAGCATCACCTGACATACACTTCAAGTTCCTTAATCTTTTGCTATTTTTCTTGGTCAAGCCTATACATTTGGTCAATCTTTGATTGCTACTTCAATGCAACTAACTTCTTCACTTGTCACATGATTTAAAAAATCACTTTACCTTTTCAAAGTCTAATTATCAAGTGCCCACTATAATTTATTCTCATAACTCAACCTTTTCTCTAGGTGCTTTCATTATGTCCAACTTTTCAAATCCTCTTCATCAATCATCTAGATATGACACTCAAATCAAATAGAAAATTTTCTGTGCAATAAGGTTTGATATTAATGACAACATATCAATTTTTACAATTTTGGTTTCAAACAATCTCCCTCTTTGAAATTGATAGCAAAAACTATAGTTACCATGCAATACAAAATATGTACTACTTCGAGAGAACTCCCTCTATTTAGTACCATATCTTCATTAATATCCTTAGTTTCATTTGATTCACATCCATGCAGCTTTGATATGAAAAACATAAGGTCCCTCTATCATGTCAGATCATGAAATTTATTATTCTCCCCCTTTCTAACAACTCCATCTTCATAATCTCCCTTACATTCTCTTAATCTAGCATATTCTCCCTCTTTCTTTTTACGGCATAGGTAACTGTCTCATAATATCTCCCTCTTTGACAATAATGCCAAAGACACTACCTCTATCTCATGCATCTTTTCCATATAGATAACCTCATTTCAATATAGAATTCTTTGTGTGCATCAAAAAATTCTTTGATATGTTTATAGCACTACTGTTATCACACAAAAAATGGATTAGTGATCTCTTCCTTCAAACCTTTCAACAATTACATGATCCATATAATATTTGGACAATTCACTTCTACTGCCACACATTTAGCCTTAGCTATTGATTGAGAAATGTAGTTTTACTTCTTCCTTGTGCATGAAAATAGTATCTTGCCTAGAAATAAATCTACTCCACTTGTATGCTTTCTGCCATGAACATTTCCTACCCAATTAGAACCAATGAATACTTTGAGTTCAAACTTGTCACTCTTCTTGTAATACAATCCATAGTCTTTTGTTCTTTTTAGATATATCAGTATTCTTTTCATTGCCATCATGTGATTCTCATTGGGATTTTCAAAAAATCTTGCAACAATCCCAACTACTAATGTAGTATCAGATCTAATGTGAATAATATATTGTATCTTTCTAATCATTTATCTATACAACATCTAGTTCACATCAGTAGAATCATCATTCTTGGTTAGATTATGTCCTCTAGCCATGGGTGTACTAACTAGTCTCAAATCTTCCATTCTAAAAGTTATGACTACATCCTTGGTATTTAGATTGAGTAACGAAGATACCTTGCTTCAATTCATATACTTGCAAATCAAAAAAGAATTTGATGTCATCAAACATAGACATTTCAAATTCCTTCTTCATCTCATATGCAAATAATTCGCATAATGCTTCCTTTCCTCTAAATATGATATCATCAACAAAGATTTTAGATAACAATATCTTATTGTTACTACCAATCTTCCAATATAGATTGTTGTTATCATTAGTTCTTGCAAATCCAATCTTCACCAAATAATTTTGCACTCTCTCATACTATGCTCTAGGGGCTTGTTTCAAACCATATAGAACCTTGCATAGTTTATATACCATGTTCTTCTTGTTGGGGTCAACAAATCCTTCCCCCTATTAAATATAAACTTCTTCTTCCAATATTCCATTTAGAAACAAAGATTTTACATACATTTGGTATACTTTAAATATTTTATAAGAAGAATATGCAAGTAGTGTTCTAACTTCTTCTAATCTTGCAATAAGGGAAAATATTTCCCCTTAATCAATTCCTTCTTCTTTGTGCATCTCCTTGGTATATTAGTCTAGCCTTGTTCCTTGTGACTTCACCTTTTTCATTTAGCTTGTTCCTCAATACCCACTTTGGTCCAATAATATTGTTTCCCCTTGATCAAGGTACTAGTGTTCAGGTTTTGTTCTTCTCTAACTGTTGAATTTCTTCATTCATTTCTTGAATCCAATCCTCATTGTCCAAAGCATCTTTTACTAATTCAGGTTCAAACTCAAAATGTAAACATGTATCACTTCTGAGTCTTTTCCTTGTCATAACTCTAGATTATTTTTTACTAATGATTTTCTGAAATGCATGGTGTCTTCTCACATACTTTTCTAGTACAAGTTCTTTACTTCCCTCTTCTTCCTTTGTATTCAATTTCCCTACTTTAATCCTTGTCTTCTCCTTCAAGACATCTTGTGGCAATATGACCAACTTTATTAGATGCAAAATAGATCATAGGAAGTTTACCTTTGTACTTTCCTTCACTTCTTAGAATTCTTCTAGTCATCAATGCTTCAAGCTCAACCAGTTCATCATTAACAACATCACTATCACTTTTCACACATTTTCATTTTCTTTTCTCACTAAGATCTATTTGTGATTTGAAAGTAGTTTCAATAGTGGTTGGGTTGAAATTATCCATGTTTGACATTTCAAAAGTAGTAACTCTACCAATCACACCTTCTAAAGTTAGGTTACTACCAAGAGTACATCTCAATTCTTGTATTACAAAAACCCTAATAGCATAAATAGGAAGTAGAGTTCTCAATACCTTGTTGATCATAGTGTCATCATAATCCTTTCTATTTTCTCCTCTTATGGCAGTAATGACTTCTTTGATTCTTCTATAATACTTGATAATATTCAAACCTTCCATCATTCTCATTTCATTAAACTTACCTCAAAAGATTTCTGATTTTTCCCTCAAGATATTTTTTCCTCCTCCATAGATGGTCTACAATGTATCCCACATTTCCTTGGTTGTCTCACAATCTTTTATGTCATCAAAGTCAGTGTAGTTTAGGGCTGATTTAATCTCCAACATAGCTTGGTTGTGTTTTTTATTCTCTTTCACCCGCCAAGCTATCAAAGGAAGAACCGTTATCACCATATATGCATTATCTAGAATGTGTACTATAACATCTCAAGTTTTTGCCAAATGCAGTCTCATCAAACTATGCCATGCAGGGAAGTTCTCTCTGTTCAACCTTGACACCTCCTTTTTGTACATATTAATCTCTAGCTTGAAGTACCTTCATGTTGGAACAAGTATATGGGAGACAAGATACTTAGAGTGGGGGTGAATTAGGATCTTAAACTTTTATCTTCAAAAAACAATTCCATTAATTCATATACAAATCATCTTACAACTTTATCGATAAAAAAGTAATGCTGAAAACTAAATGCAAAACATCAAATCCATAAAATTTTAATACACAACATAATGACTTGGTTACCCAGAAACACTTCAAGATGAAGTTAAACTGGGGTGGGGATGAAATCCACAAATGTTTATTGTTGCAACAATAAAGTTAACCAGTTAAAGTTACAATGTTTGACAAAATGATATGATCTATGGGTAAAAGTACAAAGCTATGTCACCTTTGAGGTTGACTTATCAAAACAATTGAATTTGAGTATTTATATATATAAATCAATTTTGTTCAAACATATTGTCTACATAAATTAATTATAGCCAATTTTAATGTGGTCTCACACTTTTCCAATTTAAAATGTCTATTAAATGCATGTTTTATACTAGTTTGTGTCTAATTACTAAAGAAATAAAATTATTTTGGAAAACTGGTGTTTCAATAACTCTTACTCATTTTAATGATATTTTTTAATAACACATATACACCATATTATACAACTCAAAGTTAAGAATATTCTCATATTTAATTTATAGTGCTTTACTTACATATAGTATATTATAATTGAAAAATACTACAAGTACGTATTTTATCACTTGAGAAGATGATTTTGAGAAATAAAATAATAGTAAATCTTATCAACAAAATTTAAAAAGTATATGACGTTCTAGAGAAGAGAGTCTTCTTCCAAAATATATAACTTTTCTTTTTAGTTATAATAGATTTATTTTGAAAAATGTGGTGGGAGGTAAAAACTATCAATCTCAAGTGAGTTGAAATTTGAATTGATATAAAAGCATAAATATAGGTCAAAAGACAATTTTCATTTTTGATTGATCTAGCTATATATAATCTATAACATAATCTGAGATCAAAGGGAAAAAGGTTTATTTCTATACCAACTAAAAAATAATCCTTAAAAATTACAAAAATATATCAATTTTTATTCCAAATAAGAATTAAAAATAATAATCGTAAACTTCATCTATTTCTACACATTCCATTAGTTTACTTCATTTTCATATTCTAAATAATTATACCAAATTTATGGTATTGAAGTTTAATAGTTATAATTCTATTAGCCTTTTCCTTTATAAAAGGGTGACACAGGTTTGCACTTTTACCTCTACCCTATGAGGGGTATTCCCTATTAAAAACTTAAGAGACAATAAGGTATCACCTTGTTAAAGGATTCTATACTCACAATAAAGTAAGGACTCTATTTGGAGATTTACATAGTCATGTTATTATAAAATTTTCTACAGTTGTAAGCTATAGAAAAATAAATCTAGCTAAGAAAAAAGTACAACTTGCACAATAATAGATTGGGATAATATAGTATGAGAATGAAAAACAAAATTCCATATATTCTTCTCATATTTCATAAAATTGATTACAATATGCATTATTTATACAATGTAAATTACCATATGAAAGAGTTAATTATGGTGAAAAAGAACCAAGATTTATTGGAGTTAAACATACAAAGGGGACTCTAAACTACATGATCATCATTCACTGTTCAAACTATAGTGTGGAAAATCATGGAAGATCATGCACTGTTTGCATTGTTGAATGCTAAGTTAGAAGTAAAGATAAAAAACACTAACACCTCACCCTTAATTATAATTGAGGAGAATAGAAAGCTAATGAAAGAAAGGAGATAAGAGGGAAAATCGACAAACCTCCCTTTAAAATCCGTAGAGAGAAATTATTCTATGATATGAAAAATATAGTGGATATATGTAAAATCATAATCACCATAGTGCTGAATGAAGAACCTCCTTAAAAACCAAGATGAAGATTAGGATCAATCTGCATGAGTGCCCCCAATGACACTACTCAAACAATAAATAGATGGAAAACAAAGGTAAAACATTTGTCAATCAAATCGAAGATACAATAGAAAATAATTTGCATTGCTCCCTAAAACAAAGAATAGATAGAAAGTAGAGGAAAAACATCTACAATTCAAGGATGAAGCTGACACATGGTTCTGTATGAGTGATCCTAATGACACTACTCAACCATGCCTGAATGATTTGGTGATTAAAGATACAAGTGTCAATTTTCTATAAATTTGATCTCAAGTGTGGAAGTAAAGGAAGCATTCACACTAAATTGCATTTTTTTACTAGAGAGAAAAGGAAGGCAAGGTCCATAAAAAGAGAGCATGATCTTGACCTATCTCTGAATTAGGTACAACCTTTGATGCCACAACATTTTGATGCAAGCCTATACTTTGTGGGCCTAAGCAGAACCAATGGCTTCTACTCAAAATAATAAAATGGCATGAGAAAGATGAACACTGAAAATTCCATCTTGGAAAACTTGATCTTCAATGCCTGTAAACAAAAAAATGCAATTTTTTCCCTAGCAACCTATGCTTTCTGATACCATGTAAGATTTTCTACAATTGTAAGCTATAGAAAAATGAGATCTAGCTAAGAAAGAAGCATAACTTGCACAATAATAGATCAAGAAAATACAAAATGTGAAGGAAAAATAAAATTCCTTATATTCTTCTCATATTTCATAAAATTGATTACAATATGCATTATTTATACAATGAAAATCACCATATGAAAGAGTTAATTGTGATAAAAAAGCACTAATATTTATTGGAGAATGCATGTGATTGGGACTCACATGATTTAGAGAATCTATTAGTTGGAGGAGCACTTTTTGTTGAAAGAAAATTTTTTCTTTGGAATGTTGGCTGCTACATTTTTAAGAAGATGAGGATGAATTCTTGGGAGTTGTGGGGTTTATCTTTCATCAACTTCAACATGGTATCAGAGCTCCAAATCTTCATGCCTATGTTTTGTTTATGAGAAGTTTAGCTTCGCATTTAGATCTATGTTTTTTCTTTTAGATGATTTCATTTTTTTCAAAAAAAAAAGTATTTAATCTATGGGGTCATCATTTTTGGTAAACTTTGAGCCCAAACGAACCTCACCGTTGAGCTCAGAGTGCCCAACAATCCCTACTTTCATATAAAAACTTGTCTAATTTGGACACACTTAGAATTTGATGAAAAATAAAATTACTTCTAGATTGGGCACGTTTCTCAAGGTAGCAATTTTTGGATGTCTACATGTTTTCCAAGGCAATGATTTTCTCATTTTTAGCACACAAATTAAGTTTTTTTTTTGAAAATTGAGATTGTTTGGCATGTAAATTAATGTCTTTGGGTGTGAGAATCAAGATTTGTGTCACTCAAATCAATTTTTTTTGACACACAAATTGAGGCAATTTCTATACAAAATTGGCACCCTTCTTGAGGCAATTTAAGATACTGGTGGGTATGTATTTTGAGACATTTTAGCATGGATCTTGAGGTGGTAAAATTTATTTTGACCTTCTAGTGCTTTTTTGACCTTCATGTGGTTTTTGTCCATAACTTGCTCATCCAGACGTTAGTTTTTGCAAACAAGATATCATCTGAAATTTGGTTCTGAGCCCATTATGATGGTGTAGTTTGTTTGGAATTTTGATTGTCTTTAGTTTCCTATTTTGGCTATCAAAATCAAGAGTTCTATTTTGGACTCTGGGAGACATATCTTGAGGCATTTTATTTTCCAGATTCTGCTCCATGCACGTCCCTTTCTATTTTTTTATTTTTTGTATTCTAGTGGATATCTTGGTTGTTTAAGGTCTAGAGATTGATTTTGTTTCTTTAGATAATTTTTCATGGGTTGTACTATCTCTTATACTATCCTTATGTCTCTTTTGATCTTTGTTGATATCCTTTGTAGTATTTTTGCAAATGCACTAAGATAAAGTGTCACTCTATTGCATTTTAGGATGTTTCACATCTTTATGTTTTGTTGTACTCACAGTACATTATAAAGTGCCTAGGGGGATTCATGTTGGCCATATTTGCCATCTTCCTTTGTCAACTGAGTGTTCTTTCAATGACATTAGCCTCAGGATGTGTCAATGACATGTGCTATTATAGGTGTTTGTACTTTTATTTCACTCTCCATGTTCTTGGTTCTTCTTTCTAGAGGAGATATTGCATTTAGTTTTAGTATTCATGTCTTACCTCTTAGCATTATAGTGAGGTTATGTTGGTTCTATTTCTTTCTTGGTTCGACAGAGTGAGCTATGTATTCAATACTTGATCTGGTGTACTAGGTGATTGCAGTGGATGGATACCTATGCATTTTGATGAGATGTATCATTTACCATATAAACATTCTTTCATTCCTATTCTTGGAGGCTATGAAGATACTTTCCATCTTTGATTGATCAGCTCTTCAAACTTAGTCTTCTCTACCTGGTCATGTTCTATATAGTGGACATTCTTCATATCAGTAGTTTGGCAGTATTTGTAGCTTCATGCTTTAGTTTTGTTCTTCATGATCATCTTTTGTTCCTATCTTCTAGGACATTCCCTAATTTGGAAGCTTCTTCAATCATTCACTAGTTATATTAGCATTATTTTCATCTATTTTTGGAGTAGGGTTTTTCCCATGTGGCTTTCTCTATTTCTCCTCTTTTTAAAATTTCATTGTGCTTGGGTACCTCATTAGGCCTTGTTGTTGGGACCCAAATTTACTTTATGTAGTAGTTTCTATGTTTTTAGCTACTCCCTAAGTTTAGCTTAAGGGGGGCATTAGAGTAATTAGATATTTCCTAATCAACTCTAATCTACTTAAGGTAAACTTTAGACATCTAATAATAATTTTTTTTATTAATTATTATGATCCAACCTAGGTTAGAGTTTTTTCGGGTTTTGATCTCCTTTATAAGGACAATCTCTCTTTGTAATTATAAATCAATTCAGTTTTGATAATAACAATCTCTTCTTTTTCTCATCAAGAATGTCTCATCTATGGATCTAAGAATTCCAACCTCCATAGCTTTTGCTTCTCTATTTACGTGATAGGTGTTTGCATGTAGGTGATATTTGGGATCTATGGGGTTGAACTCTCATCAACTTCAACAATTATGAGCACCCTATTAATGTATTTACCCTACCAAAATTACAAAATAATTGTTTGAGTACCTTACCCTAGGTTTGCTCTACAAGATTATTTTAGGTCTCCTCTTTCTTTAATCTCTGATCTAATTCTCCTAGTTTATTAAATCTGTTCACTTCTTCACTACTCTAATTTCTCTTTGTTGGATATGTCTCTAAAACTTTGTTGAACTCATTCACATGTGCATACTCCTTACACATTCTCATTATATCAATTCTAGGGTTAGAATCCTCCTTAAATAGACATCATGTGAAGTTTCTATATCTTGATCAATGACTTAAACTTCATCATCTTTTTGCATTTACATCCCTTTTCCTAATTGGTTGAACCACTCACCTAGGGATCATTACCTTCTATAATGATACATAATCAACATCTATTCTAGCTCAACAAAAATCAAATGTCATAGAAATGTTAGCCAAAATGGTTTGCATATGATTTTGTGTCATTACCAGCTTGTCTTATCAAAACTGAGTTACTTGGCACTTGAATGCTCTTACACTCATCCATGCATAAACCTTCATGTTGTTACTCAAATTCTATGCATTTGTTTTCTCAGCTCTTGATAACATTTGAATATGCTCAATCTTCATTATATTGCTTGCCTCATACTATATTCCTCAGCTCACATATCAACTTAGTCTCTAATGAATTCTTTGCAATCACTATATCTCACTTAGTATAAGTGTTTTATGCTTAACCTTCACTAGATAACTCATTTGCAATGATGACCCTGTAATCATGCCTAGTAAATGACTTGTAAATGACTATGTTTTGGGACACTAATTAAAAGCATATTCTTAATAATAAGAGCCTAGTTACTTGGACTATTGAGGGAAGCATGTTGGAAATTTAAAATATTATGAATAAATTTGATAATATTTTATTTTCTCATATATTTTGGGAGAGAAACTCATTTTATAATTAGATTGTCAACCAAGCTCTCTATAGGGAAAGAAAGATGAGGTGGCAAGCTCACCTATGCAAGGAAGTGGAGTTGATGGCTATAGCTAATTATGAAAAACACATGCTAGAAATTACTTTGGTACTATTATGATTTGTATTTGACACGTGTAAGGTTAAAAGCTCATCATTAATCATAAAAACTTTACTCTTTCTTTTGGTTTTTCTTTCTTAGGTGAATTTTAGGGGTAAATAAGAACACAATATGGAAAGGGAACCAAGAAAGTAGGAACTGAGAAATTGTAGGGAGTGGAAAGAAAATGCTTCTGTGTGGGAGATTCTACAAAAGGGGATAGTTATGACTTACATTAAGAGACTCAATGGGTATAAACCACACATTACTAAGATCTTCTTAAAAAATTAATTTGAAGAAAGTGTCACATTGCATGGGTTCATAGTGAGATTGAATGAAGAGTTTATATTTGAGCTTATGGAGCTTCTCATGGAAGGGATAAAATTTAGTAAGGAGACTAGTATCTCAAATGCAGCTTTTAAGAAATTCCTGAAGGTAGAAGATGAAGAGAAAAACTTGGAGAAAAATGGGGACTTCTATGACCTAAAATAGATTAAGGTCATCTAGAGGGACATGTTATCATGTATCTATGAGTATTTTATTCTTAATGGTAGTGAAAAGAAAGTCTATAAATTTCACTTTTTTTTCCTAAATCATTTTATGCATAAAGATAGGGTCTCCTTTCCATTTTAATTGAAGTATTCTTTGCTACAAAGCCTCTATGTTCATAGGAAGAAATATTTCCATCCTATGCTTCAAGAAGGTTTAATTTTACTTATAGAAGATTTCTATAAAAGTAAGGTCATTAAACCCTCTCCAATTTTGGAGAAGAAGCAGAAAGTGTTGGGAAATGATCCTCATTCTCAGAGAATTAAGGGTTAAAAGTGAGGAGGGTAGTAGTGATAGCAAGAGTATAGAAAAGGGAATTAAATGGGAGAGTAATAAGAAAAATGTGGAGGAAATCACAGAGTCTAAGAATTTTGACAATCATGACAAAATGGAAATGGGGAACCTTAGCTTCAACTTGGATGGATATTCTTGGAGTAAGGGGGTGTCGATTGGTAAGGATAATGTAGAGGGTAGCAAGGATAGAATTACTAATTCTAATATTGGTTCAAAAGCCCTAGGGAAGAATGAAGAGGAACAAAGAATTCACCCCTCCCATCCAAAGAGGAATGATAATGAGGAGAAAATGGAGAAGGATATTGGTAAGGAAAAAAAGGGTAAAGACCTTGCTGCTAAGGACAATGGCTTGAGTAAAGAAGAAAAAGAGAATAGGACACAGAAGTAGGATATCAACTCTGATATCTAGATCAATATAGTTACTATTGCTATTGATTCTATGATTAGGGATGATGAAGAAGGAAAGGAAGAGTTTCATGAAGTGAAATTATCCTTCCTCCATACTACTAAGCTTAATGCGAAGGCTTCCCTTCAAGGAAATTCTTGGCTTTACAATGAGATCATGGTATTAAAAAAAGGGGGGGTAATGTAGAAAGAGCTCGATGATGAACATACTATGAGATCTCAGCTAGAAATAAAAATTTGAAACATCCCTAAAATCTCAAGGAATATGAGAAGGAGCATTGTTACTTAATAAATGAAAGTGGGAAAAGAATGGAATAGGTTACATCAGGTTTTTGTGCAATGGCAGCCAATCTTGGGAATAAGAGCAACAAAGAGATAATATCTCTAGGTAATATCGAGATGGGGAGTCTAGGAGGACCTAGTACAAGAACTAGGCAAGGAATTAGGAAAAAGGTCATTGAGGCTCTTGAGACTCCTACTTTAGCTCAGAAGTAGATAAAGAGGTGGTTAATATCATCAAAGAGCTATTGTAGGTGTTGGTCATGGGTGTTGGTGTGTTGGTTGCTGGTTTGTGTGGTTTTGCTAGTTTTCCTTTTTCTTTTCTAGATTGTTTAAAACTCTAGGTTCTAGGTCCTTGTAAAACCTAGTCACTTTTATTTGGTTTAAACTTGTGGTTTTAGGTCTCTGTAAATTTTTTTTTTTGGTTTAAAATTGTGGTTTTAGGTCCATAAAAAACCTTTCTTCAGTGGTGGTTTCGTCTTTTCTTCAGGTTTTTGGTCCTTGTAAATCTTGATGGTGCTTAATGTTCATCTCTAGTTGACTGTAAAGGATTTCAAGTCCCTTCAAAACTTGTTTTTGCCTTAATCTGAAACAATATCCCCCTTTTGATATTAGTGGCAAAAACACTTTGTCATGAAATCATTTTGTTCAAAATTTATTCGCCACTTTGAGACCATTTTTTTAATCTTATTCAATCTAATATATCTAATCATTGATTTTTATCTCCCCCTTTGTTCTTTCATTATTTCTCATCATTCCCCCCTTTTTTTGACACTAATGGAACTTGGGGCTTTTGGGGTGAGCTGATACTTCTCAAAAAATTGTTTATGACTTGCCACAATATTGGCACATCCAGTATTCCATCTTTCATTTACTTGATCAAAAATAAAAAATCAAATATCTAGCTCGGCAACTAGGTCAATAAATCCTGTAATGTTTGAAAAATTTGTCTCTTTCCTCAAAATAGTTTTTGCTATAGAGATTACTTTATAAATTATCTCTATATGTGGCAATAGTTGAAGTTGAATCAATACTGACTTATGCCTTATTGTTGCATCTTTAGCTGTGAGGTTGGCTAATGTCTCTTGACTAAATGTCAGTTTATTGTAAGAAAATGAGCTAGAATTAGAGTTCTTTCCCAATGTGAGAACATTAGCTCTCATGTTTGCATGCAATATCTCTAATGAGTGTGTTGTATCTGTTGTAAAGAAATTTATATCACACAATTTGTTTCCAACAATGTAATAGATGGAGAAAGCTTGGGTTGTCTTTGTATATGCTTATGCAAGACTTTCTATAATACTTCATGCTCCATTCTCCTTTGAGATGATTGTAAGAACTTCTCATTTGTCTCTATATCATCTATCTAAATTTAGTCAACTACATTTACTAGCTGGTCCAAAATTGGATGTTAATTGTTTACATCTATAATTCTGAATGCATCTATGAAAATATCTTTGGTATTATGTACAATACTTGTCTTCTCTTCTACTCTGTTTTCAACTGTTCTTATTTTGCCTTATGGCTCAACAAGACTTTCAAGAATTGCATTTTCTCTAGTGTACAATTATTTAAATTATATTTAGGTAATGTAATCACCTCATCAAGATTCATTGACTCATCATCATCCTTCTTTGCATGAGTCACATCCTAAGTTCTGAAGGGTATATCACTCAATAGTGATTGTGGTAATTGTTTCCCCTTTTCACTTGATCTTACCTTTGGTTGTTGCACTAATGTAGAGATCACCTCTTGTATAGGTGTCACATGTGTAGGCTTGACAACCTTTACAATTTATAATTGAGTAAGAGCTTGAGTGGCCTCTTTCTCTTTTAGTGTGAATTCATCCTCTATCATTTGGGTGTATGAATGTTTCTCAAAATTTACATCCTTGTTCAAATTTTCTATATAGATTGGTAGCATATATATAATTAATTCCTCATTAATTATAGCCTTAATAACTAGTATGACTACACTATCATCAATCTTCTTGACTTCAAGCACTGGATATTCAACTATTTGTAACACAACTGGGCTTATATAGAGTTTTTTGGAATCCTTCATTAAATTTTTAATTTCCTCTTTAGTTGGTATGTTAGGATTAGGTAGAGGGATGTTAGTGTCATCTTCAATTGTGGTAGTGTTCTTTTGTTCATATCCACTGAAAAGCTCTTCAATTTATGTTGTTAGCTTGGCCACTTCTTTCTTATAATCATCTTCAAATTCTATAGTGTCTTGACCTTCCCTCTTCTCTATTTTTTGAGTATGACCTCCAAGTTCTTCTTTCTATTCTCTTATACTATCATGCTCAATTTCATGAGCTTTATTCTTCAAATTTTATATGCCTTGTCCCTCGCAATGAACTTCTTAACAAAATCTTTAAGGGCTATAGACAATTGTGTCTTTCCCAAATCTAATATAACTTGTGCCAATGTTGTTTCTCTAAAAAAATTTTTTAGTAAAATTCCCATTTTCACTTGGCATCCACTCTATTGTACAAACCTATAGGGACTCTAGTTCTTAATTCCATGGGTGTGCATCTAAGTTTGATCAACATATAAATCATTACTCCTTCAAGTTTTACTTCATCATTTCTCAAAGAATCTTACTACAAACATTTGAGTGCCATAATACTTTCTGATTCTTTTAGTTCTTCACATACCTGATCTAGAGTCATTGGAGGGAGTCTTTTCACTACTTGTAGTTTGTTGGTCTCATTAGACTCTATATTTTCTTCATCTTCCTCCTCCTCTTGTGCAACGATTAGTTTCCTCTTTTTTTTTGCTTTCTCATCTGTATTCTTCCTTTTCTTTGATGGACTTCCTAGTAATAGCTTAGTAGAAGGTTCTACTACCCTTCTTCTAGTGATGATCACCTTACCTTTTGGCCTCAAGGTGTGTCACCATTTCTTGCATGTTTTTCTAGAGGCCTTCCTTCATCCTACTAGCCTTGGAAACTTTTATTTTCATTTTCTAACCTACCTTAGATGTGCAGGCATTTGTGGTTAGCTCAGAAATAAAAGTCTCACATGTGCCAAACTATTCGACACTAGCATCAATATCTTCTACAAAAAGTGTAGTAATTATAGCTGTAACATCATCTACATTTACCTCATGTGGCATTGGCCTTAACCATGACACCCTCAATAATATTTCCTATGCATACATAAAATAAGATGAGTTCTTTTCTTTTCTTATTGCTTCTAGGTTCTTTGTGACTTCATGCAACTGTAGCTCAACAAGATTGTATGAATTTTCTTTATTCACAATTTTGTAGCCCAAATCAACTGCTACACAAGGTACACTATTCAAACTTCTTGATTGATAGAACTTGTGTGTAGTCACGCGATTTTTTTTTTTAAATTAGTGGTTCCTCAATAGTATCTATTGACATTCCATGCCCATTCCACTTTGCCTTGGTCAAGTTTTTAATCTCATTCTTGGTTCCGCTCCTCATGATCTTTAGTTTTTCTAATATAAGGTACTCAACTACCCTTTGAATGATTGCATTGTTTATCTTTATCGATTTCCCATTCAACCATATTTTCCTATTATACACTCAACAGAGTACAGTCTTGATCCATTTGATCTTGAAAACTTTAGGAAAACCTAGGGCACAACTAAGCCCTTTGTCAACAATGATCTTGAATTCATCTTTTAGAATTCCATCAATGCATAGCTTGTCATATGTTGCTCTTATTTCAAAATCTCCAATCTCTCCAATCTTACATTGATAGCATGATCTGATGTCTTGAATAGTCAAGACTATGGGTGGAATTGATGACAATGCTCTAACAACATCAACACAAGTTTCAATGTTAACTAAATTTTTGAAATTTGGTGGAGGTTTAAACTAATCATTCCTAATGATTTGTGCAATGCTATCCTTTACCATTTCACTTCCATAAGCCATTGTGGATTAGGGTTTTTAAAAAATAAACCTTTTAAAAGAACTTGCACTAAATACTTTACTTGACACTGAGAGTAATACTTACTTCACTTTACAAATTTTCTAATAACTTGTCGAGATTCTTTTCTCTGGTCACTTCTATCACCTTTAAATCTTCTTGTGAGCTCTTTGGTAGCTTGGTGAACAAAAATGAATGCTCAAATTCAATAAATACCTTCAACTTTTCATTTTAGGTATGGAATTAATGTCTCTATACTTAGATAGTCTATGACATCTAGATCTATCTACACTTTAGTTGAGTTAAGGTTATTTACTTGGATATAACCATTTCACTTGATTAGTATATATACCATACCATTGATGCTTGGTACTTACTAATTTCATAATTTTAATAGTTTTGAGTGCATCTTTATTTATGGAGATATGGCCTTGCATTACTTCTATCCTAGGAACTGATGTAAAATATAGCTTTGAGCATATAGAACACTTTCCTACGTACCTTCTTTCTTTAGTAAGATGTTGTATGATCACTTACTTCATTAGATTGGATGATCATAGTTTCTTCTACTCCAATTCTCTAAACTCTTACTATCTCTATCCATGTCTTCTTTCCTTCTGGATTTCCATTACCATTGCTTGGTGCTAGTGCGAGTGTCCTAGTTTTGTAGTTCTTACTGATGTGTCCAACATTGATGCAACTGAAGCATACTATCTCTCCATTTATCCATTTCTTGTAATTTCCTTTGAAGTGTGTCTTGATACAATTCTCTATAATGTGTTCATACTCTCCACAATAGTGATAACTATACCATGTGTTATAATCCAAATTGTAGGATTTACATTTCTTTTCAGTATGAATTTATTTCTCAGGTGACCGGTGTGATTTCTTCTTAAGTCTGCACTCATAAGATATATGTCCAAACTTTTGACGATTATAGAAATGACCTTGGGATCTAGATACCCTTTTGGTTGAGTCATTTTTCTTTGATCTGTATTCATGTGTTTTCTTGGAATTTAAACAATTATCACTTGCCTTAGGTTTAGGGATCTATTTACCATTTTTGCTTTTGCAAATATTAGCTATGTGTCCAATTTTCTCACAATGATAACATGTAAGTTTGTCTTTTTATTTTGCATTCCTTTGTTCTCCACTTTTAGATGATTCTCCTTCTTTAGTGGTTGAAAATTGTTTGTTGTATCCAAGTCTAGAGGTGTCTTTCGCTCTAGAATTTATCATGTTTTCAAAGTGCTTGATTGCTTGATTTGGTTTTTCATCCTCTACATGAGTTCTTTTTCATGCCTTAACTCATTTTTCAATTGCTCATTCTATAACCTTATATTTGTGATCTCCACATCCTTTCTATTTGCCTCCTAATTTACAATTACCTTTTGATTTATAACGTCAAGATGATTATTTGTAAGCTTCTAATCTTCAAATGATGTTTCTTCAAGTCTTCTATCTATCCATCATTTTTCTTCTTCAACCATGAGCTTTTCTTCAATTGATTTCTTCTTTTGTTCAATAGCTTCACAAAGTGTGACTAGTTCAATTTCTTGTTTTTTCTTGATATCTTTTACTTCCTTCACGAGGACACTATTCTTTTCTGGTAGTTCTTTCATTTCTTCATCTTTGTTACCAATGTTTCCATTTTCTAGTAGTCCTTCTATATTGACTTTAGTGTATTAAGTGTCATTTAGCTAAGTAGCCATCTCTCTTCTTCTCTTTAGGGATTTCCTTAACTATTCTCTTTTATTTCCAATTGTTGCAACCTGATCTAGGTTTCAATCATCTGATTCTTAATGATCTTTCCCAACTTATCCACTTCCATCTCCATTATCTTATCCTCTCAAGTTTTTATGCTTCTTGAAAAGAAAACTACGTCTGACACCAATTGTTGGAATAAGTATATGGGAAACAAGATACTGAAAAGGGACGGGGGGTAGTGAACCAAGATCTTAAACTTTTATCTTCAAAAAACAATTCCTTTAATTCATGTAACTAAATCATCTCAAATATTTATCAATAAGATTGCAATGCTAAAACATTAATATAATACATCATATTCATAAAATTTTAACACATAACATAATGATTTGGTTACCCATAAATACTTCAAGATGAAAGTAAAATTGGGGTCCAAATGAAACTCACAAATCTTCACTTTTGCAACAATAAAGTTAACCAGTTAAGGTTACAATGTTTGACCATAAGATATGATCTAACCTATGAGGGATCTACCCTATTAAAAGCTTAAGAGACTATTAGGTCTCACCTTGTTAAAGGATTCTACACTTAGAATAAAGTAAGGACTCTATTATGAGATTTACATAGGCCTGTTAAGACCACTCTATTAAGAGATTACCCTGCCTCAATAAAAATATAATTGATTATGTATCTGATTCTCCATTTTCTTTGTAAGTTGAACTTGGGACTCCTTTTTCCTTGATATGTGATTTGCTTCTCCTAATCTAATAAATCTATTCAGTCCTTCACTGCTTTGATTTCTCTAAGCTAGATCTGTCTCTAAAACTTCATTTAACTTCTTCACATGCCCATACTCCTTACACATTCTCATTGTGTCAATTCTAGGTTTAAGAATCCTCCTTAAATAAATTTCATGTGAAGTTTCTAGATCTTGATCAATAGCTTAAACTTCACCATCTTTTTCCTTTTACATCCCTTTGTTGGATTGGTTGATCCACTTGAATGCTCTCATGATTGGTCATGTATAAACCTTCATGCTTTTACTTAGATTCTATATATTTGTTTTCTTGGCTCTTGATAACATTTTAATATTCTTGTTTTTCATAATACTCATCATTTCATACTATATTCCTCGGTTCGCATATCTACTTAGTCTCTACTAAATGCTCAACAATCACTATCTCACTCAGTATAAGTGGTGTATGCTCAACCTTTAATAGATAACTCGGCTGCAATGATGAACTTTAAATCTTGGCTAGTAAATGACTTGTGAATGATGAAGTGTTGGGACACTAATTGACAACATAGGTTTAGAGATCAACACTTCAAACTTTTCTCTACAAGTACCAAAGCTCTAATACCAATTGTTAGAATGTTCAAAATAACTAAAATGGGGGTTAATTGGTTATCCATAGTCTAGATGCACCAATTAAATAAACACTTCAACCTCTTTAGATCTATGTATCCATTTTCTCAACCTCTATAGTAGATTATCAATAACATCAACTAGTAGTCCACTATCCTAATTATAACAAACTTGTAAAATGTAAAACACTAATAGTAAATCATCAAAAATAACATCCACCCAAATTTGACACTATGTTTTAATGTGGAAATCCAATTTGGGAAAACCCACCAGTAAAATCTCACTGATATTTCACTCCTCTCAATTGACACATTTTAGGATTCAACCCTATTAAAGGTATATAAACACATAGTTAAATATGACCTTGTTAAAGGATTTAATCACCCTATTAGGAGTGGCCTTGTTACAAGACATTAAACATTCCATTTGAATGCCACCTTGATTAAAGGATTTACATATGACTATTAGATCAACCTTGATTAAAGGAATACAATATTATTACAATGGTTAGAAAGTAACAATAGGTTTTGGTTTGACTAATATGACTCACTTTTAAAATATAGATCATAGTTTTCCTCACATGTTGATCCCTTGATTGGCCTTCATTGTCATGTCAAACTCTCATCTTCTTTGAAACCCTTCAAAAAATCATTCTTCACCTCTTCATAACTCTTCTCAACCTCCTTAATTTCACCAAACAATAGTATAAATGACTACTCCAACCTCTAGTAAGTTGGCCCTTGTACCTTCTTAAATAGGTAATTCTAATTATTTTTCTTAACATCAATATATATCTTAGGGTTTTGATCAGATTCATTACATTTAATGAATCTATCCACCTCCCTATTCATCCTCTTCCTTTATAGAGACTTCTCTTTCAAATTAATCCATTTATCACTTAGCAAACTATATCCTTACATTAAATATTTTAGGTTGTCTATCCTTATCTTTCATATTCTTTCCATATTCCAAGAAATCAAGTTGGTCGACGAGAAATAAAGATTTTTTCATAAACTATTAAATGTTGTTCCTTTTCTAGCACTACGTTTTTATGATCGATCATCACTAGATTAATTAGTTTATACTTTCATTTATGTATGGTACATATACTGACACTCGATCGAGACTGATGCTTCGTTGACACTACTTCTACTTAGCACATGCTGACACTCAGTCAATGCTAGCATGAATTGACATACACTTCAAGTTCCTTAACCTTCTACTTTTTCCTTGGTCAAACCTATGTGTTTGGTCAATCATTGATCACTTCTTTGAGACTTTAATGCTATTTCCTTCTTCACTTGTAGCATGATTTAAACAATCACTTTATCTTGTCAAAGTCTATCTAATCAAGTGCCCATTGTAGTTTCTTCTCATAAGTCAACCGTTCCTCTAAGTTTTTTTTTTCTATGTCCAACATCTCAAATTCTCTTCATCAATCATCTAGATATGGTGCTCAAAATAGCTAGCAAACTATCTTACCAATAAGTTTTGACATCAATGGCAATATAAAAGTTGTTCCAATTGTAGTTTACAATACATACACACATACATACATGTTGGTAAGCTACAAATGGGGCACTTTTGGGGAGGGGGAATCAATACCTAATAATATTGAGTTTAACTTCTTCCTTCACACTAATAGATAGTTTGTTAAAAAACTTAGAATGATACTTCTTATTTGTAATTGACAGTCTTATGTATATCTAATGCATTCTTGTAAACAATAGTAATGTAAAGTATAAAAAAACCCCATAAACTCATAAAAACTTAATAGACTAATTTTGTTATGGCAATAAACCCTTTGTTAGAGAGCAAAATTGCAAACAAGATGATTCCCAGAACTCATCACTATAGTAACATGGTGCTTGGTTAAAAGCAAATAATAGAGTCATCTTTTGAATGACTACACTCTGTTAAAAGTGTCTAATGCCCTTTTAAGATTATCAATAGTCCTATTATAGATACTTTGCTAAGAGGTTTAATCCCACTAATACTATGTTCACCTAATTAAAGCTTTTATAATAAGCTAAGAGAAAGAACTTCTATGTCCTATTAAACATCACCTTGTATAAGGATTTTATAATCTTGTTGATAAAATTGTGGGGTGAAAACATCAATAGATTGCCCTGTATTTTCCCTTTCCTTTTTTCTTGATAGGTTTGTTTTACTCTTTATTTACTATCCTCCTTATGATATCTTGGTGCATTGTTCCTCAATTGATAATCACCTTTTATTTATTATTGTTGTAGTCTCCTTAATTTTGAACATTACTTCCTCAATATCACCCTCTTCTAAATATCTCTCTCACAAAATTCTTCTCATCTCTTTTTACTTACTTTATTATTTTTGCTTTGTGGCCTAATTAGGGCTATTAGACCCATCCATAAACCATCTTTAACTTTTCCTCCTTATTATATTGATAGGTTTTATAGTTTCAGATAAGTTAAACCTTATAGGGTTCTAATAATACCTTGACCTTTGATAACATTCTATGCTTTGATATTGATCACTAATCATGAAGCTAATAGTGTAATCTAGCTTTTTTTCTTCAATCTTTGGTGGCATCTTTTTCTTAGTAGTAACAACACCTCTAAACAATCATTACCATAGGAGTCTACGAGTTTGTAATGGTAACAATCTCCCCCTTTGGCATTGATGGAAAAAAAGATATCATTTACTCCAAAAATTTTGTTTGTACATAAACTCAATACTCCACCTTAGATCTTGGTCAATACATATCTTTCATATACAATATACCTCCCTTACAAATTTTCTTTCCCCTATACAAAATCTCGCCCCTTTTTATAGGAATGTAAAAGGTGAAAAAATTCCCTTATGGTTGTCTCTATTTAGCTGCCTCAATATACTTCATCTTACTCATTATCCTCATCAAAACATTATTCCAAAGATCTTGGAAAATTGAAATACTATAAATGTGATCTTTTACCTATATTATCTAATGAATGGTGTCCTTATCCTTTTCTATTAGTAACATACTTAATAAAATATATGTGTTTTCCATCTAGTATTGCATGAGCTTCATGTATAATAATGATTAATAAAAATAATTTGTTATAGAATCAGTCACCATTAAAGAGATCTTTATATCATTTAAAACTTCTTTTTATTGTGTCTTTCAATTTGTCTAATTTCACCAATAGTGCTGTTGTAACTTTACCTAATCTCTATTTTATTGTCCCGTTATGTAGATTTACAATCAATTCCTTTTAATATTCTAATAATTATTTATTGCATCCAAAAAAAAAGTTTTATTCCAATTTTATTCTCTTTTTCCATTGTTACTTCAAGAAACAAATGAGAGAATACCTGTAATGTCCTTTTAATAGTCCTCATTCTCTAATTTTCTTCCAATTTACTAAATTTTTCTTCTCTTGCAAGAATTCTTTGCATATAAATTTATATCCTTGTGATTAAGTTCAGCGTAAGTCCTCTTTAATGTTGCAAATTTAGCTATGTTGTTAACTTCTTCTTCCATATTATTGGTTTCTCTTTTCCTCTTCTCTATGGTGGCTCTCACCCATGTCATATCCTACAAAGTTATTTCAATATAGACTTCCAATGATTCTATTTTGTCTTCCACAAATTTTATATTCACTTCTAGCTCCTGTCCTGTAGTTGTACTCATTATATATTTTATAAAAGTAGACTTATCGATGAGTGTTGCTTCCTCTTTAGTTTCTTTCATACTAAAAGGATTTGTCAAATTTTCTTCATATTATTCATTCATCCCTTCTAATATGTAATCTTCATGTTCTTCATTTATTTTTGTTGTCTCTTCATTCTATTGAGTTTCTTCCTCACATTCTACATTTGAGTTTGCAATGTACTCTCATGCTCATTTTCTAGTTCTTCTAGGATTTCATCACTGGTTTAATAAAATTGTTCACTTCTACTTGATTGTTCATTGAGATCATATATTTCTCTTATAGGTAATGATTCCTCTATTGCAATATTCTTAACATGGAAAATTATGTTCCACATTCTCAATCTGCCTTTCTTCCTCACATTTTGCATTTGACTCTATAATGTACTCTCATGCTCATTTTCTAGTTCTTCTAGGCATTCATCACTAGTTGAGTAAAAATGTTCACTTCTACTTGATTTTTTGTTTGGGTCATAGATTTCTCCTAAAGGTAGTGATTCCTCTATTTCAATATTCTTAACATGAAAATTTATGTTCCACATTCTCAATCTTCCTTTCTCAACATCTTCAATCATTCCAACAATAATCTTAGCTTTCATGTAGTTGATAGAAAATTTATGTTTGCATGCTCCTCCAATAATCATTTTATCTCACTAACAACTATATATGGTTGTACCATTTGTAATTTTCTTTCTCTTTCTTCTCTTCCTATTGTATTTTGATTGTTCTTCTTTACTAGAAATTTCCTCACATAACTTTGTTGGAATTATATCCTTCAATTTACTCATAGAGTATGAAAACTTAAGTATTATGTATGTTATAACCTCCTCTATAATTTATTTATCTTCTTCACTCCATTTATTATATTCTTGGTCTAATAGGGTTCCTATAGTTCGATATTCCATCATTCCTTTTCCAAATTCTTTGACTATTCTTTAAATTATCCTGCTCAATTTTTGCACAACTATCTATAGTTCTTTCTTCTTCCTTTGCATTTCCATTTGAGTTATTCCTACTATTAGGCTCCTTGCTCTTTTGGATCATGCTTGTGTTTTTGTTGACCATTTTTGTCTCATTTTCTTACCTTTTATAACTTGTTTATGTTTCTTTATCTTTGCATATAAGAATGGCATATTGGTAGACTTTTGTCTAATATTTCCTTCACCTTTTGACTTCTTCTTTTTTGCATTAATTTTCTTGTACATCTTCTCATATGTTCCAATCCTTTCAATCCCTTTATCTCAAGGTTCAATGAGCAATTACATAGTTATAAATTTCAATTCATCATCTAATACTTCATATCCCAATGGTGTTACCCATGATAATATTTGTTCTATAGGTTTCACCACACATAAATGCATCCTTACTAGAAAACATATATCATTCTTATGTTTCTTCACCATATAAGATAGAAGTCAATTATTTTTTATCACTATCTCTTGAATTTATTTCAAATAAAATGACATTAAGTTGTTATAATTTATTCCTAACATTTCAAAAAAAAAATGATGTATAACAGGTTCTCTAGTTACACAATTAGCTATTCCTACTCTAGGAAAATAATTTTGCACACCTGTACATACCTTAAATTCTTGTTTCTTAATTTTGCATATATTCATTATTATTTTATCTCTCAACATTTGAGCTCGATCAAATTTCTTATATTTAATAGTTGCCTCATAAGCTACTTGCACGACTCCTCTAGTTATCTTGTTAACATGTTCTATCAAGTAGATCTTGTATCCTATAACAAGAGAGAAAAACTTTTGTGACTTCATTTATATAGTACTTGCATCAAATACATTTTAGTCTTTCTCATACCTAACCAATCCATTGCTTTTGATTTTAGAATCTATCTCCTTCAAACATTTATAATTGTTTCCTTGTAGTCTTGTAATAGTACTAAAAATATTTTTTCTGATTTCCACTTTCCTATTTTTCAACCATAAATACTCTCTATGCATTCTACTAATTACAATCATGATCCACTATTCATCAAGGTTTTCTGATATGGGAACAATGTTTGCTAGTCCAAATTCGTCATTCTCTGGTTTCATTCTCTCAAATAGTTCTTCATGGGCTAGCCCAATTTCTTCATTTCCAATCTGCATTTTCTATCTCTACAAGTATCCACTCAGATCTTTTGTTAATAACACACTAGATAGAATACTTGATAGTGTTCCTATCATGACTAGGTCTTTGGGTTGTAAAGAGAACAACCATTAATTGAGCTCTTCTTCATTAGATCTCATTATCAGATACTCTTTCTTTCCATATTGTTGCAATTATATTCCAAACTTTAACTTGAAATATAACCTATTTTCATAACTCATGGTAAAAAAATTACATGCTTTTCTCTTTTCTACGTTAAAACACTTTCTCTTTTCACAAATTTGAAAACTTTAGTGATAAGTGCCTTTATTTATAGTAGAAATGTCCAACAAATATTGTAAAGAAAATTTTAAATACCAGCTAAGAGTAAAAACATTTCTTTTATTGATAGGAAAATATTTTAGTCACTCTTACCAATTTACTAATATATACTTGTATGCACTTATCCTTGATACACTTTTCATTTTGAAGATCTTGTGTATAATCAATGCAATTCTATGTCCCTAATCATGCACTTACTTGATTATTTTGTGAATGAAGTTTCCATGTCATCTAATAAGGGTTCCTTAGTTGTTGTATTTTCTTCTCCTTTCTTAACTCATATCTTGATGTAGGAGCATCCTAGAGAGGTCAACAACCATGTATGCACAAGATTTATGCTCGAGTTTGTGGAGTTATGATTTGCATGATTGGGGATCTGGTCAAGGAATATTGGGGAACCTTTCCTTAAGTGTGCATGATTCTTGGAGTCATTCTCTTGGAGTTAGAGCCATTTTAGTGGTTGCTAGTAATGTGTTCCTATTTATTAATTGAGCTTTAGAGATTATATTTGTGTGTTTCGATATGAGATAGTTGGTATCTCCTCTCTTGGATTTGGATAGTTGGTTGGCACATGGACCTATTTCTAAGTGTGCATATTCTTATGTGGTTTTATGAGTTATTTATGTATTGTAAACTTGGGGCATGTCCTAAGTATTTAATTTTATGTCATGTATTTAATATTTTTTGCAAGCTGACATGTGGCTTGAAGGATATATTTAATGTTAATGTATTTGATAAATGTAACTACAATAGGCTAACTTGTGGTTGTACAAGTATTTAAGGAGGGCTTGTGTATTTTTTTAGGTATAATTTTGCTGGAAAATCAAGTGGAAGAATAGGAGTAGTTGAGATAGAGAAGTTTGAGCAGAGCTAGTAGCTAAGTGTGGCTTGGGAAACAAGAAGGTTTCTTGGTGGCTTACAAGCATGAATTGAGATTCTTCTTGTAGTTCTCAACTAGGTTATAGATTTGCACTAGCTAGTGGTTTGGATCTTATGAGATCTTTCTAAAATTTTATTGTAATTTTTGATGTATTTGGCCATGTAACTAGGAGGGCCTTATAGTGGGGCATGTTGGATGAAAATCTTATTATGGGAATTGGTATTGTGTAGATATAAATCTATGAATTATTTTTATATTCCTTTGTATGGTTGTTACTGATGGCTAGAAAATCTCCTTTGGGGACTCTCCTACCTTGCACTACATCAAGTGGTATTAGAGTGAAGGTTGGATCCAATTGATTTGTTGCAGAAGGTTTACAAAGATCTTGGAAGATGCCTCTGAGAAAATTGGACCCTAGGGTGATTGAAGATCTCTATGATGTTGTGGATGCAGGGATCTCAGAGACGATTAAAGTAGAACTCAGATATGAGATGGCATTGATGAAGAGTGATATCATCATTGAGATCATAAGTAATATAGGTGGCGTACCTTGGCATATAGGTATCAAAGATGGTTATGTGGAAGATATTGAAGACTTTGAGGTTGGTGGATTGAGTGGTGAAGGAAGAAATGATTGCATGGAGAGACCTATGGAAGATATGGCTAGGTAGTTGGGTAGATCTAGATCTTAGTCAAAGATTAAGTGGAAGATGGATGTTTCTAATTTTTTTGGTACTTTGAATCATGGGGACCTAATTGATTGGATTGGTGAATTAGAAGACTACTTTAAGTTAGAGTATATTGGTGATTTTCTTAGAGTGGGGTTGGTACAAACTAAGTTGAAAGGACATGTTGCTTTATGGTGGAAGGAATTACAACAAGATGGAGAAAATGAAGGTGAAATGAAGATCATTAGATGTAGATTGATGTTGCCTAAATTGAAGGCTAAGTTTATTTATGCTGATTATGAATTTGAATTATTTAAGAAGTTGTAGAATCTAAAGTAGAAAGATATGACTATGAAAGATTATACAGAGGATTTTTACAAGTTGATTATTTGGTCTGGACATATAGAACTATCTAAGGAGAAGGTGGCTAGATATATTAATGGTTTGAGATTCAATATTCAAGATGAGATTGGTATATTGAGTATTGCTTCAATTGAGCATCCTTATCAATGTGCTTTGGGGTGAAGAGGAGACATCCAAGTAATCCTTGAGGGAAGGAGAAGCAGGACCAATTGGTGAAGAACAAACAAATATCTAAATATGAACTAAAACATATTGAACAAAACAAGAGGATAGAAAAAGGTGCATTTAAGGGTACTTGATGAAGATGTGGTGAAGAAGGTCACAAATCTTTTGGATGTCCCTAGTGACAAAAAAAGTGTTGTGGTGCAAGATGTCAAAGGCTTCATGCACACACATGAGCAAGATAGTGATAACTTGTTGGTTTGAAGAGTGTTGCTTGGAAAGAGGATAGTGGAATCTTGTCAAAGTAGAAATTTGTTCAAGACTCATTGTAAGTATCGAGGTAAGATGTGCATTGTGATTGTGGATAGTAGTAGTATTAATAACCTAGTTGCTGAAGAGATGGTTTGATATTTAGTTTGAAGGGGGTAAGACATCCTTGCCCTTATAGAATTGGTTGTTTACAAGATGAACATGCTTTGGAAGTGAGGGACCAATGTCTTGTTGATTTCTAGATTGGCCAGTATAATTGGTTGGCACATGCACCTATGTCTAAGTGCATGTATTCTTATGTTGTCTTATGAGTTATTTATGCCTTGTAAACTTGGGGTATGTCCTAAGTATTTAATTTTATGTCATGTATTTAATATTTGTTGCAATCTGATTTGTGGCTTGAAGGGTATATTTAATGTGGGTGTATTTAATAAATGTAACTACAATAGGAAAAACTATGGTTATGCAAGTATTTAAGGAGGGCTCAGTGAGTGTTGTAGGAATATTTTTTGAGGAAATTCAAGTGGAAGAAGAAGAGTAGTTGAGATAGAAAATTTTGAGCAAAGCTAGTAGCTAAGTGTGGCTTGGGAAACAACAATGTTGTTGGGCGGATTACAAGCATGAGTTGAGATTCTTCTTGGAGCTCTCAACTAGGTTATAGATCTATACTAGCTAGTGCTTTGGATCTTATGAGATCTTTCTAAAATTTTATTGTAATTTTCAATGTATTTGGCCATAAGTAGAGGGCCTTATAGTGGGACATGCTGGATGAAAATATTATCATGGGAATTGGTATTGTGTGGATATAAATCTATGTGTTATTTTTATATTCCTTTGAATGGTTGTTGTTGTAGGCTAGAACATCTCCTTTGGGAAAAATCGTACCTTCTAGTGCATCATATTCTTTGACTTTCATTTCTTAGCTCCTCCAATTCCATGGTTCTTTTTCCTTTTGCATCTTAACCATTACCAGCACCACACTAATACTTATAGTAATAAGTACAATGTCCATATTTTGAAGATAAATAACATGGTAGTTTAAGTGATCTCCATGGATGATTTATTACCAACTTACATTAAGAGGTTAGATATATGTGTCTTGGACAGTACAACTAATGTCATACTATTCACTTGCACTAATTCTTGCACATGCTTGAAGGATTCTTCCTAGTTTCTTGCAACCCAAACCTTAGCACCTTGAGTAGTCTTCTTAATCATGTCAATTTCATTTATTGAACCTCAACTAAAATTGAGTCGAAGGGAAAAATGATGGACCTTCATCTCTTATAGGATGAGGAAATTTGTTAAAGTAATGACACAAGGCTTTTATTTCTCTTGTCTATTTCTAGTATCCTTCTTCTAGCTTCTTCAACCCATCTCTCAAAGTCTTAGTGGAGTCATTGTTAAGGTTAACCATAGAAAAAATAATAATTACATAAAAAAATATAACCAATATTAGAAAATAATAAATTGTAGAGAAGAGAACACAGGACACAAGGATTTACTGTGGTTCACCCAATCCTTGGGCTACATCCATCAACAACAATTCCAATATTATTATTATTTAGTGATTACAATCCACAATCCCTTATAGCTCAATACTGCCACAAGAAGCTACAATGTCATCATACCTTATGAAATCCCTGACCCTAAGCCATTTTATACAAGATTTTTCCACTTCAAATTTAGGGCTAGAATAAGTCATCTAATTGAAAAATAATAGTTGATGCCTTTTACAATAGTGAGTTTTTTTTTTTTTTTTTGATGAATAGTCCTTTTCTATTAATAAAAATATACTAAGAATACAATTCACAAAAAAGGGGTTGGGAGATACAAGATCACCCCACGAAAGAGTTCACATAGCTGAAGCCGAACTTTATAACATGGCCTTAGCTAGAAACAACAACTATTCATAAAAAAAAAAACATAAATAGCAACCTTAGGCAGCCACAGTAGTGCCAGCTGAGGGAAGAGGATCATCTTTTTTAGGAAAACCCCACACATTAGTGGGATTGTGGGGCAAGCTAGGAACGGTCTAGCCATCATTAGTAGTAGTAGGATCAGTGGTAGTCTCCACATTTTTAACCTTAAGCCTCAAAGGAGAAATCACCAAGGCTAGATGAGGATACTTTCCAAATAGCGCCGAATGAGGACCAGGAGGAGGAGCTGGTGATGAGCCAGAACCACCACGGGGTGGTGAAGCAAAGCGACGCCTCCATCTGCCATCACCACCGCTGGGAGAGTGGTGGCAAGAAGCCTGGGAGCATGGCATGTGCGAGTGGTGGCCTGAGGATTGACACCAAGAACGACAGCCACAAGGTGTCAAGACATCAGTTGAAGCATCAGGAGGCACTCTGGCAATAGAGTAGGGAGCATTGCCCTAGTGATTTAACAACTCCTACAAGTGAGCAACTTCTAGGGAAATTTTATTAGCTTGCACCTAGATCTGCATAATAACATTGTTACAAATGCATGCCTTAGTGTACATAGCAATGTTAACATCCAAAGAACAATGAGTGAACATAGCAACATTCCTATCTTTCCACAAAGAAAACAAAATTTCCATCCTGAAGGTATGCCAAATTTTGTTGAAATTCTGAGGAATTTTGGTGGAATCACCCAGTAGAATAATGTGCCATGAAAATGGTTTAGGCCTGAAAAGCTTGAAAAAATCATGAATCTGGTGCCAATAGTTTTGAGCACGCTTACAAAACTAGAATATATGTAAAATGGACTCTGGTTGACCATAGAAAGGGCATCTGGGATTAGGAACCCCAATGTGCTTGAGCTAAGGCCCCAGAGAAAGACCTTGGAAGGCAAGGCACCAAGCAAAGTGGGCAATCTTGGGTGTTGTAATAGCACTCCAAATGGTGTCAAAATGTTTTCTCCATTGAGAAAGCAAAGATTGCAAATGACAGTGTTGGTTAAGTGTGTCTACCATTGGAAGATGGGGTGCAAGCCATCTATACCCCATATTGGGCTTGTAATTGGAAAATGGAGTGGTAGGATACCACTTCCAATCATGCCAACAAGGATGGATAGTCTGAATCCCCATTTTATGAACTAAGTGCACAGGGATGGAAGACAACAGAAGGTCAAAAGTTGGCCAATCTGTACTGACAAGGTGGTATTGGACTTGCATATCTTCTCATGACTTGAAACTCATGGTGACTTTTGAGAAGAGATCCTTAGGAGTTTAGATGCCTCATTTGAAAAAATGTAGAGCACTGACACCTTGAGTCTTGGCGAGAGGAGTACCCTAAATGGAAAATAGGGAAGACCACCAAATGTTCTATTGATTCAAGGAGAGCCCATTGCAAAACTCATCTCTAGCCCAATGAAGCCAAGGCTTAATAGCTTCCCAGGCTTTCTAGATGCTCTTAATAACAAAGGAGCCATGTATGGCCATGGGTTCACGCATGATGAGAAGGGTTTGAAAACCAATCCCCTTCCATGCAGGCATATTAATAGGGAAGCATGAAGAAATACAATGCTTAACCAGAATCTTCCAAGATTCATCTCTAGAAATAGGTCGGATAATCCATTTTGCATAGAGAGCAAGGCCCTGTTTCCAAGTGGAAAGCAAGCCAAGAACACTAGACTCAGTTCTCTCCCCAAGGTGGCCCAATCTTAGTTCTTTCTCAACATGTCTATTTTGTTGCATGCTTCCACCATCCCATTCCCCAAGGGGATGGATTCAATGGTGGAATGATGCCATTACCAAAACTCCTCAGTTCATGTGCATCTATGGGTGAATTCTCTTATGAGGCCAACACTCTTGCCCTAAAAAGCCTTTGAGGCTCTCACCTTCAACCCTTTGATGTGGATTTGCAAATTCAACTTGCCAAGCTTCCCCATGACAAGAAAATTGCTGATAACTATGCTGCTCGAGGAGCCCAAATCAAGGCCCATCTCCACTGGTTGGAGGTTGGCGATAAGGAGTTCTTTTAGGCTCTTTAAGCCCATCATACTAATGTTGGGATTAAATTGATCAAATAGGGAATGGCTATTCTCTCCAATCTCCCTAACATCCCGCAAGCATTCGTTCATCACTATGAGAATGTCTTTGCTTTGTAGGGAACTTCGGTTGCTCAGGAGGAAGCTCTCAAATGTTTATATTTGTTACTCCAAACTGCCTAGTAGTTGAGCAATAAGCTTTCTGTGAGCAACTTCTTTCCCTCAATGACCTCAAAGAGGCAGTTTACTCCATGGTAGATGACAAGTCCCTTAGGTGTGATGGATTTCCTTGTGAATTTTACAAACACCTCTAGGAGCAAATAGGTCCTAATCTGCACAAAGTCTATCTCGAAGCATATCATTCCAAGCTTAGGAGCAATTATAAATAAAAGGAGTATCAAATTCATAAAGCTAGTGATCTTGAGGACATATGCAATTAGAGGCCCATTACCCTTCTGAATGTGTCTTATAAGATCATTGCCGAGGTTGCCTTTAATTGTGTGGCCTAGTCTAGATATATTCTTGACAACATCATTGATGTCTAGGAAGGTATGGAATGGGCTCATTTTGGTCCATGAAGATGCTCTTTGGTGATGCTAATGCTTGCATTACCTTCAGTAATTTGCAATCTAAGGCTTTTGGACTTTTTGTTCAATCAGGCAAGGTTGCCCATTAGCTCCATCACTTTATTTCCTTATTGTTGAAGGTTTTAGCTATTTGCTAGCTAATTATGTGTCTTTAGGCTGGTTCATGGCATCTCCTTGCCTAAATCTTCCTCCCAATTAGTCAATGGTCATTTTGCTAATGATCCCTTTCTTGACAATGAAGAAAACATCCAAAATGGTTTAATTGTTTGGACACCTTTTGCCAAGCCTTTGGCTTTACCATTCATTGGCATAAAATGTTTTGCTACCATCAGTCATTCTTGCTAGCTCCACCTTGGCTCAGCCAGTTTTAGTGGAAATGGAAAATCTTCCTCTTTCTTGGCATTCCCTTTGCCTTCCAGGCTTCTCTTGTGGAGCTTTGGAATGTTGTGCTTGCCAAGATTAGCAAAAAGCTCGAGTATTGGATCACCAAGCCACTTTCTCTTGCTAGCAATTTTAGATTTGTTCAAAGATTCTGGCAACCACTCATGTGTACTACTCTTCCTGGAATGTTTTCTCTGAGTTTTGATCAGCATGGTTTTCATAGAGTTGCTTGGGATATTTGTTGTCTCCCTAGTGAGTTATTTTTGGCTTCAACACTCTGCCCAAAAAAAAGCCCATGGGGGCATTGCCCCTCGACTCCACCCTATACTCTGACAAGGAGCCCTCCTCGGGCATTTTCGTAGGATCACATCTTGTGCACATTGTCCATAAACCCCCATAGAAATAACCTATGGGGAAACCAAGCTAAATAAACCTCTAAATCTAATAAGGTTCCACATCACAACAATCTCCCACTTGGAGATTGGTCAAACTCCACAATAATAGCTATCAAATTCTTCTATAATTCACTCATGGGAAGCTTGACCAAGATTGATTTCTCTAACCTCATTATCATCTAGAATGATATGATCTTTACACTTGTCAACTATAAGAGATACAATCTACGAAATGTTAGAATAATTAGATATTTCCTAATTAACTCTAGTTTTCTTAAGCTAAACTTTAGGCATCTAATAATTAATTCTTTTATTATTTATTATGATCCAACCTAGGTTAGACCTTTTTAGGGTTTTGATCTCCTTTATAAGGATGATCTCTCCTTGTAATTACTTGACCGATTCACTTTTTATAATAGAAATCTCGTTTTTTGCTCATCATGAATGTCTCATCCATGGATCTAGGAATTCTAACTTCCATAGGTTTTGCTTCTCTCTTTTTGTGACAAGTGTTTGTATGCAGACAATTATTGGGAGCTATTGGGTTGACCTTTCATCAACTTAAACATGGTATAGAAGCTCTAGATCTTCATGCCCCTATTATGTTTGTAAGAGATTTGGCATCAGTTTTCAGATATGAGCTTTCAACATTTTTTGTCATTGGATCTGGGGGTTCACTGACTTTTGAGGCACTTTGAAAGAAAAATGGACACCATCATTGAGCTTAGAGTGCATGAAAGCTCCCATTTCCATATATTAAATGCGTCTATTTTGAACATTGTTGAAATCAGAAGCAAAATATTTTTGTACCTAGGTCATTTTTAACCTAGGCACAAAAATTGAGGTAGAGGTGATCAATTCTTTTGTAGAAAATAAATTTAAAAGTTTCACTTATTTTTTTCCTGAAGCACTTTATTCTAAAAGTGCATGTGTAGGAGACCTTTAAAAAAAAGGTCGGTACCCCCTCTGTAGATGACGTAGTACACTTTTTTGGAGACATCTACTTCTAACACTCCCCTATACTTTGACATTTGGTGTACCTCGGGTGTTGTCTTCATGAATTCCGTGCTAAATATTTGTGGGCCTATGCCTTGTTTTTGCATGCATAGGCATGCGAATGGGATTGCACTATGTTTTTTTGGAGACCTTAGCTCATGCACACCAAATAAGCATCAGTAGTTTTTTTTTCTATTGGAATTTTAGAAAAGAAATATTTTGCATGGGAATTTGATGTTTCGCTCCATCACTCTTTCCTCACCTCTTGTACCTTTTCTCTCTGTCAACTGTGTCCAATAATTGATTCATTCCGTCAATGTGTGCCTTCAATATTTGTTACTTTTTGGATTGTGTTTTTATTGGAGCACCAAGTTTTTGTAGGGATCTTCTTGTAACTAGATGAGAAAGGTTTTTTTTACATGATTTGGAAGTTGTGGACGAACATCTCAACTACCACAAGGGCATCAATGACCCCATCTTGGCCCTCTCCTATCATGTGCCTATCTTTGGGGAGGTGTACCCTTGTTTCAACCCTCACCTATTCATGTGCATACCTCTCGTCATTTTTCCAAGCTACCAAGATGGTTTTTTAGATATTGAGCCGTGTGATTTTTGGTATTTTTTGGCACAAACTCACACACTTCCAAACCAATGAGAGATCATTTTTGGCATGAAATACGACTTGGAACCAGCACAAGAGGGATCAAATTTTATGTGATGTTGTGTATGATTTTTGATACGCAAAGTTTTTTTGCAAAGTTCAATAAGCACATGCAAGGCATATTTTGGAAGGCGTGATTTGACCAATTTTGAAAGTCAGGGGACTCTCATTGGAGGTCATGTGGCTTCCCACACTCTAAATTAAGCGTTGCTTATGAGCACTTTCAGTTCTCAAACCCACGCCTTTCTTAAGTATTGTTGGGCCCTTTATGAAAAAAATTTCATGACCCTTTGCCTATCATCTTCTCATGCGAGCATTGTTTCTTGCACTCAACAGTTTGGCAATATGTTTTTTGCTTGGCTAGTGGACATTCATTTGTCTTGGAATTCATTATTCAGAATTTTTGGAGATTGATGACACCTTTATTGCCAACATTTAATCTTTTTGGAGAATTTATCTTTAGTTTTGGCGAATTGCATTAGTGCACCTAAATTTTTGGTTGTGGCATGGTGAACGACCTCCTCTCCATTTTTTTGTACCATACTTTTCATACTCTACACATGTTTTTTTATGAAAATGTTTTTATGGCATATTTTCACACATGGCATCATTAGATTGGTTACTAGTAATTTTTACTAGCTCCAACATGTTTGCTAATAAAGCTGATTCCATCCACCTATTGTTTTTCAGCAATAGTGATTCTTTTATATGCAAATTGGATATCTTTTCCTTGGCCAAGTTAAAAAGAATTCAGTACTGGCTCTTTGCTCGACACATGTTTCTGATGATTGGATATTTTTTCTGGTAGGGGCCATTTTTCATGCAAATTTTTGCCTCAATGGTTGTTTGACCATCAAATTTGGGCTTGACACTTGTTAACATTAGTGCCATGTCAGCACTACATCATCAGCTTGTTTTCCCTTCAAGCTCTATTTGGACTTACCTTCACATTTTTACTCATATCTCGAGCATACATACTACATTTTCCAAAAAAGAGATATCGCCAAAAAGAGGGTTCTGAGCCCATCATAGTGGTACAATTATTTTCTAGCTTTAATTTATTTTTGATTTTTTCCTGTTGTCGAAGTCAGGGGTACATTTTTACACTCCAAGGGACATATCTTAAGCATTCGATCTTCAATTTGGAAATTTTTTATATTGTTGGAAAGGTCTTTCTGACCTCTTTCTAGTGATGCTAGTTGTTTTTTACAAATTCTACTCAAGGCACATTCTATTCATTCTCTTTCATTTTTGCCTTCAGTGGATATCTTGGTTGATTCAGGTCCATGATCAATTTTGTTTCTTTATATGATTCATCATGAATTGTAAGTTAGTCTTATGTCTCTTCTGGTTTATTTATACATCATTTGTATGCAATCTTGCAAATGCAGTGGGATAAAGTGACATATTCCATCTATATTTTTGTTTCAGTAGTTTTGTTTTATTTTGTCTTCTAATTTGAGTAGTGTCATTTGAGGGCACTCATACAAATTATTAAATTCTTGGGATTCATCATATCTTGTGTCTTATTGTAGATTCACTACTCTAATGAAAGTACCATGGGGGGTTGATATTTTTCCTTTGTTTGTCATCTTCCTTTGTCTAGTGAGTTTCCCTTCTTTGGCATTCTTGGGTTCAATGGAGTCAGCAATATATTCAATATTTTTTCCTATGTACTAGGCTGATGTAGTGGTTGGGTACGTATGCATTTCAATGAGATAGATCATTTACCATATAGATACTTGTTCTTTTGTTCCTACTTCAGTTATAGCCTTCGATGTTCAATTGATCATTTCTTTAGGCTTTGGTGTTTTATGCCATCTATATCTTCAAGTTTTGTTGTTTGCCTTTGTGTGCCACTTGATTTGATACAGATTATTATCTTCTTTAGTTGGTAAGCTTCTATTTCAGTGGAGCTTCCTTAGATCAATAGTTACTTTTGATAGAGCTTTGCAACTTCTACATGCATGATCATCTTTTGTTCCTATCTTTTGGGACATTTCCTAGTATGGAGGTTTCTTCAATCCTTCACTAGTTCTTTTTAGCATTATTTCCATCACTTTTTTTAGTATGGTTTTTTCCCATGTGTATTTCTCTATTTCTCCTCTTTTCAAAGATTTGGTTGTACTTGTGTACCTCATCATGAATTTGTTTGTTAGGACTCAAATCTACCTTCTATAGTAGTTTCTAAGTTTTTAGCTACTCCCTAAGTTTATCTTAAGTGGTTGTGTTAGAGTAATTAGATATTTCCTAATTAACTCTAGTTTACTTAAGTTAAACTTAAGGCATCTAATAATTAATTATTTTATTAATTATTATGATGCAACCTAGGTTAGACCTTTTTAAGTTTTTGATATCCTTTATAAGGATAATCTCTGTTTGTAAATATTTGACTAATTCAATTTTTATAATAGCAATATCTTTTTTGCTCATCAAGAATGTCTCATCTATGCATCTAGGAATTCTAGCCTCCATAGCTTTTGCTTCTCTCTTTTTGTGATAGGTGTTTGCATGCAAGTGATTCTTGGGAGTTGTGAGGTTGATCTTTCATTAAATTCATCACAAAATCCTAGACCCCAATTCTTTTCTAAGAACCTTAGCAAATATTTTTTCTTTGTCTTGTTCTTCGAATTGGTTTGCTCAGTCCAAAATTTCTTGTTATTCAACAGCCAGATCAACCTACATTTTCTGACTCTTCCAAATTCAAATTTTTCTTTCTAATGTAATATCATCCAAATTGGTTCTCTTTTTTACATAATATGATATTATCTTCTGACTATACTTGATATTTGATGAAAGCAAAGATATATTTCTCTTTTGGGATATTTTACTATTAAAATAGATGTTATTATCACTCTTCATGAAAGGAATTTATCTATAGATTCAGTTCTTTTTCTAGTGGAATGCAATCCTTCCTTAATACTTTCAACAATATGATTTTGTAGGTTAAAAATCCTCCTTTGATACTTTTATCTATACATAATAGTTTTAATGACTCTCTTGATTCATCTTTAAGAAGTAAAAGTAATAATAGTTGGGCTTTCTCTACTATATCAATATTTTCAAATTGTGCAATTATTTACTTAGACTTTTTATTCAATGTGTTTTTCATATTATGTGTAGGTTGTTTAGCATAATACCTCATTTTTTCCACATCAATTTCAAGGAACCAATTCAAGAAACATGATGTGATTGCTAGAATGACCATTTACTAGATTTCTTCTTGATAATCTTTTGTTGATAATTTAGTCTCTTGAAGAAGAAAATATCAGCATGCAAAAAGTCAAGATTCTTGATTCGATTTCTCTTGTTAGAGACATTAGGGTCTCTAAGATTCAATGATAGTGTACACATTGCTAACAAGGAGAACACTTCACTATATTCACCATTTGTTTAAAGGATGTAAGATTTTTTTCTAATGTTGATTGAATTCCATCTTCAACTTCTTTTTGCTCCTTAGTAGCTTTCAATATTCCACCTCTAGTTTTTGTAGGTTTCCCCCGAGTTTAGAGGATATTGGAAATTGCAAAATGAATAGTTTTTGTTTGAAATTCCAAGGATTATGAGTGATTATCCATTGGCTCCCCCAACTCCTTATTAGTTATTTCTAAATTTTCTTCAAAAGAGGGAGAAAACTAAGCATAGAATGGGTCAAATGGAATATTATATTTAGATGGCATATTAGGTCTAATATCCTTCCTCAAAGAGTGAGAAGGTTTCATAAGGAAAACATCTTGATTAATAAAATGGTAATTTTCCTTATTTCAATCCCCAAATAATTCCTCTTCAATAATCTTGTAATACAAATTAGCAAAACACTTAGGTGGCACATTAAACCAATAAGAGATAATAGGAAAGGATTTGTCACAACATTGAGAAAGAGCTCTCCAAAGGTTTATAGGAAACATGCAAAGGTTATTTAATTAAATTAATTTTAGTAATTTATTATATTTCTTTCCATAGGTTTTCAATAAGATATTACATTGAACAATTTTTTCATAAATTAAATAAGAAGTAATAAAAAAGTGGAGGATTGTTAAGATGAGTGGGAAGATTTGAGGATGTAATATTTATTTCAACAAAGGAATAAAAGGAAAAAATAAATAGAGAATGTTCCATAATACAATTTCTTTCTATTTTGTCTATGTTTCTACTTGGTTTTACAAGATTAGAATTTTATCTATATTTGTGTTGATAGGCTCATTACTATGAGACTTGCTGCTTGAATGTTATGATATTCTAGTGGTGTTAGACACTATGAAAAGAGATTATGCTATGAAAAGAGGAGTTGTTAGGAACTGTTCTCAATCCTTAATGACATGTCTTGGAGGAATGAATATACTACAATGATTTATTTATTCCCAGCTGATCTACTTCCAATATGATGGGGTCCTCATTTCTAGAGAAATTTGGGATGATGACAACCACTATGGGAATGGTTGAAGATGCTTTAGGGCTATATTTTATGCTGCTTTGGAGGGAGCTTTTTGAGGCCAGAGTGGGGGGCTCTATTTTTTCCACTACAATACAAAAGTTAGGGGTTTACTCTTGAGGAAGTCACAATTTTTTAGTGAGAGGGTTTCAACTCAGTGTACATGTAGCTTGTTTCAAAATGGGATCTTTAAAATAGGGTATATGCATCTGGGGATTTATTTGGATATTATAGTTGGAGATGCCCTAGTAGACATGTATGCAAAATTTTGAATGATACATAAGGTGTGTGAATGGTTTTTAAAAATGCCTCAAAGAAATGTGGTCTTATGGATAGCAATGATAAAAATATATGCAAAAAATGGATTTGTTGGAAAGGTGCTAGAAACTTTTAAAGATGCAACTAGGTGTTGTAAATCCACACTTATCAAACTTGGCCTACATTTTCAGTTCCTGTACTCGAATTAGAGCTTGGGAATAGGGTATGAGCATCCATCAAAGTTTAATTGATAGAATATTTTTGTCAATGTTGTGTTTTTAGTGCCTTATTAGACATGTATGCAAAATGTACAAGCTTTTTGGGGATATTGAGTTGTTTCTAGAAGAACTTGAGATGAGTTTCTTCTCAAGAAAAAAAAAAGGTAGATGAAGATCAATGCACTAGTCCTTTGAACTTCCTATCACATTTTTTATTTTACTAATTTGTCTAGAAAGAGAGATTTATTCTGTTTCAAAGAGAAGTAGGGATATAGGCATAAATGCTTCCAAGTAATTGAATGCCCAATATCATACAAGATAAATTGAGTTCATAATCCATTTTAACTTTCTTTGAAATTTTAATGTTTGATTTGTGCTTTCAATAGTAATATTGGCTTGACCTTATTTTCATATTTCAATCCTTTAAATACTAAGTTGTCCTAAAGTTATATTAATCCTCCATGTTATTTCATATTTATATAATGTGGTGGTGATCCCTCAAAATAATACATGGCTTCAAATATCATCCTGGATAGTTATAATAATCACTCTTGATTTGGAATTTATAAATTTTAAATGGGCATTGGTAATTATCACAATGAATTTTCATATGGTGACTCATAACAATGCAAATATTATTATTACTTTCCTTGATCTCATAAAAGATTTAATCCAACTTCCACCTATAAAATAAATGCATGTGATGGCATACTTGGACTAAATCAAATATGTCAAAGGCTACTGAATGTAGATCAATGTAGCCATTTTTATGGAGAATATTCATTTATAACATCTCTCGTATAACATTCCTTAACATTGAGGCTAGGATAACTTACTACTATCCTAAATTTATCCATGATTTGACCTTCCTAGCCAAATGGAACATCTAGAGTAATTTTGAAGCTTTTGTTTCATTTGTAATGACCATATTTATACTCTACACTAACATTACTTCTAACAAGATATATCCCCAATGGCTAAGCACCCATCCAAATCACAATGGAATATGAACTACTCCAAAATTTCATGACAATAGATTGCTCATTCTCTATGTTCACATGGGTTGAGCTGATATGTATGTCAGAATTAAATTTTAGAAGAGATTTGAATAAGAATTTGAGCTATAACCGTTTATTTCTTGTATGATGGGATGGGATTAGATGCAAGTATGGTAAACAATTAGGAATTGATGGAGAAAATAGAGTTGAATAAAGGAGAAACTAAAATTTAACTATTTGAGAACAAGAATATTATTGAATGATTCTATTAATGTAAGAAAATTATAATTCTTTTTACAACTTAGACTTAATTAAAAAATTAAATTTTCTTATAAGATTACATAGAACATAAGAGATGAAAATATTAAAAAATATACAATATAACATATGTATCTAATTATAAAAACCAATATATGAAAATTCATTAGATTTTAAATTTCATTTATATAAATCCATGTAATTTATAAATAAAAGAAATATTATTTTTAATTTATTCTATCAGACTTTATGTTCAATCCCATTTGATAGACATTCTTTGAAATAATTATTATTTGGAAGATTATGAAAAATTATATAAAGAAAAATAGTTTCAAAGAGAAGAGATAATTAAGTTTAAAAAGTGCATAACCTTATGTCTATCAACAACAAGAAACAAGGAGCTATCTTCGAGGGAAAGTTTTTTTTGTGAATTAAATAAGTCATTAATATGTTAACATAAAAAATAGATATAATTCATATCAAGTTATGGATAATTTTGTAATTGAATTAGACTCTATAGTTTTTTAAGCTTATTTTTCTTCATAGAATTTTATGTAATAATTTATTGTAAAAATGAATGTAAATGATAAATGGTAAATTATATTAAATAAAAAAGATAGAAGTGAAGTAAAAGTTATAATATTCTATTTAGAAATATTAAATTAAGAGTTAAAAAATATGGTGCTTGTTAGTTAAGATAACAATAGTCATATTGAAAATTTATGTAATAATAATAATATTTCATATCTAATATTATTTCAATTATAGTGTATTGTTTGTATTATATATTTTAATTAATATAATATGAAGATTTTGTATTTTTTAAATTTAAATATGTAGTGATTTAATAAATTCTTTTGAGACTAAATCATTATTAGTTTAAAGTACATTTTCAAAAAAAAAAATCATAAAATATTATATGTAATATGATAGACAAATGTAAACATAATTGAAAAATATATAATCTTAAATAATATATTAATAACATAATATGGTTAAGATATAATAATATTGTAATTTTAATATAATGATACTGATAATTTTTTTAAAAAAGATATTATATGTTAATTGACAAATAAGATATGTATAGTTATACATAGAAGATTGAAGAGAATTGGAGAAAATAAAACATAGATAGTGAGAAGTAAATTATAAAGAAAGGAGTAAGATAAGATAGAGGTAGTGATGGAGAAATGAGTGTATCTGTGTAAAGAAGCATATAAAGGGAATATAATTTTGTGCTTCTCTTGCTCTTCATCCTGATGATGGATCACATAGTGTGATTCGAAACGTTGATGGTAAAAATCTTAACACAATCAAATCCAGAAACATACTAGTACAACATTGAGGTAGATAGGAAGAATGTAGAAATGAGTGAGAGAGAGAGAGAGAGAGAGAGAGAGAGAGAGAGAGAGAGAGAGATGGATATAAAAATATAGAATAAGATGAATAGAAAATGATAGAAAAAATAATAGTTTGAGCTATAGATAATTATAATAAGAGATAAGGAGAGATTGAGAGGGTCAGGTTTGGGAGGGGGGAGTGAGTAATATGAATAATATAAAGAAAAAAGAGGGGTGGAGAGGTCAAAATATTGATAGAGATAAAAATAGATAGGGAAATAGAGTGAGAGTATAGATAGATGGATTAAGATCATTATAATGAGAGAGACAAAGAGGAGGGGAGTGGGAGGGAGAGAAATAGGAAGATAAGAGGAAGGAGATAAATAGAGAGAATGATAAAAATATACGAGGTTATAGATGGATTGTTGATAGATAGATAGATAGATAAAGCACATACATAAAGTAAATCAAAGAAAAATAAATAAATAGGATAGAGATACATAGGAGGGAATGATAGAGAGGGTAAGATAAAATAGAGATAGGAATAGGGGAAGAACTATCTTGATTGATAGAGATAGAAATAGATAGGGAAACATAGGAAGAGTTAGGACCAAATATCAAAGTAGACGATAGTTATAAAGAGAGAGATAAAGAGCAGAGGGAGAAGGTAAAGAGGGAGAATGATAAAGATATATGAGATAAAAAATGGATAGTGAATAGATAGATAGAGGGAGCAGATGCATAGAGTAAAAGAAAGAAAATAAAAGGAAATAAAATATAGATAAATATGAGCAAATGTTAAAGAGGGTAAGATAAAGTAGAGATAGGGATGGAGAAAGGAATGCCCATGTATGTGAATAAGAGAGATATAAAGATTATGGTAGGGAAGTAGCCAAGGAAAGTTTATAAATAACCATTCAAGAACATCATCAAATTATACAAGACTATCGGCTAAACCCTTACACCCTTCAAAGGTGCTAAGTGCTAGTATTATAATTTTTTTTAAATATTTTATATTCTTAGTGATAAGACAAGTTCACAATCGTGGTTTGAATCTTGTGAGATGCATCAATACAACCATCACTTCACTACCACATTGGATATAATAAACCTTGCGCAAACATTATAATATATAAGTAAAATATTAAAAATTATAATAATTTTATGAGATTTTATAGTTATCTTATTCAATAAAATTAGAAACTTATTTCTCTATTTCAGCAACACCATTATGTACAAGTCAACATGTGATATATTCTTCTTTTTGTCTCCCAAAATGACTAGTTCTTCAAATACATCTAGATTTTGTTCATTTCTTTTTTAGAGTACAAATAATTTCCCTATCTTCAAATCTCTTGTTTATTTTTCTTTTTTATTTTCTTTGATAGTATCTATTCTCATTCTCTTATGTTTATATAAGTTTTAGAAAATGTTTTTCATAGGTAAATTGTTTATGAGTCAAATTATAATTTTTTTAAACATTTCTTATGTAAAATTGCTTATAAGCTAAATTAGTATACTTTTCATAATTCAAAAAGTTTTCAAGCTTTTTAAGCTTTATAATTTAATTTTTTTTTAATTAAAACATAAAACTTATTGTAGACCTTTTAATGGCTTTTGGTTGAAGAGTTGATTTTTTAATGGTAATGTTCTCATCGAAATTTACAACCATCGACAACATATTTTTCATGTCAAGATGATTGATTCCAGCATAAAGTGAAAGTAGATAGATCGGGTAAATAGGGTTGTCCTATAAAATTAGCGTATTCCACATTTTTTAATTCCACCATAATGTCAACATATTTTTATGATATTCATTACAAGGCTCTAAAATTAGTTAATCCTAATTGCGCTAACTGTTCCCAGCTATTTAATTAACTTTAGTCAAATCTTGAAGGCATTTTATTTCCGTAAACATTCAATCTTTGAGTACAATAAATTCGGATGGCTTTAACAGTTGGTCCAATATAAGATGATCGCTTTCAATTCCAAGAGCATGGCGACCTAACTGGGAGGCCACCTTGACAAGAGTGCCAGTGCCTGCAACCAGATCGATAAGGCAGCCTCCGCATCTGCTAAACGTCAAAACAATGAACCGCCAAATACAAGACGCCCTCTCTGCCCCGCCTCTCCACGGCCTTCCATCTTCCATGCGTCTCCATTCATTCGGATCCACCTTCTCCACCATCATGTTCCTGCTCAACGAGCACTCTCCATGCTCCACCTTTCCCGCATTCAAGTAGTTAGAAAAAGCAATGTAAAGGAAGTGCATTTTCGTGGCTGTATAGTCATGGGCGCACCTTCATTTGGCCCGTAGCTATACAGCCACGAAAATGCACTTCTTTTACATTGCTTTTTTGAACTTTTTAAAAAATTGACTAAGTCCTCTCCTTTGTATGGAAGTGCATTTTCGTGGCTGTATAGACGTTGCCCTTCATTTGAAGGTCCTTCTTCCCCACGTACATTGCTGGACTGTCCGCATTCCCCAGAAGCGCCTACAGCGTGGCCACCTCCACTATTTTTGGGATATTTAGGCGGCCGCCCTCGCCCTCTCTTAGGTATATTCTCATTCATTTCTCTCAAGGGAGATAATTTGACCGCAAACATAAGTAAATAGATATATAACTGAACTGGCACAACGATACCCAAGTGATGTTTCTCGATGTATTGTTATAGAAATTGCTTCATTTAACAAAACTATGTCAGAAAATGGTGCTTCCCCCAATCTTGTTTCTTCTTCAATGTTCATTCACAATTAGTGCTGTCCACTTTCAAGTAATCTTAGTGAACGTTCTAGCCTTCAAATTTGCATAACACAGTTCGACTGAATTTACTTTTGATTATTTCTGGATGGGAATTTTCATATTAAATTATTTCAAATTTATTTCATAAATTCATATCCAATTTTACTTCATTTATATTTAGTTTATTATGTAAATTGATTTATTTGTATTTATATGTAATTTAATATATTTCAGAAATAAATTATCTTGTTTGCATATTTTATTAAATGAATTGGTTTATTTGTGCTTATACTTAATCTTATAGATTATGTAATATATTGATTAGTTGAAAGGCTTTTTAGAGTGGCAACAATTTTGATTGTAATATTTAATATTTTTGAAAAACAAATGTTTTTTCATTAGAGATAGGAAAAAGAGTCCTAAGTTCGAAGAACAACAAGATAAAACAGCTTTTTTGCTCTGGACAATTACAACAAAGAAACAAAAAAGACCATCACTAACACAAACTGTTAAAGATCTCCCACAAAACAAAAGTTTTAAAAAAAACTATTAAAAGTATTGCTACTAGTAGAGTGTATCTTATCAGCCAAAACCTAGCTGATAGTCACATTAACAAATTGCTTCTCAAAGTTCATAATTTAAAGGTGATCATTATTTATATATTTTTGAAACATTTGTATTTTTATGACAACTTGATAATGTATATATGTGAACAGTCACAAATGCAAGTTTATTGAGGATATGTATTTTTTGGGAGTGGAAGAGTAATTACTTCACCTCTATGAGCATCACCTAGATCCAGTAAGTGCTAAGAACTCTATTCATTGTCATGAGAGATGGGTTTGTGCAAAGCACAACTCATGAAATATAAGTCAACAAATTTGACTCAAAAACTACAAAATTAAATTTTGATAGCAATATCACAATATTGAATTCTTTTTGTTATATTTTTATTATTATTTGAAGAAACCTACTGCCATGAAGTATATGGCAGGATGAAATGAATTTGAACATCAACGTTACATATATGAATAAGTATTAGTTAAAGTGTGCTAATAACACATTTCCCCTAAATACTAACATAGACAATCCTTCATTTTATTACCCTTATAGAGGAGAAATTCTAATAAGTCTTCTTCTCTAATGTGATTCAAGATGAGAAGACCTTATAGTTATACCATAATTGCACATTACACTTTATTATGAAAAGTTTGGAGCTGATTCAAAATCATGCATTGACAAATTTAGTAGAACTTTGTGTGATCAACTCAATTATAATCTACATGCAAACAAAAGTAACACTGAATGTAGACTAATGATAATTGCAAAAAAGATGCTAGAACTTGTCTCGAGCATTAGTTCTCTTCATACCCCCTGGATGTCGAGACTCATAATTCAAGCTCAAGGAACATTGACTCGTGCAACTCACAATGAAACTTTTCATCAATAGAGTGTTATAGGCTCACATAGTACTTCTAATAGAAGCCAACTAACTCTTCATTAATTTCTCTCTTTCACAAGTGATCAAAAGGCTCAAGCTTCCCCTCCTTTCTTTAATATAAAAAGATTCATGACACATCCATGTGCCAATAAGAACAAGTCATCATCAACTACTTCAATCAAACATCAAAACCTTGATCCACCACTTTCTCTTTTGATATGTGAGTATTGAGGTTTGTATAACCTTTTCAACATCTTTGTGACCTTTTTCTAACAAGATCCATTGATCCACCCATAATCAATATGTATACAACTTTTTGTAGATTCTCAATCAAAATCTCTAGTCTGACATGATTTTTCACTATGAGTCTTCATCCCCCAAATTTGACAAGGGTGAAGACCCCAAAATTTATCCTCACAATGTCCTTCTATGTCACAATGAGAATAATTCATTCTTTTAACTAATTTCTCTAAACTTTTCACACAAGCAATGTCAGATCTATCACTACCAATATTAGGTCTCTCTATCTTCTATGAAAAACCTAGGCCTTCAAATTTCAACCTCCAAATGGGTTGGATGGACTCCTTCATGCCTTTCCCATGCTAACCTAATCCACTTCCTTTAAATTGCATTTTTAGCATAATCTTCAACCCAATGTTATATTCTTAATGTCCATTGTTGTCATCATAACAATTTCCATCTATACTTAGAAAAATCTTCTTACTATCATCTTTACCAAACTAAACTAAAGAATCTTTGTCTATATCATCCATATTCAATCTACATGGATCACTCCTACTACATAGAGGATTACAAAATGATGGTCTTGACTTCAAGATCTCATTATCTTTTCCAAAATATTTACCTTCTTACCCAAATCAACATTTTCCTTCTTGATTTTATTAAATAATATTAAATATTCATTTTATTCAATATTTTCCATTTTGACATTTTCTAATTCTCCTTCAAGATTCTCAACCTAGCAGAAATAATCATATCTTTCCTTTCCAAACATTTTAAAATTCTTCACCAATTCTAAATTACACTTTTCCAAATTTGTCAATTCATCATCTAAAATATCTTTCTCTACTTTTTTGCCTGAATTTCCCATTACAAAAGATGATTTCCTTACACAAATAAATTACCTCTTCTATTGAATATTGTTCTTTGTCTGCACAAAATCTATCTCCTTTAATATCTATAAATCTTGAATCATCCTTGTACAAATAAAACCACAGATATATTTTTTAGTGTGACATTTACTTTGTGGTCAATATATCTTCAAGCATCATGCCTAGAATCTCCTTTCATACTCTAAACTTCTTCAAAAGTTCCAACTCAGATAATCCCCTGAAAACACCTCACACACCAAGATCATTCCATAAAACTCTAATACCAAATGTAGAATTTGAAAAATAGGGCAAAATAAAGAACAAAAGAAAACATAGAGTATTTTACACACATTATTTTCATTGATCTTTCGTAACAAATACACTCTCTCAAATTATCATACTTCCTTTGCGAAATACAATACATATAAGAAAAAGTATTACGTAAAGCATGCTAATAATACATTTCCCCTAATTCCTAACACATATATTTTATTAGTTGATTACACGTATGGTGGAGAAAGTCTAAGAAGTCTGCTTCTCTAATGTAATTCAACGTGAGAAGATCTTGGAGTCATACCATAAACTACACATTACATATGAAAACTTAAAATGGGACTATGACATGTGGATCGCCCATCAAAATGCCTCAAAGAAATGTGGCATTTGGATTCCATAAATAAAATTAATTCACTTAATGTTGAAGGGATTACAATTGACAAGTGTATAGCTAATCTCAAAAAACCTTCCCAATAACGATACAAGGTAGTGACCCCTATCAAAGTATAAAATATATATTTGATGATCTTCAGTGAATTGAAATACTATCAATCTGCAATACATATAATTGGTTTGAAAGAAAATGATATAAATGTTAATCATGCCTTAGAACTAACTCGACTGGAAACTAATGGGTTCATATAAGATGCAAATCACAACGGAATCCATATGAATAATTTTTTTTGATTAAAACATGAGTCGCCATTTCCCCATTATTATCATTTTACAATAGAGGAACAAATTTATGAGCATAACTAATTTATTACTGCAAAATAAATCAAATCAAAACAAATTATTAATATCAATAGATTTAATTTTTGTTTATGAATAAGACAAGATGTGGGTTTTGATAAGAAAAAAATCTAATAAACATTGATATAAATACTTTCGTTATTTTCAATATAGTAAAGGTAAGGTTTACTGGTATTGTACTTTTAAGAATGTTTAAAATGTTTTCTAATATAATATAATTTTAATGTATTTAAATAATCTTATAATTCTATTCACAATCAAAATAACTTACAAAATTTATTGTATTTATAAGATTTTAAATTTTTTTGGCATTTATTATCTATTCGAAATGAAAATCTTATTCATGATAAAAATTATTTTAATACTCAAGTAGGTTACTACTAAATCGAAGTCAACTATGTAACAAAATTCTAGATTTAAAGTACAAATATATAAATCATATATTGAAGACATGACTAAATTGAAAAAATATAATCTAAATTAGTCTTTTCAATTTATTTAAAAAAAATTCTAATCAGATTTTATTACTAATCTTTTCAGTCTATATATTTATATATAATGCTATTTTAAAACATGAATTTGCCTAATATATCATTAATTTAATTTTTTTTAAATGAGCTTCATCTCTGAATAAAATTATAATATTATACCTAAATTTTATTAATATTTAAAAATAGTTTTTATTTAACTAAAGAAATAAGAAAGTGTTAAACTATTTATAGTTTACGATTAATATGTGATAAAATAAATATACAATTTTGTAATATTTATTTAAAATTAAAATATTTAATTATATAAAATAAATCATAGGTAATGGACCAAATAAATTAATTATTAAGTGTTAAGGTTGAATAGACTCGAACTAGAGACTTGTCACAAGTTACCATTGTCCTATAAGTTCTTGCCTAAAAACTCTTTAGTATATCATGCCATTTCATATTAGTTTATATAATTGTAGAACTTTATTTTATACTTAGATATGCCATTAGTAATTAATCAAAACACCAACTTTCTTTAATCAATTTATAATATAATACTTTTAAAATATTAATATCACCTAGATGCAATGATTAATAAGTGTTTGATTCATTCTCTATCTACATATTCCTTCGTGTATTTCTCTCTTTTCTCAAGATTCTCTATCCTCTCTCTTTCTCCCAACCATTTTTTTCTCCCCTCCCTTCTGTATCTTTATCTCTACTTCATCCTACATTACAATATGCCACTTATAGCTCAAAAATTTAGTGCATAGTGTCTCTTCTTTATTATGAAACACACACACACACACACACACACATCATGAATGGTGAGAACTGATTTCTATTAGATGATATTAAAATATTTAATATTTAATAATAAAAATTTAAAATTTCTCTTACAAAGGAAAAATCCCAAACTTCTAGTGTCAAGATCGGAGATGGGTGCAACATCTTTTGATCAGGATGGTGGAGTAGTTTATAAACTCTTAGTGTCACTATTAGAGATGGGTATAATTTCACATTTGGGTTACATGACAGAGATGGATATAGTATTGGTATTAGAGATGGGTGTAAAGCTTGTTTGGACAAGACTACCTAAATTGATACAACCTCTATAATGCTTGTATGTACATATATCCATTTGATCAACAAGCCTAGGGTAGTGTAATAGTAAGAATAACCTAATGGTGTCAACATATAGATATGTGATAAAGCCTTGGATAGGGAATGTCCCTTCCAGCAATAACCTTCAAGGGTGTACTAAATAAATTTCTGATAGATTAACTAAGTACATATTTGGCTAATGGAATATGATTTGAGAATTGACATTCAAGATCTTGGAATTGGGATTCTAGAACTTGAAATCTAGATTATGATTTCCAAATTTTATTTTGGGATGATTTGGTTTAAAGAAAAATATATTTAATATTCAAAATTTGTTAGCCCAAGCCTATTTTGTTCAAAGTATGAATATGTAGTTTAGAAGATGAGAGAGGTAATTTGTATCTACAATTTGTTTAGCAACCTATTCATGGTGCTCCCAACTCCACCCATTTTCCAACCATCTAAACCTTCTTTTTATCACTCTGAGTCATTAGACACTACATTTGAAAATTTCCTACAAGCTGCAATTTTTCAACACATAATTATAAATAAAGATCTATTTCAACTTATTATAGACAAGCCACGAGGCCACGTCATAGTAAGGAAACTTGCAACAAATAATATAACCATTTCCACATAACCCATAATAGATCTGAAATATACACTAGTACAAAAAAAATGATATGTGACTAAGATCAGTCACGTGACTAATAGTAGTTAATATCTAGTCATTTATAATGCTACTAAATGATTTTAGTCACTTATTTGATCAATGATTTTGATCATCAATTTAGTCACACATTAAGTGGTATATTTAGTAGTATATTTAATCACATATTTAGTCATATATTTGATAGTTAATTTAGTCACATATTTAGTGGTATATTTAGTAGCATGTCTAATCATATATTTAGTATATTTACTCACATGTGGTAGTGTATTTAGTAACATATTTGGTCACATATTTAGTAGCATATTCAATAGCATATTTAGTCACATATTTGGTAGTATACTTGATCATAATAGAGCATGATGGAATCGAACCACCATCCTCCTACTTGTATAGTAGGTGCTCTTTCATTGAGCTAGCACCCTTTAAATAATACATGATAATTTATTATTTATTTCATCTCATTCTCAATATAGCACCCAAAAAAGTTATGGACCTGTATTTCTTGAAATGGGGGCAACAAGGCAAAATCCAATCAAGCTAATAGTTTAAAGGCTCCTTTTATTTTAAAAAAAATTCTAATTTATCAAACTTAAATCAACCAAAGGAAAAGGGAACTGGGGTAATGGATTTTAAATTTAAAAATCCATTGTTTAACTTTTATTTACTATTAATTCACATTTCAAAGTTGCTACATCACACAAGCATAGGCTTGTAATTTGACTTGTTTGTGTCATCACAGGTTGTTGGGACAAGATTAGATCATTCTAGAATTATGGCTTGTCTGTTTGTCTTTGACAAGCATGTTATTCATAAGAAAATCTCCCTGATCTGTATGAAAATTCAAGGATCATTTAAACAATTAGATCATAATTCAAGTTTAAAGCATTAATATGAATCTTGTCATTGCTATTAATATCTCAAATTAAGTTAAATATATTTGCAGTACACCAAGGCAATTTTCTAAGTGAAGGTATTCTAATGGCTTTAAGGGTTCTTGCAAAGATAATTGCATGAGTACAAAGTTGATAAAAATTTCCTCTAAGGGAGAAAACTCATGTATTGAAAAATGACTTTCCCTAGTAGCCATTAAGATAATATGAGAACTGCACCCAAAATTATTTGCAAGCAATGATTTCTACTTGTATGTATTGTTAGAGGGTGTGAAGATCAGTTCAACGCATTGTATTAAATTAAGTTATTGGAATGATTCAATTAGCAAAGGATTCATGACCTTTTTTCAAATAGAAGTCATTGAAAAAATATTTTTAGTATAAGCATGCATCTAAGAAACATTGTTGTTTCTGGTAAACTAGCCAATGTATTCAACAAGAAATGTTTAGACTCACACTCAATAGTTAAAATCAGTTCATGTAACCTGAGAATCTTTGGACAATAACCATCCAAAATGTTTGATAAACACAAATAGATACTCTTTCACATTTTCATACACTACCATATAAAATATGTCTTTCAATGCTTAATCAAGGAAACTAAAACTATTTACTTATGCAGTCATTGAAGCTAGAACATACAAAGATCTCGATAATCATATATTTCACATGTTTCATTGGACCTCGCTACAAGGGACTAAAGTGCAATAAGTGCACTCATATTAGAAGATATGCAACTCTATATATCTTAACCAAATTAAAGAAATTATGTGGCCACACAGAGATGGATAGCTAAATTTTTATTCTTTGATGAAATTTATTTGTTGTTTAAGTTGAGGACCACAACCTAGCAAACTAAAGTGCATAAATGTAGTCATGTCTAACTATATACAGTTTATGTGGCATAAACGTCAAACAAGGCATAAGCAAAACTATATGTGCATAGATTCTCATATACGATGCTTCTTATGGTCAGAATCTAGTATGTTACAAGACTGTTCATGGCCAAGTCATGTTCCAATAATTGCATTGCCAATAAAAAAACATAGTGGTGCTTCTATTAGTGTAGAGTCCCCAATTGCAAATCAAAAATCCAAATGCAAATAAAGGAGTATGCAGGAACCCAAAATGGTAGATTGATATACAAGAACTTGAATTACAAAGAACACGGAAGATGGATATATAATAAATTACCTTGAGATAAATTGAAGCATCTATTGAGCTTGAGGATGAAAATGAAACTAGAGTCCATGCTAATGGATCTTAATCCAACTAACCTCAAAGGGGATGACTCGAATTTGACCATGATCATAGAAATACCATGGGAAGACAATCACACTATTGACCAAGATGCAAACACAAAAATTCTCATGGAAAACCCTGTCTCCTAGAAAACCACAATCTATAATAGCTTTCACTAAGGAAATGATCACCAAATTAGATTACATAACTAAACACCAAATAAAATAAACTAAGACACAAACCTCAAATTGAGCACCAACTCAATAATAAAACTCTTGTGTGTAGATAACTATGTGAGATATCCAACTCAAACAACTAGTCAGTCATGATCAACAACATGACTTTTCGCCATAATCTTTAAATAAATAGAAACAAAGCAATAAAATAGGAAATCAATTATCCTCCAAATGACATCCTCAATACCAATAATACCTTTTAGAAGAGTCCAAGGACCTTGATTCCACTTAGCTTCAAGTGCCTTCCCATCACACCTAGAATTCATTGCTTAAGTTTCTATTATTTCCATAGAATGCTCTACTAAAAAACCTTCAAAATGAAAGGTTAAGTATATTGACATATGACTCATAACCATCAAAGTTGTTGATGCTATTTCACTTTGTTCTAAGTATCAAAGGCAAGGATATGAACAATTTTTCCAACAACAAGATCTATGCCAGGATCATTTGTTCAATTCTAAAGATAAAATTCCACAACACATGGTGCCTACTATATAGTTTGATGGTTATTTTAAAAAAAATAGGCACCAAGCCACTTCATTCCTTCTATGAAGTGATATCTTAAAGTCATTAGAGAAATTTGGAAAAAAGGAACGTTACAAATTGTGTTAGAGTTGTATCTCGCTAGCCTACAAGATCTCCTTCCTATGCAACTTAGTAACATAGCCAGTAGACATTATCAAAGAGAACTTCTAAAAACTATAACCTCAATTTTCCAACAACAAATAGATAGAAGAAAACATATGCCTTGATTAGCAAGGCCATTGGTAGCTTCTTTCTTGGTATGGTCTTATCTAGTTAATCATTACTCTGGTAGCTTAAATGGCAAGATGAGACTAATTTCTTTGAGGTTCCCACTAAAAAGATATATAATATGTTGAAAGAGGACTCTTGCATTTTTAAGAAGTCAACACAATGCTAGAAACTTCAATTACTCGATTCTAAATTGTATTTTATTCTTGATTTGATGTGAAACAAAGTCCTTGAAACTAAAAATGCTTACTTTAGATGGACTTTGTTGGTCAATAAAATTGTTATTGCTTCTGATTTATTCTCTATTAGTATTACAACCCCTTCTTGTTCCATTTTTAATATGCTTGGGACTATTGAGAAAGTGTCAGCTTGCTAGCCTATCTTGGATTGTTGTCCTGGCTAGGTATGTTGATTTTTTTTATTATCATAAATTGAATAAATTTTGAGATGTACTTTTAGCTAAGATCTTATAACTCCTCTTGAAACAAAGAAATGGGGAATTTTTACAGGCTAAGAGGAGAGTGCTTACTAAGTTTAAAATTAAACTCATACACTACCTTATACTGTAGAATTCTACCATGCTTGAAATACCAAAAGGTACATTAATGATTCTTGTGCAAGGAGCCCTTCTTATCTACAAATCAAACATATGATCAGCCCACTCTTTCAATACCTACAAAGATACGTTGGACTAGAAAGAGATTAATATGTTTAACCAATTTTTGGATGAGAAAGGTATTGATAAAAAAAGGATTAACCCAAAGAACAAGGAAGCCAAACTAGTAGATGGACCAAGCTGGGAAGTTGCAGAAAATGTTCCTCCAGTAGCTGATCCTCCACTTCAAGCATATGAGATTGGTCATGCTGAATGCAGACACAATATCATTGGGTCATAAGAGTCTTGATGACCTCTTTTAATAATTAGTACCATTAACTTTGTATTGCTCTTAGACTCTCGAGGCAAGGCTATTTTGATATGTATAAGCAATGTAATATGCATAATAGACTGAGACTATAGTGGTTAGTCTAGGAATAGTTATTGTCCATTTAAGCTTCTTTTGATGGCAATACTATTAGGCTACTCATGATATAGTCTTACTATTATCTTTTTTGAACTAATACTAGTGCATGCACCTAAAAGAAGGTTCATGGGATACTATATATTAGATTCCTAAGCATAACTAAATATTTATATAATATAAGAAAGTATATAAAATTCATATTGTATGAATAGCAGTAACTTTTAAAGAAGAAAAAAATACAGTAGTGTAATATTGTGTTGTGTATGTGATATCTTAAGTGAACCCTGGCATTGAAATACATGGTAAGACAAAAGAAAAAATAGCTCTATATATATTATAATGATTATTTGAAGCTACTTCGTGAGAATTAGAGTTGCAAATATTAAAAAGGATGAATGATAGTTAGTTGAATAGAGTTGTTATCCTAATCTAGGTCACTACCATTCATTTCACTGGTGGGCTTGTGAGAATATTAACATGTACTAAAAGTAGATGATCCATGTTACAATTTTAAAAATAATTTCTAGAATGATGCTATTGAACCCAAGGTAATAAAGACACCAATACATGCATCCTTCCACTTTTTCTCTTGAACTAAATTGTAAAAGCCTTTGAAGATGTTTATAATGCTCAATACGATCACCAAATAACAAATAGAGTGGTGATATACATTCCAATATACATGAAACTTGTGATCCTTCTTAGGCTGCAAGAGTAGTGAAAAAACCCATAAGTTAATAAGGGTCATACTTAAACTTGGTAAAAAGAACATCATTTCAAAAAGCCATTGATTAAAAGAATTCATATTTTATTGTAAATTTTTTTATATGAGTAGTATGCTATAGTTAATACATAGGTTATCTCTTAGTTGCTTTTGGATTTTATTGTTTATCTTTTTAGCATTAATATCTCAAATCACCTTGTGTGATTTACATCTCCTTGCACTCTTGAATATCTTACTGATGTCATATAATGTGAATCTCAATGATAACTCATAAGAGTGTGTTAGATGTGGATCTTCATGATAATCATAGAGTGTGGTCTAACACATTGATGCCTAAAATGCATGCACAATCAAATATAGAAGTAATGAAGAATTAATTTAAAAGGTTGTGAAAATGGGATAAAACTAAATAGTTGTACATTATTTATGTGGAGCAAGTTCATAATATAATAAGTTTAAATTATTTGTTGCTTTTTGTGGCACAACCTTCTATGCTACTTCCAAGCCTATTGATCCTCTTTCTCCTCGAGCAATGTCTGATGATCCAACTTTGCCAACAATTCTATAGGGAATTTTTTGCAATCTATTTCCACCCCAACAGGATTCTACTACTTATCTTAGGCAGGCTCATTGTTGGTAACAACATATATACATCCAATGCATTTATTAGAATGTTTGAACTATTATTGTTTACATTAATCATAATGTTGTGAGGCAAAAAAGTGCTATCCCAATCATTTTGTGTGAAGTTTGTTCTACATCTTTACTATGACTATCCAACTCCAAGCACAGATCCAGTTACCCAACCACTTACTCCAATAGTACACTCAGAGGACCAGCATACAACATGGAGATAAAACCATGTAGGGTCTACAACTTCACATGTTTTAACAAACCTTACAATTATGACTCCAATTTACAAGATTAATTATCCCATTCCTCTTGACTCAAAACACACAATATCTATTAGAATGGAAATACAATTCATATTGTATTGGATAATTGTCAAATAGCTTTAAAACCATCTAAGATTATAGACATGTGATTCTAGCTATCTATAATATTATTGTGCATATTTTTTGATAAGTAATGTGAATGTTTATTTCCTTCAACATTTTAGATCAAACTATTACAAATCTAAAAGTCTAGGATTTAAAAAAAAATTGAAAAATATTTCTACCTTATTCTGTGTATACTACTATATGAATATCTAACATAAGTTTTAAAACAAACATAATTATTGACTTCTTCAAATTCTAAAATTAGAATGCTAATGAAATATTTGAACACAACTATCCTTGCTCTTTTTAAAACTTGAGCCTGATTTTTCAATACAATTCAAACTAAAAGTGAAGGCCTGACTATTTAAGCTACTCTTTTTAATATAAATATAAATAGCTTGGTTTTAATCTGCACCTTGATCCCTTTAAAATTTAAGCATTTGCAAAGAATTTGAATTGAAAAGATATGGATGGTAAGAAACAGAGTGCTTACATTAGAAAGCCAAGAAGGAGCAGAGGCAGCTCCATTTTGTATATTAAGCGTTGCTAAACTCCTAAGATTGGCTCCAGCAGCACTGTACATGCCAGGTCTCAAGTTACTAACTCAATCACCCACCTTCCACGCCTAATTAACACTGGTTTGATTTGAATCAAGCCCCAAGGAAGAAAAATATTGTAATCTTCCCACTGATACTTTCATACACGACACTCTTGCTGGTCACATAAATACTAATTTTTGAAGGACTTAGAGCAGCAGTCTTAGAGACCACATTATTTGTATCCCATTTGGGTTTATCCCCAACTTACCCATTCTCCAGACACAACAAAAGAGGCCTTGAAAGTTATATCTAGTGACTCATCATCTGCATGGTGGATATATGATAGTGCAGCTACTAATACATTCAATCTATTATGAAATTGGTAAGACATTGTACTACATATGAATGCTCATAAAATTGAAATTGGAATTTATTGGAAAGGGATCTTCTCTGGCCAAAATTCTAGCATACTAAATCTAGTTGTTTTTGCTAATGTTTTAATTTATTTAACTTGGTGGGTTGAAAATGCCTATTTTATGTTACACCTAGTTGGCAGGCATCAAAGAATAGGTTTTTAGAGGATTTCATGCATGTGTTAAAATCCATGGGTATATGGACATAATTTATGTTTATTATTTCTCTTTCAACATTGTCTTTACAATTTTTCTTACTACAGCTCCCTAAATGGGGCATTTGAAAATAGGAGGGCAGTTACAAATGCTTGTAATGTGTCCCTTACTTGTGATTGTGTGGCCTTCTAGTGGCAAAACAGTCCACATGCATTTACTTCTGCAAATGCAAGTTGCAGGAGTAAAGCCAATTTCTACAGCTTCTGCCAACAGAAGTATTTTCAAACAGGGTATGAATGCACATCAAAGCACAGGCAGATTAGGATAGTATCCTTAAAAAATGTGAAAAAACCATAGCTGTGGGATATTATAAAATTCCAGAGACAGATAATGATGTTTATGATACCCATTTTAATTCAATCAGTTAGAGCAATTTCAACGACATTTATTCTTGATACGGTAAGAACCCTCACAATCTAACTGTTCATAAACTTTATATTATAAAGAATTATTTTTCTTGCATAGCAGAAAATCTATACAAGTATTTAGTTTGAAGTACAAAAAATCATTGCACTATTTGTGTCTAGCAAGGTGTAATGAAGGTACCTGGCACTGTATCAGTGTCTAATTATAAATTTGATAACTAGATAAGCAAACATGCACTGGTTTTTTTTTCCACTGAGAATTTACATGCTATATTATGGACAGAAGTATCAAAAGCTTCCAATGTAAATGAGCAAAGTCGACTCTGCCATAGATATGGTATTTAGGACATTGTACTAAAGATCTCTTGGAACAGATGCAAAGACTTATTGAAAAGAATAGAAAGGTAGCATAAAATTAGAGAATTTGAGTTGCCAATGCTAAAGTAATGAAAGTGAGAGTATCTTGTTCAAAGAAACGAAAAAAAAAATCACTTGCTTTCTTATTTCATTATGCTTTTGTGAAGCATGTGCTTCACGTGTAAAGGAGATACTCTGATACTCTGGTAGATTTGGTTGAGGCAGAGTGCAAGACTCGGAGGAGACATTAATCCAATAGACAACCCTAACCCATAAATTACTATTCAATGCATTCCATTGTAGGTAATATATATTTTTTAAAAACTTTACCAGAGCAGTAGCCAAATTCGAGTAAGCACTAAAATATACTAAAGATTTCATGATCTACAACGGAAGAGCTCCCCAGAAAGAAAGAAAACAAAAGCTCGAACTTACATTTCTCTTATCAATCACACTTCTATGGTTTAATAAACAGGAATGAAACCTCCAACAAGATTTCATATGGTTAAAATAGGAAAGACACAGTTAAAAACAAACCAAAACAGAGCTCCCTTAGACTACTATTGCTGGCTTCTGTCAGCATTGAGTGTGCTTTCTTTAATATCTATCTCACAGAAGAAAGTAATATTCATAGAGATCAAGAGGTATCCTGATCATTAAACAACACTAGTTGTCCAATTCTATAACAAGATTTTAGAACTGACATGCATGTTGCTATTTACAGAATGTGGATTTGAAAATATTCTATAACGAGTACAGAAGAGGATTTATGAAAGATGAATATCCCACAGTCAAGAAAATGAAAAAAATGCTTCACTTTATTTGGAAACCCATATTTAACAAATGTGAAGAGCTGAAGCGAGCCCTCCCAAAAAGAAAGACCAAATTCAGACATATAATCCACGACTTAATCACACTTTCTATAATTTAGTAAACGGTAATGAAAACCACAATAATAATTCCTACGGTAATATTTCCTACGGCTAAATTAGGAAAGATAAATACTTTAAAATGTACAAAATGTTGTAGAGGCGAAGGTTGTGGAGCCGTCCTTGACATTCTTGATGGATGCAACTATGGTTTTCTCTTGCGCAGCACCAAGAAACATCACATTCATTTTCTCCTAGTGGAGAAACACATTTTATTCATCGACTCCAGCTTTAACATAAACAACATACCGCGGACAACTATGAGAGGAACTTGCATAAGACCCTATTAGATGATCTTGTACTACTCATTGTCATCATAAGCCACAGTTGGATTCACCTGCAATGCCAAAATAAGCACTTGAAAGAGCCTCCGACCAGTCCAGGACATCGATGGAGGCAAAGGGGCCCCCGAGTGAAAATTAGGGTTATTTTTTAGAGGACGTCAAGGGAAAAACCTATCATTATTAGGGAAGAAGAGCTGGAATGAGGCCAAAGCAAAGCTTATACTTTTCAACAAAGACCGTCAATGTTCCTCCACAAAAGCCATCACTTCCCCGTCATCTCTTTGAAACCATCCAGGCATGTCTCCACATCCAACGGAGTTGTGCTCAACCAAATCTATTTTATCTTTGTGTCTATGCATTTGATTATCTATTTAAGCTCCTCGTCCACTTCTTACAGCTGGGTGCAAAGTTATTCCACAGATTTCAGCTTTTGAATCACTTGTCTAGTAAGGAAGCAATCACTGGAGCCACTATAAGCTAGTTTAATCAAGCATTCGGTGTAAGTTCTAGTATAGGAGTGCATAATATTTACAAAGCATAAGAAACAACGATGAAGATGTTTGTACTAGTCATGAAGAAGTTGATATTAGTGGAAATTTTGCTGGCCACAGTTATGACTGCCTTCTTCTCAGTATCAGATTGTTGTGATGTCTAGATTGGTGATAAAAAAATGTTTCTCTTGCAAATAGGCATGATAAGCATCGGGGTTTGAATAGAAGGTTTTTATAGAGAAGAGTGAATTCATAAGCTACAGAGGATCTTATATTCATTTTCATCATTATTTCCGACCGGTCATGTTGCCTCCCATTCCCAACAGCCCAAATCTTATCCACAATAAGCATGTCTTCATTGATTAAGTGTTGATGTAGTTTCTTTCTGGTTTTGATTGTGCGTTAGTATTTGTATCTAGTTTCAAATCATAATTTATGATCCTTTTTATTTACTTTGGGGTGCGAAGCACCAAAACAATACTAGAAGCACAACAAAATATCTCAATGTCAAAATGTGGAAATACATTCCCATGTAAGAACCGATGAAGAAAGCTTTAGTAGTTTTGTAACTATCAAGAATGATTTCTATGTTTTCGGTTAAAAAATTTGTGGTGATACTTTTAGAAGAGGGAGAAGCCAATCTTGGCTGTAGTATAATACAGAAATGAGCAGGGAGAAATTGCTCTCTCATTTTAATGCTCCATATGTATGGCGAAAGATTAAATAATACAAAAGTTTTTCTGTATTTTAGTTTGGCGATATGTGTTACATGCAAATTGATTTCCAGAATTAATTAGTGGTTTAATATAGTAAAAAATCTGATTTTGATATGTGACATGGATAGTATCCGTTTTGAAAATAAGACCTATGTTCAGAACACGATTTAGAAATTTGATTTGAAACATTGAAATTAGTACTGATTCATGGGAATAAAGCTTGAGTTTAATCTGTTTTGGACTATTGAATAAGAGCAAGAAAATCAGTTTTAAATTTATTTGTGAAAGTCCTTTGGTATTAGGCTATTCTTGTCATTAAAAGTCTGATTTTTTTTATGTTTAGTGCTGCACAAATTGAGTTGCACACCCACATTTTCTTGGATATTTTGACCAAACAAAATTGTTGATTTATGTGCAAAAATCTGTTATAAACAAATCTGCATTCCTTGCTTTCTATACGGTGGTTCTTGGCTGGAAATTCAGATTTAAATAAGAGTTATTGCAGCAAGAACAGACTGCATGAATTACAATTCCTAAGTGGGTTTGAACCGTTCCATTTTAATATCCATTTTAATAAATGGCTATGTTGGGGGTGATCATATGTATGGGACTATTCGAATCCATTCCCAAGTGAGCTAGTTTTCAGATTTGTTTCAATGATTTGCTAAATTTGGTTAAGAACCAATCAAGAAGAATGCAAGGTTTCAAATGCTTTGTTTTGTGTTTATTTATAAGCAAGTTTCCATGAAATGAAATCGAGCTTTCATAATGTTTTCACAGTGGAATAGAAAGCACTGTTATTAGTTGTATGAAACATGCACTCATGCAAGTTATAAAGACCGATGGTTTGATGTTATTAGAATTAAAATTAGATGTCCAGTTGCATTTGCAATAGAGAGAAGGGTTGGAATTTGGGAATGTAGTGTGCTACAGGAAGTTGGTTGTGTTCTAATCGTTCCATAAAATGCCAGTTGAAGACATATGCAGTGTAGCAGCTAGAAAATTTAACCGAGTAAGATTATAAAGTTTGTAAGGAGATATGCTTTCTAACAAATCTGTAATTCAATATTGATAATTTGGAAAAGGGATTTATAATCTGAAATATACAAATTATTTCAGATTCTTTAATATGGAACATAGTATTATGAGTGGACTACTAAGTGGTGTGTGCCAAAACTAATTATGCAAGAATAAAAACAAAGTGATCTGAAATGAATCATGATTTTTTCTTTTAGCTTACTAAGTCATTATTTTCTAATCATTTTGAAAATGACTATATAGTTTGAAACCTTACCATAATCTTTCTTTGACAAAGAGATCAATAAAAGTAGAGTTGGCAAAATACTATTGAGATTGACAAAAGAAAATTACATAATACTCTTCTAAATAAGAAGATTCACTGCGAATTGAACTCACTAAGTAACACTATAATAATGTATCTGAATATGGAGTTAAATACCACTAGCTTGATAATCAATGTCCATGTTGTCCATTGTTATCTGCATTCTTTCTCTTTATTTTTCTCCAACTTCTTAATTTGTCCTCTTTCCTAATGTATGTCTGAAAATTTCATTCCAAAAAAGAAAAATATTTGAACCATTGATAACTAAAAAGTCATAAAACATACCAAATCTTTTACAGGAAGGATTAAAATGTAAAACAAGTCATCCCAGCTACTCACATCAATTTACCTAGCATATTTCTTCAATATTAGTTACAACAGTAAAGTCCTAAATTTAGGAAGATTGCTTCTCAATACCACACTATCCCTGCACAATCCACAACATATGGAATCAACTATAAGTGGGCAGGTTTCATATTATTTAAGACAATGACAAGTACAAAGTTTGGTGACATTTCAAAGAAAAATAATAATTGCTGCTTTTTAGTTCTGTTTTTGTAATACACTATAACTAGAACAATAGAATTTTCATTTTGTTGTAGTAAATCTTTATTTGCTTCAATAGAGTCAAGGTAGTTTATTATTGGAATGATTCAATTTTAGGATTTTTTTTCCCTATGGTAGTCTATCCAAGAGATGCAGGATTAACTCTATACAAATCGTCTTGCTTGACTAACAAACATCTCCAAGCGAAACAAAGATTTTGCATTCCCCTTCACCCTATGGCCAATGTCAAAGTTTGAGAAATGGATGATTTAGTGGATTTTGTTTTAGAATTTATTATAGCAGCAATTTCTCTTTCTTGGGTATAAGAAGTGGTAAAACTCGTGAAAAAAGTGCAATAGTGTTCAAAAGATCCATTATTATTTTTGCATGATTTGGTGTCTTTACCTATTGTAATGATTCAGGAGAAATTCATTCGACAATTATATTTAAATTCTTCTTGGGATTGCTTTAGTAAATTAGTACATGCAATTTGCATTGGTCTCTAAAAGTACTGAACTTGTTTCCATATTATATGAAAGTTTAGTGTTATAGAAGTTTTACCATGATTCTTGGATCAAAATTTCCAGCAACAATTTAGCTGTTTTAGGACCAAACTAGAATGTATTAAGATTGAAACATTGATGAGGTCTATTCTGTAAAGTTAGAAAATAGTTTAAATTTATTCTAGGAAGATAGTGTTGAAAAAGTCTATTTTAGCTATATTTAATGAAGTGACTATGTGAAGGATAGATGTATTAAAAGAAATAGTTGACTCTTTTCATGTCATAAATTTCTATGTTGGTCTATTAGGCATAAATTGCAAAATATACTCAATGTATTGATTCCATAAAAAATGTTATCCCAAGAAATAACACTAAAAGTAAAGATTGATAGTTAAGTTTAAGGAATCTAGAGTAACACTTGCTAATATGTAACCTAGCACTAAAACTTCTAGTGGTAAGTGTTGTGGTGGATATAAAAATATAACTTTTTTGAGCATGTCCCCTTAGTAAAAATTCTCAAAAATATAAGTAGGAGAGTTGTGGGTAGTTTCAGCATTTTATATCTCTAAAATTTTACCCACATTCCCAAAGGATTGCTAGCATGTAACTATAGCTATAGGAAATTGTTTAAAATTGAATCTATAATTCCCCTACTATCTGGGATTCGATTAATGTAATCTATTTTTGAGTAACTTGGCATTTGGCGTGTAGCTATTGTGCATGTCGATGCATCACTTCAGCCAAGTGTTGATTTTCTTTTCACTAATTGGAAACTATTCTTTAGTTAAGATTTGAGATTTCTTATTCTTTTAGGTCAAGTAAATGAAGCAATTAGTTATCTTTCATTGGCCAAGTCATGACAGTGCAAAGGAGTTAGTTTCATATTATGTCCATTTCACTAGTATTCATATGCACTTATTTGACATTATTTTTGCATATGCTTAGAGTTTGGTATCTTCCAAGCTAACCCTAGGATTCTTTTATTGATGCTTGTTAATGTAGAGGAAATACTTTTCCCTTTACTATTTTGTTCTAAAAGATACAAAGTGGCTTCTTAGTTAGAAATAGAAAGTGTTGCTAATGAGAGCATTGTACCTACTCTTTGTGGATCTTCAAATCACCTTCAACCATGAGCTCATGTCCAGTCAACTCCTTAACCATGAGAACTTCCTCCACAAGCATGATTTTAGCCTACTCCAACTCTTGGGTTACATCCTAATGTTGTTTTTCTGCTTAGCCAAATTAACATCCTTCTCCATCAACTCTGCCAAGCATTTATAAGTCAAATTACATATAATTTCTAAGGTTTTAGTGTATCTTTCAAAATTAAACATTTCTATCTTGAGATTTTTTCATCTTGAAAATGAAATATTTCTCACCAATTTTAGATGAAAAATAATCTTTGTTGAATAAATGGATTGGGTAAATGAAATGCTTCTAAATAGGTATATAGTGATTTCTTTTGTGGGTATGCTAAGCAAAATAGTTAAGATAATTTAGAAAGAAAAACTTAAATTTCTAGGGAAAAATTCCAAGACTTGTCTCATATTGTCACAAGAACAAAGCATAAGGGAGACCTAACAACTACTAACTCTGAAGGAATTTGTTGTATCCAAAGAGCCTAATATTTATTCATGAGTTTCTTTAAGATTTTTATCTTAAATTTGATTAGATAATATAAATTTAATAAATAGTCCCATTATAGGAAAACACCTAAAATATTATGAAAGGTTAATACTCCAATGATCGAAGGAGAGTTAGGGTCTTAATGTTGCTAGATACATGAATTGATTGACATAAAATAGAGATAGTACCAAATGTTTAATTGTGTTCAGGAAGATAGTTCAAGGAATTATGATTTGTGATTTAGTATTGATAGTGACCTCATTAGTTTTGAAGGATTGATGACTTGAATAAGTATAGCGATACTTGGGAGTTGAAAGAACTAATAGATTGTACATTGATACTCATGATAATTGAATGTCAAGAAAGCTATATTGACTAGTTTTTGTGTAGGGAAGAGTTTAATCCATTATATTTATGATAAGAATTACATAATTTTTGAGGTGTGTTCAATACTATGAACAACATACTCTCTTTAATAAAAGGAGTGTAAGTTGGTGCTAAGTCAGAATGATGAGATCAAACAAAGGAATGATTAAAGACATGAAACATAATGAGCTAAAAGGATATAGTTTCATGAGTTATTGAGCATGTTGATTCTTGTGGCATGGATAAGTTATTTGTTTGATGTCCTAAGTGTGAATGGAGGGCATGTACTCCTTGGTAAAGAGTTGATAAAAATTTTGTTGACAATGAATAACCTCCAAATACTAAATGAGTGGTTATTGATGACGAATAACCTCTAATGCCTCTAAACATGGTGTTGAATATGAATAACCTCTAAAGGCTAATCACATTCTCCAAACACAACTCATCAACCTAGGGATTTAAATGAACACCAATATACAATAGCATTTACTTGTAAGTATAAAACTCATAAATTGGAAATAATGGATGAATAACGATCAAAAGGAATGAGGACATCACTCTTGAATATCAATATAACTATTCCCAAAAAAATTGGATTCAAGAAATAATAAATGTGATAAATTCAAGTTCAAAAATAACCCTTACAATGCACTCAAAAAATATAGGATTACCTTGGAAGAGTCTTGTGTTAATTGACTAGATATTTGGATTGATCCACCTTCCTCTACATCAATGACTTTGCTACTAAAGAAGTTATGTTTAAAGAAACTAATCTTTCAATTATTGGCTCTCTAGGAGTTCCTTGGTGTAGGTTAAGGTGTGAATTAGACAAGATATGATTTCTGTATGTGTTGGAAGAATTTGCCCCATACAAAACCTATTTAAAATAGCATATTTGGTATGAGTTTTGATCACAGTCTTTGTCTCTGATTCATTACAAGGTGTTTGGATCTAGATTTGATGATAGAAAGTGGTGCTTTTAAAGGTCATTCTACATGGGTGTTGAGGAAAGCCTACCAAACAAGCCTATAATATCAAGTATCCCTCACCATTTGTAAAGTATTTCAAGAAAGATCTTGCATATGTAGACCCCATTTGCAAAACTATTGAAGGAAATAATTCATTTATTTTGGAAGTATTGAATGGAAACTGATTATTGGAGAAATATAGAATTTTATACCATAGCAAAGTTGTTCTTTTATTTGATGATCATCAAAATGAACTTTAAAATTGAAGAAAGGGAACAACTTAGGCCCCATAAGGCATATACACCCAAATGGTACCAAGGTGCTACAATGATTGCAATAACTGACATCAGGATTGGGGTCTTGATCAGACCCCTATTTCTATAGTTCAAAAATTAGATGTACAATTTGGATCTACTTGACTAAAACCCTAGGAAATACACTATGAAAAGACATAATAGAGATAAATAAAAAAATACTTGATAAAAGGTTGGAATAATCTAGTTCCTAAATCAATCACACTCCACTTGCCCATAAATCCAACTAACAAATAGGGAATAATTTTTATCTCCACATTGTAAATTTCTTTTTGGCGCTAATTATTTTTCTCTATGTTTGCCAATAATTTTTCTTTGTTGATGTTGAGAGGTAAATTATTTTTATGATTAAATATACACTTCACATGGCTAGCTAAATATATAAGGTTGTGTTTATTTGTTATTATTAAAATTATTATTTTCTAATTATACAACTTGTCTTATTTTATATTGATCATTTTTTAAATATGTAATTTTTTTCTTACTATACCTAATATTTTGGATTTTTTATAATAATGTCATACATTGGAATTTACCTCCATTAGTTTGAATTATGTAAATTTTGCTTTTTCTTATCATATAAATCATATTTGAATAACTAGTTTTAAATTTTTTATTTTCTAAATCCTAATTTGTATTCTTGTTGTAATATATAATCTAAATGGTTTTTATCAATATTTGATTTTGAAACTAATTTCTGATTTGAGTCAGGTGTAGATAGATTTCTGAAGCAATAATTCTTTTAACAAACAAGTATTTAAATTAAAATGGAATAATAATAATTTATTTAATCATTTTTATTTTGATGATTGATTATTAGTGAAAAATTATTTATTCATTTATTTGGTAGTTTATGTATTCTCTTTTGTTTAGGTGACTAATTATTAGTGACTAGTTTTTCAATCACACATTTAGTCATTTATTTGATAGTTTATTTATCACTTTTATTTGGTAGATCTTTAGATTTTATCTAATGACCAAATTAGTTGCTTATTTAGTCACTTATAGTAGTAAATTACATAGAAATAGTAAAATGTGATCACTTTTAGTCACATGACTAAAAATTTTAGTGGTGTGACTAAAAATTTTACTGACGTAGTCACATATTTGTCAAAATGTACTAGTGAAATAAGCAATTGAAATCGACATGCAAGAGAATAGTCAACATACCCGAAAAATGTGACACAAGATATACCCTGAGAAACCCTTATTGAGGGAAAAATCTAGCCTCAAAAAAAAATCCACCACCATGTATTATTCAACAAAAAATACCATCGCAATACAACTATGAAAACCTTCAAAGCCATAGCCTCCACCAAGAAATCCATTTGAACAAGCATGAATCCACACATCCCATGCCATTCTTCCAATCCTCACAAATGCTCCCTTGGCTAACCTATCAAGCCTTGTCCTACTCTACTCTTGCCTTTTGCCCTTTCATCTTCTCTACTTCTTATACAACAACTACCCTTGTGGCTGCTTATATAGTAGCAAGTCCCACAAAACCACCAAGTGGTATTACATAAACCATTTGCTAAAACCATGCACTATCTAACCTCTTGACCCCAAATTTAATATTAGAAATTTAATTATTTTTCCAAATATTAAATAATTACATCTAATATTATCACAATGTTACAATACAACTCACCAAGTATATCCCATGGGAATCTTTATATGTTGCACATCCATCTAGGTGCAACATTACATAATAAAATAAAATAATACAATATAAAAATATTATGTAATGTGTGCAACACACATAATCTCAACAATCTCTCACTTGTTGTATACATTGCATAGGGTCAATCTATAGCCACATAAATGAACAAGGGAACAATCCCTTTGAGCACATCCACCATCATGGATCAAAGTACACCATGTGCTCAATCCTGGTACCCACAACAAAATCAAAGTATCTAGCATCTCAAACATGAGTGATCTCACCTCCTATTATGCCTTTTCCATCAGACATACATAGAAGGCACCCAAAGAAAAAGCCACCCAACTTGTCGCATTTGAAGATCATAAAATCCTATACCAACTGAAATGCAAAGCATAAAACTTGATCCAAAGTTTATCACATGTATCCATAGTTGTCAAAATATCCATAGCTGAAATAACACCAATAGAAAGTGCCAAACCCATCCAACTATCCATACCTCCAAAGGTATACCAAGTGAATCTCACATCATCAACATATCTAATCTATAACCTACAATCACAAACCTTAAGAGCAATACCTGCCACATATATACCAAGAAGCTCCCACTACAAAAGATAATTTCAAATCTATACCCAATCCACTCACAAAATCTCAAAGAAGTGAACTCATGTAGTATCAAGGACATTCACAATACATAAACCAATGACCTGCAAGAACAACTCTCATAAAAAATCTCTAATAGTCTCCCAAGCTCTCCACTACCAATAGAGAAAAGATATAAATGAATAACCATGTCATCTCTCACATGACATACATGAACAAAAACCAGAGATCACAATCTCTAACCAATCTCAAATCCAATGTAAAAAAAAACTGAACATCCAGAAAGATAACCAAGTCTAGAGAGAAACCATGCAAATCATAACCTGTATCATGTCCTTCTACACACACCTTTAGATGTAAATTGTGCAAGTATGATCTCCATCATAAAACCCCAAAAAGAAGCCTCAAAAACACCCAACCCACACCATATAACTAATCATGGATGTAAACCTCTCACAAGAAGATCAAATTCATAAACCATTCCTAAACCAAGGAATATGCCCAACATAAAACTATCTCCCAAACTCAACTAAGATAACAACATATGCAAATGAAGATAACCAATGCTAAACCATCTCTCAAATGAACTCTCCAGAACTAATTCATGTACCATAGTTCAAGATCCATATCGATGAAAGACAAGCATAAACATAATGCACATGAGAAAAATAATAGGCTATACCTCTCAAGTAGCAAAACCACTAAGTAGACCAAGAGTGGGGAATAAGAATTCTCATCAAGATATTAGAGTCTCCAACCAACACTCATCTAAGAACAATATCCTCTCAAGTCTATATTAGGTGAATTCCCCTCATACTTCCTACTAAAACCAAAGAAATGTCCTAACAAATACTTCTCTAATCCAAGAGAAATTACCATCACCACTATCTCTAAGTATCCATGAGCAGCTATAACCAATCAATCCATGCCAACTCCAAATGCAACACAACAATATCATGAAGTATCCAGCTTATAATCAATGTACTCAATACCAAGAAACTAAACAAAGATCAATGTCAAAGTTCCAACCATGGCCTCAGGAACATAAACATGACAACATGATCTAAACCATCTCAACCAAAAGAGATAACATGCTCCATATGAACATTATATAACATGTAAAAACTCTAAACAAGTATCAAGAGTATACTATGACATTAAAAATGAAATCGTCCTAACACCAAGGGTAAAATGTCAAATGAAAGCATAAACCACACCTTTACCAAGAACCCTGTGAGTCCTCAAGATGCAACTATCTCCACATACCATGATGAAAACCATCTCCACATACCATGAAGAACCATCTCCACACACCATGAAGATAACCAAGTGCACCATGCAAATGTTAAAGGTACTTCTACAACAATAGGATCTAAGACAAACCTCCAACATCTACAAACACTCAATCATTATATCAATACCAACAACAACCAGTCAACCATGGTACTAAGTCATCCATAAAATCATATAAATCAATCTCCTACATGAAGATCCTCTAGGTCTACACACACAACCAAAGTTTTATTACCAAGTGAAACTTAGATCTCCAAACCAAGAAGGTACAAACCAAACCAGGAACTAATCATGCACTGTCACCTCATCATTATCACAAGCTCCCACTAAACAATGTATCCAAGCTATCCATTACATCATGATAAAAAACCATCTTCTAACCATACAAATCAACCAAGGCATCAAACCAACAAAGAACTCAAATTGCACATCATGAGCTCCTCAAAAGAAACCAAATAACCATGATCCTTAATCAAGAAGGTATACCACCATAACCAAATCAGAAATCCAAATCAATGAACATCAAGGATTTCCTTGTATATCCAATCATGTCATACTAAAATCCATGGCACCATTATTACATCCATGAACTGAGTATTTGATTGTCAATATGTACAACTTATCTGCATAAAATAGTCAGCCATAGTCCTCCACCATGATTGTACCTTGTAACAATATCTTATCCCTTCTACATGAAGAGAAAAATAGCAAATCATGTGACTTATGGCATAGATAACCCAAATCCAGTCCACCAATCTAAATGTGCATCAATAATAAGAGATCTATGGGCAAAGGCAACCCATATCCAAGCCATAAATGCAACTTGTAAGTATAGACTACTTACAACACTGCATAACTTGTAGACCCAACAAATCATCATACAAATCCAAACCAAACACTAATAACCATATCATCATGAGACCAATCTAAAATATGAACTGAGCATACAATGACATCAAATCATAAATTTTCAAAATATACAATGTCATAAACTCATAGTGTTACCATAGTCAATATATATCATAAATAGTTTAGATCAATATATCACCAAATAAACTATATCAAACCTCCACCAAATATGAACCAATGTTTAGAGCTCTCCAATAGGTTTTTGTTGACTACTTGAAGTCCAAAATTTGACTCTGTATGCCCAAGTTTTTGATTAAGTAAAATAGGTTTTACAAGGATATTGAAACCCGAAAGTATTATAGCATAATAAAAATTAATTATTTAGTAAAGTCCTACTAAAATGAAGTAGCTCAACAAAAGCCAACCATAAAACCAACCTATAGCCAAACAAAATACCAGCAAAACAAGATAAAAAAAGAGCCAGCAACACTATGAAAGAACAACAACCTAACTGTCAATTATGTTTGTCAAGAACCTCTAGGGATTCTGCAACTTCAATAGTCCTCTTATTGTTCGCATCCCATTGGTCCTAGTTCTGAGCATCTGCCTAGTCCCTGGTCTCTTTTAGATTGTCCTTAGCCTGCTTGTTATCCTAGTTATCCTTCTCTAGAATTTTCCCGCCAAAAGTAGCACTAATCAAAGATTCACCCAGGTTGTTAATATTTTCATTCAAGGTAGTCAAGGTGGCGATCACCTGATTTGCAAGGTTGTGGTGGAAAAATTCCATTTGTTAGACTCTTTTTTCAACCTTTTTGATTCTGTCCTCCTAGTCAGCTGTGTGATCCTAGACGTAGATATGTGGTTGTGTTTCTTCCTAGCTTCTATCCTAATCAATGTTCCCCTGGTCACTGCCTCTGTAATGGTCTCCTTCCTAGATTTTTCTCCCCTTGAGTTCTTCAATTTCATGGAACAACCACTTGATAGACCAGAAGTTGTCTACCATGTTGTTCCTAGCATTGTTGAGAAGGTTAAGCCCAATTTCCCTAGCAATATCTAAAATCACAACTAGACTAGGATCAATGAGGTCCTCATAATGGGTTTTCCCATCAATGTCCCCCATCACTTGAATGTTCAAAGGCTCATTGACAATCCCCAATTTGGCTTTATTCAAGTTAAAATTCCTCCAAGACCTCCTCCTATTTTTCGTAACCACCTCCCCACACTCTTTTCCTAGAATATCTGCAGTTGGGGAAGAAGTGGGGCCAGGGCTAAGAATCTTAGGAATATAGTCTTTAGCGTCAAAGGCCTCTTTAGCTTTCATTTTCTTAGGATTACCTGACACATCAACAAAATCCTCCTTCTCCTTTTCATTATCCCTCCCCTTCTTTTCCTGCTTCTCATCACCCTCTTCATTCTCCTCTTCTTCTGAATTAATGTCCTCTTCCTCCTCACTATCCTCCTCCACCTCTTGAGGTTTGGGTTTAGGGGGAATGAGGGGTAAACCTCTTGGGCCTTTCTGCACGAGATGCGGGCTGAGGGTTTCCTATCTTCTTTGGATTTGGACTCCTCTTCCTCTAATTTTATGCTTTGCACTTCCTTGGAATCCGAGCTCCTAGTTTCCTCAGATGCAAACCCAGCATCACCAAGGGATTTTCCCCTAGTTTAAGCCTTCAAGTGCTCATAAAACAAGAGAAGAAATCCCTCATGAAGGGTAGGATTAGGAATGGGTTTTCTCTTAAAACCCTCGATACCCTTGCTCATGAAAGTAAAAAGATAGAAGGGAAAATAAATTTTGATTTTAAGCCTAAAATGATTAAGCAAAACAAAATGATGCATTTTTATCCTGTCAAATTTGGGGTCCAAGGAAATATACTCAATGATGATCCTAAGAACATACCTCCATTTCTTTTTGATTGACTCCATGTCATAGTACGTCTCCACCTTGATGAGCTTATTCAGCTCCTTTTCATCCTTCACAAAAACTTTGACAGCGTCTGTCGACAATTTTTTATCTCTAAAAAATTGGTTCCTTCTAGAGGGATTTTAGCAACCTGAGCTATCAACTCTGCATTAATCTGATGGGATACCCCATCAATGTTGACTCTCCCATTTTTCTAGGAGTCCACCATGACTCTGTATGCCCAAGTTATGCCCTAATCTATGCTCAAAATAAAACATATCTGAATTTTGAGGTTTTAAAACCTAATAGATATCAAAATCATAGAATCAAACCTAAACCAAGTTGTAATGCTCTAAATTAGCTTTCCAACACTTATAAGAAGTCTAAAATTTGATATCCTAAGAGAAAGTTATGGTTGTTCTACTAAACTAGTCTTTTTACCATTTTCACTATTTTTTTTTTATGTGACAAAAATTTTGACAAGATTAAATTTGATGGCCATCATGGGTTGAAACTAAAAAACTCTTCCATTTCCTCTGAACATGGTTAAAGTTGGGCATATTCTATATCAAAATTTATGGAAACATCAACCTTGATCCAATAGTGAGGTTTCTTTTTAACTAGGAGGTCATTTCTACACACTCCCTTAAAAACCCTCATTTAAATGAAACATCCAAAAAATCCATTTGTCCAACAATTTTACAATCCCAAAATCTACCAACATCCCATCATAAAAACAACCCAAAACCCTTAGATATGTAATAAATAACTCATATCTTGCCCTTTCTTTTATCCTTTCATGCATTCCCATGGATTCAATCTAAAGTTACAAGAACAAAACCATAGATCTAATACCACTTGTAAGGAAACTTGCAATAAAGAATATAACTGTTTCCACATAACCTATAATAGATTTGAAATAAATAATCAATTTAAATCCACATGTAAGAGAATAAACAATATTCCCTGGGAAACCCTCATTGACGGAAAAAGCTAGCCTCCAAAAGTATCCATCACCATTTATTATTCTACAAAAAATACCATTGCAATACAACCATGGAAGCCTTCAAAGCCATAACCACCACCAAACAATCCATGTGAACAAGCATGAATCTACACATCCCATACCATGCTTCCAACCTTCACAAATGCTCCCTTGGTTAACTTGTCAAGCCTTATCCTGCTTGACACTTGCCATTTTACCATTCGTCTTCTCCACTTCTTATACAACAACTACCCTTGTGGCTGTTTATATAGTAACAAGTCCCACAAAACCACCAAGTGGTATTACATAAACCATGTGCTACCTAACCCCTTGACCCCACATTTAATATTAGAAATTTAATTCTTTTCCCCAATATTAAATAATTATATCTAATATTAGCACAATGTTACAATACAACTCATCAAGTATATCTCATGGGAATCTTTACATGTTGCACATCTATCTAGATGCAAAATTACATAATAAAATAAAATAATACAATATAAAAATATTATGTAATGTGCGCAACACACATAATCTCTACTATTTGGTCTAGCTTGGTGCTCTCTCCCATCAATGAGCTCTACATTGATATCTGTGTAGAATCCAATTGACATCCTTAAGGATCTACAACCCATTGGTACTCGTGGAAGACATTGACATCAACATCACCCATGAAAAATTATCCACGCGAAACTTCCATAGTTATGCGTGAAAACACAAAAGAGCTTAAACTATAATAGATTTGTATTGAATAAAATTTGATCTCTTTAACAATGTAATGCTCTTGGCTTTATAATACTTTATTCTAGTTACTAACTTACCTATGAGAATGTAACTTCCCAAAAACTATCAAGCAACTAATTCTTTATCTATTAACCTAAACTATAGATTAAACTACTTAATGTAATATTCCAACATTATCCCCCCCCCCCCCCTTTTACATTAATCTGAACAAGAGTTGAAGTTGCAAGGATCAACCCAACCCTCTAGATACTTAGATGAAGAACCTTCACCAATTCTCTTAAATCATGCTCAAGAAATACCAAACTGATTGCATTAGTGGATCTCTTGACTACAAAACTTGAAGTTGTCTTCACAATGTAAGTGTTCCCCTACATAATGAGATATATTTCCTATGAAATTCTAGATCTCCTTCGAGTGTGTCTAATGCCTCCTCTAGTGTTGTACATGAGATGCCTTTCCCTTGAAACTCCACATCTCCTCTAAGTGTGCCTAACACCTCCTCAAGTACTGTAGAAATAATCACCATTGAAATGTTGGCACAAGTCTTCTTCAAATCCCACCCCCCCTCGCTCCATGGAAGGACAATCATGTAGCCAAGCCCCCTGTTTTCTTCAAGGACAAAAATCTATCAAGTACCCCCATCTCTTTAGGGGAGAAATCTACCAAACCCTAGATTTACAGAGACACAAATAGTTTCTTCCTATACAATAATCATCTCTAAGTGAGAAGCTAGCTCGAGATGATAAATGTCCTCCTACCTCTATTTCCTCTAGCCACCTGTCTCCTTATGCTTTCTAAAGAAAAAATATTGTATCAATCCCTTTATCATCTGGTGGACTATCACAATTAGATGAATCATTTGGATGTACTACAAATCCACAAAAGTTGGTCTCACTTCCTGAGGCAACAAAAGATGTATCTTTCTTCAACTTTCCTTCAATGAGATCGTTGGTCTGTTGAACACAATTCATTTGTACATGCCCATTTTTATGACAATAAAAGAATTTGAAATCTCATCTACTAGAAATATTAGATTTATTTCTAGCAACCAAAACACAATCCTTAAGAATTTGATGACCTTAGTTAGCTTTACTTCCTTGATCAATTAGAGAGGAAATCACAATTTCTAAGCTAGGATCCATTTTGTTCAATGTAAAAACAATATGATTAACGCTAGAATGCATACTATTAAGTATGATTGCCTTCGCATCATCATCATCAACTTTAGCATTCACACCTACAAGTTGATCAAGTAATGAATGAAAAGTAATGATATGTTGAACAATATTGTTACCTTCATTCATCTTCAACCCAAACAACTTCTGCTTTATATACATTTTTGAATTTGAAGCTTGAGAATCAAACAATGCACTGAGCCCATCCCAAAAAAAAATTAGATGTCTTTTTCAGATCAATGTGATACAAACATGCATCTGATAGGCCAAGTCCAACCCACATACAATATTCTGTAGATCTTTTTCAATCAAAAGAAATTGTATCTTAATTTTCCATGTGTGAAATTCAAAACCTTCAAACTTAACAATAGTAGTCATTTTATCCATTTTCTTCTATTAAAACTCTATTCCCCAAAGTAATATCAACATAGTGAAAAGTAATATTAGCATAGTGAAAAATCACACATTGTGATCAAGCATTATGACATGAATACATTTACCTCCTAGTGAAGCCGATAGACTTTATCAGAATTAATCGCCTATACCTCTATCAAACTTCACCCATGTATTATTTGATTCATAGTGACTGATATCACCTTTATTTGTATGCTTCCATTGCTTTCTCCATTTACATCAATGTCTTTATATAAATTATTCACAAGTGCTCTGCTTCCAACAAACTCCTTTCCAAACTACGAGGTGCTTCGATATCATCTATTGCAAGGAAATCTATTACAAAATAGGAATCTGTATTCAAAATTTCCATCTTTCTGCCGCACCTTATTCTAATTCCTTAGTTAATGAATATTCATTGAATGCATTAACAAAGGTATTACATAGAGCAAGCTCATATCTTTACGCCATCTTCAAATTCATGACTGTCACCGCCTCCCTTCAAGTCTATAGGGTGCATTCTAGATTTCTTTCCACCTATTCTACATAGTAAGAGGAGCCCTATTGATGCAAAGTGGTTAGCAGAAGTGGTGGAAATATACAAACGCTTCTTAAATGACACTAAATTCCCACTAGCTCTTCAAGTTCACTTTTGGCTATATACTGACAATTTACTTAATAATGCTTCCAAACACCTAAGACAGGTTCAAATGATGTAAAAAAGATAGATTTAACAAGAATAAACCACTTTTGATATCCCTTGCAATATTTATTGATCAAAACCATTCAAACTGACTTCTAGCCCTATAAGCCCCAATTAGCCCTATTGGACCAGTTTTCACACGTTTTCTCTGACTTCTTCCAAACAACTTGTGAAAAAATTTACGCTTTTAGATACCCTTTTCAGGGCTACACAAAATATCAAAATTTTAACATAGACTCCTTTGGACCAATGTTGACCTCCTTCATAAGGTGACCCTCAAATGACATTAAAATCAAGCATTTATCAAAGAAACTATCCTTTTCTCTTATCCCCAACACTCCAAATCTTCAACACAGTTGTGATATGACATAAAATGATAGAATGTCAAAGATTTCAGACTTATTCCACACAAAACACACAAATCACTTATTACATGGCTTCAAACCCTTGTTGCATAGGGTTTTCTCAAACACCTATCTCCACACTCTTTGGTGACTAAATAATGATTCAAACACCTTCACATCAATGCCCTAGGACATTCCAAGTCAATAAACAACCCACTTATTCAGGCAGATTACTCACTGCTATACTATTCCCATCAAACCACCATGGAACACTTCCATTGTTTTCTCCAAACTCGTTGTCTTGGCACTAGTGTTGCATCAAAACTTGTTAGATTTCTATTGTACATGTCAATAACATGTCTCCCATGAAGTCTGGGCCCTTGGATTCATGGGAGGTTCATTTATTTAAAGTAAACTTTTGACTATCATAGGAAAAACTCAAGAAAACAACCTGAAATAAACAAACAGTCGTATATGCTGCTTCAAAACAAAGTGCTATTCATTCAATAATGAGTGAAATGTATTTAGATACCTTTCTAATTCATGTGTTTGACAGTCCAAAACAAAAAGAAGTTCAATACATTGAATGGAACAACACCAAAATGAAATTTTATTGCTTGCTGTCACAACAGTCCATACAACAGGCTTTTCCTCACTATCCTCGGCCAGTACAAAGGATAACTTGAACATTTATTGAACTCTATCTACCTGCCTCAACTAACTCCAAGTAGTTGGAGGATTAATTAAGCTTAAAAACTTTTTAAAACCAATTCCCCTCCAAAATTCCATGTAACCATTGGCATTTAAAATTCAAATTTCAGACTTTGCTTTTTTATGCATTTTATGACTTTCCTAATTGCCTAATCTATTCTACTGACCAATGAATTTATTTCAATGCATTTAACTATGAAACCACCTAAATCTACCCATATGGCTTTATCAACCATTACATTGTTTTTATTCCCATTACATTGTATTGTCCTTCTTATTACATTATATAGTGAGCTTTATGACTTTTATACAATTTATTGTTTTCAACATTATAATAAGGCATTATAGGCCACAAAACATTCAAATTGACTCCATTTGATGACATTTGACCTTTCTTGGTCCTTGGCTCCCTCTCTTGTCCAGTTGTTCTCCTAGATGCCCCTGCATCACCCGTGCATTCCATGCAAGGAGAATGGAAATCAACAAAAAACAATACCCATTCTGTGACTCACTTCAATTAGCAGAGACTTGAAATGAAGCTCTGATACCAAATGAAAACACAAAAGAGCTTAAACTATAATAGATTTGTATTGAATAAAATTTGATCTCTTTAACAATGTAATGCTCCTGGCTTTATAAGCCTTTATTCTAGTTACTAACTTATCTACGGGAATGTAACTTCCCGAAAACTATCAAGAAACTAATTATTTATCTATTAACCTAAACTATAGTTTAAACTACTTAAATGTAATATTCCAACAATGCGATTCATTTAAACTCATGTTCTAAGAACTGATTGACCCTGAGGGACATACGCCGTCTGCCAGCGCAAACATTTGACATTTTCTTGTTTGGGACTGCGACTCCAAGCACGACCAGAGACTTGCGGATAAAAATAGATTTCGTAGGTACAATAAAATGAATAGTTCATAGAATAGAAGGCACTAGTAAGGATTGTTTGATGACAGATGAAAGACGAAAACCATATTTCTAGTTTCACACTTAATCTAAATTTTATTGGCTTCCTTTCATTCTGGCAATTCAGTTTATGCTTCCTCGTTTTGTATGCATGTTGTTATAGCCTCTGTTAAGAACTCAAGGAGAGAATCACAGTGGCATAGAAATCATTAAATGATTGTTTGATGTACGATTCAATTAGACAGAAATCAATCTTATAAGTCTTTCCATCTTTTTGGGTTTGTGCTTTCTTTTATTGTGATGATGGTTATGGAGTGTAACGGACTCCCATTTGCCATCCACACGGGCTCTTCACGATTTGAAGCGATTGATTTCATTGCTCCTCACTCCCAATCTGAGACAACTGGTATGTCTGCAGCTGGCATACGTTTTCTTTTTTTTTGAAATTTTCATTATGGAAAAATGTGATTTAAAATGTACATTCTAAATAACAAGTATTTTGAGTGGAGACAGAATTCTTGTTTTAGGGTCAAATGGAGGAACCAAATCTACATTTCCCTGAATCCTAATTCCAATTTTACACATCCAAATAATAGATTTAAAATTTTCAAGAATTGGACATATCAATTTTTGTCTAATTCAAACAACCACACAGGACCTAAGAGTTAGGAAATCTGATCTGTATATGTCCTTTAAGAGTTGATCTTAATATAGAGATTAGAACATATAGCTAGAGTTGTTAAATGTTTATTAATGACATTTCTTTTCCAAATTATCACTCATCTCAAACTTACAATCATAATGGAAAAATTACGCATACGCAGAAAATAGTAACATAAACAATAAAGTTTTATTAGAAATAAATCATTTTATTCAGAACAAAGCATATCTTTGTAGAACATTTTTACGTACAATAAGGCTGTATATTGTACTCCTTTAATTCACTGATCTGAAAATAGACAAACAAATAAAACTTGACAGTTAAACTACCCGTGTCATGAACGAACAACAAAGTTATTTACCTGGTTGTGCACATGGCAAATCAGATCTCTAGCTGGTAGGACTAGACGATGTGAGCATGTCATGAGAATTGCAAATTTTCAAGAATATTACATGTGGAAGTATTGAAACGCATTACACAGCTGCTCCACCTCCCGCAGCTTCATTTGGTATTCTTCAGTTTCCGCATCATTATTGGTCTCTATCCAATCGATTGTATGTTTTGTAATCATCTCAATCGTATATGCATCTTCGGCGTCGATAGTTCCTTTGACACCCTGCTCTCTTGCACCATTTCTGGCTCTATAGACAAAGTTTTCCAGTGCATGTCGGGCTTCGTGCTTCTGAGAAACTTGTTCATCTTCAGCTCTGAATCTTTCTGCATCAGACAACATTCTATTGATCTCATCCCTTGTCAGTCTACAATTGTCTTTGCTAATTATAATGCTCCTTTCCCCAGCTACTCTGTTTTTAGCCGAGACCTTCAATATCCCACTGGCATCTATTTTGAACGTCTCATCCACTTTTTCTTTCCCCCTCAGATTTGCTGGGATGTCAGGAACATGAAAACTCCCCAACAAATTATTGTCCTTCACAGCAGCTCTCTCACCCTCGTAAACAGATACTGTCACAGCTGTTTGGTAATCACGAAAAGTTGTGAAAGTCTGTACTTTCGTGACAGGAATAGGGGTATTTTTTGGAATTATTACATTCATGATACCTCCTTCCACTTCAACGCCCAAGCTCAGAGGAGTGACATCTTGGAGAAGTACATCTGAACATTGACTAGTAAGAACAGCAGCCTGTATAGCTGCTCCATATGCCACAGCTTCCTCTTGATTGATGCCTCTGCATAATTTCTCCCTGCCGAACAGGTCCTCCATCAACTGCTCGAGCTTTGGAATGCGAGTAGAACCTCCAACCATAACAACATTATCAACTTCATTTACACGCATTCCTGCATTAGCTAAACAGAGTCTCACACCATTAATGCATTTGTTGAAGAGATCACTGTTGAGATCTTCAAACTTGGCTCTGCTTATTTTGGAAAGAAAATCGATACCTTCATGGAGGCTATCGACCTCAACTAATGTTTCCAAAGCAGAAGAAAGGCTTCTTTTGGCCCTTTCGCATGCTATCCCAAGTCTACGGATAGCTTTGGCATTCATACTCATATCCTTTCTCTTCTTCGTCTCGAATTCCTTGATAAGATGATCTAGCAATCTCTTATCAAAATCTTTCCCACCAAGATTGGTGTCCCCTTCAACTGCTCTAACATGAAATGAATTTCCCTTGATATTAATGACAGAAACATCAAAAGTCCCTCCTCCAATATCAAAAACTACAACATTCTTACCAGATTCAGAAATGTTTGTTTTACTATCCAACCCATAAGCTATGGCCGCAGCATTTGGCTCGTTCAGAAGCTGTAATACATTAAACCCAGCCAATTGGGCGGCATCAACTGTGGCTTGTCTCTGAGAATCATTGAAACAGACTGGCACAGTAATTACAGCATTCTTTACATCCAAGTTAAGGAATGTTTGTGCAATCTCCTTCATCTTCAACAATACCATGGCTGAGATTTCCTGAGGTGCATAACTTTTATACTCACCTTTATAGGTAACCCGTATCTCAGGCTTCTCATTGCATCCCTGAACAATAGTGAAAGGCCATCCTAATATATCTCTTTGTGCTAGAGGATCAGAAAATCTTCTGCCTATCAATCTCTTTACATCGAAGACTGTGTTCTGCATGTTGGATAAGATTTGGTTCTTGGCACCATCTCCTACCAGTCTCTCCTTATCAGTAAAGGCAACAATGGATGGCGTAATTCTGTTGCCTTGTTCGTTTGTAATGATTTCAACTCTGTCATTATGCCAAACTCCCACGCAACTGTTGGTAGTTCCCAGATCAATGCCAATAGCTTTATCTCTTGCCATGCCTGTGCTTTGCCAGCCAATTCACTGCTTTAGTATATTTGTACTCTACCTGCAACCAACTAAAAACAAAACAAAACTAGCAAGATAGGCAAAATTTAGAAGAGCAAACACTTAGCGGAAATTAGTTATGTTTGACGAGTGGCTTCCATAAACTTATGGTCAAATCAGCATATATCTATGCCACCTTCCTTCCACTTTCGGTTCTTGTAAACCAGCGTTTGACTAAATAATATATTGTTATAAATTCTGTAACACTTCTGAAATAAGTTATGTTTCGCGAGTGGCTTCCATAATCTTATACTCAAATAAGCATACATCTATGCCATCTTCCTTCCACTTTCGGTCCCTGTAAAACATTGTTTAACTAAATAATATATTGATATAAACGCTGCATTAAGCCTTGATGATTCCATTTGAATATAAGAATATATGGTGAAGGTATCAACTAAACAAGCTTACACAGCAAATATGACCTTAATTTGTTTGTGTAATTATAAAAGTAATAACTAAACAAAAACAGGACAAATCTCTACTATATACGTGCGTGTATGGCACAGTTTACCACAAAACCTGGTGCGCATGATCGAGGTGTATCTGGACAATACTAGTATCGGTATATTCTTTCAGACATGGGTTAAATTATGTGTTATTTTATAGACTTACCTGTTTAATCTCTTTAAATATTATCAATTTATATAAAGAATTATGCGTGTAAGGATTATTTTTATGAGGGTGAATTCCTCCTTCAGCAGTTAGAATATTTAGGCGATATAGGAAGGTACGGAGTATTTAAGTTTCTCTAATGTCATCTCTTCTTGTTTCTGGAGTACTGCTTCAATTCACCCACCCTTAAACATCACATACTAAGGAGAAAATTAATCTTGGAAAACATAAGTCAACTTTAACTATTTAACACTTTTGGTGTTGGAATAAAGCTTAGTGCGTGATCCTCTTAAGATCATAATTTTTTCCTATGATCGTATTGTCTCCTACAATGAAATAGAGTATGCCTGATGCTAAATAGAAATAGTGTTAAATTTAAACTAAATCCCCACTACAATCGAAATCTTTAAATTATTTTCTTCAAAATGAATATTTTTAATTACTGAAACATATACAAAGTCTAATTTCTTAAGATTAATAAAAGAGTTAAAATTTAAATTCTGATTCAAATTTACATTTGTTATTGTTATAATTGTCTCAAAATCTCTTTGATTGTATAGAAAATGAGAAATATTGTAGAAAGATATAATTTTCGAGAAAACATAATACTCGAATAGAGCAGCCCACAAAAATGGAAATTCCAGTCTTAAAAATCTCTAGAATGCTGGAAGTTTCCAGTATCCAGATATAAATATGAAGAGTTTCATGACAAACAATAGCGTGGTTGTACACTATTGGATTGATTGCAATAGATATTTTCCTTCAGCCTTTTCTCTCTATTTTATGTTCTATTTTGGTGTATATATTTTCAGATCCTTATTTTCTAGTGTCCAAGAGACAAGTGTATAGTTATCCGTGGTTATGTCAACTTACCGCGTACACGCCATCAGTGGCATCCTTGTTACAAAGTTGGTTCGCATTAAAATATTTATAATGGAAACGAATAGGGAATGATTCCACAGATACACGTCAACATGACGTTACCATGTTTTGATGGCAAATATTCATTTTCTGAGTTTCTTTAGTGGATACTTGTACCTGTTCATATATCCACCTAAAATAGACTTGGTCTACCTTGACTTTTTGTACTTTTATAAATAATAAACATTTGAGCAACCTATCTTTTTGCATACGCTGATTTAGTCGATTCCATTAATATATACACATTTAAATGTGTTTTTTCACTTATTGGCGCCCGTTGAACTCTTCAACATTTTGTTGAAAGATCCATGATGATATATAAAACACTTTTACAAAGAAAAAATCAAAATTAGGTATATCGTGATATAAATGTTATACAGTTCAAAAGATAATTATAATATATGCATAAGGTACATAAACAACAATGCGTTCTTTCAAGGAGTGGATAAGAATTATCATTAAAGTGAACCAAATGAATAAAACTAGCTATATATACCTCTATATATATTACGCCGAGAGTAATCGTTCTCGAGGTGCCTATTTTTATTTAATCCCAAAGTTATTTTAATCGAAGTTGGGATTAATGAAAAAAAAATAGGCGCCTCGAGAACGATTACTCTCGGCGTAATATATATAGAGGTATATATAGCTAGTGGCAGTCGCGGCGCAACCAAAAAAGTAATTTTAAATTTTTCTATTTTTAAATATTTACTTTTTATTTTTTATTTTGATAAGGTTACTATAAAATTGTTAATTAATTTTTAATTAGAGTTGTATGAAGTTAGTATAAAATTATGCTTCAAAATATTTTTAAAAATTTAATATAAGGAGTTTAATATAGATTAAAAATATATTTTTTATTTTTGGGATATTGTAATGTAAAATGTTATAGTCATACATAGATATATGGTTAGTGACAAAGTTACCATTATAGTTAATGTTAACCTTAGGGATAGAATTAGGGTTAGGGTTAGCATTAGAGTTAGGGTTGGAGTTAGGGTTTGAGCTATGTTATGGTTATTGTTAGAGTTATGGTTATGGTTTAGATTAGAGTTATGTTTATGGTTAAGGTTAGGGTTAATGTTATGGTCATGGTTAAGGTTAGGGTTAGAGTTATGGTTATGGTTATGATTAAGGTTAGTGTTAGGGTTATAGTAAGGCTAACGTTAGAGTTATGCTCATGGTTAAGGCTAGGGTTAGAGTTATGCTTATAGTTAGGGTTAGGGATAGGATTAGAGTCCAATTATGGTAGAGTTAGAATTAGGGTTAGAGTTAGGTGTAGAGTTATGTTTATGGTTAAGGTTAGGGTTAGAGTAATGCTCATGGTTAAGGTTAGGGTTACGGTTAAGGTTTGAGTCAAATATTATTTTAAATTTAATATAAGGAGTTTAATTTAGATAAAAATATATATTTTATTTTTGAGATATTGTAATGTAAAATGTTATAGTCATACGTAGATATATGGTTAGGGACAAAGTTAGGGTAAGGGTTTGAGCTAGGGTTAAGGTTAGGGTTAGGGTTAGATTCTAATTATGGTAGAGTTAGATTTATGGTTAGAGTTAGGGGTAGGGTTAAGGTTAGTGTTAGGATTAGAATTAGGGTTAAGATTAGGATTAGAGTTAGGGTTAGGATTAGGGTTATAGATAGGGTTAGGTTTAGGGTTAGGGTAAGGTTCTAGGTTAGGGTTAGGGCTAGGGTCAGGTTTAGGGTTAGAGTATGAGTTAGGGTTAGAGTTTGAGTTAGGGTTATAGTTTGAGTTAGGGGTAGACAGAGCATTATAATTTGGGTTAGGATTAGGGTTAGGTTTAGGGTTTGAGTTTGAGTTATGGTTAGAGTTAGGGTTAGAGCTAGAGCTAGAGTTAGAGTTAGGGTTAGAATTAGGGTTAGTTTTAGGGTTTGAGTTACCAATAGAGTTAATTTTACAGTTGGGTTAATGTTAGAGTTAGGGTTAGGGTTAGATTTTTGAGTCAAGGTTAGGGTTAGAGTTAGGGTTAGGGTTAAAATTAAAATCCAATTATGGTAGAGTTAGATTTACAGTTAGAGTTATGGGTAGGGGTAGGGTTACGCTTACAGTTAGGGTTAGAGTTAGATTTAGGGTTAGGGTTAGGGTTAGGGTTAGGTTTATATTTAGAGTTAGGGTTATATATATAGAGAGTTATATCAATGTTAAGGTTAGGGTAAGGGGATTGCGTTAGGGTTAAGGTTAGAGTTAGGGTTAGGGTTAGGGTTAGAGTTAGAGGAAGGGTTATATTTAGAAGTTTTCTTATGGTCACAGTTATAGTTAGGAGGGGAGTAAGGGTTGGGATTTTAGATTATATTTATTATTATATAAGGTGCCCAATATAATAATATGTATATTCCCATGCTCATGGATAAGGTTAGGGAAAGAAGTAGGACTGTGGTTATTAGTGTTACATTTAGAATTTCATTCAGGAGGGCATTGTGTGCTATTTTTCCCCCAATTCAACCCATCACTGATGTCTGATCTGAGAGACCTTAAATGGGATAGGTTCTTTGCAGAGGGTTAACATCGCTAAAGTTGGCAGCTAACATTTTGTGTTGGCTCGATTTCTTCATTGACCACGCTGGATCATTTTTTCTTGGTCGGGTTGATTCATGTTGCGAGATTCGATAACTCTTATTTCTTCGCGAGCTATCTTCCCAAAAGTGCAAGATGTTGCCATGCATTCCCATTCTAACGTTTCTTTATATGCTAGTGTCTTCAAAACACTCTAAAGCCTAGAATTGCACAAGATGCTGCCATGCATCTCCATTCTGATGCATCGTCATGCTACATTGTTTCTTCAATTCTCTGAAGCCCAAAATTGCATCATGTTACCACGCATTGCCTTTCCAACATTTCCTCACTCCACAATGCTTTCATGAGTCTTTAAGACCCAAAATTGTGCCACATGGAGGGGGTTCACACCTTTTGTGCTATCTGCTTCATTTGTTGGGAGGAATCTCTTCACTACATCTTAGTCATCCATTGGAAATAAAGCCAATCTTGATCGACGAATGTGACTTAATCCTTCATTGGGAGGAGTTTCCTCGTTGCATCTCAGTCATCCTTTTTGAGGGGAGAATCTACATCGACGGTTGCGACTTAATCCTTCATTGGTGAGGATTCACGATGCATCTATGTCGTCTATTTCGAGAGGAAGACCTTCATCGATGACCATCATTCATTTTTGGGGAAACCAAATTCCCCCTTGGGATCAACCTTGCATTTTTTGTGGGAGGTTAAGACATCATGTTATCTCTTTTCATAGTTTTTTGCCAGCGACATGAATGTCTTTCCTCTTCTTTCCATGAGTCTCCATTCTAGCGCCTCCTTAAGTTGCATTGTTTCTGCAATGCTCTAAAGCCCAAAATTGCATCATGCTACTACATGTCACCTTTATGAAATTTCCTCACTCTGTAGTGCTTTCGCAAGGCTCCAAGACCCAGAATTGTGCCATGTAGCGGGGGTCCCCACCTTTCGTGCTATGGTTACAATTTAGATTTTAGGGTTATGGTTAGAATCAAGGTCAATTCTAGAGTTTATAGAATATTTAGAGTTAAGATTAGAGATTAAATATACATGAGGGTTAGCATTGGGTTGTATGATAATTACAGTTAGGATTATAGTTAGATATATCATTTAGATTAGGTTTTAGTCAAGGTTTAATTAGACTTAAGATTAGGGTGAGGATCAATGTGAAGTCTATATTAGGGTTCATATCATGGTAGGATTGAAACTAATGTTAGGGTTAACATTGAAATTATGATTAGGGGTAAGGTGAAGATTTATATTTGGTCATGATTGTGGTTTGTGCTAGGATTAGGGTCTAAGCTATGATTAATTTTATGATTGTACCTTTAGGGTTAGGGTTTTGTTTAAGTTTATGATTATGGTTACAACTATGGTTTATGGTTCAAGTTTAAAGTTGGGAATGTGATTAGGATCAGGGATTAGTAAATTTTTTAAGAGTTCGGTTATAGGTTTACACCATGGTTAGGACCTTGGGACTGGATTTAGAGTTTAATATCATGGTTATCCATATAGGTAGGTTTAGGATTTTGATCAATATTTTGGAGTTTTTTTTTTACATTATGGTTAAGGGTTAGATTTTAGGGTTAGGACTATAACCAATATTAGTGTGTAGGTTCTTGGTTTAGATTATGGTTTGGACTGAGATTTTCGTTATATCAATAGGGATATGTTTTAGTGCTATAATTATAGTTTGATGTTGGATTATAGTTATATTGTACATCATTGTTGGGGCTAGGGCTAAGGTAGGGGTTGTTGTTAGGGTTAACTAAGGATGACAATTAGGATGGTTTATCTTTTCAAGTAGAAAAAAAAACTCATATTGATTCAAAAACAAAGAAATTATACTTGGAAAATATTTTTCTATGTCATAATAGATTCATTTATTTTAATTATTGTATTAGTTAATTAGTTGTTTGATGTTTCAAAGTAAACATGGCTTATTTTATTTAAATTTAAATAATATTATTGTTTTGAATTGAATTTAGCTTAATTGTTAATGATCATATTTATATTTCTAATATTAACTCCAATTTGATCAAAGACCAAATATATTTTTGGTATTTTTGTAAACGAACTTGCTTAACACTTCCCTATTTCAAAGTTAATAAAATATCATTTCTATTGTCTTAGATTTGAGAGTAAGTATATTAAATAAGTAATAATAAATGAACATTATGATTAATATATTTCTAAAATAAAAATATATTACTTAAAAACTTGTTTACTTTAAATGAATAAAGTACTCATTTACTTGTAAATTTTAAAAATAGAAATTAATCTACATATATATAAAATATTTATTCTTTTTCCTATTTGCATACAAATTAATTAAAATCTAAACTTTAAACTACATAAATATTTTTAAAATATATATCCATCAATAAATAGTTTAGAATAAAGTAAAATCTAAAAATTAGACACATATAGAATCTTTTTAATTTCTATATACATGTTTTTCTAATTTATTTCTACAAACATGCAACTGATATTTCTATTATCCATTTTTTTCCATTCTAAAAAAATCTAGATGTAAATAGAATTTTTTTAGATGCATGCAATCTTTCTAATTTTTTCTACATACATATATTAACATTTCTATTTTATATTTTGTTTTTACATTATGGTTATTTCAATCAAAATATCTAGATGTAAATAGAATTCTTTTCAAAAAAATTTATTTAAATTTAAATAACATTATTGTTTTGAACTGAATTTAGCTTAATTGTTAATGATCATATTTATATTTCTAATATTAACTCCAATTTGATCAAAGACCAAATATATTTTTGGTATTTTTGTAAACGAACTTGCTTACCACTTCCCTATTTCAAAGTTAATAAAATATCATTTCTATTGTCTTAGATTTGAGAGTAAGTATATTAAATAAGTAATAATAAATGAACATTATGATTAATATATTTCTAAAATAAAAATATATTACTTAAAAACTTGTTTACTTTAAATGAATAAAGTACTCATTTACTTGTAAATTTTAAAAATAGAAATTAATCTACATATATATAAAATATTTATTCTTTTTCCTATTTGCATACAAATTAATTAAAATCTAAACTTTAAACTACATAAATATTTTAAAAATATATATCCATCAATAATTAGTTTAGAATAAAGCAAAATCTAAAAATTAGACAAATATAGAATCTTTTTAATTTCTAGATACATGTTTTTCTAATTTATTTCTACAAACATGCAATTGATATTTCTATTATCCATTTTTTTCCATTCTAAAAAAATCTAGATGTAAATAGAATTTTTTTAGATGCATGCAATCTTTCTAATTTTTTCTACATACATATATTAACATTTCTATTTTATATTTTGTTTTTACATTATCGTTATTTCAATCAAAATATCTAGATGTAAATAGAATTCTTTTCAATAAATCTAGATGTATATAGAATTCTTTTAATTTTTTACATACATAAAATCTTTCTAATTTTTTTCTACATACATAAAAGAATAATTTCTATTTTCTATTTTTAAAAAAAAGCTATCATAAAGATTGATAAAAAAATTGATTGCATATGCATTCTTTAGTTTGTGCACTAAATGCACAAAATAAATTGTATAGATTAAAACTTCCCGTGCTGGGCACGAGAATATACAATAGAAATATCAGTTACCAAGAATAGTCGTCCATAAGAAATCAAATCTTAAACTCTGCAAAATTTCTTGCAAGCAATCTTTGTTCTGTCTTCGGCTGAAAAGGAAAAAAAGAATTTCAGATCTGAGATTGTTTAGATTGTCCTATTCGATTCAAAAAGCCATGGAAGTCACCGCAATTACATCTCCAAGAGGCGTAATGTGCCTTGATTCAGTACCCACATGCTTATCTCCATGAAAAACTCTGCACAGGTCCTCTAGTGGCCTCAATTTCGGTCATATGAACAAAATTCTAAATCTAAATGAAATTAATTAAAATTGAAATATAAATCAAAGTAGAATATTATAACTAATTTTGAATTTCAATTTACTTCTACATCTAAATCTAAATGAAAATGTAAATAAAAAATAGAAATCTCACCTGCAAAAATGTTACTCTAAAACTTCAATTTACTCCTATTCAAAAACTCCAATCTAATCCTCCAATAACCTCCACCTCTTCCTTCCTGCAAAAACATAAAATGAAAATGAAATGAGGAACCTTGGTTTTATAACTTCTGAGAGGCTCCTCATATCCCCCAACAGACGTCTCTTCACATTCCACGAATTTGTTTCAAATTCCCCCACTCCCCGCAAAAAAAAAAGCATGAATGTGCATGCAAAATTATATTTAACAAAAAAAAAAATCATATTGAAATTATTTCGCCCCTATTTTTTCGGGCCCTATTTTTTCGGGTCCTACTTTTTTGGGCCCTACTTTTTCGATCCTATTATTTTGGCCTCCATTTGGCTTCCTATTATTTCGGCCAGCTATTATTTTGGTAATTCTTTTTTAATATTTAATTTGGAAGTTTGTAACTGCTCCCAATTCTTTTTTATTGACAAGAATCTTGGCATATTCCCGTGCTGGGCATTTGTGTTGCCATTGTATAGAACGCCTCTCGGCGTAATTAATATAGCCTGTCAAGAATCGGCATTAATCCGATGTGAATGCTATAGTTGGAGAACTCACAAGGAGGTTGAAGCAACACAAATATTCATTAAAATAGAATAATAGTCCTGATTAATTTCAAGAGAAAAGGACGAAGGAAAGGGAGCTTTTATAGTTCACGATACTAGCTATAAGTGTATGGATTAACATATGATGACAGTGTATGGGACTACCTCGTACTTTTAGACCAACTCAGACTGTACATCACTTGTCCATCAGTGACATTCTTGTCAGTCGGTCTACTTGAAGAAAAAAATAATCTCAATACACTTGGATACATAATAATTGCAGATACACCTTGATCTAAGCCTGTTTTCATGGCAAATAATTATTTTATATGATACCTAATCGTATATACACCTAAAACAGGCTTGGTCTATATTGACTTGTCAAATACTTTTATTATAATGCAGTCATTTAGAAGCTAACATTCTATATAAGCCGGTTTAGTTGATGACTTCACCATACTATACATTTAAATGTAGACATTTGGTGATTGATAACTTCCAAATAATTTCATACAAATATATACAATTTAATCAAACATTATTTAAACAGTAGGAAACAGTTATCACACGCAAGCACCCACGACTCAATTCCAAGGTTTAAGAGAAATGTAATTGTGCGCATCTGAAGATTGTATTTGAAAACTTGATCTTTTATTCCAATTTCTTGAAAACCTACTCTTAAGTATGAAATCGACCATATAAACTTTAGGTAGACCCTATTTTTGCCAGGGCTCATTTTTAATTTGAAGCTTTGATCTGTCTGTTTCCTTGATACAACTCTTGAGGATAGTTCGCCTAAAATGCCAATTGCCTTAGTGTTAGTGTTAATGGCGAGACTATAAATTGGAGCTTTTCTCAGCATTAATTTATTTGTCTATTTATGTTAAATTATATATAATACTGTTTTGTGATAATACTATATATCATATTCAATTAGTTAAAATATATTAAATATTACGTTAGACAAACTGTATAATATGTTGAAATATAAAATAATATATAATAGTAGATATAAATATGTATGATTTAATATTATTATGAACAATATATTGTATTAAAATCTATGAACATAAATTTATAACAATATATTTTTTATGAATAGACTATTGTCAAATTATTTTATTAATATTTTATGAATTTTTATTTTATTTTAAATATTAAAATTTTACTATCTTTTCACAATGAGACAAATAAAACTAATAGAAGAGCAAGAGTCACAACTTAGACAAACATGTCCCTCTTAAGATTTGAACTAGGGTCTCCACAATGATAACTCATTGCTTCAACCAACCATGCTAAACCCTTTCAAACTATCTAATATTGTTTTGTTAATAATACTATATATTATATTCAAATAGTAAAAATATATTAACTCTTTAAGATCTATTTTTTCAAACTCTTAACCTCTTTATACTCCAAACCCTTGTAAACGATAACCCTTATTACTTTTTTTAGTGTATTAGGAGTGTAAATAAAAATTAGAAAATTAATTACTATAAATTATATTAAATTTTATATTGAGGAAACTAAAATCAATGTAGAATCCATGGTATAGGGCTTGCACACATAATAAGATTAATATGATGTTAGAAGTATAGAGTTATTAAAAATAGGGAATGAAAATACGCTAATAAAAACTACCTATATACTTTTTGGATTAAGGTAAAAATAGTTTTTACATGGACCTGAAACCTAATAGTATCAAATTAAAAAATATAAATAGTCAAGACCAAATTAAAACTACGCTGGATAATGATAAAAGAATTGAAATTTGGAGCATCCTAAAACCAGAGAGCGACAAAAAACTAAAAACCCACTTGATAGACTAGACTAGAAAAACAAACATGAAAAACAAGCAGAGAGCAAGAGATAAGCTAACTTCTTAAGAAGCTTAGTCACCTAGATCTTAGCTACCTCTGGATCATGTTCTGTGTTCTTTTTCATAGAAGTCATTTTAATTGTGCTTAGTTTACCCCTTGTTCTTTTACTAAGCCCTCCCACAACTTCCTCTTGATGCTCTTTTCCCTCTTAAGTCAAGTCCTCATTGAGCTCGATGCCCTCTATATCTATTTTACCTTTTCCCGTATTCAACTTTTACACCAACCAATGGATTTTAGAGTCACTATCTCTTATGAATTTCTTTAGTTCCTATATTTTCCCTAGGTTTCCTTCTTCTGGCTTTCTGTTAGCCTTAACTTCTTTCTACAAATCTTTATCCAGTTTTCTCATTGCCTCTTTGATGACATTAATTTCATTGATTGCCCAACTATCAAAACAAATTCAGGTCTCTACTTTCTCCTTAGCCCTACCAATGTTGTTTGGAGCACCCTAGTTAGGAGTGGAAAAATATCTTCCTTCTCCTTCATATTTTTCAACATAGGCTCCTCTTCAGACTCCAACATCAAATACCTATTTTTGATAGGTGAATCTGCCCTTTCAATCTTCTTACATTTTTCATCTTCCCAAGGTAGATCTATTTGTTGTCCTCTTTAGAGGTATTTTATTTTTTTTGACATGAGGGGACTATTCACTCTCTTTGGCTTTTTCCATCCGTTCACCTTCTTCACTCTACAAATCTTCTGAGGCCTCACCCTCCTTGGTGTTCATAGATTCTTCCTCATCACCCATTTCCACCCAAAAATGTTCACTCTCCACCTCTTTCTTCTTCTTACTAGCAGAATTTTATCTTTTACTCCCTGATCTACTTTAAAGTTTCATATTAGGGATTGTAACAAGTGTTCTAGCTTTATATTATTCACAAAAAAAATGATGAGGCCTTTATGAAGGATAAGTCTGGAGGCTTTCTTCTTATGACTGGCCACACTCATATTTAAGGAATGCATAATAAAGTAGGGAAATCTTATATCCCCATACTAGATGTGATTTAAGAACACAAAACTAAAACAATATACCCACTTCTTCCTACCATATAGGGTAAAATAATTCCTAGCACAACTCAACACAAAATACCATAAAGGTTTAATTAGCTTGTTAGAGGAAGAACTACACAACTTTACTAGAGCCTTCTTTTAAACTTTTTCCTTAGGGAATTTCTTCAGCACCTCTTCTATGGTTTTCCTTTTCTTCAAGAACATCAAACAATCATTCAACAAACAATAAATTTAAGAGATAAATTAGGTCTTGGGAGGAAAGGATACCCAATACATGGTGACATTTTAGTCCTTCGATCCCTTAAAAAATTACATCGTTACCTTAGATTCTAAACCATGGAGTCATTCAAGGTAATGATTCACCCTCCCTAGATCAACTAATCCCAAACCTACGAGTCCTCCTTCCATTCTTCACAACTCTTATGTTCTTAACTTTTTGACACACCACCCATGATTCTGCCTATAATTTTATCATTTAAAAACAATAGGTGACTACATAGACTCAAGATAAAGAGAAACAACCAAAGTAACCTAGAAAGAGTTCTTGTAGTCACTTCTCTTATTGTGTTGAATCTTCCATATTATCTTATAATAACTAGTGAGTTTTCTTGATGCATTCATCATATTTATTTAGGTTTTAATGAGGCAACATGTCATGTCCTCACTAATATTTTCCTTTGGGAGGCAATCTTTCCTAAGAATATGTTTCCATGATATATTTTACTCAACCCATACTCCTAGGTTCACAATGTAATCTGCACAAGAATCAACCTCTCTCTACACATGAGAAATAATAAATTTCTCAAAGGTATTTAATGTTGACCTCTCCTATTTTATAATTTATTCTATAGTCCACATGGGTTGAGTTTTCCCATTTAGGAAAAAGTACCTATGTTATACTACTTCATTAAATTTGGAGATAGGAACTCTAGAGTTTTCTATATTATTACATCTAAGCACAAAATAAAAAACATGATTTCAAGTATAAAGATAACTTATGATAAATAGATCTTTGAAGAGTTTGTTAGTTTTTTATCATCTTTCCTTTCTATAGATAATGCTCTATCTTCTAAGGGTTAGAATAAACTATTAGAGGATATTCTATCCATCCTGGATGATGAGAAGAATAAGATGCTAGTTTCTATATCATCTATGGAGGAAATAAGCAGAGCGACTTTTTCTTTAAAAGGTGAAAAGGCCCTAGAGCTGATGGGCTTGCTATTGTTTTCTTTTAAGTCTTGTAAGATGTGGTGGAATTTTATCTTTGCAATGTTGTTAAAGAATTATTTGGATTGAGAAAATTTCTTATGGAGATTAATTCTACATTCATTGCTCTCATTTTCCAAAAAATTACAACCAACAAAGTCAGTGAGTTTAGATTGATCAGTCTCTCCAATTTTGTCTACAAAGTTTTGTCAAAATTTCTAACTTTGAGATTGTTATATTTCCTTTCGTTTCATATTTCCCTAGAATAGAATGGGTTTGTCCCTGGGCATTAGATTTTGGATTCAATACTTAAATTTCATGAAGTTATCCATTCTATCTCAAGATAAAATTCACAAGGTTTTTGTTAAAACCAGATCAATCAAAGGCCTATGATCATGTGGATTGGGACTTCCTATTTAAAATTTTGAGATTTTTTGGGTTTAGTAATTAGTTTACTGAGCTGGTTGATAATTTGATCAACACTTCCCCATCTTTGGTTATTGTTAATGGATCTTCCTCCAAATTATTAAAACTTGCAAGGGTGGTAAGAGATGAAGACCCTATTTCATCAGTCCTTTTTCTATAATAGAAGAAACTTTAGGTCATCTATGTAGATTTTTGGTCGCTACTATTTTTATTAAGGGTTTGAATCCCTCATGTGAGGATATGTTTTGTTATCACGAGAAGTTTGTAGATGATACTATCTTAATGGGAGAATCTATGATTGAGGAAGCTAAAGTGTTAAAATGATTTTTGGATATCTACTCTTCTTCTTCTAGTTACTTAATGGAGAGTTCTATTTACTTTTATGAATATAGAAATTTAGAGATAGGGGTGAAATTGCTAAGATAATGTGGTGTTAGGTAGGTAACCTCATGATGACCTATATGGGATTGTCTCTTGGCCTCAAACCCCCTAATTCACTATGGTCTTTCTTGTTGATGAATAACCTTTCTTCTTTGACTATATCAAGTATTGTCCTCAAATGTTCTACATGATCCTTCAATAATTTACTAAAAATAAAAATATCATCAAACTACACAATAATAAATCTTCCAACATGCTTTCTAAGTACATTCTTCATTGTTTGTATGAAGGGAGTTGGTACATTGGACAACCTAAGTCATATCACCACAAACTCAAATAATCCATCTTGTGTTTTGAAGGAAGTCTTCTACTCATCACCTTCATGAATATAGATTTTATGATACCCACTTCTAAATTCAATTTTAGAGAAGATCATAGCACTTGAGAAACAATCCAAAATATTCTCTATCCTAGGTAATGGATAGTGATACTTCACAATGATCTTATTGATAGCTCTTAGATTCATCCAAAGTCTCCACTTTCCTCCTTTTTTAGAGAGAATGGAGAAGGTGTGGAACATGGGCTTATAATTTCTCTCACAAATCCTTTCTTAAATAGTTCTATGATTTTCCTCCTCATTTCCCCATTCTTTATGGGAGGCAATCTATATCCTGCATGATTTGGTAGTTTCACACCAGGAATTAGATCAATTTGGTAAGTAATGCCTCTAGAGGGAGCTAACCTAGTTGACAAGTCACTAGGTGTGAAGTTTGAATATTGTTGCAAAAACTCTTCCACTCCTATTAGAATTATTTTTTTGTGGACCTATAATGGATAATAAACCTCTCCCTTAGATTCCCTTTAAAAATCTTTCCAACACATAGTGAATAGGGAAAAATCTAATATTTCTATTTCCTCTCCTCCCCTAAGGCACTTCAAAATGTTTAGTTTACCCTAATGTTGTAGGTTATTGGTGTTCTCCTTGCCATGATGAACCGCATCCTATCAAATAGACAAGGCATATCCAATAAAAAATAGAAAGCATCTAGCGACACTATATTACATGTTATTATGTCTTCATATGGACCAAATTTAAATTGCATAAAGAAAGGTTGTCCAAAAGTGCATTGTAATCCTTTTTTACCAAGAAATTTTATAAGAATTTGAATTAGAAACACAATCCAACTTCAATTTTTGTACCATCTTTGTACTTACCATGTTATTAGTAGATCCCTAATCAATAATTGCCTTTCATACTTTATCTTTGCATTTGCATTATGTTTGAAACATATTATTTCTTCTTCTATCAGGTATAGTAGTTTCATTTTCTCTAGTCATCATGGTCCTTCACAACATTAGGTTAAAACCTATGTGTAATTCCACTTCTTCTACTATGGTCTTTCTTTTTCTTCTTCTTGAGTCACCATCTTGTTCTCTTCACATTTTGAAGGCAATCCATAATTCTATGTCCCTGACTAAATATGTAGCATTTCAAGGGTCTCCAACCCCAAAATAGTATTTTTCCTTATCCTCTTCCTCTAAAGACAACACTTACTTGGAAGTTAAGCTTCACAATACATGTGGGTTCTTCATTGGCTGACTTGGATGCACGTAATCTTCCCTTATTCAAATTACCACCTTCTTTTATGACTTCTTTGTTTACTCTACTCAATTTCTTCTCTTCATTTAGAGTGAATTGATAAGCTTCATCTATGAAATTGATTTGCGGTAAATCCAACTTATTTTGGATCCAAAATCTAAGTCCATGTTAATATACCTAGCCATATTATGCTCATTTTTGGCTTAATAATTGGTTCTTATTTGTATCTTCATAAAATCTTCAATAAAACCCAATAAGGAGGCCTCATTCAATTTTAAGAACTTTTGAAATTATTTAAAATGATTTTGTTGGCAATTTGAATGAATGAATTTGGTCTTTAAATGATTCAACATCTTTGGAAACAACTTTATTTTATCCTTCCCCTGACTCCTCTTGGTGTTTTGAAGATTTTCACAACATAGAGCTACATAAGACTTCATCTTTGAAAAACCAATCTTTGCCCTTGATAGGCTAGTCCCATCAATTCTTTCCATTTTATAATATTTCTCCAAATCTTGAATCCAATCCAAGAACATCTTAGGATTAAAACCACTTTAACATTAGGTACCTCTACCTTCACCTTAGCTCCTTGATTTCTGATGGCTTTAATAAGTCTCTCCATCAGATCTATGACTCATATTCTCCCTCTTTTAACCTCTTTCTATTCTTTAGAGTCTCTATGAAGCAACCTAGCCTCTAGGTTTTGTAGAATGTGAAGTACATCATCTAAGAAATTACCTCTCAATCTAACCTTCCTCCTACCTCTTCATCCCCAAGTCATACAAATGCCTCTTTGAGCCATTCTGAATGTTGCATTGATACCAAATTGATGTAGCTTACCTTGTTTTCCTATAATTAAAATAAAAACATCTACCATATGTATGACACAAAAATGCAATTAAGTAGGAACATAATCAGAGCATTTGTAGATTACATTAAATAATATCCTTTGATGTCTTTTCCCTTTCATTCATTTATGTAATAATAGAATTACATCCTCCAAGGAAAAATCCTTCTAGATCAAAAAAATTATGTACTTTTTAAGGAACCATTTGTTACCCTTAACTCGCTATGTAGCCTTCTATTTCTCAAAAGCATTTTCCCTAATTACCTCCTACATAAATAAAAATCAATGCCTAACTAACTGAGAGTTATCTACTTATTTATCTCCTATGTGGACTAGAATTAACCCCTAAATCAAATCCTATATACATCAATTAAACTAAAATCCAACAAGGCTTGACTCAACAATTACTAAAGAAAACTCAACAAAGAGTGGGTGTGTTGGTGGTAAGCCCTAGTCAAGCTCCAAATGATTGATCAGTCATGATCTTCCACAACTAAATGTTGCTAGACATGGACAACTATTCCTTTGAATTCTTTGTATCAATTATGATCCAAAATAATATTAAAATATCAAGAAACTTCAAGTTTCGAATCAAGAAATTATTAGGCAATATATATTAATGTGACTTACCAAAGATGAAGGTACACAAACTCTTGTTTGAAAAATATTTATAAACAAGTTATTTCAAGTCATTCTTTGTATCAATTATGATCCAAAATAATATTAAAATATCAAGAAACTTCAAGTTTGGAATCAATAAATTATTAGGCAATATATATTAATGATGTCCATAATTCTTGACTTGAAGCTATTTCTAGTCATTCTTACTCTCTTAGGACACTTCAAAGAATAATGACTATATCCATTACAAGTCCAACATTTAAATTTTTAGTTACTTTAGGTTCTCTCTTTGTAAGAAAAGGAAGTCCTTCCTCAATCATGTTTTCTTCTTTAGCTTTTTTGTTTGGCTGCTGCTAGCATAGTCTCTACATGTACTTGCACTCCTTGTCAATATAGGTTGAACACTCAATGCACTCAAAGTGGTTTTAGCATTAGATAATTCTCCACTTTATCTCATCAACATTTCTACCAACTCTAATTTTCCAAGATAATTCTCCACTTTATCTCATTGACATTTCTACTAACTCTAATTTTCCAAGAAAAGTTTCTCTTGTAAATTGTGATGATAATGGAATAAATTATTTAATCATTTATTTTGTTTGTTTGTATGCAAGTGATAAATTCTTCAAAATATTCCATAGAACCTCATCTTTAGACTCCAATCATCCACAAGTCTTAATTCCTACGAGAATTTATGTTATTATATCAAAATAACTTCTTATAGATTCATCTGCCATCATTTTAGTCTCTTGATATAGATATATCTAATTTTATAGCCAAACCTTCTAAGCATGATCATTACCTTAAAATCTAAATTGTGAAGTAGTCCAAATTTTAAGGGCTAATATTAAAGTTTTTAACTAAATGAATTCAATTTTTGGAAGTGTTGATAATAGTGTGTCTCTAGCAAGCATATTTAGCATGAATACATCTTTTTGAGTTTCATCATGACTTTTAAGATAAAATTTTTTAGTCACATCACTTTTTACACCTAGTAATAAATCAATAACCTAGACCCATGCATAGAAAATGTGTCTTCATATTTTCCATTCAACTATCATAGTTAACTCCATCAAACATTTTTACTTTCTTTTCCAAACTACACCATAGATCTCCTTAAGTTGTTAAGTTTTTCCTTCAAAAAACTTGATACTCTAATATGAATTGTTAGAAAGTAAAGTGCATCGAGATAACTAAGTGGGGGCCGGGGGTGGGAGATGATTAGATTATGAAATTAAAACAACTCTCAATAGCCTTATTAATTTCAAAGCATATAAAGATCACATACAATGACTATGGAAAGATCACCATACACAATTACACAAGATCTATTAATTGGGGAAAACCATCTAGAATATTTATGGGAAAAATATAGGGTAGAATAGATTTTTTAAATGATAAAAAACATGAATGTCATATGATGTATTTATGTTGAATTTTATAAAAAATGTTAGTATCAATCTTAGTTCTTCACATCTCTAATAAATAAAAAAATTAATGTGTATTTTTAGGTTTTTAGAATACTTTGATACAAGTAATGTTATATTAGATAGATTATGTATATGTTATTTTAATGTAAAGAAGGTTAATTTATGTTCTATTTTACAATATTTATTTTTACATGGTAAAATAAAGACACTTCTTCAATGAAGGTGCAATAGATTTTATGTATGAATAAAAAATAAAAAATTACATTATGATTGAATGCATTTTTAGTAAGAACTGACATGAAAAAAGAGTCTTTAGATAAGAAAGAAATAAGTAAATAAATGCATATAGTATATGTATTATACAAGATTGATTAAAATTCATCAAGCATATAATTGATTGGGGAATATAGGAAGAATCAGAAATAGATTGTCAAAATAAAAGCTTTTAAATATTGCACATTAAATAACTTCCTACTATAGTTAATGGCACCCCTTTGACAATTAAAGAAAATACTAATATTTTGACACCTAAATGTTTAAAAGGTAATCCACAAATAATATCTAGGATATAATATCATGTGATATTTGGTTGTGATTTTACACAAAATAAACTAGCTTATATATACCTCTATATATATTATGCCGAGAGTAATCGTTCTCGAGGTGCCTATTTTCATTTAATCCCAAGATTATTTCAATCATAGTTGGGATTATGAAAATGAAAATAGGCGCCTCGAGCACGATTACTCTCGGCGTAATATATATAGAGGTATATATAAGCTAGTGGCAATCACGGGCAACAAGAAAAGTATTTTTTTTTTTAATTTCTATTTTTTTAAGGTTAGTGTTGAATTATTATTTTTTTTAAAAATACAATTGCATAAACTTACTATAAAAATGTAATAGTGTAAACTTACTATAAAATTATTCTTGAATATTTTATTTTTTAATTCTATATATGGTGTTTATTTGTATCACTTTAATTGAGTTTTATTTTAAGCATATTGTTCTATAAAATGTTATATTGAAGAGTAGAGTTATGGTTAGGGTTAGGGTTAGTGTTAGGGTTGGGGCTATTGTTAGGGTTTGAGTTATGGATAGGGTTAGAGTTACAGTTAGGAATAGAGTTACAATTAGAGTTAGGATTAGCATTAGGGTTAGGGCTAGGGTTATTTTAAGGATTACGAAACTTGTTAGGGTTATAGTTAGGGTTAGGTTTAGAATTAGAGTTAGAGTTAATGTTAGGATTAGGGTTAGAATTAGGGTTACAAATATAGTTAGGGTTAGAATTAGAGTTAGGGTTAGGGTTAAGGTAAGGGCGAGGGTAAGAATAAGAGTTTAGGTTAAAAATATAGTTAGGGTTAGGAATAGAATTAGAGTTAGAGGTAGAGTTGGAATTGGAGCTCAAATAAGGGCTAGAGTTAGAGTTGAAATTAGGGTTAATTATTAGGATTAGGGTTAGGGTTAAAATTAGATTTATGGTTGGAATTAGAGAAAGGGGTAGAGAAAGGGTTAGTTTTAGGATGATGGTTAAGGTTAGGTTTATATTTAGAGTTAGGGTTGTATATAGAGTTACATCAGGGTCAAGGTTAGGGTAAGAGTTTGAGTCAGGGTTAAGGTTAGGGTTAGGGTTAGGGCTATGGTTTTCATCTAGATTAAAGTAAGGGTTAAGGTTAGAGTTAGAGTTTTGAGTCAAGGTTAAGGTTAGAGTTAGGGTTAGGTTATGGTTTTAGTGAAGGTTAAACTAAGGATTAGGGTTAGGATTAGAGCCTAATTATGGTAGAATTAGATTTGCAGTTAGGGTTAGAGTTAGTGGTAGGATTATCGTTTAAAAAAAGTAATTTTCTTTTTTGCATATTGTAATGTAAAATGTTATAGTCAAACATAGATATATGGTTAGGGACAAAGTTACCATTACAATTAATGTTAACCTTAGGGATAGAATAAGGGTTAGGGTTAGCATTAGGGTTAGGGTTGGAGTTAGGGGTAGGGTTTTGAGTTATGATTAAGGTTAGCGTTAGAGTTACGATTATGGTTGTTGTTAGAGTTATGGTTAAGGTTTGGGTTAGAGTTATGTTTATGGTTAAGGTTAGGGTTTGAGTTATGGTTACGGTTAAGGTTCGGATTAGAGTTATGTTTATGGTTAAGGTTAGGGTTAGAGTTATGGTCATAGTTAAGATTAGGGTTAGAGTTATGGTTATGGTTAGGGTTAGTGTTATAGTAAGGCTAGGGTTAGGGTTTGAGTCAAGGTTAAGGTTAGAGTCAGGGTTAGGGTTTGAGTTAGGATTAAAGTAAGGGTTAGGGTTAGGGTTAGGGTTAGAGTCCAATTATGGTAGAGTTAGATTTAGGATTAGAGTTAAGGGTTAGAGTTATGCTCATGTAGTTAAGGTTAGGGTTAGAGTTATGGTTATGGTTAGGGTTACGGTTAGGGTTATTATAAGGCTTGAGTTAGGGTTATTGTAGGGGTAGGGTTAGGGTTTGAGTCAAGGTTAAGGTTAGATTTAGGATTAGGGTTAGGGTTTTAGTTAGGATTAAAGTTAGGGTCAGGATTAGGGTTAGGAGTCTAGTTATGGTAGAGTTAGATTTAGGGATAGAGTCATGTTTATGGTTAAGTTTTGGGTTAGAGTTATGCTCATGGTTAAGGTTAGGGTTAGACTTATGGTTATGGTTAGGGTTAGGGTTATAGTAGGGCCAGGGTTAGGGTTAGGTTTAGGGTTAGGGCTTGAGTAAGGGTTAAGGTTCTAGAGTTATGGTTACGAAAAAGTTTTGAGCCAAAATTAAAGTTAGGGTTAGGGTTATGGTTAGAGTCCAATAATGGTAGAGTTAGATTTAAGGTTAGAGTTAGGGACAAATTAATGTTTGTGGTTAAGGTTAGTGTTAAGGTTAAAGGTTAGAGTTAAGGTAGAATTAAGGTTAGGGTTAGTGTTAAGGTTAGGGTTAGGGTTAGAGTTAGAGTTAGGGTTAGCATTAGGATGAAAATTAGGGTAAAGGGATAGGGTTTAAATTAGAGTTAGGGTTCTTGTTAGGGTTAGGTTTACAATTAGAGCTAGAGTTAGGGTCAGGTTTAGAGTCACAATCAGGGTAGAGTTAGAGTTAGGGTTAGGGTTAGGTTTAAAATTAGAGTTAGAGTTGGGATTAGGGTTAAGGTTAGAATTAGGATTAGAAATTTAGTTAGGATTAGAGATAGAGTTAGGGTTAGGGTAAGGGTAAGAATTAGGGTGAGGGTTAGAATTAGGGTTACAAATATAGTTAGGGTTAGTGTTAGGGTTAGAATAAGAGTTAGGGTTAGGGTTAGGGTTCAGAGATAAGAGTTAGAATTAGAGTTAGAATAAGGGTTGGAGTTAGAGTTAGAGTTAGAGTTAGGGTTAGAATTAAGGTTAGGATTAGAATTAGTGTTAGAGTTAGGGTTATGGTTAGTGTTAGGGTTATGGTTAGGGTTTAGCATTAGGGTTAGGGTTAGGGTTAGGTGTTAGGGTTAGTGTTAGGGTTATGGTTAGGATTAGCATTAGGGTTAGGGTTACAATTAGAGTAAGAGTTAAAATTAGATGTAGTGGTTAGTGTTAGTATAAGAGTTAGAGTTAGAATTAGAGTTAGAGTTAGGGTTCAAGTTAGAGTTAGAGTTAAAGTTAGAGATAGAGTTGTGATCAGGGTTAGATTAGGGTTAGGGTTAGGGTTAAAGTTACCTTATTAGATTTTAGGGTTAGGGTAAGAGTTAGGGCTAGGATTAGGATTAGAATTAGGGTTAGTGTTAGAGTTAGAGTTATATATATAGTGTTAGGGTTAGGATTAGGGTAGGTTTATAGTCAAAGTTAGGGTTAGGGTTAATATTGGGGTTAGGGCTACAAAAAGAGTCAAGTTAGAGTTAGGGTTATAATTAGGGGTAGGGTTAGAATTAGGGATAAAGTTAGAGTTGGAGTGAGGTTTAGAGTTAGAGTTAGAGTTAGATTTAGGGTAAGAATCAGGGTTAGGATTAGAATTAGCATTAGAGTTAGAGCTTAGGGTTAGAATTAGGGTTAGGGGTTAGGGTTAGGGTAAGAATTAGAGTTAGAGTTATAGTTAGGGTTAGAGTTAGGAACAAAGTTATAGTTAGGGTTAGAATTAGGTTAGGGTTAGAGTTAGGGTTATATAGGTTCAAGTTAAGATTAGGGGTAGAATTAGAGTTACAATTAGAGTTAGAGTTAGAATTAGGGTTAGGTTTAGAATTAGGATTACAAATATAATTTGGGTTATAGATTGAATTATAGCTAGAGTTAGGGTAAGGGCAAACAATTAGGGTTAGGGCTAGAATTAGGTTACAAATAAAGTTAGGGTTAGAATTAGGGTTAGGGTTAGGGTTAGATTTAGAGGTAGGATTTGAGCTGAGTGAGTTAGAGTTAGAATTAATTAGAACAAGAGTTGGTGTTAGAGGTAGGGTTAGAATTAGGGCTAGGATTATGGTTAGCATACAGTTATGGTTAGAGTTAGGGTTAGCATTAGGGTTAGGGTTATAATTAGTGTTAGTTTTAGTGTTAGTGTTAGTGTTAGTGTTAGTGTTAGGGTTAGAATTGGGGCTAGAATTGAGGCTAGGGTTAGGGTTAGAGTTAGGGTTAGAATTAGTTAGAGTTAGGGATCAAGTTAGAGTTAAAGTTGGAGATAGAGTTGGGGTTAGGGTCATATTTAGTGTTAGGGCTAGAGTTAGGGTTAGATTTAGGGTTAGATTTAGGTTTAGAGTTAGAGTTAGGATTGGGTTTATGATTAGAATTAGGAGTAGGATTAGAGTTAGAGTTACATATAGTGTTAGGGTTAGTATTAACATTATATATAGTGTTAGGATTAGGATTATGGGTAGGATTAGGGTTAGAGTTAGGGTTAGTGTTAGGGTTACAATTAGAGTTAGAGTTATAATTATAGTGAGGGTTAGAGTTAGAGTTAGAGTTAGGGTTAGAATTAGGGGCAGGGTAGGGTTAAGGTTAGAGATAGAGTTGGAGTTAGAGTTAGGGTTAGAGTTAGAATATAGGTTTAAATTAGGATTAGATTTAGGGTTAGAATTACCATTAGAGTTAGAATTAGAGTTAGGATTAGAGTTATAGTAAGGCTTAGGGTTAGGGTTAGAATTAGGATTAGGGTTAGAATTAGCATTAGATTTAGGATTATAAAGGGTTAAGGTTAGGGTTAGGGGGGAGAATTAAAGTTAGAGATAGAGTTAGAGTTAGAGTTAGAGTTAGGGTTAGGGTTAGAGTTAGGGTTAAAATTAGAATTATCTAGTTAGAGTTAGAGTTAGGGTTTGTGTTATTATTGCGGTTAAGATAATTTTTGGGTTACTAATCATATTATAGCTAATGTTAGTGCTATTATTACACTTTACCTTGGTGTTAGGATAACTAACAAGTTAAATTTTAATGTGGGTTAGTTCTATTATAGTGCCCATGATTAGTGCTATTGTGATACAAGTTATTAACCTTTTTAATAATGTAATCCCTTCCCCCCTCTCTCTCCCTTCTCTCTCTCTCTCTCTCTCTCTCTCTCTCTCTCTCTCCCCCTCTCTCTCTCTCTAACTACACCCATTAATATCTCGCCCCACTATCTCAATATACCCTCTCTATATGTAGTCTCTAGTAATGCCCCTCTAATATGTTGCTCTAATCTCTAGATACACCCACTTATCTCTCCCACCCTACTTTCTAGATACTCCTCCTAATCTCTCTCTCTCTCTCCTTTTATGCTCTCTAGATACACCCCTAATCTCTCTCTCTCTCTCTCTCTCTCTCTCTCTCTCTCTCTCTCTCTCTTTGCCTGCTCTCTAGGTACACCTCATAATCTCTCTCTCTCTCTCTCTCTCTCTCTCTCTCTCTCTCTCTCTCTCTCTCTCTCTACATAAAACATGCCTCTATAAGAAATGTAATATGAGCTCCTTCTTATCTACAGATATTCTCTCTCTCTCTCTCTCTCTCTCTCTCTCTCTCATTCTCTCTCTCTCTCTCTCTCTCTCTCTCTCTCTCTCTCTCTTTGCCTGCTCTCTAGATACACCTCATAATCTCTTTCTCTCTCTCTCTCTCTCTCTCTCTCTCTACATAAAACATGCCTCTATAAGAAACGTAATATGAGCTCCTTCTTATCTACAGATACTCTCTCTCTCTCTCTCTCTCTCTCTCTCTCTCTCTCTCTCTCTCTCTCTCTCTCTCTCTCTCTCTCTCTCTCTCTCTCTCTCTCTCTAGGTGTGTGTGTATATACATATTATCACTTATAAAACAATATAATATTATTTCTAGTTACTTGTACATATAGGGTTAGGCTAAGGTATATAATTTACTAAATGATTAGTACAATCATATATAGAGTAAGAGTTAAAGTTAGGATCCAAGGTTTACAATTTTATTTATATGACACTCAGTGTTATGGTTAGGGTTAATAAGTGATTAAATGTTACACTAAAATAACAGGCAGGGTTAAGGGAAGTATGAGATTTACGTGTAGTGTTGGAGTATTTGGAGTACAACTATGGTCAAATTTGGGATATATGTTATACAAATGACTCAAATAGTGGAAAAATTAATTCATGAAAGGGAAGTTAATAAATCCCAACACAACAATTCAGATGATGTTAAAAGTGTGAAAGAATATATAAGAGTCAATTTTATGAAAATTATTTCTCCATGATTATGTGAGAACATTATATATTGTTACATTTTTAATAATGCTAATGCAGTTTTTATTGCAATGATTAAGAATTGTAATCAATAAATCTCCCTATTATTAAGGAATCTATTTAGACTTATTTTTTTCTTTCTTAATTAATATATTTAGTAGCCACATCCATTGAAAAAAAATTTCCTACAACAATAAATTTATTTTGTCTTGTTCTCTTCTCCATGAAAGTTACATTGAACAATGGTGAAATAAAATTGCCAATACAACTAATTAGAAGTAAAAATTTGAAACCGGAGACAAGAATGAACTATATACAAAAAATATATTTGTGATGGTGTAAATACATATCACATTCTTCAATGATTAGGATTCTTTTGTGACCTTTATTTGAACAATGATTGTGAAATACTTCTTTCATCATTGAGGGAAACCCATCCACTTTTGTAGATCTGTCACACAGAAATTTTTATACATCTTCCATATGCATTTCTTCCATTTCCTCAACATAGTCAATTGGAAATATTGCTTCTCTACAACTTTAATTATAGTTGTGGGTACCTCTTTAATTATTTATAGGCATTTCTCAAACTCAATCTCGAACAAATCATTTGAGATCGTTGAAGTAGTTAGGCTCTAGTATCCAATAATGTTTGATTCTCTATTCAAGGTATCCATAACTCAAATATTAACCTGCAAACTTACAAACAAAAATCAACATATGGAAATAATCATAATGAAAAAGTATTAATAGTTAACATAAATTATTTCAAATGAATAATGTTCAAAATAACATAAATAAAAATCAACACTATTGCAAATGAAATAGTTAGATTGTAATGTTTGAAATATGGTGGCATTGTCTTCCACTTTTCAAACATTACAAACATAAATATTAATAAAAATCTATATATAGTATGAAAAATATTTAAATAAAACACATATACAATCTAATTAAATAATTACAATATAAACTAAATATATGATTCATTTATTTTAAATTAATCACTAACTTTAATAAAATATAAATTTTATTGATAAGGTGACCTTCTTGTCCACATCAACGATTAAATTTAATTATGAAACATTAAAAATATAAATATTTTGAAACATGTAAATATAAAACTATTATGAAACATACAAATCTAAACATGGAAACCAAAAGTATTTTGAAATATGCAAATCTAAAACTAATGTAAAACATGCAAATGTAAAACTAAATTGAAACATGCACATTAAAAATCTGCAAAAGAAATGTATTATCAAATATCTAAATCAAAAAGTTTTTGAATCCTAAATGTAAATCAAACATACAAGGCTAAACTATATGAAACTTTAATCTACTCCTGTTCAAAAACTCTAATTGCTCCAATAATCTCCATCTCTTCCTCCCTGCGAAAACACAAAATGAAAATGAAATGAGGAGCATTTGTTTTTATAATTTATGAGAGAACCCTCATATCCTCCAATAGATGTCTTTTGACATTCTATGAATTTGTTTCAAATTTCCCCACTCCTCACAAAAAATAAGCATGAATGTGCATGCAAAAATATATTTAACAAAAATAAAATGTTTTATATTTAAAATTTTAATTAAGTTATTTCAGCCCTATTTTCTTGTGTTCTATTTTTTTGGCCTTATTTTTTCATGTTCTATTATTTTGGCATCCATTTGGCTTAATATTATTTTGGCTAGCTATTATTTCGAGAACTTTATTTTATTTTATAATTCAATAATGATAAAATATATATATAATATATGATTTATCTACTTTAAATAAATCATTAACTTTAATAAAATATAAATTGTATTGATATGGTGGCATTCTCATCCAGATTAATGATAAAATTATGCTTTGAAACATGAAAATATAAATACTTAGAAACATGCAAATGTAAAACTATTGTGAAACATTCAAATCTAAAACATGCAAACCAAAACTATTTTGAAATATTAAAATCTAAAACTAATATGAAACATACAAATATAAAACTAATTTGAAACATGCACTTTTAAAATATGTAAATGAAAAGTATTATAAAATATATAAATCAAATAGATTTTGAATACAAATCTAAATCTAAATCAAACATGCAAGACTAAACTATTAAATGCAAGCCTAAATAGTTATGAACAGAATTCCAAATCTAAATGAAATTAATTAAAATTGAAATCTGAATCAAAGTATAATATTATAACTAATTTTGAATTTCAATTTACATCTACATCAAAATCTAAATGAAAATGTAAATAAAAAATAGAAATCTCACCTGCAAAAATGTTACTCCAAAACTTCAATCTACTCCTATTCAAAAACTCCAATCTAATCCTCCAATAACCTCCACCTCTTCCTTCCTGCAAAAACATAAAATGAAAATGAAATGAGGAGCCTTGGTTTTATAACTTTTGAGAGGCTCCTCATATCCCCCAACAGACGTCTCTTCACATTCCACAAATTTGTTTCAAATTCCCCCAATCCCCACAAAAAATAAGTATGAATGTGGATGCAAAATTATATTTAACAAAAAAAAAAGTCACATTGAAATTATTTCGCCCCTATTTTTTCGGGCCCTATTTTTTCGGGACCTACTTTTTTGAGCCCTATTATTTTGGGCCTATTATTTCGGCCTCCATTTGGCTTCCTATTATTTCGGCTAGCTATTATTTCGAGAATTCTTTTTTCTCAAGAATTCTTTTTTAATATTTAATTTGAAAGTTGTAACTGCTCCCAATTCTTTTTTATTGACGGAGAATCTTTTTTGGCATATTCTCGTGCTGTGATTGTATAGAATGCCTCTCGGCGTAATAAATGAAAAAATGATTTCTTGTTAAAAATAAGGTGTATTTTGTATAATGAAAATGTGAAGCCTACATGTATTACAAATTATAATGAAAATAATAAGTTCTTATTTATAAAATATGCCAAGATATAATATTCAAGAGCTTGAAAATACAAAAAAAAATGAATAACTTGATAAAATATTTAGTAATCTTTCCTAAAAGTTAAAATGACTTATATGAAGAGAGTAAAGGGACATAGAGTAGTTAATAATTATATGCTATTTGCAATAACAATAGTTTCATCAATGAGATTTAGTAATTTGGAAAATGAACTTATATATGAAATGAGTTTTCATTACATCTATTTGATGAATATATTTACTTACACTAAAAAAAAATTGATTATTATTTAAATCTAAGTTTAATTGGCTAAACTTATTTAACATGTCATATATCACTTCATTTTTTCTATTTAGAACCAAATTACATTGAATTAAACTTAGAGACATTTAATATTCAATTAATGTATTGATTGACTTAGATGCTTCCTATAGAGAATACATGGTACTCCTATATTATTATCATTATATATAAACTCGAATAGGATACTCCTACATTGTTAACCTCATATATAGATTCGAAAATGTATGACTACTATCATAGACTCTAAAAGAACTTTTTTTTCTTACCTACACTTCATATATATTTTTTAAAAATGACACTTTAAAGTCTATAATTATATTTTTTTATTTATTTTCTAAATTAATTATTTTTTAAATATTTAAACATAGAGGCATATATTTGGACACTTTTTTCTTAAATCAAGGAGAATGTTTCAAACATAACGTGTAAATAGATTACTTATAATTATTTTTGTTTAATTTTTAAATATTGATGAACGCAATATGAGAGCTCAAGATTGGTTTCCTCCTCTCTATAGTTTTCAAGTCGTGCCTTAGGTTTCTTTGCATGGTTGTAACAGCTTTCCGAAAATTTGATAACATTATGGAGAGGCTTATATATTATACATTAAGAATTGATATCTAGATTAAAAATATTAAGTAGTCAAAATTTTCAAGTTTCGTTTCCTGCTTCGTGCCTTGGGTTTCTTTGCATGGTTGTAACAGCTTTCCGAAAATTTGATAACATTATGGAGAGGCTTATATATTATACATTAAGAATTGATATCTAGATTAAAAATATTAAGTAGTCAAAATTATGATAAAAAAAGAATGATCATATATATTGAATGAATCAGAATGCAATATGAGAGCTCATGTTTGGGTTCTTCGTCTGGCCATATGTTTCAAGATTGCTTTCCTCCTCCGTGCCATAGGATTCTTTGCGTATGGCTTTAACAGCTTTCTGAAAATATCACTATCGCTCTCAATTCCAAAAGCATGTCGACCTAAATCAGAGGCCGCCTCTAGAAAAGCGCCCGTCCCTGCAACAAGATCGATGACGGTGTCTCCGGGTCCGGTAAATTTCGAAACAAGGAATTGCCAAAAGCTAGACTCCCTCTCTGCTCCGCTTCTCCAGGGCTTTCCGTTTTCCTTGTGGGCCAACTCATTGACGTCCACTTTCTCCTGAATTAGATTTCTGGTCAAAACATATGCATCCCCTGCTACCTTTTCTGTTTCCGGGTAGTTCGCATTTTCCCGACGAAACGCAGACACCAGTAAGGTCTTAACAAAAAAATCATCAGGCTTTTGCGTCTGGCGGTAGATGAGGCGGTTAGAGACTAAGGTGAAGCACCTCCACCGATGAAAGCCCTTTGCGTTGGCTTCCTCCTCCACCACCCTGTCATGCTCGGCAGTATGAATACAGATCAACCAGCCTTCATGTGATAAGAAGTGAGAAGAGACGTGCATTGCCTGGGTTACGAAGGACGTGGAGAAGACGTTCCAATAAGGCACATCAGATGTAGAACGAAGGCCACAGACCGCCGTCCCTGTAGGCACATTGAGCACAGCCAGACGTGCACGCCCGTCGCTTGAGTGCTCATCGCAAAACTCCTTTAGCATTTTTAGCCCGCCGTCAAATTCGTTTCTCTTTAGCATTGCGCTCATAACATCCACATATCCCACCGCCACTCCCACCTGCCCAGGGTGCTTCTTTATCTTTTCCTTGTTCGCTTTTGTGACTCCGGAGAGCCTCACAAATTTCTTCTTCTCGTTGCGTTCGGAACGTGTGGCACCAGGGGACACGCCTTGATTCGAAGGCCCTTCTACCTCATACTTTCTCTTTTTCAATGGCTTCCGCAATTCATCTTTATTTGAGCTGTCTTCTTTCTCAGACGCTTCATTTTTTCTGCCACTTGATGCGTCCGTGTTCTTGCGTGGCCGCCCTCGTTTCCTTTTAACTATAGTCGTTTCAGGGTCATCTGGTCCTTCTCGAGCAGCACGGACAGGCGTCACATCATCACCTTCGTTATCAGAGGCCATTCTCCTCTACCACTTTCACCACTCGACTGTCCGCTTCCTCACAAAGTAGAGGGCCAAATGTGGAAGCGAGGACAAGAGCAGATTCCTTGTTTGAAGACATTACAGTGCTTTTTAAGTGGTTACTGTAGGTTGTGACCTCCGTCTCTTCACTTCCACCCGGCTACTCTTTACATATTCCATCATCTTCTGTCCGTTCGTTTTCGGTGACAAGTTCATATATATATGGCTGAAGAGAATAGGAATAGCTATTTTGGAATACTTATTCTTGAATAGAAAATGGGAGTACATATTTCTATTTTCTATTTGGTTCAGCCAGAATTTGATGGGGAATTCGTGGACTCAAAAATTTATGTTTTCTAAGGTCCCGTTTGGTTGGGGAAGATGAATTTTCCTCATAACCAGGTTATCTGATAACCAGGTTTTCGAAAACCTGGTTATGTATTTTAGGAAGATAGTTGGACCGTTTGGTTGACACGGAAGATGAATTTTCAAATCCATATTCTGCGTTTGGTTGCCAATTTAGAAATTGGAATTGGAACAGAATATGACTAGGAATATCTTTTTGTTGCGTTTGGTTGTTCATTTTCTAATTGGAATTGGAATTTGATGTAAATTTTTTTAATCTTATTTAATTAGTGAAACACAAGGATTAGAATGAGTAAAGTATTAATATTTATGATTTAATTTATTTATAATTAGACTACATTATTATTATTATTTATTCTTGAATATTCACAGTTTTATTTTGTTAGTCAATAATAAATAAAATGATTATTATTTTTTATTTTAATTCTATTTATTAGCAAAGAAAAGTAAAAAATAATCATACATGCAATCATTTGTACGAAGTTATTTTTTGTCCCATTGTTGGAAATTGTGATCATATATATTATATATTTTTGAAAAATTGTGTAAGACAAATTTATTGTCGAATTGAATTTATTGTCAAGTTCATCCGAACTTCATAATTGTCGAACTCGAATTGAAACTTGAACCTTGTGACTTAGCCACTAAATATGTGTGTTTGTGTCCTCTCTCTATCCCTCCCTGTGTTTGTGTTCATCCACGTGATTTGGCAGAAGGATTGGACACAATAAATGTTGTTTATGCAGATGAATTATTGCCTACACTATATGAGAATTCTCGCATCTCTTAAGACTAGTTGCCGACACAAAGAGGGATTGTGAGGCGTGTTGTGGCTCTTGGTTGGTATCTTCAGAATCCATTGGCCATGGTTGCAACATTATATAGTCTTGGCAAAGAAATATTATCATTGAAGCTTCATTCACTGGAACATTTCCTTACTCCAGATGAAAAGTATGAAGCTGTTGAGCAGGTAATAGTTACAACAACCAACTGTAGAGGCTATGAAGCCACTTGTCTTTATAAATGCTATTGGTTTTTTTAAGGGTTAGAGGGAATGGATAAGCAGCATCCGAAAACCATGTTATGGATCCATTGGATGATACTAGAATTCATCCAAAGTCATATGAATTTGCCAAGAAAATGGCTAAGGACATATATTGTGAAGAAGCTGGACATGATATAGATGATATGGATGAGGAAACACAAGAAATGGTTGTTGAGCATGTCAAAAATATCCTGATTTGTTAAATGCCCTTGATATTGATGAATATGCTAGAAGTGTGGAGCAATGGACATCCAATAAAAAGCAGGAAACCCTTGCTGACATAAAGAGTGAATTGTTACATGGATTTCAGGATTTGAGATCGCCATATAAAGAGCCATCCCAGGATGAGGAATTTTATCTGCTGACTGGAGAAAATGAAGAGACCCTGTTAATGGAAAAAATTGTCCCCGCAGAGTCCAAAATCATCGTATAATTTGTGATCTGGAATCAAGCTTGACATGAATAATATTGAAAGAGGAGCTTTTTGATGATCTAGATATAGATCCTTTAGAAAAAATTGCAGAAGGCAGCATCCTTACCTGTTGGGTGAAAACTATGACAAAAGTAAAGTACCTAGTTGAGTTAACTTGCAAAGAGAGTTCACTAAAGAATGATAACTATCAGGGTGCATAGGATAAGGATAAGGAGGTTAAGGATCCATATTTTTCGGAAGAGGATTCCATTTCACGAAGTGAACAAGAGAATGAAACCATTAAGTTCCTAACAGATAAAGAGCCAGGGGAGAGTATTATCCGTCCATGCTTGAAAGGGCCTACTCACTTGATTCTAACACTGAACATTTTCAATGGAGTTTATGCACACAAGGATATTGTGGAGGGAGGAAAAGACCAAAAGGATTTTGCTAGCTATCTTCGACTTGGAAAATACTTTCAATTGGGGAGGAGACATTTGAAGATCTTGATGAGGTCATAGACAGATATATATTCAAGAGAGGATAAGATATTTCAGTATTTCGTTCTACTGTTTGGTGAGTCATAAAACACACATCAACAGACACCTTTCTACAGATGCAGGAACACACAAGCTCCTCTCTCTCTCTCTCACTCTCTCCCTCTGTCCCTTCGTCCCTCCTTCTTATCCCGCACTCTCTGCCCCTCTATGTATCTCTCCCTTTTAATAAATTTATTAAGTTAGTTAATTATTCAACAAAATATGCAACTAAATTTTACGTGAAATATTATATAGGAAAAAATATACCATTTTACATTCACATACATTAAACATTTGATGAGAACTTTAACAAGAAAAATGATGCTTTGTTAATAATTGCTCTTAAAAAATGTGGAATTTTGGCAACATAGATTTTACATGCAATTTAAAAAAAAAATCATGAAAATCATTAATCATATAAATCATATTTTAACATCATGAAATTATAATAATGAATTTCACATAATTACTACAATATGAAAACTTGCTAACTTGATAGAACAATATCCATGATTTGATGGTGGTGTGAAAACACACCGTTAAACACGAAAACACTGAGAAATCCATGATGTATGCCTTTATGCCCCGCATTCGACGACGCACCGTTACATATGAAAACACTGAGAAATCCACGATGTATGCCCTTATGCCCCACATTCGACGGCAACCCTCTCATGCTGCTCAATCTTCCCATTACTGTTTGTGTTGTTAGATGGTCAATCCTGCATATATGAACTAAACATGCTTGAAAAATTAAAACCTGATTTTTTTTTTAATGGAATACACCAAGGAGTGGCATCAGAAATATTGATCGTTTACAAACATAGTAAACAATCATCCGATAGCTCATTTTTTATCAGCATGTGTGGTCTTGCAATATTAGCAAATCAAGAGCAATAAAAAAATACAAGAGAAAGACACTTTATCAATACCGTTGACAATCTTGTCAAGAAGCACGTACATAGGAAACCAAACTGTGGAAAAAAAAAAAAGAAATTAAAAAAATATCCAAGCAAATTAGGAATATACATATAACATGGGACATAATCATGACTGTACAATCATCTACCAAAAATCCTCAATACTTTTGATAATCTTGTCAATGAAAACATACATAGGAAATCAAATAGGGACAAAAAGACAAAAAAAAAAAAACATATGCAAGAAAATTAGGACTATAGATATAACATAGGACAGAATCATGAACTATACAATCATCTAGCAAATCACATTTCTATATGCCTTCAAGTTCTACAATCGAGCATTCATCATTTGCCACTCCTTGTGTATTCCACGTATGTATGGTTCAAATATAACTCTAATTAACAATGCAATGAACAACTATACCAAACGTTTATGAGATCATAAACTACGTGTTGTGAGAGATCAATGCAATACCATTAAACAAAGCCAACTAACCCTCTGAAATTATTTCACATGCCAATCGTGTGAATGCCAATGAAATGAACAACTAAACTATGTACTGACCAATGCCAATCATGTCAATGAAATGAATGACTAAACTATGCATATATCAAGTATGTATACATACGTACATACATGCGTGAACATACATATACACAGACATACATATATACGCACATACATACATACATACACATGTACATACATGTGTACATACATACGCACCTACATACATACATACGCACATACATACACACATACATACATACATGCTTAGCAAAATAGAAAAAAAGTGCTCAGTAATGATTTCCAATATAGTGTTGTGACAGATCAATGCAATACCATTACACAAAGCCAATTAACTATCTGGAATGACTTCACATGCCAATCGTGCGAATGCCAATGAAATGAACAACTATCCTGTGTATTGACCAATGCCAATCATGTCAATAAAATGGATGACTAAACTATGCATAGATCAAGTTTGTATACATACGTACATACATGTGTGTACATACATATGCACAAACATACATGCATACGTACATACATGTTTGTACATACATACATACGCATATACATACATACATGCTTAGCAAAATAGTAAAAATGTGCTCAGTAATGAGTTCCAGTATAGTGTTGTGAGAGATCAATGCAATGCATAGATCAAGTATGTATACATGCGTACATACATGTGTGTACATACATATGCACATAATACATACATATGTATGTACATACATACATGTGTGTACATACATATTGTTTGTTTCAAATATGTTTAGCAAAATAGTCAATATGTGCTCACTAATGAATTCCAATATAGTGTTGTGACAGATCAATACCACTGAAATGGACAACTAAACTTTGTAACAGTTTCTTCCCAGTAATGAGTTCTAGTATAGTGCTGTGAGAGATGAATGCAATACCATATAAATAGAGTCAATTCATAAGCTATGTATAGATTAATGGAAATCATGGCTTTTATCTAGACATAATCAATATGTGCTCAATATGTGCTCAATAATGAAATTTACAAGTATATCACTAGCTTTTATCTATACATAGCTGACCTATACATAGTTTATCATGGTTCTATTTCTATTTGCTATTTGCTTAGCATAGTCAATAGATGTGGTAACTATTTGTTTCAAATCTATTTAGCAAAATAGTCAATATGTGCTCACTAATAAATTCTAGTATGGTGCTATGAGAGATCAATACTAGTGAAATGAACAATTAAACTTTGTAACAATGTCTAGCTGTTTGTGTCAAATCTGTTTAGAAAAATAGTCAATATGTACTCAATAATGAATTCTAGTATGTGCTCACGTGATTACTTGTATATATCATAATGCCAATCATAATAGCAAAACATGGCAATTATGCTTTTATCTATACATAGTTGACCTATATATAGTTTATCGTGGTTCAAATCTGTTTAGCAAAACAGTCCAATATATGCTGTAACAGTTTGTTTAGAATCTGTTTAACAAAATAGTAAATATATGCTCACTAATGACTTCCAGTATAGTGTTGTGAGAGATCAATGCAATACCATTAATCAAAGTGAATCATGCCAATGAAATGAACAACTAAACTATGGATATATCAAGTATGTATAGATCCATGTAAAATCATTCAACATACTTATGATGTCATAAACTATGTACAGATCAATGCAATACCATTAAATGCAGTCAACTCATAAACTATGTATGGATACATGGAAGACCAATGGCAATCATGGCTTTTATCTATACATAGTTGACATCTACATAGTTTATCATGGTTCAAATCTGTTTAGGAAAACAATCCAATACATGTTGTAACAGTTTGTTTAGAATCTATTTAACAAAATAGTAAATATATGCTCACTAATGACTCCCAGTATAGTATTGTGAGAGATCAATGCAATACCATTAATCAAAGTGAATCATGCCAATGAAATGAACAACTAAACTATGGATATATCAAGTATGTATAGATCCATGCAAAATCACTCAACATACTTATGACGTCATAAACTATGTACAAATCAATGCAATACCATTAAACGCAGCCAACTCATAAACTATGTATGGATACATGGAAGATCAATGAAAATCATGGCTTTTATCTATACATAGTTGACATATACATAATTTATCATGGTTCAAATCTGTTTAGCAAAACAGTCCAATACATGCTGTAATAGTTTGTTTAGAATTTGTTTAACAAAATAGTAAATATATGCTCACTAATGACTTCTAGTATAGTGCTGTGAGAGATCAATGCAATACCATTAATCAAAGTGAATCATGCCAATGAAATGAACAACTAAACTATGGATATATCAAGTATGTATAGATCCATGCAAAATCATTCAACATACTTATGACGTCATAAACTATGTACAAATCAATGCAATACCATTAAACACAGCCAACACATAAACTATGTATGGATACATGGAAGATCAATGACAATCATATTTATGTATGTATGTATGTACGTACACACACACACACATGTATGCATGCATGTACGTAGACACACACATGTATGTACACACACAAGTATGTATGTGTGTACATACATACACACACATGTATGTATGTACACATACACATGTACAAACTATAACTTGAATTTGGGCTTTTATGAATGCGTTTTAATAAATCGTCGGGTCCGCTGAAACTGAGGCTCGTCTTTTAGAAGATGAAAAGTAACATAGTTGGCAATAGGAATAGAGTTTCTTTCTGCATTGATCTATACATAGTTTGAAATCATGGCTTTTATCTATACATAGTTTATGACCTCATAAGTATGTTGAATGATTTTGCATGGATCAATACATACTTGATATATCCATAGTTTAGTTGTTCATTTCATTGGCATGATTCACTTTGATTAATGGTATTGCATTGATCTCTCACATCACTATACTGGAACTCATTGGACTATTTTGCTAAACAGATTTGAACCATGATAAACTATGTATAGGTCAACTATGTATAGATAAAAGCATGATTGCCATGTTTTGCTATTATGATTGGCACTATAATATATACAGGTAATCACATGATCACATACTGGAATTCATTATTGAGCACATATTGAGCACATATTGATTATGTATAGATAAAAGCCATGATTACCATTGATCTATACATAGTTTATGATTTGGCTCTATTTAATGGTACTGCATTCATCGCTCACAGCAGTACACTAGAACTCATTACTGGCAAGAAACTGTTACAAAGTTTAGTTGTTCATTTCACTGGTATTGATCTCTCACAACACTATACTGAAAGTCATTAGTGAGCATATATTGACTATTTTGTCAAACAGATTCTAAACAAACTGTTACAGCATATATTGGACTGTTTTGCTAAACAGATTTGAACCATGATAAACTACGTATAGGTCAACTATGTATAGATAAAAGCCATGATTGCCATGTTTTGCTTGATTGGCACTATGATATATATAGGTAATCACATGAGCACACACTAGAATTCATTATTAAGCACATATTGAGCACATATTGATTATGTAAAGATAAAAGCCATGATTGACATTGATCTATACATAGTTGATTCATACATAGTTTATGACTTGACTCTATTTAATGGTATTGCATTCATCTCTCACAGCAGTATACTAGAACTCATTACTGGCAAGAAACAGTTAGAAAGTTTAGTTATTCATTTCACTGGTATTGATCTCTCACAGCACTATACTGGAATTTATTAGTGAGCACAAGTTTATGACTTAGCTCTATTTAATGGTATTTCATTCATCTCTCACAACAACATACTAGAACTCATTACTAGCAAGAAATTGTTACAAAGTTTGGTTGTTCATTTCACTGGTATTGATCTCTCACAGCACTATAGTGGAATTTATTAGTGAGCACATATTGACTATTTTGCTAAACAGATTTAAAACAAACACCCAGAAATTGTTACAAAGTTTAATTTTTCATTTCACTGGTATTGATCTCTCACAGCACTATACTCGAATTTATTAGTGAGCACATATTGACTATTTTAAAAATAGATTTGAAACAAACAGTTACCACATATATTGACTATTTTAAAAACAGATTTGAAACAAATAGTTACGTTTGAATGAACCAAAAAAACTTAAAAAAATCCAGTATGCAAAGGTGGGTGTGAGAGGAGAACCGTTTACTGCCGCCGCTATTCAAAGTGGATAAGAGAAATCACAGAAAATGCCACAGCCACACACCACAGCCACAGGAAACCACGGCCACAGAAAACTCACAAACCAGAAACCCTCGCAAACCACGGCCACAGAAAACCCACAAGCCCAACAAACGCAGCAAACCAAAAACCCTCACCTTCGCACAACAGAGCACGAAAACAATACAACCGTCGTCTTCCAAAAAACCCAATTTGTTCTTCCAAAAACCTAAGGCGGATTCGGCAGACCCAACGATTTATTCAAGCGCATTCATAAAAACCCAAAACCTGGTTTTCATTTCAACTTCCACCTATTTCTTGGAAGAAATTTCTTCCAATTTTTGAGCGAAATTGGCAGACGAAACCCGAAACCAGGTTATGCGTTTGATGAACCAAATGCCACCGTTTTCTTCCATAACCCGATTTTGGCGCTGAAAACCCTATTTTGCGCCCGGTATTCCCGTAACCAAACGGGGCCTAAAATAAATAAAACTGGAATAGGAATACGTATTCCAATTCTGATTTGGTGCATCCAAATGAAGAATTCAAAATTTTAAGAATTTACGTATGCTTGTATTCCCGTCACCAAACGGGCCCTAAGATTATTTATTTATTAATATCTTACATGCCTTTCTATAGTTCCAATACAATGGATTAATTTTTATTGTATTTCATCTATTCGTCAATCTATCAATTATTTTCGATTGGAACAATTCATTTATTATAGAAGTAATATGAGATATGTGAAGAAAAGTGTACATAATCAATAACTAGCAGTTGCACATTTTTGTATGTGCAACAATAAGTCGATAGGAGTGATGGAAAGTGAACATAATTATTAATAAGGTTTCCATCAAAAGAATAAAATTCAAGATGACATAAAATATTATAGCTTGAATTTCAAAATTCTAAAATGAAAATAAAATCTCAAATTAATACTATAGAAGATCAAGTAACATTAAGTTAGATCTTGTGTGTATATTATTTCCAAATCCATTTATTACAATAACCTCACAATTCGTCATATAAAACCTTGTCCATCAGCACTATTCTATTCATTTCATGACTGGCATTTCAAGTACAAGTAGGAAGGAACATGGATATGATAAATGATCTTAAATTAAACGTTAGAAAATACTAAAATGATATCAAATAAGTTTCAATTCAAAGGGAAACTTTAAAAGATTCTAGAAGAAAGTGGTAAATACAAATACATGAAATTAAGATTCTCAATATGTAATAGACATCTAATAACACTCCTCCAAATCTTAAACCAAATCAGAATGGCTTAAACATCACACACTAATCTTAATTCCAGGACCGATAGTGTTAAATAGTCAAAGTTGAATTTTTTTTTCCCCCAAGGTTAATTCTTCCCTTAGAGTGTGATGTTTATGGGTGGCCAACCAAATCATCTCTGATTGACGAAAATGATTAGTCTATATGTTCTACTCTATGTTCACTAATAAAGAAAATTAAATAAACTAAATCATTTGTTAGACCAAAATCTATATCAATGTTTCCCTTTAAATCTCACCCTTATGAGTATTTAGATCAAGGAATCATATAAATTAAATGTGCTATAAAATAAATGTATACAAAGTCTATTTGAAAATGCATGAGTGTCAAATGTTTTTCAATGAATAGACAAAACAAGTAATATTAATTACAAATTGAACTGCACAAACTCTCATATATAGCTAAGTTGAAATATAAATAGGATGACCAAGGCTAGAGTTACATTAAGTGTACCAACTATTACCTAAACTATAAACAATGAGATATATAACACAGACCAAAACTGTCAAGGTAAATCAAGATAAAATGGTAAATATCCTTTGACCAAAACTTCTTAAATATAAAGAACTATTACCATAGTAAAATCAATGATGCTAGAAATCAACAATAAATGAATTCCAAAGGTTTGATAGTCTAGTCAAATGGCTATGCAATGTTAGTAGAAATGGTAAAAGCTATGGTTTTTGCCAAAAGTTAATAACTCTTGAACTCTTAACAAGAAACATTTCTAATTGTTGTTGAACATGAATATTTTAATCAAATCATAGAGTGTTGAAAGATTAAAAATATATATGAATTGCCATAACATGTTGGTAGTAAGAAGATGCATCAACTCAAAAAGTGTTTGCCTAATAAATTGTATCTATATCCAATCCCTAAAGCCTAAGAATAGATTCTACAATTCCTTTCAAAGTATGTAGCTCTCTCAGCTTGGAAGAGATTATGCATACAAATTAAATTTCTAATTTTCTTGTGAAGATTTTGAAACATAAAATTAAGCACAATTTCAAATTTTACACTAAAAACCAAGAACAATCAATGGTCTTACTAAAAAAACAAACAAACTGACTTGTTATAAACACAAGAAATGAAAATATCTTACACAAAATTGAGAAGTACAAACTAGTTCTTGCAACTTTCTATCTTTTTTATATTTTAATTAAATAAGCTAAAATTAAGAATGGTTCAAAATAAAGGAATCCAAGAATAATATTTATTTTTAACAAATTTCTAAAAATATAATATTTTAAGATTATTATCAGAAAGTCAATGGGAACATAAGAATTCATCGATACTATCAAGATTTTTGCTGAAAAAATAGCCTATTGGAAAAATAAATCCAAATAAATGAATTAATAGAGGTGTCTATGGACTTAATTAAAAAATAGAAAAAATTCAACGTGAATAAATATTTTAACAAGGAAATTCCATGAAGTTGCTATAGCTCTATTGTCCTTCATGAATCCATCCCATAAAAAGAAAATGATGCATGGAAAATTATAATTCCTCCTTTTGAAAAATATGTTTTGACCACAATTTCATCAGAGGCTTGAATCTGGTTAATCATGATTGCAACATGTAGCTTACCATTTTAGAAGTAGCCAGATAAAAAGAATTCCTATTTGACAACACAACACTTTTGTTAAATTTAACAACTTTTGTCCACTTGTTTATGGTAGCTCGGAGGTTTGAAACACACTAGGATTTTTCATGAGAAAAAATAAGCTCAATTTATGTGCATCAATCCAACTATACAACTGTACATATTGTTACAAAGTAAGGGAAAAATTTTGGTGTTAGGAAAGGGAAAAATCAAGAAATGCACAATCATGGGGAGGGATTTGGGTTTGAAAGCTATGAATGCATTGTCAAGATTTCCTTTGGAATACAAATTATATTAGAAGCAATACCACAATGATGTTTTTCCATTGTAGCCTTTGCAGGAAATATGCAAGAAAATCAACACAAATTAGAAACTTGTAGGGGGAACAAAATTTTAACTCCAAGTGACATGCAAGGCAATCAAGGCAAATTAGAAACTTGTATGAAGAAACTAAAGTTTAACATTTTAAAAATCCTAAAAATAAATTTATCAGAAAAGTAATTGGGAAAATAAAAACTGGCAAAGTCTTACAAATTTTCTAGTAAAATTATTATTTTCAAGAGCAAAGTTCCCACATTAAGCTTATTGGCTTAATAAGATATGGATCAGAGGAATAGACTTTGTCAATTTTGCTTCAATTTAAGTTAGACATAAAATACAAAAAAATTCAAAAAATTGAACTCAACAACAATATGTGTTTTAGAATAAAATATTACATGACTGAAAGAAAAAAAATATCAAATGAATAGCATATAGGAGCAATAATAACCCAGTAGGATAAAGGCAACATCGAAGGATGAGGATGTTGACATGATTGACTAGGAGGCTAATATAGAAGTTGAACTAGGGGGAGTTGTTGAAATTCAAAATGTCAAGGAGCTCCCTACTGAGGAACAAAACTAGGAGGATAAAGGTAACATCAAAGAAGACAAGGAAAGGAACATGCAAAAGGAGAACATTGTTGTTAAGGTCAAAGAGATCAAGGACAACTTTAATGGTAAATGAGAGACTATTAAGGCCAAAATTGACTCCTTGAATAATTGGTTCAAGGATACCATCACCAAGCTTGAGATGGGCGTATTTTTTGAAAATATATGATGTATCTAGAGGGAGATTATGGAAAAAATGGTTCTAGGAGTGGTCAAAGGAAGGAGCAGGAAGTGTGAGACTAAAGAGGTTGACCATCCTAGTGAGGAAAAAGAAGAGCTTCAAGAGATCAAAGACATTAATGATGGGCAAGGAGAGCTCTCCTTGCTGCTCAAAGAGGAATGAAATTAAAAATTCTTAGTATTTCCTTTTGCATTAGGTTTAGTATAATCTCTTGCAAAGGTGTCAAGAATTTTATTAATTTTGAGTTTAATATGCTATGGGTTGTTATTAACTTTCATTACTTTATGGCTACTATAACTTCTACACTGTAAGAATTTTTTATTACAACATTGTCATTGGTAGATCTAGTTAATTGAGTTTTATAATTTTTTGATATTTTTGGTTGCTTGTTGTTCTTTGTTATTTAGTGGATGCAATCTTCAATCACTATATTGCTACTCTTGTGATTGATATTTTCAGTTCTAGTTTTGGTTGTCTTTGATAGTTTTGTGGAGTTTTTGTGCATTGGTTCTAGTTTCTGGTTAGATAGTAGGCTATAGTGGCCCTGGGTTGTGAATTTTCATACTTGTTATTTTGGATTCATGGCCCTCTCCCTACCTCCTTTATCAAAAACAACAACCCAACATGCATTTTTTATAAATTGAATACAAGTTCCTCATGGTGAAATGATAGGAGAAGCAAAAAGAGGAGTGGGAAATTAAATTTGAATCCTTCACATGGGGAAGGGAAAAATGCTGCTATTGTTGATGATGATCTAGGAAATCAAAGATGGTTTGTGGTTGCTTGGCTTCATTTTCTATTTGGTAATAGTTTTGAAAAATTTGGATGGGGGTTTCTTGCCCCTTGGTCTCTATTTTTTGATAGACCTCTTGGTTTTGGGAAGTTTTTCCCTCCCTAGAATGTCACATGTTGTATCTATGGTTGATTTCTCTTTAAGGAGATACACTTGTTAGTGCATTTGTGGGTTTTTTCTAAATTTTGTGGCCCCTCATACTAGTTGCGAGGATGAAGGTGAGGTTTTTCTTCCCTTTGTGTTGGATGAAGGATTTTTCTCTCAAATCCTTGCAAACCTTAGCCAATATTTCTCTTGGATTAGTTTTTTAAGTACCAGTCTATGGTCTTATTTGTTGGCATCATTGTTTTATGTTAGAGGCATGATTTCCTCTCTACTTACACAAAGAGAGTGAATGAGAGAAGACATGACACTAGGGTTTCTATGATTGTTGGTGAGTAAGGAGATTGCATGGAAGATGAATCCTACCCACTTCTTATTTGGGTAGATTAGACAACTAGAGGCTCTATCCTTTTCTTTGGCACAAAATTTTGGGTTTAAATGTGGGTTTTTGTTGTTTGCAAAGGAGAGGTATTTTCTCTTGTTTGTGTCTTCTAGACCCATTGATTTATTTTCTAGTGGCATGGAAAGCCTTTTGGAGATGACATTACTTCTTTTTGTTTGGTTTTGCCTTGTCCCAACTTGGAATAGGTGTGGGTTGCATCTTTTCGGTGATGCTACATCTATTGTGGTTTATCCCAACTCTTCACAAGTGGGGAGCATGGTGACTTATTGAATGAAGTCAAGGTTGTTGCCTCTTGGTTTCCTTGCTTGGTTCCTGCAGACCCAAATAGGGATGAATAAGGAATCACCACATTAGTTTTGGGACATTTGGATGGCTTTCTCTTTCATAGTTCCTATGCAAGTGGATGAGTCCCCTATTGAGATTGTGACTTCTATTGTGAAGTTGGAGGTTGTCACCTCTCTTATTGTTGTGGATTTTTTTGGTGTAGGTACTCTTGGGCTCTAGCTAAGGCACTAGAGATTTTCTAGGCTCTCTACTATGAGAAGGATGATTGTTAGTGGTTTCATAGCATCTCAATGATGTTGTTCATTTGTCTTATTGTTCCTACTAAGGTGTACCCCTTTTCCATTGAGGTAAGAAGGGAGACTTTAGTTTGCACTCTTAATAACATCCATGTTATTGTTGTGTACATGAAGTCCTTTGTCAAACTTTCCCTCTCCAAAGGTTTTTTGAGCTTTCTTTATGCACAAGTTCTAGTATGTTGTGAGTTTTGACACTTTTAACTATAATGATAGTATCTTTTAGTTTATTTCCTCCCTAAGGCTGGGTGATTGTTGGTAGTTTTAGAGGGCTCACTTTGGTCCCTTGTTTTTAATTTTGGTCAAAACTTAAAGCTTTTGTGGGGGCTTGATCCATGATGATCTCTAAGAATATTGACAATATTTGGTGGTTTACTTGCTTCAAGACAATTTTTTTTGATAGAGGTAGACCTGAGTATTGTTTCATATAGTCTTTTGGTACTAGTCATTATTATTTTTCTATTAATGTGTTGTTAATGCATCATATAATTGTGCCTAGTGTCAACACTTTGGGATCCCTCTATGTTGTTCCATGTGCCAACACCCTCTTGCTACCATTTTAATAAAAAATGATGCATTTTTAGATCTCCTATAGATATTATCTCTAATGACATTTTTAGTGATTTTATTTTAGAATTGATTGTAGAAATTATAGAAATAGTACTTCCAATCTTGCAAAAACAAAGTGATAAATATGACCTTTTAGATGTGGACTTGGCCATCACCTTGACAATATTTAAATTAAACATCAGTCAACTCAACTCTATTATAATTTTGTATTGAGATGATTAAATATAGATTTTATAAAATTGATGTTATGTGTTAGTATTTATGACATTTAGCTTGGAACTTTTGTTACACAAGGATCTCTTTCATTATGTATTACTCACATAGTTTTTATATTACATCACTTCAATTGGCATTGACCTTTTAATGTAATTCTAAATACTACTATTCTTCATATATTAGAAAAGATTATGTAGTAAATATGAGTTAGGAAAATAATAAAAAGAAACACTACATTGAGTAGGTTCAAATCTAGATATATATAAAACAAATCCAAAACCTATCTCTGACTACAAATTATATATAAAATAAAGGATAAATTCGACAGAAATTTCAAATATTTAATTAATAGAAAAGTCACATTTATAATACATAAATAATTATAATTTGTTTAAATTGTAACAAAAATATATATAATTTTTTACCATAAAACTAAATATATTTATTTACCTCCATAATTTAGCACATAATTTGATAATTTTATTATAATTTTTTTAAAAAAAATCTAAATTAATTTATATTTAATCAATTATCTAAATTAAACTTTAAAAAATGCTTATATAGGCTCTCTTATACTTTAGTGGAAAGTAATGAGTCCATTGTATTTGGACATTGAAATGATAGAAAATAAGAAGGAAATGCATTGATGTGGAAGAACAATGTTACACATTCTTCCATTATCTTTCCTCTTTCATACTTGTTATAGAGAGATTGAACATGTACTCTCACTTCTATAAGATTATAAGACAAGTTTTGGAAATGAGGAATTCTTTGTGTTACATAAAGAATAATTAAAAACAAACACCATTTCACATGACAGTGGAGTGGGCCAATCTATTATAATATTGTAGAGCTCAGCCCTGGGCCAACATAATTTTATGTCTTAAGAGATCTATGCATGCACTCTAGTTATCAGTGATTTGTCTAATTTGGTCAAGTAAGAAAGCTACAACTGAAAACCCTGCAACTATCCAAAATTGCACCTTCCCCATTTCTAGCAATATTTTTGCTACAACTTATTTGGTTCCTTTGGCTCCTTCTGTACATAATTTCATTTACTACCAAATCCCTCCAATTAATTTCAATATGGGATTCATAAAGAAATAAAAAATAATATAAGCAATTTCCTTCCCCACCTAAATATTATTATTCACAAATTGTGGGTATAAAAAACTACTTCCAAGATGGGAAATCCCATACTGCTTTTTCTCTATCCAGTAGTGAATAAGAAATGAACTAGTGCTTCTCTACAGTGTGTTCTCTGGTGTTCGCTACATTAACAATGAGAACATCATTGAGTAGAAAATAATTACTAAACATTTCTCATGATTACTATAGAAGCTTAGACATTGACATAGAAACTATGTTTAGAAGAGAGTACATGGGTTGGTTGATGAGATCAATCAAATAGTCTACCTTGCTTGCATTGCTTATTTCTCCAAAATAATTGATACAATATTCTAATATGGGTGTCAATGTCTAAATTGAAAATGGTACCTACTCAATGTGGTACCCTCATGGCAGTTGGAGAAACAATAGTTGAGCAACTACAAATTGAGATGTTTTTAGGGTTGGGATTGTGGCCTTGCACTTAAGATTGTGGATGGCTTAATTATCGTGCAAGACCGAATGAACTATATTATAGATAGAAATGAAGAATATTGAAATGATTGAGGAGATTTTGTTAGAAGTTGTAATCTTTCCTTGGTGTGTTTATAAACCAAGGTTAAACCTCCTTTCTTTATTATTATAATATATTAGGATATAAGCCAAGGTATCCTAATATATTTCTTTTTTTTCCTTTTTCCACTACAACTTATTTTGTCATCTAGTGGAATATGTGAGGACAAATATTTATTGTAATTTGTAATTTAGATTATTCCTCCTTAAGAGGAATCTCACACTTGGCCTTACACATTTATGAATGGTGGCATTAATAGACATGGGAGTTACATTCTAACTCCTCTCTCTTCTCTCTATTTAAGAGATGACCCTCCTCTCTCATTTCTAACGAAGTTTCTTCCTCTTCTCAATTATTGTATGAGTGATTTCTCTCTCTCTCTCTCTCTCTCTCTCTCTCTCTCTCTCTCTCTCTCTATTCTCTTAGGATTTTCATGCCTCATTCATAATGTCACAAGGGGTTTTCTTTGCTTTCCCCTTTTCAAATATCTTGTCTCATGGTGTTGGATCTTGAAGCTTTCTCTCTCCTATCTTATGGTAATATCTTTTCATGCATTAACTGAAGGATTTGATCAATACAAATCCACAAAGCCTTCGAATACCTGCATGCAAAAACCTATCACAGAAGAAAAAGACAAGAGAAGGCAAAGGGTTTTGCTCTGAAAAATGTGCTAATGTATTTTCAGCAATGAAAGAGATAATGAAATACAAAGGAGATCAATCCTTATAAAAGGAGATCAAAACCCTAAAAAGGGTAACCTAAAAGGAAAAGCTATTTAATAATTAATAATTAATTATTAAATAGAGATGCAAAAGGTGCATAAAGTAAAATCTTAAGAAGGGAGTAAAGAAAATTTAATAAATGAAATTAAATCAACACTTTACTCTAACACCCCCCCTTAAGATGAGCAATAATGCAGCTACAAACAATGCAAAAAAAGCAATGAAACTACAATGCAAAGCCTAAAGCAAACTTGGGTCCCGGCAATAAGCCCTGATGAGGTACCCAATAACAACTAAATCTCTATGAAATGGAGAAATAGAGAAAACCCAGTGGGAAAAACTCTACTCCAAAAAGAGATAGCAGTAAAAAGAAGGAAGGAAGGACTCATCACTGAGACCCCCCAAGGACAACTTCCTTCACCCCAAGCATAGAACGCAGCTTAAGATACTGCGGGGATGCAAAAGGTTTAGTGAAGATGTCTGCAACCTACTCAGCAGTAGGAATGTACTCCAAGCTCAAAGCACCATCCTGAATGAGATGCCTGATGAAGTGCATGTGAAGCTCAATGTGCTTGGTCCGCTGATGCTCAATAGGGTTGCATGAAATGTGTATAGCACTCTGACTATGACACCATAGAAAGGTGGGACTATTAGGAGGAGATCCAAACTCTATCATCAACTGTCGAAGCCACAAAACCTCTTGACTAGCTAATACAGCTGCCCTGTATTCTGCCTCTGTAGATGATAATGCGTGAGCATGCTGCTTTTTGCAAGACCATGTGATAGGACCAAAACCAAGACAAAAAACAAAACCAGAAGTAGACTTGCGATCATCAATGTCACCATCCCAGTCTGAATCTGTGAAACCAACAATGTGAGGATCCCCTGATGTGTAGTGAATACCATAACATGTTGTACCACTAATATACCTTAAGATACGTTTGGATGCTTGCCAATGACTCTCATGAGGATTATGAGAGAATTGAGAGACAAGTCCAACCGCAAAGGAAATATCAGGACGTGTGTGTGTCAAGTACAACAAACTACCCACAAGCTGTCTATATAGAGTGGAATCTACTGTAGGAGTAGAGCAAGTGGTAGATAAAACAACACCTGACTGAAAAGGTGTGGGGGCAGGCTTGCAATCAAGCATGCCGAATCTCTGAAGCATATCATGAGCATACTTCTGCTGGAGTATGGCTATCCCATCTGAAGACTGAACAACCTGTAGGCCCAAAAAATAGTTTAGAAGGCCAAGATCTGTCATCTCAAACTGCTCTCTCAATGCTTGTTGAACACCCTATATCATGGAGAGTGAGCTTCCTGTGATGATGAGGTCATCAACATAAAGCACAAGTATCAATAAGTCAGTCCCATGACGCTGAATGTAAACTGTAGGATCAGAATGACATCGTGTAAAGTGGGAAGCAAGCAAGAAGGAATCCATCTTCTCATACCAAGCCCTAGGGGCTTGTTTGAGACCATATAAAGACCTCTAAAGCTGACATACCAATGAAGAGTCCTGCACAAAACCATGAGGCTACTCCATTTGATCTCCTCATGTAGGTCTCCATGCAAAAAGGCACTCTTCACATCCATCTGAAAAACTGTCCATTTCTGTGAAGCTGCTAGAGAGAGTACAAGGTGAATAGAGTTCATCTTGGCAACAGGGGCAAAGGTTTTAGAGTAATCAATACCCTCAACCTGTGTGAAACCCTTTGCAACAAGATGTGCCTTGTACCTATCAATAGAACCATCTGCAGCATACTTGGTACGGTACACCCAACGGCACCGAACCAACTTTCTTCCTTTCGAAAGAGGACACAGATCCCATGTGTGGTTCTTCATCAAAGAAGAATACTCCTCAGCCATTGCCCTATCCCACTTTGAGTGTCCTGTCGCCTGTGAAAAATTTTGAGGATCATCAGAAATGACATGAATCAAAAGGCCACTACCTGCAGTCTGAGAACGAGTATGACGAACATCTATAGGATCACCTGCCAGAGGTCCTGCTGCATCAACAATATCATGAGCCCACTTGGGCACTCGCGGAACATCTAGTGGAGGAGGCAAAGGGGGATCAATCTCAAGATCTTCCTTAGAGGAGGCATAATCCTGTAGAGGAGTAGATGAAGTACTGGGTAGTGAAGAAGTAGCTGAAGATGGAGGATCCATAGAAGGATAATGCTCATCAAACTGAACATCTCACCGAAACAAGACATCTCTGGAATCAGGATCAAATAACCTGTACGCTTTCACATCCTCACAGTAGCCAACAAAAATGAGTGGTCGAATCTTCTTCTCCATGGCTTTTCGCTGAGCATCTGGAATAAATGCCCAAGCCTCACTACCAAAAATGCGGAAAGTAGAAACATCAGGCTTGACATGAGTCCAAGCCTCTTCAGGAGTCATGTGTCGCAATGCCTTATGAGGCATCCGATTCTGAATATAGTTGGCACAATTGATAGCCTCAGCCCAAAATGAAGAACTCATAGCACGAGACTGTATCATACAATTGGCCATCTCCCGTAATGTCCTATTTTTTCTCTCAGCAACCCCATTCTGCTGAGGTGTATGGGGAACAGAGAACTGATGCTGTAAACCATGCTCAGTGCAAAAATCTCTAAAAAACTGATTCACATATTCCCCCCCATTGTCAGTGCGGATACGCCTGATGAAAAGACCAGACTGCTTCTCCACAAAGGTCTTAAAGATTCGAAATGAATCAAAGACATCAGACTTGTACTTCAAAAAGTACACCCATGTGCATCTAGAGAAGTCATCAATGAAGGTGAGCACATATCGAGCACCTGACAAAGATGGAGTGGGAAATGACATAAGATCACTATGTATCAACTCCAATGGTGCCTTAGCACGTGTGGATCGACCTACTGGAAAAGGATCTCTGTGATGTTTTCCAAGTGCACAACCGTGACACACACCGTCAGTACAAGAGATCTGAGGTAATCCAATCACTAGCTCCTTTGTACTCATCTGCTATAAGTATATGTAGTTGACATGGCCAAAACGCTCATGCCAAAGTTTTCTCACTGTGTCTGCATGAGCAATGAGAGAAACACCTGTAGAATCAGAGCTCTCAAAGCCATCGAACTGATATAAGTGAGACTGAAGATCAATACTCCCTGTAGAAATAACAAAATTAGGATCATGGAGGTCTCGAATAACCACATCATGTGGTGAGAACTCAACTGTCTTTCTAGAGCCTGAATGACAAATCTGAAAGACAGACAAGAGGTTCGTAGAAATGGCTGGAACCAAGAGAACATCTTGTAGTGAACCACCCTCTAAAGAGATAGTTCCTGAACCTATGACTGAAAGCTGAGAAGAATCACCAACTGCAATCTATGTAGTAACACTCTGAGCAAGTGAGGTAACCAAATCAGGTGAGTGTGTCATGTGATGGGAAGCTCTAGAATCAAGAATCCAAGGAGCTGGAGAAGACAATGCACGTGCAGAAAGAGCATGTCCTTTCCCTGTAGGTGGAGGTGGAGGCTTTGGAGAAGCAATACTAGACCATTGCATAGCCTCTTCTAATGCCTCAAGACGTTTCCAACACCTAGAAACTGGATGTCCATCCTTGCCACAAAACTGCAAGGTTCACCTGTATACTTCTTAGTCTTGGAGGAAGACTCACCAGACTTAGAAGTATTACCCTTCTGAGAGGGTTTCCGAGCATCTGATTTGGGAGGAGGCTTGGAGGAACTCTCGCTGCCTGCTAAATCTATCTTATGCTTCAGTTTCGGCTTCAGCTTTCCTGTAGATGTCTGAGCTACCAATGCCTTTGTCTTAGAACCAGTCATAGTATCCAACTGTGTGAGTTTTGACTGCTCTCTAGTCAAGCGATCACAAAAGACCTGAAAAGAAGGCATAACAAATCGATTCCCCAAAGCATCTTTGGTGGAATAGAATGTGGAAGCAAATATCTAAAAATTCCCTCGAACCTTGGAGAGAATCAAATAGATGCACTCAGTATCAGTCTTCGTCTTTCCACAACTCTGCAACAAGGATCTCTGTTGAGTAAACTTCATCAAGAAGTCATCAATAGTAGGAAAGGAATCCAGTGTAAGTGTTGTAAGCTCTGTCTCTATCTGAAGTGCTCTGAACTCATTCACTGTACCAATCAAGCCTTCAAGCCTGGTCCACATAGCCAAAGGAGTATTACACCCATCCAAATGAAACTGTAAACTATCTGATACCTGTAATGCAATCAATCCGATTGCCTCATCCATTTTGTTTCGATGCTGCATGATCTCAAAAGGCCTCTGAAAATAGGCTGAACATCATCTAAACATGACCACAACCCTTTTGACTGGAGAAGCTGAGTCATTGAGGTCTTCCAGGTGTGATAATTATGAGGGGTCAGAAGTTCTAGAGAAGAAGAGGTCTCGGCCATTGTTTTAGAAAGGGTTTTTTTTTGTTTTTTCTGATATATTAAAATAATAATAGAAAATAATATAAAAACGCCCCCCACAATGCAATAAACTGAACCCCTTACTTACAAATAGATTGCGTAAATGAGATAAGAGCAAAAAAACTTCAAATACAAATCAAAAATACCTGGTACCAAATACTGGTGAAAAGACTGAGAATCTAGAAAGGGCTCGAAAAAATCTTTCCGGTGTTTTTTTCGGATCGAAAAATAGAGCTATAACGAAGAAGTTATGCCCCCCGGAAGAAGTCATCAACGGACTTCAAACGCCAAAATAGATATCAATCTGGAAAAAAATTCCAAAAATTCCTTCTCCATCATCTCCGTCTCGGAATCAAATTTCTGACGCTTTTTTCGGAATTGAAAAAGACCCCCGTATGCGAGAGTTATCGCAAAAAAACTAACAGGGCCCCCATAAGCTTGAAAAATATTTAAAAAAAAAAAAAATAATAATAAAAAAAATCACCGAGCGGTGCACTGGCTGAGCCGCCGGTGGTGGTGGCTGTCTGGAGCGGAGGAGGGTGGCGGAGGAGAAGCGCCACCTAATCGGAGGTGGGGCGACGCTCTGGTTGAGCCGCTAGTGTTGGTGGCGACTGGAGCCCAGGCGGTGGCGGCCGTCAGAAGTCAAAAACCGGTGCTCGAAAAAAATACCGCCGGTATCGTCGCCCTACCGGTAAATAGATGCCCCCGCCAGAAAACGGGTCCGCAGGCCAAAAAATGGCCTGCGGCCATTTTTTTAATTTTTATTTTAAAAAAAAAAAATGCCTCGATCTGCGTGCAGAAGGCCGTACGGCCCTGCTGGGCAAAATTTTTTTGCCTCCCGGAGCAACGTTGTCCAAATTGGACAAACTTTATATGGAAACAAGGGTTTTGACACCTTCTGGATGCATTCGTGATGTCCGTTTGGCCTCAACCTACTTCAAAAATCAGTGACCCCCCTGTTTTCTCAAAAAATACCCAAAAAATTCCAGATCTGTTTTGTCAAACCCTCATTCTCCTTTTTCTCCAAATAACAAACAAGCTGCAGCAGATCTGGCTCTGATACCATGAAGGATTTGATCAATACAAATCCACAAAGCCTTCGAATACCTGCATGCAAAAACCTATCACAGAAGAAAAAGACAAGAGAAGGCAAAGGGTTTTGCTCTGAAAAATGTGCTAATGTATTTTCAGCAATGAAAGAGATAATGAAATACAAAGGAGATCAATCCTTATAAAAGGAGATCAAAACCCTAAAAAGGGTAACCTAAAAGTAAAAGCTATTTAATAATTAATAATTAATTATTAAATAGAGATGCAAAAGGTGCATAAAGTAAAATCTTAAGAAGGGATTAAAGCAAATTTAATAAATGAAATTAAATCAACGCTTTACTCTAACATTAACTCGCTTAGATTCTTTCCTAGTATTACTTATTTACATATTTCTTTTTCCATTCCTAACAGATTTTAAGTAATTTGACTAAAGAATTTGGTATGTGAAAAGGAAAAACACAAGTTGATTGAAAGGAATTGCATTGATAAAGCAAATCTTATGGAGGAGGGAAAAAATAAAAGAAATAAAAAGATTAGAAATATAATTTGAAATAATCAAAATTAGTTTAACACAATAACAAAAATTAATGACTGGGGTGACAATTTCAAGGTAAAAATTTGTAAAATCTAGAAACAAATCTTCCACATATAAATGCATTGAATTAATTGATTACATATAATTTATTTGTGTCAATGACTTAATTTATATATATTATTAATATTATAGAGACGTATAGTCTAATGTGAATATATTTCATATGATAAAAAAATGATTTTAGTAGTCAATAGAAATGTTGATAGTAACTAATAAATTAAGCACTGTGATTTAAAAATATATGTGAAATATCCAAAGCACAAAGTATATGATGGAACATATTGAATATTTAGTATGCTCCTATGTTTTGATGTGCTATAGGTAGGATGATAACTCAATTTCTTGGATTTTGTCTTTTCACAAATAATGCATATGTAAATTCTAGTTTCCATGAAGTATACTATTATAATGTTCCTGGGAAATTTTATAATAAATAACATGAACAATAATTAATCAATAGTATTGAAATAATACAACAAAAGGTTATAAACAATTGTGAGCATATTATAATTATAATTGTATAATTATTATATAATAATTTATAATATATATAAAAATAATAATAATGATAATAGTTTCTTAAAATAATATTCTAAGATGAGTAATTATAAGAGAAACATGATAGATATAATCTATCTTTCATATTTTGTTGAATATAAATTAATACTTGGCAACACATGTATGAAGCCTAGTTTCTCAAATCATTTCTAAGAACTGACATATGTTATTAAAATTATTTCAAGATTATTAAGCCATATTTGGAATAAGATGATGGTCAGGATTTCAAAGATATGACATGGACAATGTCGATACAGTAAATATCCTAAGACCTCAACATTCTTAGATTTTAAAGGTTATCGCCCTTCACAATGAATATAGTTTAAATATTATTATTTTAAGGATATATCCTTTTTTTATTTAATAGGTATCCTATTTCTCTTTCTTATCATCTATATTATATAGACGTGACAAGGAGGGGGCATATATGTGGCCTCCTTTTTATTATAGTTTGACACATTTTTGTAATACAATATGCTAAATCTCATGCATAGGTAACACATTCTAATACAATATCCTAAATTCCATAGATGGGTAATACATTCAAATTCAGTATACTAAGTCTCTTACATGGATAACATATTTGAATTAAGCATGATAACTCCTATACATAGGTAAAAGATTTTTATTGGTCAACTCAATGGCGATATAAGGAAATTTATCAATGGGTGCAACTTTAGTAGGTTGATCAGTGGGTTACAACCAAGTTACACTATTCAATGCTATATTTTTCAAGAATATTCTTATGATTCATAGTAGTATGGCCAACATACTATGTGATGTAATCATTTACCTTTTCCTTTCTATCCATTTCTTTCAAGTTAGTAGGAATCAATTGTTAAGGAATGATGTTTATGATGTTGCTCCTATCTTTCTTATATCATCACTTATGCTCTCGTAACATCCTTCCAAATATAATTTATTAGTGGGTAATACATTGATGGTTGATGTCTCTTTACTATTTGATTTGGGCTTTTTTAGCACTAACTCCTTTGTGTCTTTGTCTTGGGTTTTTTTCTTTATTTCTTTTCATTTTTCTTCAACTCCCTTCTGCATGGGTAGAGAGTCAGGACCCATTTTCTAGCAGGATAAAGCCCTTTAACTAAGTGATGACTTATATTATTGTGATTTACCTAAGTCTTTGTTCTCTATTTTAACATGAGCATGTCAAATTCCTATACTCACACTAAAGTGGGTGCTAAATATAACATCATAAAATAAATGAAATCCATGATAAGACCATTTGACCCTCTTTTTGTAGATACCATGAGATAAATTTATTTTTTTTGGTTCATGTCTTTTCCCTTCTCTTCGATTTTGTAGCCTTATTAGTCCCATTACCCCTTTTCTTGACCCTATCATTTAATTTTCCATTATTTTTGCACTTTACCCAAGATCCCTCAACCTAATTCGAAAGTATCACACCTCTAGGATGGGATGAGGCTTTCCTTGTTCAAATACATGGATGAAGTCATCCTTATACTAATTAATATAGGTGGGGTTGACCCTTTACATCACATGAGACAATCCTTATATGTTGAGCACATGTCTAGGAAAAAATTAAAATTTCCCAAGTTATCCCTCTCATGTATATAGTTGAGATTTGGAATACAAGGATGTGTTCCATCTTTATTTTGACATCATCATCATACATCGATCCATCATATAACATCTATCACTATGGAGCATCCAACCATTGATGAATTGAAGTAGGAGCATCCTGGGTGTAAGAACAATCTTCCATCACCCAAAAATATTATATTTTTCAATCTTTTTTATTTTAATAAGGACTAGTAGATAGGGTGGTTACAATTTATGGGAACTTGCTATTTTTTGTAAGTTTTTCATATGAGCTTGGAATGTTCTCATTTTATACATGAAGGTTCATTTTAGACATAAAAGCCTACAATAAAAATCTCATTGCTCCAACTTAAATATCAAAGAATTTATTACAAATTTTCAGTGAAAATATTTCCTGAAAAATCTTCAAGCTCATCATTTGAGGCCTTAGAGTGCTCGGATGAGGTTCAAAAACTCAACGAAATGGCACTTATGCCATTCCAAGCCTATAGATCACGAGCTTGCATTTTTGAAAAGTGGTTATAATAGCCAATCAGAGCAATGATTTGTGAGTTATGGCCTTTCAAAGTTGGGCTACCCAAAATATCTAAAATAATTATCAAAGATGTATTTGGTCAACTCTATATGTATTGTTAGGGTTCTTTGGCCCTAGGTATTAAGTTTCAATGTCTAGAACCTTCTCGGGTAGTATAAAATTGCCTATTTAAGAAAGGCATGTACATTGTCTAGGACAACTTTGGGTGGTAGTTCACAGCTTAGTCTTGTAGATTATTATAATGAAGGCACCCATGTGGGTTAGCATATTGTACTTTTGAATTTTGTAATTCTATATTTGCTGCAGAAATAAGAAGTCCATATTTTTTCCCGCATTTTTTGTTGCTTCTTTGTTTCTATTATGAGTTTATGGTTTTAAGAGGAGCACCCTCTATAAGAATTCTAGTTGTTAAAGAAAAAACTTCATTCAAAATCAAGGACCCAAGCACAAAAGCAATTAAATGATTTTTGTCAAGATTTTTGAAGATTTTTCAAAATCCAAGATCTCTCTTATTTTATTTCTTGGAATGGGTCAAAACTAGTAATAGGATAATCTATGACCTCTTTTGACTAATTTTGTGACAACATATGTCAGTAGGGGTCCTAGGACCCCTACAGACCTGTTTCATTTGTTGGAATGGGTTGAAAGGGGTCATAGGATAATCTATGACCCCTTTCAACGTATTTCATGACAACATATGTCCCTAGTGGTTCTAGGACCCCTACAGACCTATTTCATTTGTTTGAATGGGTTGAAAGGGCTCATAGGATATATTATGACCTCTTTCAACATATTTTAGGACAACATATGTCCCTAGGAGTCCTTAGACCCAAACAATCCTATTTCATTTGTTCGAATGGGTTGAAACAAACTAAAGGATATACTATGACCCATTTCAATGAATTTCATGACAACATATGCCCCTAGGGGTCCTAGGACCCATAGGGACCTATTTCATTTGTTTGAATGGGTCGAAAAAGTTCATAGGATAACCTATGATCCCTTTCAATACATTTCATCACAACATATGTCTCTAGGGGCCTTATGAACAATAAGGACCTATTTAATTTTTTTGAATGGACTGAAAGGGGTCATAAGATAACCTATGGACCTGTTCAATGCATTTCATGACTAAATATGTTCCTATGGGTATTAAGAACCCTAAGGACCTATTTCATTTATCAGAATGTGTTGAAAGGAGTCATAGGATAACCTATTATCCCTTTTGACATATTTCATGATAATATATGTCTGTAGGTGTTTAAGGACTCCTATGGACCTATTTCAATTATTGGAATAGGTCAAAATGATTCATAGGATAACATATGACCCATTTTGAAGTATTTCATGACAACATATGTCCCTAGGCATCTTAGGACCCCTAAGGACTTATTTTATTTGTTGGAAAGGGTCAAAAGGGGTCATAGGATATATTATGACTCCTTTGAATGTATTTCATGACAAGATATGTCCCTAGGGGTCCTAGGAACCTTGGGGACCTATTTCATTTGTTGGAATGGGTTGAAAGTGGTCATAGGATATACTATGACCCCTTTTGACATTTTGTGACAACATATATCCCTAGGGGTCCTAAGATCCCTAGGGACCCATTTCATTTGTTAGAATGTGTCTAAACGGGCCATATGACCCCTTTCAACATATTTCATGACAACATATGTTTGTAGGGGTCCTAGGACCCCTATGGACCTATTTTATTTGTTGGAATTGGCTGAAAAGGGTTAAAGTATAATCTATGACCCCTTTTGAAGCATTTGATGACAACATATGTCCCTAGGGGTTCTAATTCATTTGTTGGAATGGATCGAAATGGGTCATAGCCTATGACCCCTCTCAATGCATTTCATGACAACATATGTCCCTAGGGATTCTAGCACCTCTAGGGACCTATTTGACTCCTTTTGATATGTTTCATAAAAATATATGTTCGTAGGGTTCCTAAAACCCCTACGGAGGACTTTGATGGACTTGCTTCATTTGTTCAAATGGGTTGAAATGTGTCATATGATAACCTATGACCCCTTTTGACACCCATGTCTTTAATGTGTATAAGGACCCCTAGGTACCTATTTTAGTTGTTAGATTGGGTTGAAAGGGTAATAGGATAATCTATGACCCCTTTCGACACATTTCATGACAACATATGTCACTTGGGATCCTAAGATCCATAGGGACCTATTTCATTTGTTCGAATGGTTTGAAAGGAGTCATTGGATATACTATTCAACCCATTTTGATGTATTTCATGACCACATATGTCCCTAGGGGTCATAGGACCCCTAGAGACCTATTTCATTTGTTAAAATAGGTCGAAAGGGGTCATAGGATAACCTATGACCCCTTTCAACTCATTTCATGATAACATATGTCTATAGAGGTCTTAGGACCCCAACAAACATATTTTATTTGTCGTAATGGGTCCAAAGGGTTCATAGTATAACCTATGACCCCTTTCGATGCATTTCATGACAATATATGTCTTTAAGGGTACTAGGATTGCTAGGGACCTATTTCATTTGTTGGGATGGGTTGAAAGGGGTCATAGGATCACTATAGACCTATCTCCTTTTGTTAATATTATTTATGACCCCTTTCAATGCATTTCATTATGATGTATTTCTATAAGGGTCCTAAGACCCCTCGCGACCCATTTCATTTGTTCAAATGGGTTGAAAAGGGTCATACGATATACTATGATCCCTTTCGACACATTTCATGACAATATATGTTTCTTAGGGTTCTAGGACCCCTAATGACATATTTCATTTGTTGGAATGGGTGAAAAGGGTCATAGGATAACCTATGAACCCTTTCAATGAATTTCCTTACAACATGTCCCTATGGGTCCTAAGACCCTTAGGAGCCTATTTCCTTTATTGGAATGGTTCGAAAGGGATCATAGGATAACCAATGACCTCTTTTGATGCATTTCATGACAACATATGTCTCTAGGGATCTTAGATCCCATAAGGGCCTATTTCTTTTGTTAGAATGGTTTGAGTGGTACCTATGACCTCTTTCAACACATTACAGGAAAACATATGTCGCTAAGGTCCCTAGGACCCGTACAGACCTATTTCATTTTTTTGAATGGGTTGAAAGGGGTCATAGGTTATCCTATGACCCCTTTCAATGCATTTCATGAAAACATATGTCCATAGGGATCCTATCACCCCTACGAACTTAATTCATTTGTTGGAATGGGTCGATCATATGACCCCTTTTGATGAATTTCATGACAACATATGTCACTAGATGTTCAATGACCCATAGGGACCTATTTCATTTATTAAAATGGGTCGAAAGGGGTCATAAGATAACCTATGACCCCTTTCAATGCATTTCATGAAAATATTTGTCCCTAGGTGTCCTAGGCACCTATTTCATTTGTTGGAATGGGTCAAAAGGGGTCATGAGGTATACTATGACCCCTTTCAATGCATTTTATGACAACATATATGTGTAGGGAGCCGAGGACCCCTAGGGTTCATAGGATAACCTATGGTCCCTTTGAAAGTATTTCATGACAACATTTTTCTGTAGGGGTCTTATGAACCCTATGGACCTATTTCATTTGTTGGAATTGGTCAAAAAGTGTCATAGGATAACCTATGCCCCTTATGACACATTTGAAGACAACATATGTTGCTAAGGGTGCTAGGGGTCTTGTATAGTTTGTTGGAATGGGTTGGAAGGGGTAATAAGATAACCTATGACCCCTTTCAATGCATTTCATGACAACATATGTCCTTAGGGATCAAACTAGCACCCCTAGGGACCTATTTCTTTTGTTGGATAGGTTCAAAATGGGTCATAGGATAACCTATGACTTCTTTTAACACATTTCTTGACAACATATGTTCCTAGGGGTCCTAAGAACCCTATAGACCTATTTTATTTTTTCGAGGGGTTTGAAATGGGTCATAAGATATATTATAACCCCTTTTGACACATTTCATGATAACATATGTCTCTTTAGGTCCTAGGACCAATCGAGACATTTTATTTGTTTCAATGGGTTGAAAGAGGTCATAGGATAACCTATGAACCTTTCATCACATTTCTTGACAACATATCTCCCTACAACCCCTAATGACCTATTTTGTTTTTTGGAATGAGGCAAGAGGTGTCACATGATAACCTATCACTCTCTTTGATGCATTTCATGTCAACATATATCCCTAGGGTTTTATTTCATTTGTTGGAATGGGTCGAAATGGGTGGTAGGATAACCTATGACTCCATTCAATTCATTTAATGACTACACATGTCGCTAGGGGTCCTAGAACTCCTACTAACCTATTTCATTTATTGCAATAGGTGAAAAGGGGCCATAGGATAACCTATGACCCCTCTAGATGCATCTCTTTACAACATATGTCCTTAAGGGTTCTAGGACCCATAAGGAACTATTTAATTTGTTAGAATGCATTGAAAGGGGGTCAGAGGATAACCTATGACCCCTTTCGATGCATTTCATGACAATATATGTCCTTAAGGGTCCTAAGATCCCTAGGGACATATTTCATTTGTTGGAATTAGTTGAAATTGACACATTTCATGACAATATATGTCCTTATGTGTCCTAGTACCCTAAGAGACCAATTTCAATTGTTTGAATGGTTCTAAAGGGGTTATAAGATATACTATGACCCCTTTCAATGCATTTCATGAAAACATATATCCTTTTGACTCCTAGGACCCCTGTATGTACCTAAGGGTCTTAGGATCGCTAAGGACATATGTCATTCGTTGGAATGGGTCAAAAGATGTCACAGGGTAACCTATGATACCTTTCAAATCATTTTGTCACAACAGGACCCCTAGGGACCTATTTCATTTGTTGGAATGGGTCAAAAGGGGTTGTAGGATAACCTATGACTCCTTTCGATGCATTTCATGACAACATATGTCCCTAGGGGTCATAAGAACCCTAGGGGCCTATTTCATTTGTTGGAATGGGTTGAAATGCATCATAAGATAATATATAACTCCTTTTGACACATTTAATGATAACATATGGCTTTAAGGGTCTTAAGACACCTACAAACCTATTCAATTTATTGCAATAGGTTGAAAGGGGTCATAAGATAACCTATGATCCCTTTTGACATATTTTATGACAACATATGTCCTTAGAGATCTTACAACCTTGAGGGAAGTATTTCCTCTATTGGAATGGTTCGAAAGGGATCATAGGATAACCTATGACCTCTTTCAATACATCTCATGAGAACATATGTCCCTAGGGGTCCCCAAACTCCTAGGGACCTATTAAATTTCTTGGATTGGTTTGAAAGGGGTCCTAGCTTATCCTATAACCTCTTTCAACTCATTTGATGATAGTATATGTCCATAGGAACAGACATATTTCATTTCTTGGAATGTGTCGAAAGGGTTTCTTGTATAACCTATGACCTCTTTTGATGCATTTTGTGAAAACATATGTTTGTAGGTGTCTTATGACCTCTACAAGCCTATTTCATTTGTTGCAATGGGTCAAAAGGGATTATAGGATAACCTAAGATCCCTTTCAATGCATTTCAAAATATTATATATCCCTAGGTGTCCTAAGGACCTATTTCATTTGTTCGAATGGGTCGAAAGGGGTTGTAGGATATACTATGACCCCTTTCGATGAATTTCATGATAACATATGTTCCTAGGGGTCCTAAGACCCTTAGAATGAAATTTCATTTATTGGAATGGGTGGAATGAAGTAATAGCATAACTTATGACCTTTTTGATGCATTCCATGACAACATATGTCTATAGGGGTCTTAAGACCCATATAGACCTATTTTATTTGTTGGAATGGGTGGAAAGGGGTCATAGGATAACCTATGACACCTTTCGATACATTTCATGACATTAATTGTCCCTAGGGGTCTTATTTTGTTTGTTGGAATGGGTCAAAAGAGGTCATAGGATAATCTATGTTGACCTCCTTCAATGCATTTTATCACAACATATGTCCGTAGGGGTTATACGACCCCTACGGACCTATTTTATCTGTTTGAATGGGTCAAAAGAGGTCATTGGATATAACATGACCCCTTTGAAGACTTTTGATGAAAATAGATGTCCTGAGGGGTTCTAAGACCCCTAGGCACCTATTTCATTTGTTTGTAATGGGTCGAAAGGGGTCATGGGATAACTTATGACCCCTTTCAACCCATTTCATTGTAACATATGTTGGTAGGGGTCCTAGGACTCCTACGGACCTATTTGATTTGTTTGAATGGGTTGAAAATGGTCTTAGGATATACTATGACCCCTTTCAATGCATTTCATGACAATATATGTCCTTAGGGATTTTAGGACCCATAGGAATCTATTTCATTTGTTGGAATGGGTGAATAGGGGTCATAGGTCATTCTATGATCCCATTCAATGTATTTCCTTACAACACACTCCTATGGGTCTTCAGATCCCTATGAACCTATTTCCTTTTTCAGAATGGTTTGAAAGGGGTCAAATGACTATGACCTCTTTCGATGGATTTAACGAAAACAAATGTCCCTAGGGTGTCTAAATATACTATAAACCTATTTAATTTTTTTGGAATGGGTCAAAATGGGTCATACAATAACATATGACCCCTTTCTATGCAATTTAGGACAATATATGTTCGTTGGGGTCCTCCAACCCCTAAGGACCAAATTCATTTGTTGGAATGGGTCAAAATTATCCTCACCCCTTTTGATGCATATCATAACAACATATGGCCCTATAGATCATAGTACCCCTAGGGACCTATTTTATATTTTGGAATGGGTCTTTTGATGCATTTCATGAAAACACATGTCCCTTGATGTCCTAGGGACCTATTTCATTTGTTTGAATGGGTCAAAAGGGGTCATAGGATATACTATGACCCCTTTCAATGAATTTTATCACAACATATGTCCCTAAGGGTCCCATGACCCCTAGAGGACATAGCATAAACTATGACCTCTTTCAATGAATTTCATGACAACATTTGTCTGTAAGGTTCTTAAGACACCTACAGATTTATTTCATTTGTTAGAATTGGTCAAAAGGGGTCATAGGAAAACCTATGCCCCTTTCCACACATCTCATGACAACATATGTCGCTAAGGGTTCTAGTGGTCCTATTTCATTTGTTTGAATGGGTCAAAATGGGTCAAAGGATAACCTATGACCCCTTTCAATGCATTTCATGACAACATATGTCTCTAGGGAACATAGCACCCCTAGAGACCTATTTCCTTTTTTAGAATGGTTTGAAAGGGGTCATAGGATAACCTATGATACCTTTTGATGCATCTAATGACAATGTATGTCCTTAGGGATCCTAGCACCTCTAGGGAACTATTTCTTTTGTTGGAATAGTTTGAAAGGGGTTATAGGATAACCTATAATTCTTTTCACTGCATTTCATGATAACATATGTCTGTAGGGTCCTATGACCCCTAAAAACCTATTTCCATTGTTTGAATGGGTCAAAAAGGGTCATTAGATAATTTATGACACCTTTTGACACATTTCGTGACAACATATGTAGCTAGGGGTCCTATTTCATTTGTTGAAATGGGTCAAAAGGGGTTATAGGATAATCTATGATACCTTTTGAAGCATCTAATGAAAACATATGTCCCTAGGGACCCTAGCACCCCTAGGGAACTATTTCTTTTGTTGGAATAGTTTGAAAGGAGTTATAGGATAACCTATAGTTCCTTTCAATGCATTTCATGATAGCATATGTCTGTAGGGGTCCTACGGCCCCTACAAACCTATTTCCATTGTTTGAATGAGTCGAAAGGGGTCATTAGATAATTTATGACACCTTTCGACACATTTCATGACAACATATGTTCTTAACACAGATAGGAACCCTAGGGTCCTATTTCATTTGTTAGAATGGGTTGAAAGGGGTCATAGAATAACCTTTGATCCCTTTCAACACATTTCATGGCAACATATGTCCCAAGAGATCCTAGGACTCATCGGAACCTATTTTATTTGTTCGAATGGTTCAAAAATGGTCATAGGATATACTATGACCACTTTTATTGTATTTCATTACAAAATATGTTTGTAGGGGTGCTAGGACCCCTAAGGACCAATTTGCTTTGTTGGAATGGGTCGAAAGGGGTCATAGTATAGCCTATGACCCCTTTCAAGTCATTTCATGACAAAATTTGTTTGTAGTGGTCGTCAAACCCCTAGGGACCTACTTCATTTGTTAGAATGGGTCGAAAGGGGTCAGATGATAACCTATGACACCTTTCGATGCATTTCATGACAACATATGTCCGTAGGGGTCCTAGGACCTGAACATACCTATTTCATTTATTCAAATGGGTCAAAAGGGGTCGTAGGATATACTATGACCCCTTTCGACCCAATTCATGACAACATATGTCATTGGCAGTTCTGCAACCCTTAGGGACCTATTTCATTTGATTGAATGTGTCAAAAGAGGTCATAGGATAACCTTTGGCTCTTTTTGACACATTTAATGACAACATATTTCATTTTTTGGAAAGGGTTGAAAAGGGTCATAGGATAACTTATGACCCCTTTCAATGCATTTGATGACAACATATGTCCTAGGGACCTATTTCATTTGTTTGAATGGGTTGAAAGGGGTCATAGGTTAACCTATGACCACTTTTGACATCTTTCATGACAAGATATGTTCCTAGGGGTCTTATGGACCTATTTCATTTGTTGGAAGGAATTGAAAGCTGTCATGTGAAAATCTATGACCCCTTTCAATGCATTTCATGATAACATCTGTTCTTAGGGGTCCTAGAGGCCTATTTCATTTTTTGAAAAGATTCAAAATGGGTCATAGGATAAACTGTGACCCCTTTTGACATATTCATGACAACATATGTACCTAGTAATCCCAGGACCTCTATGCACCTATTTCATTTATTGCAATAGGTTCGAAAGAGGTCATAGGACAACCTATGGTCCTTTTTTATCTATTTTAGGATAACATATATTTGTAGGGGTCCAAAGACTCTTACAAACCTATTTCATTTTTTTGGAATGGGTCAAAAGGATTCATAGGATAACTAATGACCCATTTTGATGCATTTCATGACAAGATATTTCCTTAAGGGTTCTAGGATAACAAGGTACATATTTCATTTGTTGGAGTGGATTGAAAGGTGTTATAGGATAACTTATAACCCCTTTCAATACTATTCATGACAACATATGTCCATAGAGGTCTAGGACCCCTAGGGACCTATTTCATTTGTTTGAATGGTTTGAAAGGGGTTGTAGGATATACTATGACTCATTTTGACACATTTCATGGCAAGGGCCTACAACCCTAGGGACCTTTTTCATTTGTTGGAATTGGTCAAAAGGGTTCATATGATAACCTATGACCCCTTTCAATGCATTTAAATACAACATATCTCTGTAGGGGTCCTAGGATCCCTATAGACCTATTTCATTTATTGGAATTGATCGAAGGTTTTCATAGGATAATCTATGATCCCTTTTGACACATTTCATCACAACATATGTTCCTAGGGGTCCTAGGGGTCCTATTTCATTCCTTGGAATGGGTTGAATGGGGTGATAGGATATCCTATTCAACCCCTCTCAATGCATTTCATGACAACATATGTCTCTAGGGATCCTAGCACCCTTGGGGACCTATTTCCTTTGTTGGAATGGTTCATAAGGGGTCATAAGATAACTTATGATTCCTTTTGATGCATTTCAATTTTCAACAATTTCTATTTAAAATAACTAATTTATATTAAAACTCACTCAAATCATAAAAAAGTTTAGGAAAAAGAAAAAAACTATATCTGATATCCATTCCTATATCCGATACCCTAAATGGAGTAGCACAAACAAACCCAAAATACAAATGCAAACATTACTCTTAGTTTTTTTTTAAATCCCATGTCTCAGGTTTTGGGTATTCGATCTCATATTAGATAGCCCATATTATATTGGATACCCAATATGATATTAGGTACCCGATAATGGATCAGATAACTGAAAAGGCTTGGCCCAACCTTTTTTCCTTGGTATCAGGACGGGTGGAAAATAGTCAAAGTGGATTTTGAAACACTTTTAGACATTTTCAAACTCCATTATTTTCACATCAACACTTTTTGACACACCATGATCCTGCACATACCCATTTCTTCCCTTTTATATTTCACTGCATATTTCCATTCCTTTCAATTTATATTAATATTCATATTTACCTACATAAAACCCTATCCTTTTGGAGGGGAGGGAGAAGTAAGTCAAAGCAATTCACTAGTTTTATATATGTCACAAATTGACACTTTATGTTGTGTTAATTTGGCATACATTAGGAGTTAAATCTTATTTTTCACCCTTGATCTTTGCATATGGTAGTGAGTTAATATGCCTCCTATATAGATAGAAGCTAAAGTTCATGAGATTACCTTCCAACTACATAAGGATGATTTCAAACTTTCCTATTTATTCAATTCAATAGTAGTAGTACCTTAAAAAAATGTATTGAACATCTTATGCATTTAGTTCTCTAGTAATTTTATTTAAAATAATAGTTCTAATGTTCTATTTTTACATCTCAATAATCTATAATAGAGACAAAGTAATGCTAAAGTCATTTGAAGTCTTGCCAAGTTGCTTTAACATTGAGGAAAACTTATTTTGATATGGAGGAAAATGTTAAAACTCCAAGTTTATGAATAAGTATAGTATGTTGTAAAGTGTCAACCATTTATGTATGGTGGTGGAGTCAAATATTAACTTCTATTTGTATTACTTTTACTCGTAGTTTTTTATGTTGGTCATATTTAGGGACAATGTGGAAACCACATAAATTTTTCTATTATAAAATGAAGTCAAATTGAGTATTACTCTATCAATGATGAATATTCAAGAGTAGTTAGGTCAATACTAGTTAAGAGTATATTACTAGTATTATTGTAGTCGTAATGAATAATAGAGAAGAGTATTATGATAATGTCTTCAAGGATTTTTTATAATAAAAAAATTGGGGGGGAGAGGGGGACAAGATTATACAACTTAGATCGTGTAGTCATGTTTTAAGAACACTTTTGAACATTATATTACTATGTAAATTCATGATATGATGCATAATATATTTCCACATGGTTTATTCCTAGTATATATTTACAAGGCTTTAACTCTATGTATTTATTATAGATTGTTTCCTTTAAACATAATCTTGCACTAAATTTGTGAAATATTTATAGGTACTATTAATTGCTTTATCATTTTATTGTTAAGTTGTAGTTTAAATGATTAGTTTTAATAAGATAATCAATCTATAAGAAAGATGGTCCATTTAGATAGAGCTTTAAATCTTAAAATTTAAAAATGAATAGTTGTTATCAAATTAATAATGTCAACATTTAGAAAGGATAGATTATAGATAAAGAGTTAGAAGGCTTTAAAGTTATAATAGTTAGATGCCATGTTATATTTAAAGATATATCTATGAATCAAATATGCTTATAAGTCCTTCAAACAGAAAACTAATGTTCTCATAGCCCACCAAATATTAGTTTATGTGGCAGAAACAAAACTTTAGAAACTAAAATATTTAAATTTATATTTTTAAATTCAATTATAACAAAATAATTTCTCATTTCCCATTTGCGAGAGACCAATTTCTGGATATTACGTATTTATTGAAATTTTTAAAAAGCATAGAAAATATAAGAGATAAAAATGTATTTAATATATCTTGGACAGAGATTCCGAAGAAAAGAATTCAAAAATAAAAACTAATAAAAACTTGTTTTGATCGCCCTATTTTCACCTTCTTTCTAGAGATGAACGAAGGTTTTCAACAAATTAAGGTTGCAATTCCACTGGTTTTGTCCGTTGTAGATGCTCTTTCACTTTGGTACCTACTATCCGATCTCTGCTTATGAAATAATGAGCACCCCTTCCACGCAGAGCTTGTCATCTTTGCTTAAATCTAGTTGACTTGAGTCTTGTTTAGCAAATTTCATCAAGTTTTGCGGCTAAATTTGATGGATTACGTGAACCATATGAGGATTGCGTTTTTTTCGTTTGGTATACTTCTGACAGCAAATCTTACCAAATTCTCTCGACACAACGCATTGTATAGCCCTACATTATAATGCCAACTGCCAAGAGAGATTTTTCCTCTGCAGTGTTTGACATGATGAGTAGATCTTTTAGAGTCCACAGTCGTATCAGTCGAAGATTCAGAGTTTTGATGTATGCTTATAGTATGCGTTCTGTTGTTGATTCATACATTCTGTAATCTGGTCGAGACTTCTTTACATTGAGTGCATGATTTGCTTGGTGGAATTTGCGGAGTGGGATAGGGTTAGGGTTATACCCAAGTATACGCATTGCTTCCATGTGGACTGCCTTGATAGGCAGTTTGTTTCGCAATCTCGGTGGCTTATTTGCAGGTGCCATATGCTAGGGTGCGGATTGGTCTGTAAATTATTAAGGCTGTAAATATTGTAGGTTTGGGTATATTGTTCGGATGTAATTTGGGTGAAGGAGGGTTTCAGGTGAAATTTATGGGATCTAGTAAATTGGATCCAAATGGAATACACGTGCTGATAATTCAGTATGGATACATAGGGTGAATTATCAGAGGTGTGTATTTTTTAGATTGCAAAAACTATGCAAAATTTTGGTTTTTTTCAAACATTTCTGCAATCAATTAAATTGGATCCATTTTGAATACACAGGCCGATAATCCACTATGGATGGACAGGTTGAATTGTTAGAGGGATGTAGGTTTTAGATTGTAATGTGCAGAATTTGTAATATTTATTCTGCACAAAGATCTCTGCAATCCCAGAAAATTGCATCTGATTTTTATACACAGGATAAAACTTGCTCTGCTCTCAATGGACATGAAACCTTTTGCTGGGTTAGTCTTGTGGCAAATGCTCACATTACAAATACTTGGTCTCCATTTCTACCTTACAAAGTGAAGGCTCCAGAAATCTGATATTCTACACGGACAGGACCGTGGACAGTCTGGATCCCTATTCTGTTATAAATTAATATAAGAATTTCTTCCTAGTAGAAGAAATAGCTTACATAAATTCTATTTTCCATTTATTAAAAAGTGTGTACAGTATAAGTTTCTAGAGGACCAGAGTCATGGATTAATCAAAACACTATATACATAGAACTTCTATACTTATGCTATTGAATGAATTAACAATGGCTATTTTCCTCTGTTTTGGAGGCTACTATTTGGAGAGTACAAACATAAAATTTCTTAGTCACACATCTACGACACAAGAGGTCACACTGGTTAGAAGACACAGTTCAACATCTGCGTAATATTAATTTCAACAACAAACTTTGTATTTCTACAAAGACTACCATTATATCACAGAAATTTTATTATTCCAGAGAATATATGGTAGCTAATCAGATTTTTGCATTATATGACAGAAATGTTGTTACTGACTTCATGCTTGTGCTGACGATTAGTGCTAATCAGCACTGTTCATGCACATAGTCTTGTCCGTAACTCTTTTACAAATAATATAATTTTTTCAAGCCACATTCCCGGTTTTTATAATTACCTCTTTTTTAAGTTTCACCCCTTGACAAGGCAGGGACTCCAGAGGCCTTGTTAATATTAGTTACAATACTAAAAGAATACATCTATATATATCTATTTCATATAGAAAAAAATCATTGAAATATTTATGTGAAAGTTTTGTGCTTATATTATTTTATTGTCTTTAAATTCTACGTTGATATTAAAATATATAAAATATTTCTAAAATATTATCATCTTGATCTCATTATTAACTTGACATAATACTCAATAATTTACAATATATTAAGATAGATTACTGAATGACATTGAGTGGAATAATAAGAATGAATGATGTGAAGTGACATCATAATTATTCAATAGTTCAACACTCCCAAATTATTTCAATGAAGGCTTAGCTGGAGGATGGTGTTAAAATATACATTTTGCAAGCATGTGAATCAACTGTCGATGTTAGACTGCCCTGCATTGTTCCTTCAAGATTTTGATGCTGAAAGAATAAAAAGGCATAAAGTTAGATTAAATTGGAGATCAAATCGGCTTAGTTTGAAGTCTAAACATACAATAGTACATATTCTATCATAATAAATGTTTGCAAATATATCTGAAAGTGGATAAAAGTATTCTTACATTCCATAAGTCTCTAACTTCAACAACACTCGTCTCAGGAAGACCAATGTCTTTCCATTTAGCAGTTATAGAAGCTTTTTCTGAACTTCTATTCCATAAAATAAAAGTATATCTCCCCTTTGATAATGGTCCTGCCCATACCTATATATATATATATATAATAAATAAAATGTAAGATTTCTAAAAAAACATTAAATTTTGAGTTTGATATACTTTTTTTTAATGATTCAATACCTCAAGATCTCCTTTCTTGCTCACTTTCCTTCCTTGCACTCCTAATGAATCTAGAGAAAAGCTCAATAGTAAAAAATATCAACATAGAAATAAGTTTGTAAAAAGGATTCATTCAAAATAATATTCAAAAGCATTTTGATCCCCACCTTGATTGACTTGAATGACCTCCTCATTAGTTATAATCTCTATAGTTTCAGAATTCATATTCCTTATGTCACAACCAAGAAGCAAGGGTGCCTACAGATAAGAGTACAATTGAAATGACCATATAAATAAAACATTCAACACATACCAAAACTTATATAGTGTCATTTGCACGTAATTCACCTTCATTATAGCCCATATACTAAAGTGAGATCGATATTCCTCTGTGCTCATTTTTCCATTCCCAACCTCTAACATGTCAGGATCTGATTCATCAATTTAAGAACACGTATCAATATAAAAAAAATTAAATGTTATAAATTATTTTACATTTTCCTAAAGACGCTAGAAATTTGAACATACCATTCCATCCACCAGGGCCTGCATAAGCAGCCCACTTATTATTCTGGTCAGCTGTAGATGTCATTCTGAATTATGAAACTTCAGCAGTAAGAATTATTTTGCCATTGGAAACTATATATATATATATGTAACGGCTTTGTCTTCTCTGCAATCAAATCGATAGCAATGAAGTGTCATGTATGTTTAATACCTGTCCCAGTCGTCATGTACATCTCCTGTTGTTCTCCAACTATTTGCAATCTTAGAACCCCAAGTTGCAGGGTCTTCTTGGCCCCTAATTTTTTGTACCCATTGTGAAACAAAACCCATGAATACCCTGATATTGTCAATACAAAAGACATTCAAACATACATCCTTATATGATTAAAGAAATTGTTCTTACCATTCACACAATGAATAGAAAATAGAGCGGCCTGTCTTGATGAGTGCTTCACTCATTTTTGTATACCTGACATTTTCAAACATCTTTTACAGCTGTGAATATCAAACAAAAAACTTATAGATACATGAACTAGTGTGGAGATCATTTACCTCTGTTTAGTATCTACTCCCTCATTGTGACAATTGTCATATTTCAAATAGTCTATTTCCTGTTTTTTCACATTCAATGTTTTTTACTTAGTATTAAAAAAACAGATCATGGTAAGATTTTCCTGAAGCAATATTCAACATTTAGAATGCATCAATGTATAAGTTGTGATATATGAATGCAATCTCATTAGTACATCATAGAAACTAAATTGCCATTCTTTTAATCCTCATACTTATAAGAGATAATTCTAATGACAACGTTATACCCATGAAGCAAAAGTTTTGGCATCTTGCTCTTCATATCCAAGGGAGCCTGGTTGGGTTTTGGCACATGTCAATGATCTGAGAAATCAAGAAAAATATATGTATAATAAGTTGCTGACCCATTGATGATCACATCTAATCTCTTTTTCAAAATATTCGAATGTTATATAATTGTTAACATAGATCTATTAGGTTAATATGCATCTGTTAATTGCTCACCCTGCATCTGAATATATTCCAATCATAAGTCCCTTGGAATGAACATAGTCTGCCAATGCCTTTATGCCAGATGGAAATGTAGTAGAGTTGGCAACAAGATTACCCTGATCAGATGGAATCGTTTCAGTTTCATTACATCAAAAAGTTCAAATGTAATTCAAGTAATTTTCAATTCTTAAGTATGCACCTGAGAATCTCTGTCCAGGTTGGCCCAGCGGTCATCTTTATTGACACAATCAGATTAACATTAGTAATAGCTAATTGGTCAAGACGTACATACAGATAAGTAAGAGAAGTTGTTTATCTGACCTATATTCACATACACGTATCCCAGCTTGGATAATCCAGTGGATACAATTGCATCAGCTGCATAATACACATATCAATGCAATTAGCTCTTTAAAAATCAGTAAAGTAGTAATCACTAATCAGTACAAAATTTAAGAAATATCAGGAAACATATAAATTTTAAGAAAATACACAGATCAAAATTATCATTTCTTTTAAAATCAATGATAAATTAAAAACATCATGGTAACAATAAGAGAAATTAAAAATTATTGTGCAAAGACTAAGATGATCGAGATCTTCTCCACCCCTGCTACTGCATTAGCTATCTCACACTGTTTTGTACTCTAAGAGTTCACCGCATATAAACTCTAACAATGTAACTTTTAACCATTCCTTTAATTTTTGATTATATGTATTATCATTTTGTAGTTCATAATCTAGACATTTACACAAAAGGACATAATAATATAGAACACTGTAATCCGCTACCAACAACATTAGTTGAAATGGAGAAATTATTATAACATTCATAGTATACTACCATTATTCCATTTTCTCATGGTAAAAGAAATTTAAAACAAAGAAATACAAATAAGTTATTTCTAAACGATTAGAGAAACTTCTTACCAAATTCTTCAAGGTTAACTGATCAATGAAGTATAATTGTTTCGTTATTTAGAAGACTTGGTTCATAAAAACTTGTCAAACCATCTTATACAAAGCTTGGATTATTACAAACAAAACAAGAAAACTGAAACATAACAAAATGTTTAATCAATGTTTATCACTGTAGGATAAAACAATACTTGTGGGATCCAATAATACAAGTAAAATCCCCCCCAAAAATAACACTCTAGTTAATAATCGGAGTATGAATAATACCCGTTTCACGAATAATCTGCTCATTTATCCCAACAGGGAAATGATTAAAGTTGTTCCACCTAAACAAAGAACAGAACAACAACAATCACTGTATCAGTATATGTGCACTAATAAATGAGAAATTTCAGTATTCCTAGTAAATTTATTCCGGGGCATTTCCAATTGAGAAACAATATATACCCCATCTGAGGCGTCTGACCGAGCCCATTGGATCCCGACTCTGCTCGACAGAACAAAATTGCAAAAAGCGAAACCCATATTATCTTCATGTTTTGCAGTGTCTCAACATAAAAAATAATCCAGGCCTACTTATAGCAAGCGAACTTCAATTATAGCTACCAAGAAAAGACTTTGAGGTTCATGTATAAAGCTGTTTTCCAGATGATTCCATTGTATGTAACTGTGTGTAGAAAAAAAGTCGTGTCATATATTCGTGAGGGAATCACTAAAGAGACATGGGCCATGTGACAAAACAAGGCTGTCAAGAAGACCTTGTAGATATCTAATGACCAACATTGTGCACATTTTTAGTGTCGGTGATTTCCTATAGAAGATAACTCCGAAATAATGGATACAAATAATATAGAATGATGCTGATAAATGAACCAATATGTGATGTAGAACCTTAGTATAAATGGGAAATGTGACAGTAATGAAACATAGATGATAATGACGTTTCAATTGTTTCTATTTTTTAAAATTGTGAAAACCATGGACTGATGTTGAAAACTCACACTGTGTGGTCCATTTAGTCTTGTTTTAGAATTCCATCAGACTGAAATACTGAAACAGCGAATATAAGGATGTTTGAAAATTTTATTATTTTTAATTTTGAGAGTCTATAGACTGCTGCTGGAAATCCGCTGGACCATTATATATATATATACATATATATATATATATATATATATATATATATATATATATATATATATATATACTTTTTATTTTATTCTTAGTAGGGAATAAGTTTGTGATGGTACCATAGTGTCATTTAAATAAAAAATTCTATCATCAAAACAAAAAGGACGAGACAATTTTTTTTAAAGTTAATTAATATATTCACTTTCTAATGTAGACTAATATTTTTATATTTTTTACGATATTTAGATTGATACAAATATAGAAAATGTTCACTTTATATTAAATTTTTATGATCATTTACTCAATTTAATTGTCTTTCATTTGATATTTTAAGAAAAATATTATTACTATAAAAATATTAATTTACGAACAATTTTTAATATATATTTATATTTTTAATCAATTTGATAATACACATTAAATATAATAATAATTTTTTGAAATAATTTAATACAAGTGATTTTTCCTGTTATTGTTTTATTTTAGCATTTCTTATTATATAAATTCTTAATGACCTAATTATTATTAATAAACATATTAGTAAATAAAAATAAAATAACATAATAAAATGTATTTCATTAATAAAAATATATTTTCTTTCATATAATGAGTTCTAGAAATAGAGAAATGGAGGATTGATGGTAATTGAGAAATTGGACACTTTAGTTCTCTAGAATGTTGTAAACATCCTACCGTCCAAACCTAACATTTTCAATCTAATAGTTACCTAGAAAAGACTTTGGAATTCATGGATAAAGCTGTTTTGAGATGGTTCGAGAACGGATAAAGGCATTTCATATATTGGGCATGGAATCAGTAATGGGACATGGGCAGGTTCACAAAAGAAGGCTGTGAAGAAGACCTTGTAAATATCTAATGGCCAAAATCGTATAGAAAACTCCAAAATAATGGGTCCAATGTGTTTTGAAATGGTGCTAATAATTGAAACATTGGAGATAGTGATGTTTGTATAGTTTATAGCTTTTTCTAAAGTTGAAAACCCATCGACTACTAATTCTTGTTTTAGACCTCTATCAGATCTGAAATTGTAAATATAACGATGCTTGAAATTTTTATTAGTTTTTTATTCTTTTTAATGTTGAGAGTTTATAGACTGATGTTGAAAATCTCTTGGACAATTTTATATTTATGATTTCTTTTTGTTTTATTCTTGATAGACAATAGCTTTGTGATGGCACCATTGTGTAATAAACATTTGAGTCTCTTCAGTATATATAAATAATATTAATGAGTCATTTATTTTAAAAGTAAAATTATGTCATCAAACCAACAAGAGTAAGACTATTATTATTTTGAGCTTAATTAATATGAGAATTTTAATTTTGATTTAGACTATTATTTCAATGTTTTGTTATGATTTTATGTTAATATAAGTATAGGAAATGTTTTTAACTGTGTCCTATGAATTTTTAACTGTTTCATATATGAATTTTTTTATTATTATCTAAATCTAATCAAATAATTTACACAAGTTAATTGGGAGGAGGACATATTTTTCAACTTGTCTATTTTTGAATTTTGGAAGAAGAATTTGTGACATGGGCAATAAAGATAAAAGAGAAAGTAAATTTGCACAAAGAAGAAATCACAAACAAGAAGATGAAAATCGTCAAAAAAGTTTAGTAGGATACTATAGGAGGAAAGGTACACATGTGCAATATTTTTCCTAATGCATATTTAACATATAGTGTACAATCGTATTCTAGACTTTTAGTATGTATATAGTTAGGATTAGGGTTTATACAATTAAGAATATGGTAAATATTAACTTAGGATTAAGTCATTAACTTAATATTAAGGGTTAACTATATTATGAATATATAGGATTAGGTTTTATTGAATTATGAATATTTAGGATTAGGTTTTGTTAAATTATGAATATTTAGGATTAAGTTTTAATAAATTATGAATATTTAGGATTAGGGTTCATTACATAATTGTTTTTAAATTATGAATATTTTGAATTACGGTTCATTTTAATTATGGTATTTTAAATTATGAATTTTTTTAGGGTGTAGTCAACCAAGACAGCCTACTGAGGTTGGAGAAGGTTCATACTAAGTTCAAATAGGTATGTATCAATGCTTATTTTGCAAGTACAATCTATCTCTAGATTTCTAGGTCTAGGCAAACTTTATATCTTTGATTTTTAATTTTAGAGACAAATCCCCTTACAAACTTGCTTGATTTTATTTGTTATATCATGCATGTGTAGTAGATTGTTGGACATGAGGAAATTGAATATGAAGCAATGGATATCAAAGAAGGATCATTTGAAGGTTAGATAAAATTATATTTAATAGTTCACTTTTTATGTATATACACATATGTCCCCTAAAAAGAAGTTGTATCTTAAGTCTTTATTTTACTTTTTCATGTGGCTTGATATCAAACAACAAATGTTAATGTTAATCTAGCTCAAAGATTGAAGAGAAAAATTAATCATAGAAACATATATCATTTAATACAAATGGATGTAGAAAAATTGAGAGAATATGCTAATCAACCTACACATACTACGAAACAAAAATGAATAAAAAGTTTAAAGAAATAATTGTATAATTTGAGAGTCTTGATACAGTGGAGAACACTCAACTATTATCAAATTCCCTTCTTAAAGATGAATTAAGAGATTCATTGAAACTATTGCATATAGATACAAGTATAAAAAAGATGAAGACTTCTAAACTACAAAAATATATTGTTGAAAGTGTTAAGGAAGGGTTACATTCCATTGGAAAAAGAACTAGATCTTTACATAAACTCGGTGCTAAGCATGGCCTCATTAGCTAATGGGCTTAATATAGGGGAAATAATAGGAGCCATCTCTTCTAAAATCAACTTGTGTATCCATGGTGGATGACCTGACTTCCTATCCACTAGTCTACCATGCCCCTATCTTAAATGTGATGGTAAATCAATGTACTTCACTACTCTACCTAAGTGAACCTTAGCATAAAGCTATTGTGCAAGATGGAGTGGAATTTGGTCATTATTTGGATAATGACCATAAGCGGCAAGGAAGTGTGGGTATATAAGTTCATCCATCTATGGATTTGTACACTTAAGGGGACAATATCCCTTCACATACTTTTGTAGAACATAATATGGGAAAAATCCCCTCTTTAGTGTCTCTTTGGGCTCTAAGCCCTGTACCTACTATAGTGAAAGACCTAAAGAGACCTCTCATCTCTTACTATCAAGGACAATATGTATAGTACGTGTAAAATATGGAGCACTATCATGAATCTCATCTCTAATATATGTGAGTCTATGTAAGATGCTCTAACATGTACTACTATATACACTAGAGCATGTCCCACTAGCCAAGGATTCATGAAGTTTCTAAATCTCTTGGGTAGTGGGATCATAGAGCATGTCGGGTGGGATAGTCTATTGATTTGGGGGAATAGGCCATTGTTGCAGGGGGACAGGCTGCTACTACTCCAGAGGGATAAGAGATTGCTTCTCAGGGAGATGCGAGGCTACTGCTCAGGGGATATAGGAGGCAACTGGTCTACCATGTGGATGTCAATGCATGTAGTATACACATGTATATAATGTGTAAGCCTAAAATAATAATAAAAATATGACATTTATTAAAATTAAAATTTATTGTACAATGACATTGATGCAACTAGAATTTTGTAAACATGAAATTAAACATATAATACGTGCAAACATGAAATGAACATAACATACATACTACATGTGTGTTTTACATCCTAAATTAAAATATGACATTTAATAAACTTAAAATTTATCGGGCAATCACATTTATGAAACTAGAATTTCAAAAAGATGAAATTAAATAATATTTGTAAATATGAAATGAACATATGTTATGTACATGTACATAGAATTTCTCAAACATGAAACAAACATAACATACATGTGTACATAATGATCTTGAACAATAAGAGGGATGAATTAATATGGGAGGATAATTCTAATGGTTGCTACTTGGTGGGATCGGGATATAATTCCCTTTGGAGCCTGAAAGAGAAACCTCAATGGGCTAAGGCTTGGTTGCCTAGCCTTACACCTAAGATTAATATATTCTTCTAGTTGATGTTACAAGATACAATTCTCACTTTAGATGATCTGGAAAAGAAATATCAGTATATCCCAAACAAATGTATTCTCTATAAGCATCATTTGGAGTTAGTTAATCATATTTTTATTAATTCTCCATACTCCATGGAGGTTTGAGATTTGCTCACAAAGAAATATGGGGTTACTTGGTACAAGCTAGATAATATTTTGGAGTACTTCTATCGATGGGATAGTATATATAAAGGAACAAATTTGCATGCTATAAGCTCCTAGACTTTGCCTCACTTTTGCTCAAGATTTTGGAAGGAGAGAAATAATCAAATCTTTAGAGACAGGGGGAACCTACTTATGTGCTTGTGAACAAAATCAATAGCAATATGAATGAAAACTTATAGATAAGAAAGGGGGGAGATATTTAAGATGGAGATAGGAATAAGGAAAAGGAAAAGGATAGGAGGACAAAAACATAGGAGGTGAAGTGGAAACTCCCACCTGAGGGTTGGCATAAAGCCAACTTTGATGGAGCAGCTAAAGGGAATCCTGGTCTTTCTAGATGTTGATGAATAATTAGAAAATGTCATGGTGGAGGAGCTGTTTCTCTCTCCTACCCCTTGGGAATCCAAACAAATCATTATGTTGAAGCTAGTGTTGCTCTACACACTGTTCAATTAGCCCTAGATGTGGGAGTCAAAAAATTATGGTTGGAGGCAGACTCAAATAATATTATCAAATGTATTATAGGGAGTCTTCATCGTGCCTAGAAAATTGCCATGAGTATAGGGAGGCTAACTCGGTGGCTGATTGGTTTGCCAATGAAGTAATTAAAAAAGAAACGATGATGATATGGAATACCAATGGGAATATTTTGGTAGATGCAAAAATCCTTACCGATCAAGATAGGATCTAGGGAGTTACGGGTGTAATCCTAAGTTAATTATGGAAATTAATATTAGTATGGGTGAAAGCCACTGCAATTATGGTAAATACGGATGGAACATGTGGGTGACATTTATTGTGTCAAATCAACATGCTTTGTGGGTTGTCTATTTCCTTTACCACTTTTATGGTATCAAAAGAAAACGTGGTGAAAGAGAAAGTGGTTTAAAACATAGTATCTAGTGGATTGATAAAGGGAAACAAAGGATGGCATTTATGAAAATTATAAATGTTCAAGCTATAGAGACAGTGGGTGAAAGGAGTAGGAAAGAACTAATAGGTGAGGTAGACAAATGGAAACAAAGAACAAAAGTCTTGGAGAAGCTTGAAAAGAGTGGGATTGCAAATTATATCACCAAGCGTCATGGATATGACCCAATGATAACCAACCTTATGGTAAATTCATGGAAGGATGGTAGGGTCAAAGTGGATGGGGTGTCATATCAAATTACTATGGAAGTTATTGCTCATGTCACTAAAATTCTAAATGTGGGGTTAAAATTCTATAGAGAGAAAAGGGTGTCTACAAATGCAGTTAAGGACTTTGCCAAGAATATAGAAGAGAAAAAAGAACTGGTGAAATGTGAGACCTACTATGAGATGGATTCAATTAAAAAGCTCTAGAGGTATGTGTTGAGGGCCATTATTGAATATATATCTCTAGACACTAGATTTGATAGGTTTAGAACCCATCACTTTGTTTTACTTAATCATTTTCATTATGGGGTTAAGGTTTCCTTTCCATTTTATTTGTATTCTTCTATGCACAAGAGAATTTTTGGGCACAAGACAAAACCTACCCCCAACATGGCCTTGCATAAGAGTTTACTACTCTTGATATATGAGCATTTTAAGGCTCAATCTAGGAGTAAAACCTTGGCTCATGTTGGGGCTACCTCTGAGGACACAAGGAGTTCTCACTTCTCCTCAAATTCAAAAGAGGTTTAGAGTATAAGCTTGGAGGAGGAGGAAGCTTATCATTCATCTAGAAAGAAGGCAAGGGGTAAAGATAAGGATATGCCTACTCCATCTAAGGTTCCATGTAGGAATCCCAAGGGCCTTGGGCCCAAAATTGTTGGTCAAGGAGAAGAGGAATATAATGAAGAAGATGAAGACATGAACACATATGAGTAGAATAAGTGTGAAGAAGATGAACATAGGGAGGAGCTAGTTGAAAACCCTAGAAAGAAATAGAGGAGGATGAAAGAGGAGGGCATGCCCTTAGAGGGGACAACTATTTCTAGTTTGGAGATTTCAGTGCTTCCACCCTCTCCAAGTGCCGCACAGGAGCATGAAAGGGAGAAAATAGAGGAAGGAAGTGGTGAGGTAGTTATAAAAGATAGGCATCTAACTTGGAAATTTTTTAATGCCATAACAAGTCAAAGATGAGGATTGTGAGAGAAGTCATGAATCCACAAATCCTAGAAGAAAAAGTGGGAAAGGTCCAGATGGAGGATCTTATTGATCCAACATTGGTGGCCATAACTGATAACGCGAGGGAAGTGGGAATGAACCTACTTAACAATGCAAGAAATAACATGATAGATAATTTTAGATCAATTAAATGATTTTTTCATGAACTAGAGGAGATAGAAGAAAGAATGAGACAGCTAGAAAGCCAGGGGAAGAAATTTGAGGGAGGGAATGCGATAGATCAGAGGGATGCTATCAAGTTGGTTGAAAAAAGCATGAAAATTTTGGAGACTTACAACCATAACATGGCTCGATCAAACTCGCTTGAAGAAATAGGAGCAAATGGCTGAGGAGTCTTAGAGATCCTATGAAGTAGCAAAAATAATGCAAGACCTTGAAAGGAAGGTAGAGGAGTAAGTTGAGGACTATCAATATCTGTCTTTTGGCTTTTTGGTTTCTGTAGGTTTTTTGCTTGGCTTTTTTTTTGTCTTTTGATCTAGCCTTTTGGTTGGTTGTAGTTCTGTTTATGGGCTTTTTTTGTTTTATTTACAACCTTATGATATGTAACAACTTTTGGGTTTTAGGATCCTTGAAAACCTATTTTTCTTATCAATAACATACAAGTGTAGATGTGTGTTTTGCTTTCTAAAAGTTTCAAATTTGAATGTTGTACGTGTTCATATATATGTTCACCCTAATATTTAAGCCTTATATTTACCCAATAAAACTCTAATAAAAGTCTAATCTAAACTCCATGAAAAGTGTAATCAAAACCCTAACCTTAAAAGTTTAATTATAGTCCAAATATAATTCTAATTAGGTAACCTAAGCACTCACTCTAGAAACCTAACCCTTATTTAATTCTTTGTCAATTTTTATATCATGTGTGCATGCAAAAACTTCATAAAATTGTTTCAAATAAGTCTATAGAGTCTAGATCACACTAGTGGAATACTTGACACATAACAAGGTTAAATATAGGACTAGATACACTATATAATTTAATAGGTATATTGTCATGATCATGGCTAAGGTTAGGGAAATAAGTAGGACTATGGTTAGGGTTAGAGTCAGTGTTAGGTTTAACGTTAATTTTAGGATTAGGATTGAAGTTAAAACATTACTGTTAGGTTAAGACTTATTATTAGGGTTATAGTTAGGTTTAAAGTTATAATTAGTAGTACGTATTGTTGTTGTTGCACGTGGCTCATAGCATAAATTAATTTGATTAGGGTTGGCATTCAAGGTTAATGTTATATCATGATTATGGTTTATATTATTGTTAGGGTTAATTTTAGAGTTAAGTATTAAAGATGGAGTCTAGGGTCACTATTATGTTTAATCATGGTAGTTTCATTAATTTAGGGTTAGGAAAATATTTAAGGCTAGGGTTAAGAATGTGTGTTCAGATATAATGTTCTATGTTAAGTAAGTTATTATGGTTAGAGTTAGGGTTAATGTTATAATTGTGTTTATAGTCATCATTAGTGTTTAATATTAGTGTGAGACTTATGTTAGCATTACAAGTAGAATTATGATGATTTAGGATTTAGTGTTAATTTTTGAGTAAGTTAATATAATTAGGGTTATGGGTTAGTATTAGGATTAAGGTTTATTTTATGGTTATAGTTATGGTTAGGCTTATAGTTAGGATTGTTGCTAGGATTTAGAGCTATATCATTAGAATCATGATCAATGTTAGGGATAATATAATGTTTAGGGATCTTTATGATTATGTTTAGGGTTAGTGTAAATAGATTAAAGATTTTATTTAGGATTTAGATTAGGGCTTTTTTAGGGTTAAGAAGTGATGATCACTATAAAAATTTATATATAGTCTTCAGATCATGGTTAGGTTTAGGGATAACTTTTGGGTTAATGATATAACTTTAGGTTTAAGGACATATTGAAGTTAGAGAAATAGTTATAATTATGGTTATGGTATAGCTTGCATGGCTAAGATTAAATAAGCATGGTTATTCTTATGATTTAGATTTTATGGTTATGGTTAGAGTCAAGATCAATTCTAGGATTTATATGATGTTTAGAGCTAAGGTTAGGATTAGATGTACATGAGGGTTAGCATTGTATTACATGAAATTTAGGGTTAGGATTGTGGCTATGTTTATCTTTTAGATTAGGTTTTAGTCAAGGTTAAATAAACTTAACAATAGGGTGAGGACCAAGGTAAATTTTATATTAGGGTTCATATCATGACCTATGGTTGGAACTAATGTTAGGGTTAGTTCATTGAAATTATTATTAGGGGTAAGGTGAAGATTTAAACACAACACACACACACACACACACACACACACACACACACACACACACACACACACGTGTGTGTGTGTGTGTGTGTGTGTGTGTGTGTGTGTGTGTGTGTGTGTGTGTGAACTTAAACTTTAATATATTACAAGTTCACATGTGTACATTAAAAATCTAAATGTATGTGTATATCCACAATATGAATGTATACATACATACATACATACATAAACATATTCATGGGCATGTATATAACATACATACATACATACATACATACATGCATACATACATACAGACATACATACATACATACATACATATAAACATATTGATGGACATGTATATATGTGCATGTGGGTATGTGTAGGATCATGGTGTTGTAAAGAGTGGCAATCTAAAAAACATGTAGTTCTGAAATGCCTCAAAGGATTTCAAAATCTATTCTGATTTATTTCCCACCCATCTTGATACCAAGCCAAAATATTAATACCTCTATAAGGCCTAGTATTTCTTTGGATACCAACCCTACATGGTCAACTTAAAAATGTCTTAAAAACATGTTTTTGGCCTATTCTTATGTTGTTTTTACTTCAATCATGTGTCTGATGACATTTTTCCAACCGAATTTGATGAAATGAAAAGAATTTCTTAATAATGTTCTTATCTTTCCATAAATGTAATGTCTATCAAACTACAAGTTCAGCAAGTAATTATTATTCATTTTCTAATGGAGTTACACAGGAAGTGCTTATTGACACATACATTGAAAAATAAATATAACTTACAAATGATATAACATTGTTGAAATCCAAAAGATGTGTCACATTATATACCTCTTCTACTATAAGGAATATAAAAGAAAAAAAAAAAATTCTAAAGTTTTGAATTAGTTAAGGTGGTGAAATACGAGATTTTTTGTATTTTAAAAATACTATAGGAGAAAATTCATAATTAATTATTTATTTAAAATAAAAGACACCAAAAATATGCATCACATATGCGCATGAGTTTACTTGTTATGTCTATAATCTTATTAAAAAATATTATCATTTGATTTTGATTAAGGTGGTTAGACATATGCCTACTTCATATTTTTGTCCTTTTACATTAAAATTAAAAATTTTGACCAATCATTTTTTCTTTCCTTAGATAAGGCCTAGTAGTTCAAAAACAAAATCCAAATTTCCTATAGATTCTTTTCTAACAACTTTTTGATTGAAAGTTCATAACAAGTTTAAAATTGCACGTCAAGTTGACATAACCCTGATTTGCTGATTTTTCATTACCACTTAAGGGCATAGTTTGGTTGACCATGATCCCACACATACCCATGCATGTGTGTGTGTGTGTGTGTGTGCGCGCGCGCGCGCGCGCGTGCGCGTGTGCATATGCATATATACATATGCATATGTGTGTGTGTGTGTATACACACACACACACACACACACACACACATATGCATATATACATGTACATGATATGTATATATATTTGGACTCACACACATATATATTTATGTATATATACATGTACATGTATATAAATATACATATACACATGGTATATATATATATATATATGCATATGTATACATGATATATACACATACATACATGACATATATGCATACATGCATGATATATATACATAAATATACATCATATATATACATACATACAAAAACCATATGTAAAATAAAACTAAAATCATATAAAATTTAACTAACATCATATAAAATGGGTTAGAAAACCAAAAAATCATACATTTTTCAAAGTCTGATAGTTCTGGATGCATCTATCTACGCTTTTGATAAAAAAAATGTAGCCCCATTGTTGAAAATGACATGTGGGGTCACAGTGACAATATTTGAGCTTTCCATTTTTGAAAAAAGGTTTTGATCAAAAATTTTATAACTAGTTTCTATAAAAACTAGCAAGCCTAAGGCCAAGGTTAATAAACCCCATCCAGGCTTGGTAGTTTTGATAGAAACTACATTGATAGTTTTAATCAAAACTATAAATGTATTTTCTATCGAAACTGCATGGCACAAAAATTTTCTATCGAAACTTGAAGAATTGTTTGTTTTGATAGAAACTAAATCTTTTTTATTGAAACTTAATAAAAGATTTTGTCAAAACTATGAAAAGAAAGATTGGTTGTTGTGCTATTTTGGAGGAATTTTTTCCTCCAAAAATGTATAACCCATTATTGTGGGTACACTTAGTGAAATAGAGATCTAAATGAGTAAAGCTAGTGCTAAACCTAATAGATCACTTTACTATTGCATTCTAACTATTGTAGTGTGCAGATTATATTTGGTGAAAATCGTCTAACAAGATCTCACTAACAATGTGCATGTAACCTTTGCAAGGTTGGCTACTAATAGAACTCACTTCGGTAGAGTCAAATTTTGGGTTGTCAATTCTTAGGTGGTTTTTCACTTAATAGTGTTTCCACATTAAATAATTGTCTCTAAATTATGTGGATGTCTATTGTGTTGTATTTTGATTTCATTTTGATTTTTATTGTTGCCACTCAATATAAGCGGAAAGTTTTCTCTATTGCTCAGTACATATGATTTAATAGTTTGTTTGATGATTAAGTTGATTTTTGGATATATTCACCAAGGTAGTGATACGAAATTTTAAAAACTTAAATTTGTGAAAAAGTGTTTTAAGGCCGATAGGATAACTAGTTATAATTTCTTCAACATCCCCCCACCCCCATCTCAATTATCTAATACTTAGACCTTTAACTAGTTGGAGATCTCGAGCACATATCTTGGAAAGTTAAAATCTATCCCAAGTTGGCCCTCTCTATTGTACTTAATTTGAGATTTGGCATATAAGGATGTCTTCCCTTTTTACTTTGAAATCATCATGAAACACAAATCCATCATCTAATATCTATCATTGAGGAGCATACAAATATTCAATAATTCTATAAGCATTCTAGTTGCACAAAAAAATTATCCATTGAAGATCAAGGATTCAAGCACTCAAGAAATTGGATTTTATGCAACGTCTTTAATAGAATTTCAAAAATTAAAAATCTCCCTTCATGCATTTGAGATCTTTTTTTGCATCTTCATTCATCTCTCCAAGATCTATATTTATTGCTAAGGTGAATATCAATCACATTCATCCACAAAGTTCTTGATTTTCTTTTCTAGGGTTTTGAAGTTGAGTCAAAGCTATGAAATAATTATACATGGTTACATTCTAATTTTGACAACATATTTATAGACTTATATTGCTTCAGCTTAGATCTTCTTTTACTACTTGACAACATTTCTATTTCAAATTCAATTTTAAGGCTAATTCCTAACTTGGGGTTTGATCGAGAAACCCCCAATTAATAGACAAAAAAATGTTTCCCTGTAGGCTACACATCTTGGAAAGAAAAAAAGATTTTAGATCTAGATACCCATTTCATCAAATATGAGATATCTAAAATTGGTTTTGTGATCATGAATAAAAGGACATATACATATTCATTCCCATACTAAAAAATCATCTTTGTCTTAGACTAGAAGATATTTCTTCCAATCCTAGAAATTCATCTTTGTCCTAGAGCTAAATGATTTTTGGGTTTTTTAGATTTGACAGTTTTAAATCAAAAAAATGAGTTTCAATAGTTTTCAATATCATATAATAGTGTATTTACATGTTTGTATTCTTCAAGGTGTATTTTCTTCTCTTTTCCATTTCACTACATATTTCCATTCTTTTAGATATATATATTTATATTGAATATCTACATACATAAAACCTTATCTTTGTGGAATTGATGGAGAAGTAATTCCAAGCAATTCACCATGTTTATATAGGTCACAAATTGACACTTTATCTTGTATTAATTTTTCCTACATTAGTGTTTAGATTTGATTAAAAGGATCATTTTGAGAGATTGTTGAAACTAGATTGAAAGTTGGAGATTGTTGAAGAAGATTGTTTGTTTCAATCATTGTTTTATCACTGATGTCAAACCTACTATTTGTTGGTAAGACAACTACTTATAAGATTCAAGTACCATCACTTAGTTGATTGATAAAGAGGATTTGATCAAAAGATGTAACAATAGCACCTAGAGGAAAGGTTGAGTTATGATTATGTAATGAAGTACAAAAATTGGTTAAGACAGTGATGACATGATGTATTGATAATCTACTTAAGGTTACAAAAATTGGTTACATTAAGAAAGATTGGAAGAACAAGTTACACAAAGTTTGTCTACCAAGCTTGATCAAGTGGATAGTAGGTGCCGAACAAAGTCAGTACAAGCCCAACAGAAAATTAGTTGGAGCTAAGTAAAAATTCATTCTATTGTATGCCAAGTAGAATAGTGGATGCCAAGTAAAGTTTAGTTGATATTGAGCACCAGTAAACTTTAGTTCATATCAAGGAATTTCACAAAGAATGTTGAGTAATGCAGTATGTTTCAAGCATCCAAAGGTTTATTATTCCTATCTATTGCATTATTTAAAAGATCATGGATTCGATGAATTTGAGTTGACAAGTTTGTTTTCTTAGATTGTGTGAACAAGGTGGAAGATAAGGTTGATGAGTTGGTGGCATAGCTTTCAAGGTAAATCATTTTTAGGCGAATTCAAAATGGATTCTAGGAGAAGTTTCTAAAAGAGATATGAGATATGGGGTAGATACATTGTATCCTACCTAATCCATTCAAACCCTAAATTGGACAATGGAGAATGAGCGACAAAAGATCTTAATTTCTTATTTACAAGGTTGTCATGTGTGAGAACCTAAGGGAGACAAGGAGTCAAGGGTTTTGCTTCATTAAGTGACCTAAGAGAAGAGTCTGCAATGGCATGTTAAGTAAGAAGGTTTAAGTAGATGAATGCTTCAATGGCAAAAAAACTATCAAAGCTGCAAAGTATAAAGGCCAAGTAGAATTGAGGACTAAATAGATATCTATAATTTGCAAATGAAGTTGTAAGTTATATCAGATCAAAGTCTTACTGTTACTCTCTAACAATTGTATCGGTCTAGAGTAAATCCTTTGGATTAAGGTTGACCTAACAATCATTTGTAAATCCTTTAACTGGGTGACATTCCAAATGAATTGTCTAAAATCCTCTAACAAGGCTCACTTCTAATAGGGTGATTGAAATCCTTTAACAAGGTCACATTTAACAGTTTGTATTTTAACCTTTAATAAGGTTGGCCTTTCACATGACATCACTTCAAAAGAGTGAAAAGAGTAGCATGTTACTAGTGGTTTTTCCCAAATTGGGTTTCCATGTAAATCATTGTGTCAAGTGTGTTGATGAATCTATTATTTTTCATGCTTTACATTTCTACAAGTTGATTTGACAGTAACCTACAAGTTTTAAGTGATCGCATAATCTTATGAATCCATGCATGAGTATAAATGTTTTATGGGTTCACTAAGCTGTGAAAAGTTTTATTGATACACCTGGACCTTGGATAACTCATTCACCCTCCTCCCCCCCTTGCCCCCCCAGTCATTCTAAAGTGTTCCATCAATTAGGAGGTGAATCTCAGTTTTCACTCTTGATCATTGCATAGGTCAATGGATTGATCCCCCTACCCCCCATATCTATAAATAAGATAATATTCTTGAGATTATCTTCCAACTACATAAGAATTATTTCAAGATTTTTATTTTATTTTATGCAATTTGGTAGTAGTACTACAAAAAATGTATTGAACATCTTATGAATTTATTTCTCTACTCATTTTATTTAACCTAATATTTCAAGTGTTCTAGTTTGACATCCTAATAATTTATAATAAGAGAGAAAAATATGCTAAAGTCATTTAAAGTCTTGTGAAGTTGCTCAACATTGATGAAGACTATTATTTTGATATGTAGGAGAATGTTATGACCTAGAGTTTATGAATAAGTAGAGTGTGTTGTAAAGTGTTGACCATTTATGTATGGTGGTAGAGTCAAATATTAACTTCTATTTGTGTAGATTTTAGTCATAGTTATTTATGCTAATCATATTTAGGGATAATGATCGAAACATTTTAAGTCAACTATAATAGAATGATTCTAGGAAAATGTATAATTTTATTATACTATTATATGAAATCAATTTGAGTGTTATTCCACCAATGATTAATATTCAAGAGTAATTTGGTCAATATTATTATTTTAACAATTAAAAAAGTTGAGTATATCACTAGTGTTAATGAATAATTAGCATGATGTATCATGATAGTGTCTTAAGTTTATGTTTGTTAAAGTGAAGGTTGAATGGTTCTTATGAATTACTATTTCTAGAATTATGACATTTGTCCAACTTGTACTTGCATATGTTTTTTTTCCAATTTACAAAATTTATCTTCAATTAATATTTTAAAACTTCAATTTCATATTTGTGTATAGTCATGTTTTAAGAACACTTTTGAACATTTTTTTACTATTTAAATTCATGATATTATACAAAAGATCATTCCACATGGTTTATTCTTAGTATATATTTAGAAGGCTTTTTCTTTATTATTTATTATTTTAAAAAAAAGTAATCTTGCACTAAATTTACAAAATATCTATAGTGTATTATTAATAGCTATAACATTGTGTTGTTAAGTTGGAGTGTAAATGCCCCATTTTAATAGGATAATCAATCTACCTTTAGTAATGGACCAAGTGAATTTCATATTATTGATTTTCCATCATATTTAATCAATACAAATGTAACAAAATGAAAAATCAAAAAGATCCATTTAGATAAAGCTTCCAATCTTAAAATTTAAAAATTAATAGTTATTTCCAGATTAACTATGCCAACAACTAGAGAGGAAAGATCATAGATAAAGAGTTAGAACCCTTTAAAATAATAAAGGGTGGATACCATGTCAAATTAAAGAAATATTCATGAATTTTTTCTTAATTAGATATTCTATTTGCTATATGTAATATACTATTGCAATCACTTACACATAACTAGTTATTAATTATATCTACTTGAATGAATGAAAATTTAGTATTTTTATTATTAATATAATGCTTTAATTTTTTCTAATGTTTATATGTCAAATCTTAATTTCTAAAATCTATATGTATATATGATATTTTTTTAATCTTAATCAAGGATTGATTAAATTATATCAAATAGCATCATTAGAATTCACTATTCTCTATTAATTTTTTAATCTGAAAATACCAATACTTATGACAATTCACTATTCTCCAGCTATTAATTTTTTTAACTTCAACTATTACAACTTATGACAAATACAAATAGATTACTAATCAATGATGTAAGTGACATCATAATTATTCAATAGTTTAACACTCCCAAATTATTTCAATGGATGGCTTAACTAGAGGATGGTGATAAAATATACATTTTGCAAGCATGTGAATCAACTATTGATGTTAGACTGCCTTGCATTGTTCCGTTGAGATTTGAATGCTGAAACAATAAGATAACCATAGTTAGATTCATCTGACTATTCAATAGTACATATTTTAGCATAATAAATGTATGTAATTATATTTGAAAGTGGATAAATGTATCCTTACATTCCACAAATCTCTAACTTCAGCGACGCTATTCTCAGGCAGACCAATGTCATTCCATTTAGCAGTTATAGAAGCTCTTTCAGAACTTCTATTCCATAAGATAACAGTATATCTTCCCCTTGATAATGGTCCTGCCCATACCTATATATATAGTAAAATAAATTATTTCTTCTAAATAATTTTTATTTTTTAAATTTAATAAATACTTTTAATGTTTCAATACCTCAAGATCTCCTTCCTTGCTCACTTTCTTTCCTTGCACTCCTAACAAATCTAGAGAAAGGTTTCGGTAGTAAAAAATAATCAACATAAAGATAGGACAACATTGTCAACAAAATTTATTAAAAAAATATATTTAAAAGTATTTTGACTCCCCACCTTGGTTGACTTGAATGACTTCCTCATTGGTTATAATCTCTATAGTTTCAGAACTCATATTCCTTATGTCGCAACCAAGAAGCAAGGGTGCCTATAGATAAGAGTACAATTGAAATGGCCATATAAATAATAAAATATTCAACACATACCCAAAATTTATATAGTCCCATTTCCATGTTATTCACCTTCATTAAAGCCCATATACTAAAGTGAGATCGATATTCCTCTGTGGTCATGTTTCCATTACCAACCTCTAACATGTCAGGATCTGATTCATCAATTCAAGAACACGTATCAATATAAAAAGAAATTAAATGTTGTAAATTATAGTTTTACATTATCCTAAAACCATTTCATATTTGAATATACCATTCCATCCACCAGGGCCTGCATAAGCAGCCCACTTATCATTCTTGTCAGCTGTAGATGTCATTCTGAAATTATGAAACTTCTGTAGTAAGAATTATATATAGAGAGGGAATTTGTCATCTCCGCAATCAAATCCATAGCAATGAAGTGTCATGTATGTTTAATACCTGTGCCAGTCGTCATGTATATCTCCTGTTGTTCTCCAACTATTTGCAATCTTAGGGCCCCAAGTTGCAGGGTCTTCTTCACCCCTAATTTATTTTACCCATTATAAAACAAAACCCATGAATATACTGATATTGTCAATAAGGAAATGCCCAGGCATACATTCTTATAGGATTAAAGAAATGCTTCTCACCATTCACACAATCAATAGAAAATAGAGCGTCCAGTCTTGTTGAGTGCTTCACTCATTGTTGTATACCTGATATTTTCAAGCATCTTTTACAGCCATGAATATCAAACAAAAACTTATAGATCCATGAACTAGTGTGGAGATTGTTTACCTCTGTTTAGTATCTACTCCCTCATTGTGACAATTGTCATATTTCAAATAGTCTATTCCCTGCTTTTTCACCATTCAATGGCTTTTACTTAGTATTTGAAAAAAATAAGGATTACGTTAAGATTTTGGTGAGTATTTAGAATGCATCTATGCATAAGTTATATGAAAAATAGTTTCGTTAGTATATCATAGAAATTAAATTGCAATTTTTAGAATCCTCATACTAATAAGAGATATAACTGCAATGACAGTAACGTTTTACCCATGAAGCAAAAGTCTTGGCATCTTGCTCTTCATACCCAAGAGAGCCTGGTTGGGTTTTGGCACATGTCAACGATCTGAGAAATCAAAATTATTTGTAGAATAAGTTGTTGACCTAATCGTGATCACATTTAATCTCCTCTTCCAAAACTTTACAATTTTATATAATTTTTAACATAGGTCTGTTAGGTTGATATGCATCTGTTCTATGCTCACCCTGCATCTGAATATATTCCAATCAGAAGTCCCTTGGAATGAACAAAGTCTGCCAATGCCTTTATGCCGGAAGGAAATGTAGTAGAGTTGGCAACAAGATTACCCTGGTCAGATGGAACAGTTTCAGTTTCATTACATCAAAAAAATACAAATGGAACTCTAGTAACATTCAGTTCTTAATTACGCACCTGAGAATCTCTGTCCAGGTTGGCCCAGCGGTCATCTTTATTGACACAATCAGATTAATATTAGTAATAGCTAATTGGTCAAGACGTACATAAAGATACGTAAGAGAAGTTGTTTATCTGACCTATATTCACATACACGTATCCCAGCTTGGATAATCCAGTGGATATAATTGCTTCAGCTGCGTAATACACATATCAATACAATTATCTCTGTAGAAATCAGTAGACTAAGAAGCACTGATCAGTATAAAATTTAAAATACATCATAAAACATATAATTTTTAGTAATGCACACAGATAAATATAATCATATCTTTCACAATGAAGGATAATCTACAAAGAGCATGGTCAAAATGAGATAAATTAAAAAGATTATGAAAAAATTAAGATGATCAAGATCTTCTCCTCCCCTGCTAGTGAATTAGCTATCCAACACTATGTTTATTCTCTAGAGTTTACTGCATATGAACTCGTAAGGAAGTAACTTTTATTCATCTCTTTAATTTTTTATTATAGGTTATGATTTTATAGTTCATAATCAAGACATTTACCAAAAAAAACCTTAAAACATACAGCACTGTAATCTGCTAGCACCAACATTAGTTTAAATGGCCAAGTTATTGTAAAATTCATACTATACTATTGTTACTCAGTTTTGTCATGGTAAAAGTAATTTAGACAAAAATAAATAAATAATTCTATTATTTCTAAATTATTACAGAAACTTCATGATCAAATTCACCAAGATTAACTCATCAATGAATTTAATTGCCCCAATGAATTATAATGGCCTCATTATTTAGAAGACTTCGGTACATTTAAAACTAATAAAACCATATCATACAAAGCTTGGAGTATAAGAAACAAAGCGAAAAACTGAAACTAAACGAGACATCAATACAAGTTTAATCAATGTTTATCACAATCGAATACAACAATTAATACAGATAGAATCCAAGAAGACAAGTAGAATCCAACCATAGCACCCTAGCTAAGGCTGGAAGTATGAATAATACCGGTTTCACGAATAATCTGCTCATGAATCCCAACAGGAAAATGATTGAAATTGTTCCACCTAAACGCAGAACGGAAAAACATAAATCATTGTACCAGTATAAATGCATTAATAAATTAAAAATTTCAGTATTCCTAAGGTTCAGTAAATTTAGTCCCGGGTATTTGCAACTGAGAAACAATATACCCCATCTGAGGCGTCTGACCGAGCCCATTGGATCCCGACTCTGCTCGATAGCACAAAATTGCAAAAAGTGAAACCCATACGATCTTCATGTTTCGCAGTGTCTCCACATTCAAAAATTCTAGGCCTAGTTATAGCAAGCGAATTTTAACTCCAGTTACGTAGCAAAGACTTTGGAATTCATGTATAAAGCTGTAACACTTTGGAATTCATGTAGAAAGCTGTTTTTTTGAGATGGTTCCAGAACAGATAAAGTCATTTTTTATATTCGGCATGGAATCGGTAGTGGGACATGGGTATTCGGCATCGAATCAGTAATGGGACATGGGCAAGTTCACAAAACAAGGCTGTAAACAAGACCTTGTAAATATCTTGGTCAACATCGTGCACATTTTAGGTGTCCATGTTTTTCTATAGAATGTAACTCCAAAATAATGGGTCCAATATGTTTTGAAGCCATATGTAATGTGGAATCTCACTATAAATAAGAAAAGTCAAAGTAATGGAACTTTGGAGATAGTGATGTTTGTATGGTTCATATTTTTTTATGTTGAAAACCATTGACTGATATTGAAAACCCATCGACTATTGAATCTTTGTTTTATCATTCTATCAGATCTGAAATTGTACATATAATATGTTTATTTTTTATTTCTTATTTTTTTAAATGTTGAGAGTCTATAGACTGATGTTGGAAATTCCTTGAAAGATTTAATATTTATGATTTCCTTTTATTTTACTGAATCTTGTTTGAGAATTCTATCAGATTTGGAATTGTATATATAATGATATGTTTATTTTTTATTTTTTATTTATTTTTAAATGTTGAGAGTCTATAGACTGATGTTGGAAATTCCTTAGAAAATTTAATATTTAATATTTCTTTTTATTTTATTGTGAATAGCTTTGTGATGGTACCACTATGAAAAATAAAAGATTTTTTCAACTATATATAAATAATAATTTTAACGAGTCATTTATATTAAATGTAAAATTTTGTCATCAAAACAAGAAGGATAAGACTATTGTTCTTTTAACATAATTAATATGACCATTTTCTTTTTAATTTGGACTACTATTTCAATGTTTTGTTATAATTTTAGGTTGATATAAGTATAGAAAATGGTCACAACTATGTGTCATATGATTTTTTTATTATCATTTAGTCATTTCAATGGCTTTCATTTGATGTTGTAAGAAAAATATTAATTGTGAATAAATATTTAGTTATGAATTATCTAATTTTTTTTATATTTATATAATCAATTTGATAATAAATATTAATATAAAAATGATTTTTAAAAAATTAATACAATTAATCTCCTCGTTATTTATAATAAAAGTAGTAATAACTTAAAAAATTATGATAATAAAATGTGTTTCTTTAATGTGAATATGTTTTCTTTCATATAATACGATATAGGGATAGAGACATGGAAGAGTGATGGTAAGTAAGTAATTGGACACATTAGTTCTCTTGATAAGTTTTAAATATTCTATTATCCAAACTTAATATTTTCAATATGATAATGCTCCATACTTGAATTAGATGGTGATGAATTAAATAATTTTTATCCACACTTACCTCTTAATAAAAATTGGGGAGGAGCTCTCTACACTAACTGGACAAATCTATAGAAAAATGTAGCTTTACCATTTTTACTCTAAGGAAAATAGAAAACATCTACAAGGGAGAGAAATTTCAAAATTATCTAATAGTATAATGTAAAAGTGTATAGAACACTAAAACATGCAAATCAAAGAGAGAATATAGATCGTTATGGATCTAGTGATCAAATTTTAATATCATAACAATAGGAGTAATACACCATTGTTTTTTAATATAAAAGCAGCCAAAACAAGGGGGCTGACCCTTTACAATAGTGGCAAAACTACCAGTAGACAACCAAATAGACCCCTTAACAATTTACATAGAAAATAGAAGTAGCATCATAACAGTAAATAAAATTACTAAAGTTCATGCACTTAACACTAATAGAGTTTAACAAATTAACAAAAGGCATGTGGGTGGTCAATGCATCGTACCAACCACAACCCATACCCAAGTTCAATGGAATAAAAAAAAAAACTATAAAAAAAAACAGAAAGAAACAACTAGTAGAGAACCCCAAAAAACACTAGGCATAAGAACAAAGGACCATAAAGGGGAAGGCCACTAACTGGCAACGTTCTTCTTTCCTTTCTCAGCCAAAAGAACTTTGGCCTAGTCCTCTACAAGGAAATTATAGAGTGGCTTTGAATATCCATTCCCAAGGCCCTCTTTCTCCTTCTCATGAGCCAGAAGTTGGATGGTGGTCATAGTCACATGGGTCACCTTCAGAGTGAACTTGGAGAAGAAGGTGAAGCCTTCCTCCAGTGCATTACACTGATCCTACAGTTCCAGGAAGTCTTTAGGATTTCCATACCATCATTCCTTATGGGGGAAGAAATAGTGTTGTGGGAAGCTTTTTCAGATTTGGGGTCTTTCGGGTTAGCATCAAATAATAGGGTGAAAGTGGCAGAAATATGGGTGGGGTATTGGGATGGGTCCTTAGTAGGGTTTCCTCCTCAAAATCCTAGGTGCCATCAACAATGTCATCCCACTTCTCCCCATCTTTGTTATCTGTATCATCCTTCAACTTTTCCTTACCATCCCCTAAAATCTTAGCACTCTCCTTCGAATTAGTATCTTCCTCCTCATCCTCCTATAAGTGTCTAGCCATTTGTTTGAATCTACCCTTGGTCTTGGAAAGCCTATCGGATCTTCTTTCATTCCCATGGATCTCTTCATACTAGTGAACAATTAATTAGTTTATGTGTCAAGATAATTCTATAGGAAATAGTTATTATATGAAAGAAGTGACAAAAGTTTTTTCATCGCTAATGCAATTTGTAAGGTCTATTGACTTAGCTAATTTATTCAACAAATGAAATGGGTTCAGTTATTTAAAATTTGACCCAATCAATATGACTTCATGAATATGGAGCCTAATCTATAAAAAAAAAAAACTAGGTTTTGAAAAACTTTAAAATAGTAATTTTTGGTTCATCAAAACCTAATTAGGTTATGAAGAACTTAAAGTTATAATTTTTGTATGAGCCAAACTCATTTCCAATGACCAAGATGTTAGAATAGAAACTTATCTGAGGCTGAGTTTTACATAGCCTGATCATGCTCCACCTTGTTTTGGAATTTCTCAAAATTTACATAAATTTAACAATGTCGCACAATCAAAGAGGTAACAATTTAATTATTTACTATTTTAGTTTGAAATTGAATTATAATAGGGATTATTTAAATTTATTTCAGTTTTAAAATTTATTTTTTTCTAGGTTCTCAAAATACCATGAGATAGGAAAATTGACAAGAATAACCTCATCCTGAGAAACCACAACAACAAAACCCTCAAATGTTGCACCATAAGAATAAGAAAACCCTCTAAACATCATCTAATAATAAGAAAAAACTCAAAATATTGCTCCACAACAAAAATCCTTTAATCCTTTGCCTCATGTAATATTACCATGAGAGGATCTGATATATTAGTTACCATAGAACTATAGGAATCTCTTATATCATGAATAGGATTGTAAAAGCACACACCTATGTCATCTTTTATAAAGAAATGAGATATCAAAATGTGACAGTTCAACATTAATGACAAAAAAAAGGTATTTGTGTTTAGAATTTGAAGATGATGTATGCTGATGAAATGTGTAGAATATGATGAATTTTATGCCTATAATTTTTATATTTTTTTGAGTAATAATTTATTCATTTTCTTTTATTTTGAAGTCCCTTTTTTAATTGTAAAAAATATTGGGTGTAGTTCCCATCAAACAAGTATATGCAAATCATCTTTTTTTTGTTTTGATTTGAAAATATCTTATAGATGACATATATAGCTAGGGAAAAAAAAAGAAATAATTATTTTTGATGTATATTTTCTTTTTTATAAGTAATCAAGCTCGACCTTATCAGAATCCAACAGTTTTTTTCTCCAATCAAAACTTCCCTATCAAATCTACACCTTCTTGAAAAAAATAATTACACATTCATGAAGAGAACTCTCTCCTCTAAAGATAAATATTATTTTTCAATTTTTTTTTAATATGATTTACAATTTTTTTTTCCTTTTTTGAGAGAGATTCTTTGCAAATGTTGAAATATTGACTTATAATATTTTGAAATTATAACATATTATAATTAATCAAAACACTGAAAATTTTATTTAATGAGGATATTGAATCTGAGATCTATAAAAGGGTATTTTTAGTTTTTGAAAAAAAAAAAAAGAGTTTTGATAGAGAAATGAGATTTGACCAAAATAGGTTTTGGTATCCTAAATGGTTATGCAGATTTGTGTTTTTACCCTTGAACTAATCAAAGTACCTCATGAGGTACTTTGATTAGAAGCTTCATTTAGTCATCACCAAAACCCTAAATTAAATGGCTAGTAGTAGTAGTACATATGTATTTGGAGAAGCTACTAAATGGGGAATGTATAGGGATAAATGTTGTACATTTTGTGTTGATCACTTACAATATGATGATATGAAAGAAGAATTGATAAGTAAAAATGATATGTATTCTCTTTTTAGCAAGCCTAAAACTAATATGGGGTAAAAGTACAAAGTTGTGTCACCTTTCAGCCTAACTTATCAAAATGATTGAATTTGAGTATTTCTATCCAAAAGTCAACATTTCTCAAACATATGATTCAAATTACTTCATTCTAGTTAAGTTATATATGGTCTCACACTTTTCCAATTGTAAATGTCTATTAAATGCAATTTTTATACTAGTTTTTATCCAATTACAAAAGAAATAATATTATTTCAGAAAATTGATGTTTCAATATCTCCTACTATTTTTTATGATTATTTTTAGTAAAAATAAAAAACACCATTTTATAAAGCTCAAAATCAAGAATATTCTCATATAGAGTTTATAATGTTTTAATTAGATATAGTATATTGCAATTAAAAAGTTATACAAGCACCTATTTTAACACTTGAAAAAATGTCAATTTTGAGAAAGAAAAAAATTATTAAATCATATCAAAAAATTAAAAAATTATATGGCATTCTAGAGGAGAGAGTCACCTTTCAGAATGTATAATTTATCTTCTAGTGAGAATAGAATTGTTTTTAAAAATGTGGTGGGAGATGAAAACTATCAGTTTCAGGTGAGTTGAAATTTGAATCACTATAAAAGAGAAAATATAGGTCCAAAGTCAATTTTGATTGTTGATTGTTCTAGCTATATGTGTTATCCATAACATAATCTGAGTTCAAATAGAAACACATTAATTTCCATAAAGTTTTGTGGTGGGAACTAAACCCCTAATTTTCAGCATTTTTCAGCAACTAAAAAATTAGGAAAATATATGATTTCTTATTTCAAATAATTATTAAAAAATTTAATCCTAAACTTCAACCATTTATACACATTTCATTAGTTTACTTCATATTCAAATTCTAAATAATAATACCAATTTTATAACATTGAAGGTGAAAAATTATACTTTTGTTAGCCTTTTCCTTTACAAAAGCATGATACGAGTCTATGCTTTTACCCTATGATCTTAAAAAATAATTCAAAAAGGTTTCTTAAACATTACTGTCACCATCCTAGGATGAGAAATGATTTTTCAAATAGGTAGTATATGGTCTTTGACAAATCACCTTCTAACAATTATAAGCAATGTCTATATTTCTTAATACAATTGTATTGTGAATTTGTCCTCTACTTGAAGATAAATTAGTTTGATATGTCAGAGTTCTAAGGTAGAGGAAGGGACTTAAAAAAAAATAGAACAAGGGCTCAAGGGGTCATACACCCAAACATATGATTCCTATAGTTCCTAATTTCATAGTTCACATCATGGTCCTTATAGCCCTATAGTAATATTTGGAGTTGTAGTCTCTTCAGGTGGCTATAGTATTGATTGATTCCACTATTCATCTTGGAAAGTAGTTGGTGCATCCTTTTAGATTAGATCATTGATCAATATGTCTTCCACCTACCTCATTAGCATATCTATAGTTTCTAAGCCTAGTCTATTAATCATATGTGTGCCAGCTACCAACACACACACACACACACACACAAACACACACACACACACATACACAGACATAGACATGTACATATACATGTATGTACATACATCTACATGTGTGTGTGTGTGTGTGTGTGTGTGTGTGTTTACATGTGTATATACATACATGTATATATATACATGTATATATACACATATATATACATATATATATATGTGTGTGTGTGTGTGTGTATACATGTATGTATATACACATGTACATATATATATATATATATATATATATATCTGTGTGTGTATGTGTACGTGTATATGTATGTATGTATATCTAGATGTGTGTGTGTGTGTGTGTGTGTGTATTTGGATAGATATTAATGTGAATGCCAATTTTTTTACATTACACTCATGTACACATTTTGTGATATGATGTTATGATTCCAATGTAGATGATGTTTCCCTTGTTGATAATGTGATGACCATGATTTTTTTGGTAAAGAGAAAATCTAGTTGAATGTATTTATGTTTATGGCATATTATTAATCATTTAAATATTATACACTTAAATTTATTTTTTAACTATAGAATAATTTAAACTCATTTATGAGAAATATACATTGCCTATGTAGTACGTGGTTTACACCACATAGTTTTACCATCCTAAAATGTAAGCACTCCCCATTACATTCTTATTTTAGCCCAATTTTAGTGTGTATGATATACGGTATTGGTTTTGTATCCTTCTGCCACTTATGCATTCCTTCAAATAAAAATTATTACTTCAACCATAAAGGATGCCTCTAACCACTATTCATGATTTCCCAGTTTTCCACCAATCACATAATTCATCTTCAACCTAGGTCCTTAATGTGAAATTTTTGGTCTTTAGATTTTCTCTATTTTTTTAATGGGTTGATGCTTACACCATCCCCTTTTTAACACACATCTCTTGGTCCTAGGATAAATTTGAAGACAATGTTAAGTCGACCTTTTCCTAGAAAAAGTGTGTCTCATAGTAGGAAACTTTGTTTCATCTAATTTGGGCATAATGTGGATGTTTAAATCTTTTTTAAACTTTAATTGGGGTTATCCTTGTGAAATAAGTGCCCCTATATATATATATACAACATACATTATTGAAGGAATCCATTATCAAATAATTCAATCCATGGAGCATTAAACTACAAGGAAGTCAACAAGTGTTTTTTCTTTACTAGATCATTTCTATCATGAATTCAAGAGATTTACTTTAATAGATCTAGCTTATTTTCCCATTGGAGGTCAAGAAAGGAGCTTTCAGTCAAGGGAGGATATCTATGTCTAAATTTCTTTTTCCCTCAATCCAATATTGTGAAAAACTAAAACACATACCATTGAAGGGTTTGGTTTTATGATTTCCTAATGGCTTTCTTTTTGCAGAGTTTAAGCTATTGCATAAATAATTGTTTAAATCTTAAAAAGAAATTGCATGATAGAGGTGTGAGGTGATTTATGTTTTATATCTAGATAATGTTTCATCTTACTTTATGCTTTGTCAATTTGATTTCAAGGTTAATTCCTATACATGGTCTTGGAAAGATGCTCTCTAAAATAATTTTTCTTTATTTTATATGTTAAAGAATACTAACGAAAGTTCTAGATCTTGATTTAGGGATTTACAGATCCTTTATAGATTTCATTAGACTTGGAGACTCCAAGACAAGGCTAACTTTTCTAGACCAGGTCAACTTTGTCAACATTGTCCTTTGGAAATACAATTTTAACAAATAGAGCCAAATTTAGAGCATATATGACTCCAAATTTTACAAAGTCAAAACTAGATCTATAATTTACTTTTTCTCTTCTATCTTTAAGGTGAGTTCATTACTTCTCTTTTCATCTTGCACTTACTCTTGCACATAAGACATAAATTTATTTCATCATTAATATCACATAATCATACTTTATTTTAATAAGGAGTATCGAGATTCCCCTTTTAGTTAGATATTTTATTAGCACCCCTTCATTCTTTTTAGGTTGTTCTAATTAGGTTTGTTTAAGGGTTTTCTTTTTTCAAACCCATTATATTGATTTCTGACTATTTTAAATGTTATATTTTGTCAGCACTTTTGGTTCATGAGCACCCCTATACAAGGAAAAGTATACAAATATAACATATTACAAAATGAAATTATAATAAGGACCTTTTGACCCATGTTTGACACTCATTTGTAAGGCCATTTGACCGAAAGGTACAATTATAAGCCTATGGTCAAACCAAGTCAAAGAGTGCAAAATCTATGGTATTTTTTTTAATTCTTATATGTCTTAGGATGATTTTATGTGTGTTGGATTCCCATGAAACACTTTGGAAATAAAGCAATGAAAAAATATTTAAAATGTTAAAAATTGTCAAAATATTGTCTAGGTAGACTCCAAAACTACCAAAACTTAGGATCCCATAATCATTTTATGTTGTTATCAAACTCTTTTCTATCAAGTTTCACCCAAGTACATAGATACATTATGTCTAGGGAATCAAGATAAAAGTAGAAACCCAAAGTTCTTGGTGCCTCGCTTTTGGGGGCATATATTACATTCAATTAATGTGCTTTCCATAGAAGGTCATGAAATTCCAACCCTAGAAAGTCAAGTAAAAGCCTTTTGTTTGATGAAACTGTTGGTGTAAATATGTACTTTACTATTTACACTTACTTAAGTTTACTTAGGTTAATGCATTAGTTTATTATTTTGCATTATTTTGTTATTTTTATTTGTGAGACACTTAGGAGTTTGTGCACCTTTGTGAGTTGTCATGTAGACAACACATGAGTATGCAACTCTATTTAAGCACATGGTGTCTACAACATTGTTTTGCATGTCACACCCTTGTAGGCTTATCCTCTCATCACCACACTTACTTCCGTGCTTAATGGAGGATAACCCATATCTGGTGGACATGTGCTTGGTTGTATGACACATCATGGTGCTAATTATGAGGCATTCTAGATGTATCTCAGAGGCCTTTATATTCAAGCACTCCTATTGTACTCTGATGAACCAGTTATTGAATACATTGTTATTCTGATCATACTCTCTCTCTCTCTTTGGTCTACTGTGTCCTTGTGTTTGAGTTTTTAGTTCCTGGGTGAATTTTGCCCTTAGGAAAATTCTTACATGGTATCAGAGCAACTTGGAGATTTTCTCATCACAAGTCATTCAAGACCTCTTGCTTGCTTCATCACCTTAGCCTGAATTAGGAGTGCTGCAAATATTGGGAGTGTCTAGCATCAGATCTGACCTCGCCATTGCGTCTGGAATGCTGAACCGGTGAAAATTGACTATAAACTCGGCTGCCTCGGCCTAAAGTCGACCATGAGGGAAAAAAAATTTGCAAATTAGAACCCAGAGGCCCGATTTGCAGTATGGTATTATCATTTTTTCGCAGATTCATTTGATTTAGTTCAGATCTACACATTTTATTTTTCTCTGTTATTTTATTTTCTATCGGTATATATTAGCAGAAATTCAGAGAAATTTTTTTAGCAGACCTAGGCTATGACACCTCGGATCTACCATATTTAGTGCTAGAGTATTTTAATTTATTTGTAGGGTTTTAATTAATTAATCTCCAGTCCCTTTCCATAACCCTTAGGCCATACACAACCGAGATACTCCACGCAAGCATTACCAACTGAGAAACCCTACCTCACCGGCGGCCATCTCTTTGTATTGCCTTCTGTAGCATTTTGTTTTTAAAGAGCGCATAAAGTGCACCCATAGTGCATGTGGGATTTTTCATTGTCCACACTGGTCACAGTGATTATCCCATTTTTGGCCAGTGCAGACCCACCTTCTCCCCATGCCACGTGGTAGGTGATAATTCAATCTCGCCCGCCTACGCAGTGGGAAGCCTCCACACGACTGACAAAACGCAAAGGATCTCTGAGGGAATATTTTGGCATCCGGCAACAATGTGGATCCTTGCATCAGAGCTGCCACATGGCACTTTCAAGCCCTCCATGCGAAACAAGTGATATTTTGCCACGTGGACCAGTGTCATCCGCACACGTGGACTCGTCAACCAGCTCGTACTCCCAGTCAGCAACCGAGACTGCCAGGTCACTCATGGAACCTGGTCACTACCACATCATCACACAGATTGCCACGTGTCTCGTCCATACAGTACAGATGCATGACTTGGCCTGCCACATCACTCAGGGCAAATTTTTTTGTTGACATCATCATTTCACTGGGTTAAAATTGACACCCATCTAGACGTCATTCCAGGGCATTTTTCAACTGTGTTGATGACCATTTGACCATCAAATTTAGACTCGTAGTTTCTCCTCCAGACCCCTCTCCAGATTGCTTTTCAGTTTGGCAGCCTGAGTTTGCGAGCCCATAACTCGGACATCCAAACTCCAATTCAGGTGCAATTGTTTTTGAAATCAGGTAGAATTTCCTATATTTTCTAGTGGTGGTGTTGTTTTCTAGTTTTGGTGCACATATTTTGTAGAAATTGTATTTTTTTGTGACTATACCTGCATAATCGTGTATTTTGCAACTTCAGAAGCTCTGTACGAGCACATTTGGTCACTTTTTCAGGTTCTATTTTTTTGAAAGTGTGAATTTTTTCATCTACTTTCCAGATCTGATGTCAGATTCTAGGGTTGTGTGGACAAATTTCTCACTTTTAGAATTAGGCCTTCTTTGGCATTGTAAAGCTTTGAGTCTTTTTCAAAATTGATTTAAAACTAAACTACAGTGCTTAAGTGACAGATTTAAGCCTCATAAGGCAATTGTAAAAGCAAAATCAAAAAGTCCACTTTGTTCATTTTGACAAGTGGCCCATTGTAAACACACTACTTATAAAGTGCCAAAGCATCTTTTTTGGGGGGTCTTTTGATTGAGTGAAAAGGTGGGGAGGGTGTACAGTGTTCTTGTGTCTCTATTTTGTGCTCTTTTCATTTCTGCATCATGGGTTTTAAATGTCCTCCTTTAACTTCACACAACTATTCTACATGGAAAGATATTGCATGGAGTAGATTAATAGAAAAAAGATATAGTTTGTATGTTGATGGTACAATTACCAAACCTACTAATGCTAAATAACTCATGATTGGCAAAGACAAGACCAATAGGCTTTAGGTGTTATCAGGAGTTGTGTACATGGGGATCTTCTCTTTCACATTAAAAATTGTTCAGAATCTAAGGAAGCTTGGGATAAACTTGAACAATTGTATGGTAAAGTGGATGAAGAAAAGGGATTTCAGGTTGAAGATGATCTACTCCTCTTGGATCCTAAAAATTATGACATAATTCAAGATTATTGTTGGTATAAAGTTATTTTCCATTAGTGACAACACTCATCTCACAGTTCTAACCGAGCATCGATTAATACAGTGCAGACCGAATAATGGCAACACAGTTCTAACCAAGCATCGAATAATACACTACAGACCAGATAATGGCAACACAGTTCTAACTGAGCACCGAGTGAAGTTCCACTTAGTTTCAACCGAGTAAAGATGCACTCAGTATTAACCGAGTGAAGTTGCACTTAGTGTCAACCGAGTAAAGATGCACTCAGTATTAACCGAGTGAAGTTGCACTTAGTGTCAACCAAGTAAAGATGCACTCAGTATTAACTGAGTAAGGAAGCATTTAGTGATAACCGAGCTAAGGAGGTTAATGAAAAAGTTAGTTTCTACCGAGTCACCAATGGTTACCAAGTTCTAGGCAACGTTGTATGACTAGTATGAACTGAGCCCCTACCTCTACCGAGTGCATGATGATGCCGAGTAACGTAGTGGATGCTGCGTATCAGAAGGTCATCAAGTCTGTCTGAAGAACCCGAGTTTATTTTACTATTTGGCCGACTCAGTTATATTTTGTTTACTTATTTTTGGCCGACCTTACATGAATAATTATTGGAATGGTATATATATAATGTATTATATCATTCAAGATATATACAATTGACACATTCAACAATACACAAGAGATAGACTATTGCAAAAAGGAGAGACATAAGATATGATATGCGAATTCATCAGCAGAAAAGAATACTAAGCAAGGTCTACCAGGAGCGGAAATGATTTCATCAATCACAAAAGATGATCTACAATAAAGAACTCAGTCAAGTTGTAAGTTGATCTGTTGGTTCATCCTAACAGGTGAATCATTTTTGTAAATCCTTTAACAGGGTAGACTTAACCGTCTTTATTCAAATCTCCTAACAGAGTGCATACTTGTAAATTATGTTTGTAAATCCTCTAACCAGGTGGATCTAGCAATCCTCTGTGCTCCTAACAGGGCAGATCACCAGAAGTGATCATTGTAAGCCTTAACTGGCCAACTTCATACTACAGTAACGAAGCTTTGTGGGTATCATCCCCACCCCAGTTTTACTTTCTATTTTTGGAAGGTTTTTGAGTCACCAAATCTCTGTGCTTATATGGTTTAAATGTTTGATAGTTTTTTATGTAGCAGGATAGATGAGTAAATGTTGTGTATGGTTGACTTAAAAGTTTTATTGTTACTAATTCACCCCTCCCCTCTCAGTAACCTATTATATCTTGAATATTTCTAATAGATTATATCATCAAAGTCAATGAGTATAGGGCACTTCTTAAAGATTGTGGAAATCCCATGAAGGATGATAGGTTGATTTATCACATCCTGAAGAAACTACCTTCTGAGTATGCCACCTTTGTTTCAAGTTTTAATACTCACAGGTTAGCCATGGGATCTACTTACCAGAAGCCTTCCTTTGATGGATTTGCAGACATGTTGATTGTTGAACAATCTCACTTGGTGGATTTTGGACTTCTCAAGTCATCTAAGACCAAAGCCTTGGTGGCTAGTGATGATTCTAAATCTAGTCAAGGGGGGAAAAGCAACAAGAAGAAGAAGCAGTGGAAGCAGAAAATACAATCTGAGACACAACAATCCTCCTCTCATCAAGGCAGTTCTTCTTCAAATAAGAAGGGAAGTAATGAAAAGAAGGGCAAACTCTTTTGTGCATACTGCAAAAAGCCAACTCATGATGAGCATCATTGCAAAACAAAAAGAATCGATGAGTTAGAAAATCTACTCAAGAAGAACAAGATTCAAGTGCTAGGTACTTCCAAGGATTCTACTCCTACCTCTTCGAAAGGTAAAGGTCAAGCACTTATGGCAAACACAAGTTCTTCTTTGGAATGGATACTTGACTTAGGTGCCTCTTACAATATGGGTTCTTTAAAGGAAGACTTTTCTTTATTGAAGCAATCAAAGGTACCACACATCTTCGTGGGAGATGATACTAAGATGGAAGTTGAAGGGAAAGGACATGTTGAAATGGAAGATGGGGAATTCAAGGATATTGTTCACATTCTAAATCTAAGCTCTAATCTCCTATCAGTTTACCAAATCACTCACCTTGGAGATGGTCATAAGGTTGAGTTCCTTCCAGATTCACTGATGGTGCGAAGTCTCAAAGATGATTCATTGGTAGCAGTGGGGAAAGTCAATGATGAGAAGAGGTTATACTACTTCTCCCACTTTGTGCCTAAGAGTCCTTCTCAAGCCTTGTTAACTCACTCTATTTCAAACATCAACTTATGGCATGAGCGGTTTGGTCACCTTGACTTCCGCTCTCTTCAGCAGCTTTTCTCAAAACACATGGTCAAAGGTCTACCTAACATCAACTTTTCTAAGGGAGAGTGTTCATCTTGTTTAGTGGATATGAATCTCAAGGAGAAGTATGATAAAGGGAAGTCTTCTCACACTCCAGTTGTTCTTCAGCTAGTTCACATGGTATTAGCAGGACCCTTTGCAGTGACTTCAATCAGCCAAGGCCACTACATAATCACATTTGTTGATGACTTTTCAAGATTCACTTGGGTCTTCTTCCTTCATCATAAGAATGAATTGGTCCATAAGCTTCAAGACTTCAAGACTCATGTTGAAAACAAGTCAAGAAAAGCCATCAAAGTACTAAGGGTGGACAATGAGAAAAGATATGTTGACAAAAGACTTAAGAAATTTTGCAAAATTGAGGGGATTGATCTTCAGAACTCACCAGCATACAGTCCGCACAAGATAGATGTTATAGCTATGAGGATTAGGACTCTCAAGACCATGGCAAGTTGCATGATAAAGGCCAAGTCTCTCGATCCTATGCTTGAAGTTGAGGCCATTAGTAATGCTACTCACATACTTAATAGATCTCCTCATCCAACCTTAGATGGAAAGACTCCTTTTGAGGCATGGTGCGATAGAAAACCAGTTGTGAGTCACCTTAGAGTCTTTTGTTGTCCCGCATGGGAAAACCTTTCTTCGAGGAGTTGCAAGGCACCGACACCTAGGCTTTGTACCTTTATCGATTATGAAGACAATGTGAAGGCTTACAAACTAATGGATCCAGAGACTTATGAGATCTTTTTGGAGAAGGATGTTCACTTTGAGGAAAGTTCACCGAGCTTATCCTCTACTCCTCTCCACACATCATACACGGTGGAAACTGGTACTGACACCAGTAATAGTGCTTCAACAGGTTCAAACACATGGGGTTCTATCGATAGTTGCAGTGATAGGTCACATCAGTCCAATCCACATGCTTATATTGCTACAGTGAAAGGTCCATCATAGCATGGTACATCTAGTCTTCCACCTATAGCTTCAGTTGACTTGGGAGACAAACTTGAGGACTTACATCTTCCCATTGATGATGATTCTTCTATAGTTGTTGCGAGGGCTCACTCTGACCCTCATGTCCATTCTCTACATGATCAATCTTCATAGGTTGGCATGATTATGGATCCTTATGAATGAAAATTAGTGGAGGTCTCTTTGTTAGTTGAGGAGATATATGGTTCATTGGAACAGGTTCAATAGACATCTTTGACAGATCTGCATTCATTCTTTTCAACACAGTTGGAAGGGATGAACTTTAGCATCAGTATAGGGATACTTGAGAAATTTTTAGGGCCACCATAAATCTTCAGTAGTGTACCTTTGGCATTGTTTCTTCCTAAGGGGAGGAACACTATTCTGCATTCTTGGACTAGCTTCTTCATCAGAGCGGCTTTCACTTGTTGGAATTCTTCTTTTGGGGGGGGGAGCCTATTTTGTCTCTCTTCCTTCTCTCATTCTCTTATGTATATACTAGATGTTTGTTGTAATGGGGGAGTCTTGATTACTCCATCCATCGATGCATCCTCTTTTATCTCTCTTTTTAGGGGAGGGTTTTTCCCATGAGGTTTTCCCTCTTTCCCCTCTTTATGAGATATTTGCATCTTCATTATGTACATGGGTACCTTACATGGCCTAGTAGCTGGGACCCATTCTACATCTTCATCCTAGTTCGTAAGATTAAGGGAATTCTCCTAAGTTGCATATTTTGCATTATTTTATTATTTTTATTTGTGAGACACTTAGGAGTTTGCGCACCTTTGTGAGTTGTCATGTAGACAACACATGAGTATGCAACTCTATTTAAGCACATGGTGTCTACAACACTATTTTGTGTGTCACACCCTTGTAGGCTTATCCTCTCATCGCCACACTTACTTCCATGCTTAATGGAGGATAACCCATATCTGGTGGACATGTTCTTGGTTGTATGACACATCATGGTACTGATTACGAGGCATTCTAGATGTATCTCAGAGGCCTTTATATTCAAGCACTCCTAGTGTACTCTGATGAACCATTTATTGAATACATTGTTATTCTGATCATACTCTCTCTCTCTCTCTTTGGTCTACTGTGTGCTTGTGTTTGAGTTCTTAGTTCTTGGGTGAATTTTTCCCTTAGGAAAATTCTTACAGAAACAAATCAAGTTTTCTCCTTTATTATGTAACTTCTTATAAATTAAAAAAAAAGAGCTAATTCATTACCTTATCTATCTATGGGCATTGATCAATGCATCTAATTTATACAAGTTTGTACACTACTATGAAATGAGAAAATGCACCAAAATTCTAAGTTTTATTATTGCAAATTCAGCAAAATTTTCACATTCACACTACTTTTTATTATTTTCTATCATCATGTGCCAATTTCAACCTCTTTCAATAGTTACAAATTCCATTTGAACCCAAATGACCATTAGGTGATTATTTTTCTTAATTGAAAAGTTGTCAATGTTGCAAAATTGCAACATTCACAACATTTTTGCAATTTTTGTATTTTTAAACATTTTTTCTTTTCTTTCTTTCCAAAGACTTTCCTAGGGATTCAACAAACATAATATCATCCTAAAAAAAATTAAGAAAAAAAAAAGATATATTTTCCACCCTTTTGACCAAGTTTGACTATAGGCTTATAATTGTACCTAGTTATCAAATGGTCTTATAAAGGGGTGTCAAACATGGATCAAAAGATCCTTATTCAAATATCTTTTTATAACATATTGTAATCGTATATTTTTTCCTTGTATAGGGGGTTCTCCTATGCCATATTGATTTGGTGGTTTGATCTCAAGTGCTTTTGAGATTAGTTTCTCCAAAGTTGTTCCATGCTTCCTCATGTCAGCCTTATCTATCCAAACTACCTCTTCCTCTAGGTATCCTTCCCATTTGAATAAATATTTCTTATACAATCCTTCCTTCTATTTTTGATGATTTTTGTATCAATTTTTTTTAGGCTTCCTAGCATCATTATGGGCAATCTTTGTTGCAGCCTCTTATAGGTTTCCTATGTACATATTAGAACTTGCATTCACATTTCACTCATATGGGGTCAGATCAAAAAATTTGAAAGTAGAGAAAATTCCAAGGTTAGGGGGGAGTTCAATCTCATAGGTATTCAAACCATATTTCTTCAATATCCTACAAGGACCTACTTTCTTGATCACTAATTTGGTATGTTTTCCTTTGGGCAATCATTATTTCCTAAGGTAACACCAATCCAAGTCTCCAACCTACAATTTCAAGTCTTTTCTCTTCTTGTCTTCTATTTATTTATACTTTTCAGAAGTCCATTGCAATTTTTTTCTCAACTTTTCATTTATCTTTCTATTTTCTCGCCATGCACACCGATAGGTTCATCTTGAGGAAGGTCTCTCAACTCCAACATTTCCTTGAGCTTTTGGCCATACACAATCTGAAAGAGGCTCTTACTTGTACTCCTATTAACTAAATTTTTTAATGTAGATTTTTCTTAGGGTAGGATAGAGTCCCATTTTTCAACATATTATTTTGTTAGACATCTTAGCAAATTTCTTAATTACCTCTTCACAACCTCATTTTTCTCATATGTCCAAGGATGGTAGGTAGAACTGAAACTCAACTTTTTGATCAACCTTTTCCATAAGATCTTCAAAAGTGATCAATAAATTTGGCATCCCCATCTGATATGATTGATAATAGTAATGGATTCACACAATTTGTTTGAAAACTAGGTTGGCAATATAAGTTTCATAATTTGTACTTTTACATGGTAGAAAGTGTGACATTTTACTAAACCTATCTACCTGATGCAGGAGCATCTTGCATGGGAAAATTATTGAAAAAAAAAAAAAATTTGAAAAAAAAATTTGGACAAAAAAAAAAAAAAAAATTTGTGGAGGAGAGAGAAAGTGACGAAAATTAAAGGAGAGATAATAAAAAAATAAAAAAAGGAAAATGGAGAAAACCACTGATGAAGGGCCACACCACCCTTACCAACTCATAACCAAGAATGCAACAATATGAAGACAATTTTATTATACTTGAAAATCCAATAGTAATTATAATAACATTTTTGCAAGATCTCTCAAGATCCAATCCAAAACCCAAGCTAGTCCAGATCCACACTCTGGTAGAAACCTCCAAGATCTCAACTTGTGCTCACAAGCCACCAAGCAACCTCCTTGTTTCTAAACCGCAATCACTAGCTCTTCTCCAACCTTATCCAGGATCCAAGTGTAAACTGCCTCACATTCGGCGCTCTGTCTACACACTCACAAGTCCACCATAATCCTGCTGTAAACTGCCTCACATTCGGCACTCTATCCACAGACTCAGGAAAACTCACTCTTCACTTCCTTCCTTCTCTTTCACACCTTGAAGCTTTCACCTTCCCAAGCTTCCACTTCTCAAGTTTCTCCTTCTTGAGCTTCTCCTTCTCAAGCTTCTCCTTCTCAAGCTTCCACTTGAGCTTCTCCTTGAGCTTCTACTCCTCAAGCTTCTCCTTGAGGTTTCTACCAGAGTGTGGATCTAGGCTAGCTTGGGTTTGGATTGGATCTTGAGAGATCTTGCCAAAAATGTTATTGTAATTACTATTGGATTTTCAATTATAATAAAATTGTCTTCATCTTGTTGCATTCTTTGTCATGAGTTGGTAAGGGTGGTGTGGCCCTTTGTCAGTGGTATCAAAGCGTACCTTCGTCAGTGGTATCAGAGCGTATCTACATTAGTGGTATCAGAGCCTACCTACATTAGTAGTATCAGAGCGTATCTACATTAGTGGTATCAGAGCGTATCTACATTACTACCACTACAAAGATTCTATCAAAACCATTTTTAGTCCTAAGTAGACCCATGACAAAATCCATGCTACAACAATCTCATGGCTTAGTGGGAATAGGTATGGGTTGATACAAACCAACATTTTTTTTGTTTCCTTTGGCTCTTTGAAAGATGGTGCAAGTCTCAACAAATATTATAACATTATCTTGCATCTTGGGCCAAAAGTAATATCTTCTTACCCAATCTAAGGTCTGGTACAACCCAAAATGTCCTCCCATACTACCACAATGATTTTCCCTGATAATGCTTTATATCATTATGCAACTAGTGTTGGAATTAGAAGTAGAAAGAGTAAACTTCTGAGAGGGGAGGTGGGGGGGTGAATCAATAGTTAAAACATGAACCAATAAAAATTTCACCACACATCCATCTCATGCATTCAATAGATAAACTAAAATAATATGTAAAGCACATACATCTAAATCATGTAAACATGTAAGCAATCACACATATAACACAAGATATGATTACCCCAAAACCCTCCAAGTGAGAAGGTAAAATTGGGGTGGGGATGACACCCACAAATTTTCACTACTGCAATTGTAAAGTGTATCCAATTAAGGTTACAATATTTTGACCATGAATCATGGTCTGCCCTACGAAATGCCTGCCCTATTAAAGGCTTACAAAGATTTTTAAGTCTCACCTTGTTAGAGGATTTCAACACCTTGTTAGAAGTGTGCTTTGTTATAGGACTTCAACTTACAACTAAGTAAGCACCCTATTAAAGAATTTCATATAGCCTAATAGGACTACTCTATTAAGAGATTTGACTGAAATCACCTGCTAAAATGTCTTAGCATAGATCATGCGATTGGAACTTGCTTGCCTAATAATAGATCACCTCTAAAAACTATCCAATTTGACCCTTCATGATTAGATGTCTCAATGTTGTATCCTTCTCTCTATCCTCTATTCTTCTCTAATTGATTATGTAATTATTCCTTCTTCATAACTTCTAATTCTCCATGAATGCTCTATTTGCACATGAAAACTTCTCTATTCTCCTCCTTCAATCACTTACAAACTCATAAGAAGTTTAGGGTTTTTTCATCCTTAAGAAGACTAGAAGACTTAGGGTTAGGTATGAATCTACAACTAAGATTCATCCATATTTCTGCTTAAACCTTCCCATTTTCTAATTGGCTACATGTAAATGCATAGGGAATCCATGCATAGATTTATTCTTATCTCCAAAAGATCGTAATCTATCCTTAGGCTAGCTGAAAAATGGTTTACATAGTTGTTTGTGCCATTAAAAATAAATATGTCCAATCTATATCACTCTGCATATGTAATGACTGATGCTTGGCATACACTATAATTCTATTCTGACTTGGCACCTATATTTCTTGACATCCACTATTTACTCGACAGTTGAATCACTCAGCATGGTCTATCTAATTGGCACTAGAATGACTCGGCACATGAGTGACTTTGCACTCATTGCAACTCAACATGGTCTAATATTTATATGTTGTACTCAACATGCATTACTAGTTTGGCATGAACTAAGTAAATGGCTTAAGTGTGTTGACACTCACTTGTCAAAACCAATCTAAGATCAACAATCTCCCCCTTTGACATGAGTGTCAAAAACACTTGAATATACATAATCAATCTAATCTTCTTGAGTATAACATATCCATGAATCGGCTTATATACAAAACTTCAAATTTTCAAAATTTTGCAATAACCTATATACCTCAAAATTTATAACTCCCCCTGAGCTAGTATAGCTTAGTATAGCTATTTTGTATCCAAAATATGTGCTCCTTCTGAGTATATTTGCCTTTGCTGATACTCTTTGACTTTAATGCACTTATACTCTTTCATCTGATATGCTCTTTCATAGCTGATGTCTTTGTATTATATTTCTCCCCCTTTCATTGTTCTCCCCCATAAGATATTCTCTATCTCCATTTGTTCTATCTCCCCCTTTTTGACACTTATGTCGAATGGGCTATACATGTATAGTGTGCTTGTTCAAAAATAATTTGTGGACCTCTAGTATTATCTTGAGAGTTGCATCCTAGTTCTCACATGCAACATCTAGTGACTTGAGTTGGATGGCAAGCTTGGCACCAAGGTGTACTAGGCCATCTAGAGTAGAAAGATTGGGGTCTCTCTTTAGAAAATTTCTGCATAATCTAGCTCCTTGTGTAGTATCTCCATATGAGGAGTTAGGGATGCCTGGATACATGTCAATTTGGCTCTTGTGCTATCCTCTTCTACTATTAATATAGCTAATTGACTTTGTGATTGAAGCAAAGTATTAAAATGCTTCTCACTCTGAGTTGGGTTCTAAGGTAACCTTGTACCTAATATGTTAAGATTTCTCTCCAGGCTCAGAATATGATGTCTTGTCTCTTGGGTGAAGAGTGTAGGCTCACACAATTTGGTGTACAATGAGAATATATTCTCAAGTACCTTCTTCACATCCTCAACCTTGGTTTCCAATGCAACTTAAGTTAGTGCTATCTCACAAAATATCTTTTCATTGACTTTTCCTTGGAACTTCTTCTCAAACCATTCTAAAAGTTTTGCACTAGTGTCAATGTTTTCATTATTGACCTTTTCCGCTATATCTGTGAGTTGTTCAATCAGTGGCTTGGCCTCTTTAGGAGTAGATAGACTAAATGCATCTAAAAAGATGTCTTTAATGTCTTGAAGAGCTTGCTTCTACCTGTATTCTCTCCTTAGCATTTCTTGATGCTTCTACTTCTCTAAGGGTTGTTGCAAAATACCTATTTGATCTAGTGTCATTGTGTCATAATAAAACTTAGGTATTATTATCTCTTCATCAATTGTGATGCTACCATAGTGAGTTACCTTTTCACCATTAAAAGAGCTAGATCCAGACACTAAGATTTACAATGGTATAGCTTTTGTGTTCGGCTTGTAAAGAGCTTGTGTAGAAGGAGTGCCAGATGTTGGTAGAGTTACTAATGCTTGGATGGCCTTTTGTTCCTTCACCTTTGGTGTATCTTCACTCTCTTTATATGTGCTCTTGTCTATCATAATGATTTGAATAGCACCTTGATCTTGTGCTTTAGGTACAAATACATCTATCTATCCTGTTTTGTCTATCTCTACTTCCTACTTCTTCTCAATAGTAACAACTTTATCACTTGTGTCAACCTTAGTAGATGTATCTACTATTGTTTGAATTATAGTTTTTACATGAGTAACTAAAGGGATGGTAGAAGGTGGTTCTTGTGGATTCACCTTATTCCTTGTGGTATTAGTTGCTGCCTTTTGGAGCTCATCTACTCTAACCAAAACTAGATTTTTACATAACTTTGCTTGTAGTGTAGATTGATCCAATTTCTTTTTCAAGTCATCTACAGTCAATGGATTGATGTTCTAAGATGAAGCATTAGGAAAATCCTTGACAATTATAGTTTTAGTTGACTTGGCTGTGTCATGTGGGGTGTTGACACTCGACACTTCTATGTCATGCACACTCTGTGCATCTTGATGCTGCTCAACTGTTGTCATGTCATCATCTTGCATTTATAGTTCTTCCCCAATAGTGTTATCTATCTTATAATCTTCCTACATGTCATCATCATCCTTGTCATCATCTTTATCATTTTTTTTAATCTTCATCCTTATCATCATATTTACCTTTAGAGGGGTCAACCTCACCTTGATTCACAGTGGTTAACCCATAGTTTAGTTTCCAGATTTGGGTTGAATTTTTAACTACATCTTCAATATCATTTTGAAGAATGCTGAAGGCTCTATCCTTAGGTGTAAACCTAATAGCATATCTCTTAACTACCTTATAAATCTACCCCTTTTTTAGCTCTGGCATTACTTGAGCTAAAGTTGTCTCTCTAATTTGTTTCTCTAGATTTAAATAGTAATGACACTTTTGCTCAACAATATCATATAACCCTTTTGGTATTGTGTTGGAAAACTCTAGTGGAGTATTCCTAAACTTAGACATCATAGAATATAATGCCTCTTCCACTTGACTCTTTTCATCTCTACTTAATTTATCAAAATCAAAATTCTTTAATCCAAATAAATCTGCATTATTCTTGATATTTTCACATAGGTTTTCAAGATCAGAAAGTGGTTTATGACCTACCACTTTGAATTGGCTAATATCATCTAATTTAGTCCTTTCCTCATCTAAATCAGGTTGTGAAACATATTTTCTTCTTTTCTTTTTCTCCACTTGACTTCCTTGATTTGTAGCCTTGGACTTCTCCTTGATCTTCTAAGTTGATGCTCTTGTGCTGGCTCTGGTGGTAGGAGCAGTAGGCTTGGTTGGGCTAGGTTTAACAATTTTATTTTCTTTAGCCATTGGTTGTGCCTTATCCTTCCTCTTCTTTGGCTCAATATGAGTAGGTATTTCCTTGGCCTCTTCTCCCTTGGCACCTACTATTTCCTCTTCTTCTTTTTCCTCTCCCAAGCCTTGGTTCAATGCAAGAGGTCCTTGACTTTTTCTTGATCTTCCTCTTTATCCTCTTCCTCATCTTCATCTTCCTCCTCTCCACCCTCACCAAATTTAGCTTTAAGCTTTTTAACCAACTTATCTTTCTTCTTGAGTGTGGAGGTAGTTTTCAACTCTGTCACAATCTTTGATTTTACCATATCATAGTTACCAAATATCTTTGCACTCTTGTCAATCTCCTCTGCTAGGAGTGCAATTATGGCTACTGATGCTTCATCAACATTTATTTCATACCCAAGTGGTCTCAACCATACGACCCTTGGTGTGGCACCTTGCACAAAGGTGTAATCAGCATCAACTAGAAAACATATGTCATTGTAATGTTGTTCAACCAATGAAACAAGTGTCCTCATTCTTTCTTTCATGGATTTCTTAAAATCTTCAAAATAGCTAGTCATCAATGTTTCAAAATTTTTACCCATCTGCTCAATAAACTCATTGATCTGCACCATAGCTGACCTATTGGTCTTCCACCCTATAATACCAAAAGATGGAAATGTATTATGTACATAGAAGAATACGTAGACCATTATTGCGCCAAAGTTACATTGAGCACTCTTGGTCTTTCTAATGGCTCCAAGATTCTCCATCAATTATTGTAGCTGAAGTTCTACTAGATCATAAGTATGATCTTTCTTAACAATTTTGTAACCAACATCCACAGCTATGCAAGGTACACTATTCAATCTACTGGATTGATAGACTTTGTGTGAGATTAACCTAATAGAAGATTCAAGTAGTGGATCAGTGATGGTATCAATTGTCATCCCTCTTTTGTTCCATTTTGCTCCTTTTTTTTCCTCTATCACTTCTTTAGAGTCACTCCTTAGAGTCTTGGGTTGATCTAGGGTTGGGTAGCTAGTAACCCTATGAATTATCCTCTTTGATATCTTTATCTTTCCACCTTCTAGACATAAGAATCCATCATGGATTTGGCTTAAAACTATTCTAATTCATTTAGTTTTGAAAATATGTGGAAAATCTAAGGCACGGGTCAAACCCTTTCTCTCAACAAATTTGTACTCTTCCTTTAGAACACCATTTTCACATAATCTCTCATATGCTTCTCTTATTTCTAAATCTCCAATGCTACCAATCTTTCTACTGTAACATTTTCTAGCATCTTGAACCATAATAACATTGGGCAAGATCATTGACAGAGTGCCAAAAGGATCTTGTTTGTAGGCGATGTCCAGAATGGCCTTGGATATGGGTTTTTTCACTTCATTACTAACCAATTGGACATTCAAAACCTCTTTCCCTTCCACATTTTTAGAACAAGATGCTATTTTATTAATCTAGGGTTTTTGCAAAAGTAAACTACATAGCTTGACTTATGATAAAATGCCTTGTAAAATATGAATGTCGGTGTTTGATCATCGTTAAAATCTTTGCAAAAACTTCAAACTAGTTTATAAATTTCCTTCTTCTCTACTTTCTCTTGCTCAAATTTGAAATGACAAAAAATGAGCAGAAATCGATCATATACCCTTTAGAAACCTTGCATTTAATGTTGTTTGCTTACACTGTAGTAAGCTTGGCATCCACCATTTCCAAAATTACTCGACATCCATGGATATTTCCATTACTTGGTAGCTACTATAGGCTCGACATCTACTAGCCAAACTACTAGCTCAATATCAATTAGCATTCCACTCGACATGCTATAGTTTACTGTTTCTCTCCTATCTTCAAGGTGAGTTCATTACTCCTCTTTTCATCTTGCACTTACTCTTGCACATCAGACATAAATTTATTTCATCATTAATATCACATAATCATACTTTATTTCAATAAGGATTACCAAGATTCCCTTTTTAGGTAGATATTTTATTAGCACCTTTTCATTCTTTTTAGGTTGTTCTAATTAGGTTTGTTTAAGGATATTTTTTCCTTCAAACTCATTATATTGATTTGTGACTATTTTAAATGCTATATTTTGTCACCATTTTTGGTCCAAGAGCACCCCCTCTACAAGGAAAAGGATACAAATACAACATGTTACAACATGAAATTATAATAAGGATCTTTTGATCAATGTTTGACACCCATTTGTAAGGCCATTTGACTACAAGGTACAATTATAAGTGTATGGTCAAACTAGGTCAAAGAGTGCAAAATATATGCTTTTTTTTTAAAATTCTTATATGTCTTAGGATGATTTTATGTGTGTTGGATCCCTAGGAAATACTTTGGAAATAAAGCAATCAAAAAATATTTAAAATGTTAAAAATTGGCAAAATATTGTCTATGTAGACTACAAAACTACCAAAATCCAAGATCCCACAATCATTTTATGTTGTTATCAAACTCTTTTCTATCAAGTTTCACCCAAGCACATAGAGACATTATGTCTAGGGCATCAAGATAAAATTAGAAACCCAATTTTCGTGGTGCCTTAATTTTGGGGGCATATGATACATTCAATTTACTTGCTTTCATATAAGGTCATGAAATTCTAACCCTAGAAAGTCAAGTAAAAGCCATTTGTTTGATGAAACAAATCAAGTTTTCTCCTTTATTATGTAACTTCTAATAAAAAACAAATGAGAGCTAATTCATCAACTTATCTATCTATGGTCATTCATCGATGCAACTAATTTATACAAGTTTGTACACTGCTATGAAATGGGAAAATGCATCATAATTCTAAGTTTTATTATTGCAAATTCATCAAAATTTCCACATTTACACTAATTTTGATTATTTTCTATTATCATGTGTCAATTTCAACCTCCCTCAATAGATACTACTTGCATTTGAACCCAAATGACCATTAGGTGATTATTTTTCTTATTAGTTGAAAAGTTGTCAATGTTGCAAAATTGTAAATTTCACAACATTTTTGCATTTTTTTGTCTTTTTTAACATTTTTTCTTATCTTTCTTTTCAAATAATTTCCTCGGGATCCAACAAACATAATATCATCCTTAAAATTTTAAGAAAAAAAAAAGATATATTTTCCACCCTTTTAACTAGGTTTGACCATAGGCTTATAATTGTACCTAGTTGTCAAATGGTCTTATAAAGGGGTGTCAAACATGGATCAAAAGATCCTTATTACAATTTCTTGTTATAACATATTGTAATTGTATATTTTTTCCTTGTATGGGGGGTTCTTGTGTGCCATATTTGTCTAGTGGTTTGATCTCAAGTCCTTTTGAGATTAGTTTCTCCAAAGTTGTTCCATGCTTCCTCATGTTAGGCTTATCTATCCAAACTACCTCTTCTTTTGGGTATCCTTCCCATTTGAATAAATATTTCTTATACAACCCTTCCTTCTCTTTTTGATGATTTTTGTATCAATTTTTTTAAGCCTTCCTATCATCATTATGAGGAATCTTTGTTGCAACCTCTTGTAGGTTTCCTACGTATATATTAGAAGTTGCATTCACATTTCTCTCATATGGGGTCAGATCAATTTTTTTTAAAGTAGGGCAGATTCCAAGGTTAGGGTGGAGTTCAATGTTATAGGCATTCAAACCATATTTCTTCAATATCCTACAAGGACGTACTTTATTCATCACTAGTTTCGTATATTTTCCTTTGAGAAATGTTTATTTTGTAAGGTAATACCAATCCAAGTCTCCAACCTACAGTTGCAAGTCCTTTCTCTTCTTGTCTTCTATTTCTTTATAGTTTTTAGAAGTCCTCCACAATTATTTTCTCAAATTTTCATGTATCTTTCTATTTTCTCTCCATGTGCACTGATAGGTTCATTTTGAGGAAGGTCTCTCAACTCCAACATTTCGTTGAGCTTGTGGCCATACACAATCTAAAAGGGGCTCTTACTTGTACTCATATTAATTAATGTAACTTTTTCTTGGGGTAGGATAGAGTCCCATTTTTCAGCATATTATATTTTTAGACATCTTAGAAAATTTCCTAATTACCTCTTCACAACCTCATTTTTCTCATATGTCCAAGGATGGTAGGTAGAACTAAAACTCAACTTTGTGATCAACCTTTTCCTTAAGGTCTTTCGAAAGTGATCAATAAATTTGGCATCTCTACCTGATATGATCGATAATAGTAATCTATAGATTCATACAATTTCTTTGAAAACTAGGTTGGCAATATAAGTTGCATCATTTTTAATTTTACATGGTAGGAAGTGTGGCATTTTACTAAAACTATCTACCACTACAAAAATTCTATCAAAACCATTTTTAGTCCTAGGTAGACCCATGACAAAATCCATGCTACAACAATCTCGTTGCTTAGTGGGAATGGGTATGGATTGATATAAACCAACATTTGTTGAGATTCCTTTGGCTCTCTAAAAAATGGTGCAAGCCTCAAAAAATATTCTAACACCATCTTGCATCTTGGGCCAAAAGTAATATGCCCTGAAACGTACTCTAAGGTCTTGTCCAACCCAAAATGTCCTCCCATACTGTCACAATGATTATCTGTGATAATGCTTTATCTCATTATGCAACTAGGAATACATAATTGATGTACTTTCAACAAAATTCCATCTTATATCAAGTAATCAGAATACTAAACATGAATATCCTCTAAAATTTGAGAATAAACCTTCCATATGTCATGAAATTGTTCACCCTCCTTATACATACACTTTAAGGATTCAATGCCTACACTCTTCAATCTTACTTCTTCCATAGTTAAGGTCCTTCTTCTCAAGTAATCAATAACTTTATTGGTGACTTCTTTTTTGTGTTTAATGGTAAAGGTGTATGCCTAAATAAACTCTACCCATTTCATATGTTTGTGGCTCAACTTTTCATGAATATTCAAAAAACTAGAGGGCTAGTTGTTAGTTAAAAGAAAACCTTTAGGAAGCAGGTAATGCCTCCACTTCTTCAAAGCTTGTACCAAGCCATACATTTCTAAGTCATAAAAGGAATATATTGTCATAGCCTCATTCAATTTTTCACTAGAAAATGTAATAGGTCTTCCCTTACAACCCAAAATTGCTCCTATGGATACATTAGATGAAATTTATTTGAAAATTAGGAATGAAAAAAATAGGTTGTTTTGATGCAATTTTCATTAGTCTTTGAAAATATTCTTCAACCTCCTTTATCCATATAATTTTTCACTTCTATCAACCTTTTATGGTTTCCAAAATTAGGGCACAAATTTGAGTGAATCCTTTAAAGAACTTCTTGTAAAATGTAGCAAGTCCATGGAAATTTATGACTTCTATCATAGTCCTTGGAGAAGCATGATCTAATATAGAATCCACCTTGTTTGGATCCATCCTTAGGTTTTCCCTTCAAATCAAACAACCCAAGTATACTAGTTTGTCCTACAAAAAGAAACATCTCTCCATATTTATTAGTAATTTCTCATTAGATAACCTTCTCAAAACCATATCCAAATGCTAAAGGTTTTCACCTTTAGTTTTTCTAAAAATGAGGATATCTTCCAAGTAAAACATTACAATTTTTTTAATATATGGTTTAAGAACTTCATTCATGAGTCTCATGCATGATCTTTGTGTATTTGTCAAGTCAAAAGCCATGACCCTCCATTCAAAAGGCATTTATTTATCTAGAATGTAGTTTTACAATCATCTCCATCCCTTATCCTAATATGGTGGTACCCACTTTTCAAATACACCATGGAATAGTATCTTGGACTTCCTATATTGTCCAATAAGTATTAAATTCTAGGCATAGGAAACTTATACCTATTATTGATCTTATTGATTTATCTTTAGCTTGTACACAACCTCCAAGTGCCTTCTTTCTTAGGAGCTGATATGGAATGTACTACATTGTTGTAACTATAATTGGAATAATGTTTATGTTGTCATTAATGTCAATCCTTATTAAGACATTTTCTAACTATGTAGAGTTTTATATATTTTGATTGATGGAGAGGAATTGAAAAGAAAGAATACAAGATGAACTAGTAAAGTGGTTGAGTAAAGAAGATTAAGTATGATGTAACTATAAAGGGAACTTGATTAGTTAGTACTTGCCAAGATAATAATTGATCATTCTATAAAGTAAAGAAGAAAAGATGAGTTGAAATGAAGAAGAGGTGGTTGATAGAAGTCAAGAAAACATGTAAAAACACAAGTTTGAATGAGAAATAGTTTACTAGGAAAATTAAGAAGCTAAGAATTATTGAGGAAAAGATTAAGGAACTTAAGTATTAGTTGAGTGATGGTAATGACCAAGAAAGATGAGAGAAACTCAAAGTACCAACCAAAGATAGTGATTATCAAGAAAGCCACTACAAGCTGAGTGAAGACATATGAGTAGTAACCAAGCTACCTAGTGATGACCATATTAGAGAATATGGTGATGAAAGAGTGTCAATAAATTAATAGTTTGAGAAAGAATCAAAATTTTAGGCTAATATAGTTGAATTTATGGAATGGTCAAAACATGTTAAAGATGAGGATTGATGAGATGACATATTTAATGTATGAATTAATCCTTATGAGCAGTCTATAGTGATGGTTTAGTGAGAAGTTTCAAAAAAATAAACGGAAAGAAGAAGAAAGACAAATGATGGACAAATTCAATGAATATGATCAAACCCTAAGATATATAGTTATGTTTAAGTGGAAAAGGATTAAACTTATCTATCTAAGGAGGAATATAAGATGTTTTACATGTTGAGTTGGTTGGGGAATTTTTGAAGAGTAAGTGGAAGAACAAAAGCAACAAAGGGAAAGTGAGAAGTTGGTGAAAGCGATATTTCTTGAAGCGTTGCCGAGTAGATCAAAGATGGAGAATGTGATGAAGACTAGTCAATCAACTAGGAATCAACTAAATGGTGACCTAAATGTAATGCATTGTAAACTATTAGATCAACCTAGTTGTTACTTTCTAACCATTGTGGGAGTAAAATTCTTTAATCAAGGTTGACCTAAAAGTCTTGTTGTAAATACTTTCATAAAGGTAACATTTTGATGAGATGTTTTGAAGACCTCTAACAAGGACACTCCTAATAGGGAAAGTAAATCCTTTAATAGGGTCACACCTAACATTTTGTTTTATAACCTTTAATAGGGTTGGCTCTTAACTAATCTTACTTCAAAAGAGTGAAAACATGGTAGCATGTTACTTGGTGGTTTTTTTCCAAATTGGGTAAAAATGTTAAATCTGTTGGAATTACAATGGGAAAGGTGAACTTTTGAGAGGAGTGGGAGAGGGTGGTGAATCAATAGTTTAAACTTGGACCCATAAAACTTTAACCACACATCCATTTCATACATTCAATGAGTAAACTGAAATAACATATATAACATATACATCTAAATCATGTAAACACATAAGCAATCACACACATAACACTAGATATGATTATCCAAAAACCCTCCAAGTGAGAAGGTAAAACTGGGGTGGGGATGACACCCACAAATCTTCACTACTACAGTAATAAAGTGTATCCAATGAAGGTTACAGTGTTTTGATCATGAGACATGATCTATCCTATGAAAGGTCTTCCCTATTAAAGGTTACAAAGACTATTACATCTCACCTTGTTAGAGGATTTAAACACCCTATTAGAAGTGTACCTTGTTAGAGGAATTTAACTTAAAACTAAGTAAGAACCTTGTTAAAGGATTTCATACAACCTATTAGGACTACTCTATTAAGAGATTTTGACTGAAATCACCTATTAGAATGTCTCAACTTTGATCATGTTGTTAGCACTTTCTTGCTTGATAATAGATCACCTCTAAACAATTTATTCTTGATCCTTCTTGATTAGATGTCTCTTTTTTGTATACTCTTCTCTATCCTCTATTCTACTCTAACTGATTATGCATTGTACTTTCACTTTATAACTTCTAAGTCACCATGAATGCTTTGTTTGTGCATAGAAACTTCTCTCTTCACTCCTTTAATTTCTTGCACACTCATAGAGAGTTTAGGGTTTTGTCCTCCTTAAGAAGACTTGATGACTTAGGGTTAGGTATGAATCTATGGCTGAGATTCATCCATTTTGCAACTTAATCATTCCCATTTTCTGATTGGTTGCATGTAATTCAATAGGGAATCTAACTAGAGATTCATCCTTAAGTCAGCTAAAAAATTGTTTACATAGTTATTTGTGCCATTACAAATAAATATGTCAAAACTGTCTCACTTGGCATCTAAAGTCTTTGATGCTTGGCATACACTAATCTTTCTATTATGAATTGGCACGTGTATGGCTTGGCATCCACTATTTACTCAACTCTTGTGTCACTTGACATATACTGTCTACTCGGCACATGAGTGACTCAACACTCACAATGACTTGGCATGGTCTATTAATTACATGTTGTGCTTAGCATGTACTAGTAGTTTGGCATGAACTAAATAAATAAGTTAAGTGTGTTGACACTCACTTGTCAAATCCAATCTGAGATCAACAAAATCTTGGTGTAATACTTGTGTGAATTTTGACTTCATGTTCTATGTTGCTTCTTTTAATAAGTTTCTATAATTTAACATATAGTGAAATAGAGAATTAAGTGATAATATAACCAAGTTGAATTATTGATGGTTTACTATATTAACTGAGTGTATTTATGAGTTTGATTAAGTTGTTTGAAGTTGTTAAAAGTTGAATTGGTACATTTAGACCTAGGGATATCTTATTCAACCCGCCCCATTTCTAAGTTATTCAAATCATTCTAAGAGTTGGTATTAGAGCTTTTGTGCTTGGAAGGAAAGTTTGAAGAGACTTAAAGCTAAAGATTAACATGTAAAAGAGAGAGATACCCAAGCTTAACAAAGAGAACATCCTAGAATGGAAACATTTGATGAGATTGCATCTATTTGGTTTTGGGGATTCTATACTAGACTACTTGGAGCATGTATACATAGAATTATCTAGATCCATGATAGTTGTGATGATAAAATAAAAGTAGGAGTATAATCAAATGATGATAGAACTAGCATCTCCCTATGTTATGGAGAGTTTGATGATGTGATGGATTGAACTACTACAAAGAAAATGAGGGATAAGTTGGTACAAATCCATGGAGGAGACAAAAATGTGTTAAGAGAAAAAGATGAAATTTTGAGAGAAAATTTTGCGGACATGAGAATGAAAGAAGGAGAAACTATTGCTCATTATTGTTTCCAAAACAAAGAAGTGGTGAATACAATTAGAGGTGCTAGAGGGGAGAGAACTAAAGAGACTATGATTAGAAATGTATTAAGAACCTTACTTCCTATTTATTCCATTAGAGTATCTTCAATACAATAACAATGATCTACACATGGTAATGAACTAATCTTTGATTGTCTATTTGGTAGACTCATAGAATTCAAATCATCAAATTCTAATAATTATACGCCTTCTAGTGTTGAATCTTCTTTTAAGTCTCAACTAACACTTGATGGGTCTAAAAGAAGAGAAGTTTAAAAAGTAATCATGTGGATAGTGATAGTGAATTGGATCATGACCTTGAGGATATAGAAGCATTAATGGAAAGAAGTATACCAAGAGGAAAAGGAAAATACAAAGGTAAGTTTCCTATTGATTTTTTTCATATAATAAAGTTGGTCATATTACTACAAGTGATAGCATGAATGCCAATGATACTACTTTGTAGACTATTTAAAGCATTGGAGAGTATTGACATGTTGCATTCATCACTATGTTTATCATTGATGTCAATATAACATGGTTTTTATAAAGACTAGTTGAGTAGCAGACATAGATCTTAATGGCATGAACAATGGTTTGATTATATGGTGATGCGTGGTTATGGACGTGTTTGGCATAATGTCTAGATGATGTGATCAAGTGCACAATTTCTAAGTCCAAGACATACAGATGTTGTACCTAATTTATGTAGAGAAATTTAGAGACAAAGTATTGTGAAAGTAGTTCCTAATGTTTATTCACTATCTTACATCTGAGATGCAATGAGAAGATATATAGTTAGACAGTGAAAGAGGACAACTAGTTCATGACGTCAACGAGTGCACAAGCCCTAGTTTTGCACTTGTGAAGTTTTGTATAGATTGTGACTTGACAGTACTATTGTAATTGTAAATAATCAATTATCTTAATATAATTAATTGGGAAAGCCTCAATGGTGGCTCAAGTAATTATTATGAAGATATGGTATAAAGGAAAGTCATTTTCCTTGTTTGTAAAGTCAGTATGAAGTGTGTGGAAAATATTTTGAAGCACAAAGTGCAAAAAGGACAAAAGTTCTTACTGAATGTGTGTAAGTGATCCAAGGGATTATTGGATGTGAGTGTTGTGATTTGGTTACAAGATCAGAAGGCGCATAGGTCCAATTGATAGGGAAAAAGAAGAGGAAGGAGTTACATTTCATTTCTATTATTTTTGCAAGGAATAATAAAAAGATCATTTGGATAGTGGGTTCATTGGTCTTGCCTTTGAAGTTGTTTGGGCAATGGGCTCAACTATCTTCTACAACTCCTAATAGCATTGGAATCTCATAATAGGGATTCAAAGTCTCCTAATAGGGATGAGCATATGTACCAAATGTATTCATAGATTCCTAATAAGGTGCATCCTCTAACAAGGAATATTTATATCAGCACATCATCTTGTGGGTACCATCCCTACCAGGGTTTTCCCTCTGATCAAGGGTTTTCCTAATTAAAATATCTAGTGTTATTGTGCATGAGTATCTTGTTGTGATTTCAGTTTATATTTCTCATATGGTGAAGTTTATTTAGGGTTAATAATTGTGATAATAGTTGGATAAATAATTCAAGCCACCACCCCCCCCTCCCCTCTCAGTTATATTAGTGGAATATATATTCATACAATTGGTATTAGAGCATTAGGTCCTTGAAGGGTAAGATTAACAGTTTTGGGAGATCAATGGAAAATCTTTTGAGAAAGATAATCCTAGATTTAATGGGGCCAACTATGACAATTGGAAGGAGAATATGAAGACTCATATGTTGTGCATGGGTCCAAGATATTGGATCTTGAAAAAGAATCAGAAGAAAATCATTGAAGAAGAAAAACTTGAAGGATGCGGTGAAGATGAGAGCGATTTATTTGTGTAACATGAGAGAAAGGGAAGCTATACCATTAGCTCTTCTAGAGAATGAATATAGTTAGGTAAAGTCACTTGAAACATCTCATGAGACTTGTAAAGTATTAGAATCTACTTTTGAAGGTGATACACATACTAAGAGAATGAGATTGCAAAATTGGATATGTGCATTTGAAGATGCTAAAATTATAGAAGATGAATCTATAAGAAGTTATATTGGTAGAATATCAAAAATTGTTATAGGAATTCGGTCACATAGTGGAACCAAGGAAGAAGATGAAGTAACATGGAAGATCTTGAAAATTTTGACACCACCATTCAAGAAAGTATCTCAAATGATTTAGCTAGTAATGCCCTATACTAAAAATTTCACATACAAAATGTTGCTTGGAAGATTAGAATCTGTGTAAGTAGATCTGAGATAGTCTAGAGATCTAGCTAGAGTTGAAACAACTTTTACTGCCCTAAACATTCGACCTAATTTGACAAGGAGTGTAAGAACATGAGGAGATTTCGTTGGTACCTATAGATCTGATGAAGACAAGAAGATTGAGGAAGGAATAACCTTTCTTGTGAGAAGAGAAAAAGATGGTAAGAAAATCTTTAAATGTTGGACTTGTGATGAATTTGGTCATTATGCATCTAAGTGTCCTAAAAGAAAGAAAAAGTATAAGGAAAGTTTAAGCCTATAAGAGATAGAGATAGAAATTATTTGTATGCAAATGAAGATGAAGAATCTAATGAGAAAGGTCAAAGTGAAAATGATGATGACTTAGGGTTTGTGGCTATCAAGGAAGATGATCTTGATAGAGAAATTTGAGAAAAAAGACCTCTAATTTCCCAAGTAGAAAGGAAATCTGATTGGATAATTGACAATGGTTTTTCACATCACATGACTGGTGATATGAATAAGTTTGTTAAGTTCAAGAATCATGATGGAAGTATTGTTAGAGTTGGTAACAATGTAGCCTATCATATAATAGGAATTGGATCCATTACTCTCGATGGTAAAATGAACATTGATGATGTTTATTTTGTTGATGGATTGAAGCACAACTTATTGAGTGTTGGATAGTTGGTGGACAAGGGTTATCAAATGCAGTTCACTAAGAAGACCTACATTATCAAAGACAAATATGGTAAGATGATTGGAATAGGCACAAGATCCAGAGGTAATGTATTTCAATTAAATCCTACTTAAATGACATGTTTGGTAGCTAAAGTGGACAACAATTGGTTGTGGTATAGAATATTCTATTACATAAACTTTGATAATATTGTGAAGGTTAGTAGCACATTTTTAGTTAGAGATTTGCCTAAGATTACAAAGCCTACTAATGTTACATGTAAAGAATTTATTTTGGCTAAATAGAAGAAAGTATCATTTCCTAGAATGAAGTTTACTACCATAGAGAAGCTAGAGATTGTTCACATAGATCAGAGTGGTTCTTCTAGAACAACAAGATTCTATGACGAAAGGTACTTTATAATTTTTATTGACGATTTCACTAGAATGATGTGGGTAGCATTTCTTAAAGAGAAATTTGAAGCTTTTGAGAAGTTTAATATATTTAGGAATAGAGTTGAGAATGAATTTGATGTTAAGATAAAGTGTTTGAGATCTAATAGAGGAGAAGAATTCACCTTTAGAGAGTTTAACATATTTTTTGAAGAGAATGGAATCAAAAGACAACTATCTTCACTGAGAACATTTGAGTGGAATGGGATTTTTGAAAGAAGAAATAAGCCAGTAGTAGAAGCAGCAAGAGCGATGTAATTTGAGAATGATGTTTCTAAGACATGTTGGTGAGAAGTAGTCAATACAACAATATACACTCTGAACAAAGTATAGGCCAAAAAGGTATGAACAAGACACCTTATGAACTATGGTTTGGTCATTCACCATCAATTAAGTATTTTAGAATATTTGGAAGCAAATGTTATATTAAGAGAGATGATGACATTGGTAAGTTTGATCCAAGAAGTGATGAAGGTATGTTTCTTTGTTTTTCATTGAAAAGCAAGGCATACATATATTTTAACTATAGAACTAAGACAATAGTTGAATGTACACATGTAAGGATTGGTGAAAAGTTTGGAACTAAGGAAAATATGGTAGATTATAATTCAGTTGAAGAAGAAGATAATTTTGGAATTGTTAGATAGAATGCTAAAGTTTTCTTTGAGACTAACAATGATTTTCATAATGATGTTGAGAAAAGAGGAGATAAGAGTTGAGATGTCCACTCCTACCCCTAGTAGGAATTTGAAAAAGAATCATCCTCTTGAGAAGATAATTGGAATCAAAGACAAAGGTGTGATGACAAGAAACAAATTAAATGATGAGATATGTTTGATATCTCAATTTTAGTGTACGAGTACAAATGAAAAATGTAAAGATGATCATTAGATTCAAGCAATAAAGGAAGAATTAGATCATATTGTGAAGAATGATATATGGGAGTTAGTTCCTAGACCTAAAGACAATAATGTGATAGGAACCAAATGGGTATTCAGAAACAAGATGAATAAGAAAGGAAAAGTTGTGAGGAACAAGGCTAGACTTGTATGCAAGGGATATATACTATAAGGAGAAATTTACACCTATAGCCAGAATGGAAGTAGTAAGGATGTTCTTAGATTATGAAAAAAATAAGAAGTTCAAGGTTTATTAGATGGATGTTAAATCAACCTTCCTAAATGGAGAGCTTGAAAAAGAGTTATATATTAAGTAGCCTGAAGATTTTCCCTTATCAAAAGAGAAAGACATGGTATGAAAACTAAAGAAAGCTCTATATGGTCTGAAACAAGCACCTAGAACTTGGTATGCAAGGTTGGACAATTATTTGGCAAAGCTTGGATTTGCTAAAGGTACAACATATAGTAACTTGTATTTAGAAGAAGTTGAGAATGGTTTGTTGATAATAGTAATATTTGTTGATGACATCATTTTTGGAGGTAATGATGAAGAAATTGATAAGTTTTCTTAAGAGATTAAGAATGAGTTTTAAATAAGCATGATAGGAGAAACGAAGTTTTTCCTAGGATTGTAGATTATACAGAACAATGATGGTATTTTTATTTCATAAGTTAAATACTTGAATGAATTTCTAAAAAGGTTTGGTTTAGAAAGTTGTAAACCTATTGGTACACCTATGATAAATGGTCACAAGTTATCTAGAAAAGATGAGACACCTATAGTAACGAAGAAGTATAGATCCATGATTGGAGGTTTTCAATATATGACTCACACTAGACTAGATATAGCAGATGCAGTTGGGATTGTAGATAGATTTTAAGCTAATCCTAAGGAGTATCATTTTGCAATAGTAAAGAGAATATTTAGATATTTGAAAGGAATATTTGACTATGGAATTTGGTATGATAAATCAAGTGATTTCACTCTATGTGCATATATTGATGTGGATTAGGCAAGCAGTATGGATGATAGAAAGAGCACCAGTGGTGGAACATTCTTTCTTGGAGGAAGATTGGTTTCTTGGCTAAGCAAGAAGCAAGATTGTATTTCTTAGAGTATAGATAAGGCAGAGCATGCTGTAGTAGAAAATAACTATAATCAAGTTATGTGGATGAAGTAGATGTTGAAGGATATTAGAATTGAATTTAAAAAACCTTTTTATCATGTACTGTGATAACACAAGTATAGTGAATATGTCTAAGAATCGTGTAGTGTTGTCTAAGACTAAACATATATCTATTAAGTATAATGTGTTGAGAGAGAAAGAAACAAAAAAAGAGATCAGATTGGAGATATCTTAATGAAGCCTTTGACAAAAGATACATTTGAGTCCTTGAGAGGTATGCTTGCGGTTATGTGTCTGCCTTCTTCTGAGTAGATGATGCAAAGAGTGCATCACTCTAGTGGTATAGAGCACTATTGTTAGCCTAGACTAAATGTTGATGCTTCCCATGTAGGGGAGTATCTTTGATGAAGAGAGTTGTTGAGGACTCTTGGTATTTGGTTTTGAATAGTGTCTTTAGACACTCAAGCTGCTAGAAGACTTAGAGAAGCATATTAGCAATTGGTATTTAACAATTGGTATGTTGTAACAATAAGATTGAGGTCTTTGACACTGATGTCAATGAGGGAGAGTATGCATGAAAAAAATCTCCTAAGGTATGGGTGAGAGAAGAACTACTAAGGTATGGGGGAGTATGAGGGAGAGAATATGCATGAAGGAGAGATATCTCTTTAGAGTGATTTAGAAAGATTCATGAAAGGAACTAGGAATATACATCTAATGTATTGTGAATTGTTTAGAGTGAAGTAAACAATAGATGTATAAGAAGAAAGAGTATGCTCCTTTTGTGCACCTATTGTATTCAATGTTTTTTTAGCATGCAAACAACTGTTACTAGTCAACAACAACAATTGAACATTGTTTGGTATTCTTGGAACTTAGATGGCTTTTCATTTATGTTTCCATCAATGTCAAAGGGGGAGATGGTTGGCATGAATTCTAATTATACTAATTTGGGGGAGTATTCTAAGCATTAGATAGTATTGACATGTTGCATTTATGACTATATTTTTCATTGATGTCAACATAACATGGTTTCTATAAAGACTGACTTAGTAGTAGATAGAGATCTTAATGATATAGATAATGGTTTGATTGTTTGATGATGCATAGTTATGGACATGTTTGAAATAGTGTCCTGATGACATGGTCAAGTGTGCAGAGTCTAAGTCGAAGACGTACAAAAGTTGTACCTAATTTATAGAGAGTGGTTCAGAGACAAAGTATTGGAAAAGTAGTTCCTAATGTTTGTTCACTATCTTACATATGAGATCCAATGAGAAGATGCACTATCAAATAGTAAAAAAGGATGGTCATTTGATGATGTTAGTGATTTTTCAAGCCCTAGTATCACACGTGTAAAGTTTTGTATAGATTGTGAGCCAATAGTGCTATTGTAATTGCTATTGTAATTAACAAATTATCTTATTATAATTAATTGGAAAAGCCCCAAGGCCAACTCAAGGAATCATTATGAAGATATTTAGTATAAAGGAAAGATGTTTTCCTTGTTTTTAAAGTGAGTATGAAGTGTGTGGAAAATCTATTAAAGTGCAAAGTACAAAAATGAGCAGAGTGCATACTGAATGCGTGTAAGCAATCCAAGGGATTATTAGATGCAAGTGTTGTGATTTGATTACAAGATTAGAAGGAGTAGAAGTTTGGCTGATAGGATAGAAGAAGAGGAAGGAAGTACATTTCAATTGTATTATTCTACAAGGAATAATATAGAGATCATTTGGACAATGGGTTCATTGGTCTTTCCCTTGAAGATATTTGAGCAGTGGGTCCAGCTATTTTTCACAACTCCTAATAGTGTTGGCACAACTCTTAACAAGGTTGGAATCTCCTGACAGGGATTCAAAGTCTCCTAATAGGGACTCATATGTATTGAATGTATTTATAGACTCCTAATAGGGTCCATCCTCTAACAAGGAATATTTATATTAGTACATCATCTTGTGGGTACCATCTCCATCAGGGTTTTCCTTTTGATCAACAATTTCCCTAGTTAACATATTTGGTGGTATTGTGTATTAGTATCTTGTTGTAGTTTGAGTTAATATTTCTCATATGGTTAAGTTTGTTTAAGGATTATAATTGTGATAATAGATGGATAACTTATTCACCCCACCCCACCCCAACCACTCAGTTATGTCAGTGGACTATATATTCTATCAACAAGGTGTCCTAACAGAGATGAAAAGGAGGAAAGGAAGGACAACTGATACTGTGGAGGAGAGAAAATAGAGATAACTAAAGTAACAAAGATTACAAGGGAAAAGGTAATAAATCTAGTTACATTACTTAAGAAGATGGTTCTAAAAGTGATATTGATGAACATGATAAGGAAGTTGTTGATGTTACAATGAAAGATGAATCTGACAAAAATGAATATTTTTAGCAAGCTTCTTTTATTTCACATGTTTGTAAGGATGATAAATAAATAATTGAAAGTGTTTGGTCACATTATATGACTGGTGATACAACTAAGTTTGAAAAGTTATAACACTATAATCGAAGTTGTGTTAAGCTTGAAAATGATGCACCATGTCATGTGAAAGATAAAGGATCTATAATATTGAATAACAAGATCAGATGTGACAATGCATATTGGGTTGATGGATTGAAATGTAATCTATTTAGTATGGCACAGTTGAAGAGTTTAGGCCACCGAGTTGGATTTTAAAACAAGAAGAAAAAGATCTATGATTCTACTAGTGAATTAATTGGAATTGGAGAGAAAATAAGAGGTAATTTATTCTATCTAGACCTATCTTAAAAATACATGTTGTTGGTGTACATAAGTATTTATTATTTACACTTACTTAAGTTTACTTAGGTTAATGCATATTTTATTATTTATTTATTTATTTATTAGTCACCTAGGAGTATGCACACTCTTGTGAGTTGTCATGTCGACAACATAGGAGTTTGCACTCTAATTATGCACAAGTCGTCTACACTTTGGAGTTAGCACATTATTTGAGCACATGGTGTCTACAACATTCTAGACACCTCATCATGCTTATCCTCTTATTGTGGAGGATATGTGCTTAGTTATCATGCTTATCTCCTAGTACATTCTAGACACATTCTAGATGCATCTTAGAAGCGTTTATATATAGGCTCTCCTAGTGTGTATGTATATGCTTATATGCTTTTGATAATAGTGAGCATTATCATATTGATCATACTCTTGGTCTATTGTTGTGCTTGTGTTTGTGCTCCTTGATCTTGGGTGAATATTGCTCTAAGGAAAATTCTTACATGGTATCAGAGGTTGGGGAGATTCTTGTCACTAGCCATTCAAGACCATTGTTGCTTCAACACCTTCAATCCAAAGATCTAGAGAATTCATAGAAATTGGGAGCATCTAGAGCCAAAGTGAACCTCACCACTATGTTTGGTGCATCGATTTGGTGAATTGACTGTAAATTCACCTATGTTGGGCAATAGTCAAAATTGAAGCAAAAATTTTTTTTTGCAAACCAACAACCCAAAGGCCTAATTTGCAAAATTGGTATGATTATTTTAGATCTGTACATTTAATTTTTAGATCTACATTTTTTTTATCTGCCTCTTTGGAAAAAAATTTCAGATTTGCATTATTTTTTCCAAAAAAATGGGCCATCGAGCCTATAGGAGAGATATTTTGCAAGTGAAGATTGAAGCTTGCTGGTGCAAATTAGATATTTGCAACACATTCAAAAGGTTAGAAAACCTCCAATTTGGATTTTTTTTCATCCGAATCAGACATTTCAGGAAAAATCTAGAGCCATTCAATTTTTGGAGGCCCAACAGTGATTCAAGAAAAAGAATAACAACAATGATTTTCAAACAACGATATCTTCCTCATACGGACTCCTTTTGGCAAGTAATTTTTTTGTTCTGATTTGGGATAGAATTCCATGATCTACACATTCGTGCAGGTGGTTTGAGATCTCTATTCCTAAATATTTTTGCAAGTTGCAAATCTCAATTTTTGCCACTTCAAATCCTTGATACGGGCTCATTTGGACTCCAAAATAGGTTCTATTTTTTTTGAAAGTGCATTTTTTTTGTCTGCTTTCCAGATCTGCAATCAGAATATAGGTTATGTGGATAGAAATATTACTTTCAAAAATAGGCCCTAAATTGGCATGTGGCTATTGCACTAAGTACCAAATCATACATTAGGGGGGGTTGATTGATTATTTCTATATTTTGGGGGGTGCATACATTTATTGATCTCATGGAGGCTTGCCACATATGTCAGTCTAGTATAAGACCAAAGTTGACACCAAGGAACTATTAGAAATGGAGTGGCTTAGTCATTGCTCATCTAAGAGAACATCATGAAGTGATTCCTTCTCTTTGCTTGAAGATACCATCTTCATTCAAATATCTTTCTAAACTTCTTAGCTTTATGTATAATAGTATGAGTAAGGAATCCTTTGCTCCTCTTCTTATGACAATTTTTCCTCATGATGTTTGGATGGCTCTTTGGGAAGTATATGGAGATCCATGTGTTCCTCCATTTCCAGAGAACACTCTACATCTAGTCACTCCAGATGAGATCTCACCTCCTGATACTCCTATTGATTCTACTAATCCAGTTTTAGTCATAGATGCTTAAGACTTAGTATAGCAAGACCCTTTATGTCTTCCTACTCTACCTTTATGCGATAACTTCCTTCTCACCCTTGCAAGGTTATTTATGGAGTCTTACATTAAAGATGTGGGAGACATCATCGATGAGATTTGTCTTCTCTTTGTTTAGGAGACTACATTATCTCGTGTGGAAACTGATAGTGACACCAATGATAGTGCTTCAACAGATTCAAACATGTGGGGTTCTATTGAGAGTTGCAGCAAGAGGTTACTACATCAATAGAGTCCACATGCATATATCACCATAGTCATAGGTCCATCACAACAGGGTACATCCATTCTTCCTATTCTAGCTTCAGTGAAAAATTTGGAGGATAGTATTGATGTTTTGCCTCTTCTTCTTGATGCAACAACACCCTCTTTAGTTGTCACGAGGGTTCCATTTTACCCTCTTGTTCATTCTCTACATGATTGATTGTCACCAATTGAAGTGATTGTGGATAATTATGATCAGTAGTTGTAGAAGGGTTCTTCATCAGTTGTAGAGACAGATAGTTCTTTGAGATAGGTTCTTCAGCCAGTTGAGCAGGTTTCAAAGAAATCACTTATTCATGGGATTCTTTCCACACATAGCGAAAGCATCTCATTTGTACTCTTGGTCTTGTTTCTTCCTAAGGGGAGGAACACCATTCTATAGTCTTGGATCAGCTTCTTCATCAGAGCAATCACTGGCAGACATTCTTCTTTTGGGGAGGAGCCAATCCTATATCTCTTCCTCTTCTCATCATTCTCTTATGTATATGCTAGATGTATGTCATAATGGGGGGGTCTTGATTACTCCATCCATCCATACATCTTGTGTGTTTTTCATCTCTCTTTTTGGGGGATGGTTTTTCCCATGAGGTTTTCCCTCTTTCTCTATTTTATGAAAGATTGTATATCATTATGTACATGGGTACCTAACATGGCCTAGTAGTCAGGACCCATCTTGCATTTCATCCTAGATTATGTAAGCTTAAGGGAATTCCCCTAAGTTGCACTTAAGGGGGGGTTTTGGTGTAAATAAGTATTTATTAGTTACACTTACTTAAGTTTACTTAGGTTAATGCATATTTTATTATTTATTTATTTATTAGTCACCTAGGAGTATGCGCACTCTTGTGAATTGTCATGTTGACAACATAGGATTTTGCACTCTAATTATGCACAAGTTGTCTACACTTTGGAGTTAGCACATTATTTGAGCACATGGTGTCTACGAAATTCTAGACACCTCATCATGCTTATCCTCTTATTTTGGAGGATATGTGCTTAGTTGTCATGCCTATCTCCTAGTACATTCTAGACTCGTTCTAGATGCATCTTAGAGGCCTTTATATATAGGCTCTCCTAGTCTGTATGTATATGCTTATATGCTTCTGATAATAGTGAGCATTATCATATTGATCATATTCTTGGTCTTCTGTTGTGCTTGTGTTTGTGCTCCTTGATCTTGGGTGAATATTGCTCTAAGGAAAATTCTTACACATGCTTATTTGCACAATTTCAAGATGTTTGGTTATGGCATAAGAGGTTGTTTTATTTGAACTTTAATAATTTTCATCTAAAAAAATTCTTTCCCTTCCTCCTCACATTTGCAAAAGAGCTAGACATCATTTATGTAACTAGGGTTTCCAAAAACTCAAACAATGAAACTTGGTAGTTGATTAATACCTTATGAATGTAGTGAATGATGATGAATAACAACTAAATCTAGTTTGCAAACACTTGAATCTTTCTCCTTAGTTTTCTTTCAACTCTTTGTGCAGTCTTTGATCTCTGATGAATGCAAATGAGTCAAAAATTGACTATATAACCCTTGATATCCGACAATAAAGTCTTAATGCTTATACAGTTGTAAGCTCAGCTATCATAGGATTTCCACTCATTTTTCTTATACATAATTTCACTATGCTTAGAAACGATAGTGATCTCAGCCACTACTAACATAATTCCATCACTCGACAACAACATGAAAACTAAAAAAACTATAAATTTCCTCTAGGTTCTAATCAATACATTGCATTTTACTTCATTGATATATTATCTTTTTAGAACTTAGATTCTTGGAACTGATGTATGAAATAACTTTGAAATACTAGTTCCACACATACCTTTTGATTGCCTAGTTGGGGGTGATGTGATCACCTAATCCATTGGATGAAGTGACCTCATCTGAACTTGATGTACTACAATCTTCCTTCTTCTTCCATTTTTTTTCATATGCACTTTGACTTTCTCAAAATTGATCTTTTCTTTACCTTTATTGTTACCATTACTCGATGTTGGTGATCTAGTTGGACAATTTTTACTAATATGACCAGTCTTCAAACAACTAAATCATGTAGTCTCACTCAAACATCCATTGTATTTGTCTTTGAAATGTGTTCTAATGTAATTCTTAGGAACATGTCCATACTCTTGACAATAGTGACAACTATACCTTGTGTTGTACCTTTGTCTTCTTGTTTGATGTCCACTTGGCATTAGATCTGCATTCATATGCTTTATGTCTATACTTCTAACAATTGTGGAAATATCCTTCAAATATTTGTGTGGTTAAGGTCTTGGTCCTATATTCATGTGCCTAATGTCCTAGCTTGTTGCACTTATGATAGTAACCCTTGAACATCTGCTTAGGGTTTTGATTTGCATTGTTGCTCCTACAAGAATTTGTTGTATGACACAACTGTCCACAATTATGACAAGTGAGTGTATAGTTCTTACATTTGTAGTTTCTTTGTTCACCACTTTTAGATGATTCTCCTTCCTCATTGCTGGTGTATCCAAATCCAATGTACCATTATCAGATCTAGGAAATCTCATTTGTTTCTCAAAGTATTTTATCATTTCACTAGGTTTGTTAAAGCTTTCAACAAATTTCTTTTCTTTTCTCGGTTCATTCCTCAGTTGTTCATTATATAACTTCATGGTTGTGATCTCAATATCCTTTCCATCTAGTTCATGATTTATAATCATTAATTTACTCATTATGTCCTGTTGCATGTTAGCAATCATTTGCACCTCCGATGTCTTCTCTTCTAGTCTATTGGTTAGTATTCTTTTGTCATCTTCAAACATGACTTTGTCTTCCTCAACTTTCTTTTTTTTCTTAGTCACCTCATGTAGCAATACTGATTGAACTTCTTGTTCCATCTTAAGATTTTTGACCTCTTCAATTAGGGCACCATTCTTTTGAATTAGATCTATAACTATTGCATCAAACTCACTTGAATTTCCATCTACAAATAATTCAATAGTGTCTTCCTCTTTGTAATGTATGTCATTTTCTTCAATAGCTATATCTTTTCTTCTCTTCAATGTGTACTTCAACTCATCTCTTGTTTCACTGAGTTGGTGTAGGGCAAGCATGATTTCAATCTTCTGGTTCTCAATAGTCTTTCCCCACTTGTAGACTTCTATCTTCAAGATCTTTCCTCAAAGCTGCAAAGCTTCCCTTTCCTGAGAATAAGGCTTTGATATTTATTTTTAGAATTAATAATGGGAAAGTAAACTCTGAGAGGGGGGGAGGGGGGGTGGGGTGGGGGATGAATCAATACTTAAAAAATTTAACCATAAAAACATTCACCACACATCCATCTCACAATTTGTCATATTAATTGAAATAACTAGCTACATGTGTTCATCCATAACATGAAACAAATAACACATAACACAATAAGTTTTTTACCCAAAAACCCTCCAATGAGAAGGTAAAACTTGAGTGGGGATGACACCCACAAATCTTCACTACTATAGTTGTAAAGTGTATCCAATGAAGGTTACAATTATTTGATCATTAACTATGATCTACCCTATGAAAGGTTTTCCCTGTTAAAGGCTTACAAAGACTACTAAATATTACCATGTTATTTAAGGATTTCAACACCCTACTAAAAGTGTGCCTTGTCAGAGGACTTAAACTTTCAATAAAACAAGCACCCTGTTAAAGGATTTTCAAAAGCTTGTTTGGATTACTCGGTTATGAGATTTTCTTTGATTCACCTATTAAAATGTTTTAGCCTTGATCCTTCAATTAGTGCCTCTCTACTAGATATCAGATCTCCTCTTTCTTGATGTGTATGTGATCCTCTTGACCAGATGTATCTCTTCTATCCTTTAATTGCTTTACTCTATTCTCTCTAACTAATTTTGTAATTCATTTTCTCTCTCACAACCTTCGTAGTCACCATGAATACTCTTTCTGCACTTAGCATTCTCCCTTCTCTTCTCATCCACACATGCAAACTCTTTAGATTTTCCCTCCTAAAGAAGAGTTAGGTGAGCTAGGGTTAGGTAGGAATCAATGATTGTGATGCACCCATTTTTCCACTTAGATCATCCCTTAGTTTGATTTTTTGCATGCACTACATAGGGATTCTCAATATACCTTTGTATATATCTTCTAGAATAATAAAACAATACTTAAGTCAGCCCAAAACTAGTTTACATAGGAGTTTGTACCATTACAAACAACTATGCCAAAAACTATTTACTCATCACTTGAAAGCTTTGATGCTCGACATTCACTATATCCTTAATGCTAGAACTTGGCTTCTGAATGACTCAACATATGAATCACTCGGTATATATTTCTTTCTTAGCACTTGATTGACTTGACACATATCATCTGCTTGACAGTAACTGCATATATTGCTCAGTATACACTACTTACTCGACACATATTGAGCTTTGTTAAGTAATGACTTAAGTGTTTTGTCACTACCTTGTCAAAACCAAAATGGGATCAATAGTATACTAAATGCTCAAAGAAGGTTGAAAATTCTTACCTAAAATGATGATGCAATTGCAAACATCATAAAGTTCACTCCAAGCACTACTGCAAAACCATCATTGTTAGAATAAAATGTAAAATAGTAAAACAAGTTTTAAAATTTCATTTTTCATGCAAGGGTAGGGTTTCAAAGGGCTTCAAAAAAAATATTTAGAGCTTCAAATGAAGCCATAAAGGCTTTGAAGGAAGCCCGAGGCTTTGTCCAAATACCTAGCGGGCCCATGGGTAGCTCGTGCTTTGAGTGAAGTCATGTGGAGGCTTCAATGGAAACCTTGGCTTTGCTGGAAGCCCCTCAAAATGTGGGAATGATTTGCATGGTGTTACCCACACACACACACACACACACACACACATATATGTTACAAGCTAGAGTTGTCATTGTACCAAAAGATTGACATGACAATGCCCAATACAACCACTAGACTTATAGAACACATGAGGCAGCTAAGCCATGTCATAAATCTTGAAGGGAAACATTGGGGGTTAGTCCCCCCCTTAGCATTGCCCAAGGAGATTCAAACTTGTGACCAAGCTCTGATACCACTTGTTACAAGCTAGAGTTGTTGTTGCACCAAAAGATTGACCTATCAATGCTCAATACAACCACTAGACTTATAGAACACAAGAGGTAGTTAAGCCATGTAACAAATCTTGAAGGGGAATGTTGGTGGTTTTACATGCATACATACATACATACATATAAGTCAATCAAATGAACAATGTATTTGGTATTTTTATAGGTTCAATGTTCATAGACCAATTAATTTGAGAGAATTCAAGTTATATAAAAATATATTAAAACATAAAAGAAAATTTGTACTGGCAAGAAATGATGATAGAGTTAACTCAAATTATCATCGCATAGTACAATTATGGAGGAAAAATATAGATTGGTTACCTATTCCTTTAAAGAACATAGTAGTCAGATACATTAAAATGAATGTAGTAAAAGATTAGAAAAGATATATAAAAAAAATATTTAAAAATACTGATGCACCTTGCAAACATCAACAACCCTAATATTTATCCACATGAGCATAGAGAAGGATTTGAACAAAAATTGTTATGGAAAGAGATATTGGAGAGTAGCAGACATGTCATATATTGTTAGAATTTCCATTTGTGCAGAGTAGTAAAAGATTTGTTAACTAAATGTATCATGTGAATTATTTTAACCTACAAAAATAAATGGGGAAATTGATGATGAACAAATGAAATATCACATAGATGGATATAAAAAATGACCTCATTCTATAGAAGGTATCACATTACTTGACGTTACTTGATTCTAGATATATAATTCTAGAAAAAGAGTAGACAACTATTAGAAATATAAGAGTAGTAACTAAGAGGGGAGGAGTGAATTAGTTACCACAAAAATAATTCCAAATCTCTTTGATGTCAATAAAAACTTCACAGCTTAGTTAGAACTAGATAATCACTCTAACTCAGTTTAAAAAAAAGTCTTAAGATAATGATGTGTATTAACCTTAGTAACTTAGTTGTAGAAAGATAAAGTAATAAGAAAATAACATGAACACAAGAGCATGGAAACCCAATTTGGGAAAATTGCCAATTCAACTAGTTACAACTTTTCACTCTTCTAAAGTGAGCCTTGTTAGGAGGCAACCCTATTAAAGGTTACAAAACACACTATTAGGTGTGACCCTATTAAAGGATTTGAATCACCCTATTATGAGTGGCCTTGTTAGAGGTCTTCAAGACACTTCAATATAGAAATGCTACCTTGTTAGAGGATTTACAAAATGACTATTAAGTCATCTCTGTTAAGAAGGATTTTTGACTAAAGGCACACCATCTTCACTACTACAATTGTTAAAGAGTAACAATGATTGTCCTAATTAATGAAGCAACTAAATTGTAGATTTGGATAATTTTTATGGCTTATTCTTTATATCCTCTCTAATCAAAATAAGCTTTACAACTCATTGGATGTTGTGCCTTTAATCAAAAATCTTTCTTTATTTGCATCTTCTTTTCTTCCACACTCTATCCATATTTCAATCCACATCTTGACCTTTCATATATATATGAAACCCAATGTCAAGCCAACTTGAATACCCTTGCAAATAAAGAAATAACATCCACTTAGTCAGCTATCATAAATCAACTAATGAAATAAAATTAAACTGTTGAATGCTGGTTTATACTAAAAAATGGGTCACTTAGTTACCACTGATTACCTTGGTAACTGACCTGACTCAATTTACACTAAACTCCCTTGGTAACTGACCTGACTCAGTTTGCATAGGAATCTCTTTGCTAACTTACCTAGCTTGGATACTAGAGTCTTATGAACTCGATTCCAACTGGTAGTGCTCTATTAGAGTATAACATTTGTGTAACATCATTGACAATATACAATTGAATAATTGTTATCAACAATCTCCCTCTTTGGAATTGATGGCAACACAACATGTCATAAAAAAATGATTTATAAAATTTTACAATATTCTTAGTTTCATTCTGATTTTTCCTCTGCCATCTTATCTTTGGACTCCATCAAATCAAATTCTCCCTCTAATTCAATCAATATTTTTCTCAATTATTTTGATATGAACATGTTACAATCTCTCCCTCTTTGACATCAAATGCCAAAAACTCCATATAATAAATTTTTAATGTCCTTGTTGTATTGATTCATATGCAGTGAGCTTTTGAATTCATTTTTGTCAACTTGATAGATTCTCAATGTAGGTAGGTTGATGCACCATTAATTTGTACTCTAGTGAGCAATAGATAGGGGAATGACCCCTAGCTAACCTTTTAGATACAAAAATTCATCCTTAGGTAATGGTTTGGTAAATATGTCAGTAACCTGCTCCTTTGTGTTAACATATTCCAATCTTACCTCTTTGTCTTGAACTAATTCTCTTAGAAAATGATACTTGATTGGAATGTGTTTTGTCTTGGTGTGCATCACTAGATTTTTAGATATATTTATTGCACTTGTGTTATCACAAAAGATAACTACTGGATCCTTGATTTCTTCTTTCATTCTAGATAATAATTTCTTGATCCATATTATGTTGGAACAATTAACTATTGCAACAATATATTTTGTATCTGCTATAGACTGAGAGATGCAATTCTTCTTTTTTCTTGTCCAAGATACTAATCTCTTTTAAAGAAAGAGTTCTCCTCCACTAGTGCTCTTCCTATCATTGATGCTTCAAGCCCAATTAGCATCAGTAAAGGATTTTAATTCAAATTTTCCTCCTTTCTTGTTCTATAAAACATAGTCGTGAGTACCTTTAAGATATCTCATGATTCTTTTGATTACTATCATATGATTTTCTTTGATATTTGTATAAAATATTACAACTTACCAACTGCAAATGTGATATCAGGTCTTATGTGAACAAAATACTAAATTTTTCCAATGATAGATCTATAGTTAGTCTGATTTACCTCTTTTGAATCATCATTCTTGGATAGCTTATGTCCAGTAGACATAGGTGTTCCAATTGGTTTGGAATCTTCCATTCCAAAGGTATTCAATATCTCCTTGATATATAAATTGACTAAGTAATGAAGATATCATCCTTTATTTGGTGAACTTGTAAACCAAAAAATAATTTTATCTCTACAAACATTGACATTTTAAATTCTTTCCTCATTTCTTAGGAGAATGACTTACATAGATCATCATGACTTGCAAATAGGATATCATCCAAAAATATTTTTGCTAACAATATCTTATTATGTGCTCCCTCTCTCATGTATAAACTATTGTTATCATTTGTTTTTGGAAAACCAATCATTACCAAATATCCATGTAGTCTCTCATACCATGCTCTAGGAGCTTGCTTTAGACCATATAAAGTTGTGTGCAACTTGTAGGCCATGTCTCTTTCATTTGGATCTATGAAACCTTTAGGTTGATCAATGTAAAAGTCCTCTTCAAGAGTTCCATTCAAGAAATCTATTTTTACATCCATTTGACACACTTTGAATCATTTAAATGCAACATATGCAAGAAATGTTCCAACTCATTCAAGTTTAGCAAGAAGAGAAAATGTTTCTCCATAGTCTATGTCTTCTTCTTCTTGAGAATATCCTTTCAACACTAGCCTTGCCTTGTTTCTTTATACTTCACCATTTTCATTCAATTTATTTCTAAATACCCACTTTGTACCAATTACATTTTTTTCCTTGGGTCTAGGAACAAAAGTCCAAGTATTGTTCCTTTCAATTTTTTAAATCTCTTCATTCATTTCCTCAATCCAACTTGCATTTTTTAATGTGTCTTTAACATTTCTATGTTCAAATTCAGTAAGAAAACATGTACCTTTTAGTTTATTCCTTGTCATTATGCCTTCTATCTAATTTCCAATTATTTTCTCAAGTGCATGATGCCTTCTGACACATGTAGCAAGTATAAGTATCTTCCCTCTAGATTTTGGACTAGATTGACTTGGTTCACCATGCTCAAAGGTTCTATGAATTTCTAAGCTCTGTTTAGTTCTTTTTTTTTTTTTTTTTTTTCTGTGGCTCAATTCCCATAGACTATGAATTGATTTCCTCTTCTTGGGACATGGGTTGAACTACCTCCAGCTTGGGTTGCATTGGCAACAAATCGGTTGACACTCCAGACTTGGGTGAGCCGAGTGGGGTAATCTATTGAACCCTGGGTAAGATATCTGGTTCAAAGTAAAAAAAAAATAGTTTCTATAATCTCCAAGTTCCTTGTTCCTTTGTTCTTCATTCCTTTCTACAAAATCACCAATTTTTACATGTGCACTTTCTATAACCCTGTGAGTAGCAAGATTCAGACATTTATATGCTTTTCTCTTATTGGAATATCCTAGAAAAATAGCTTCATCACTTTTTACATCAAACTTTCCTTCCCTTGTCTCTTTCAAGATATATCATTTTCTTCCAAATACTTTGAAATAACAAATATTAGGTTTATAGCCATACCATAATTCATAAGGTTTTTTATTTGTACCTTTCTTTAGTTGAACTATGTTCAAGATATGAATTGTTGTATTGATTGCTTCCTTCCAGTATTTGGTTACAACATTTTTCTCTATAATAACTATTCTTGCACAATCCATGATGGAACTATTTCTTCTTTCTTCTATGTCATTATACTAAGGAGTACTAGGTGCAGATACCTATCTTTTGATTCCTTTTTCATTGAAAAATTCATTCTAGATGAATTCTCCTCCTTTGTCTGATCTTAGGCATTTTAACTTCTTACCTACTTCTTTCTCAACTCTAGCCAGATACCACTTGAAGTTTTGAAAATCTTCATATTTATCCTTTAAGTACATTACTCTCATCATCTTAGAATAATCATCTACAAACAAAATGAAATGTTTCTCTCCACTATAGCTTTCAATACATATTGGTCCACAAAGATCTATATGAGCTAGTTCTACAACTTCTTTAGTGTTGAAATTCTTACTTTTGAAGCTAGTTTTACCCATCTTTCCAATCTAATAATATTTTCATATAGACATTTTAGGTTTCTTTAGATTTGGAATACCTCTTCCTCTTTTGTTCTTTCTTATGGTAACCATATTATCAAAGTTTACATGACACATCCTTTTATGTCATAACAAACTTTCCTCTACTTATGTCAAAAAGCATGGACCTTTAATGAGATCAAGATAGAATAGATTACCTTTAGTCTGATTGCCAGTTCCAACTAGGTTTCCTCTACCATCCAGAAGCCTGGCCTTCCCATTCATGAATTGTACCTTGAATCCAATGTTGTTTAGTTGTGTCACACTTAGAAGATTGTATCTTAGTCCTTCAACCCAATAAGCATTATTACATTTGATTCCATCAGTTAATGCAATGTGATGTCTCCCCTTCACATAACATGGTTCATTGTTTCCAAATTTGAGACTTCCACCATCATAGTGGTCTAAGTGTTCAAACTTACTTTTATCACCAGTCATGTGATGAGAGTAGCCTCTATCTATTATCCATGTGTCATTTTTGCTAACATGAGAGATAAGTGTCATCTTTCATTTTCCTCATCATCTAATTCATCTTTAATAGCTATATACACCATTTCATCTTCAACATCACTATCAGAATCTTTAGTAATATAAAAATATTTCTTACCTTTGTCTTTGTAGCTCTTCACTTTCTTGGCTTTGAATTTTCTAGATTTTCTATCATCTTTTCTTTCCTTGTTTGGACACCTTGCAACAATGTGACCAACTTCTTCATAAGAAAAAAATCAATGGAATTTTTCCTTTATATTTACCTTTACCTTTTGGTAATCTTCTTACAAGTAGAGCTTCAATCTTCCTCTTTACTGTCATACTTAAATTCCTTTTGAGTTTCCTCCCTTTCTACCAAGAGTTAGTTTGGGTTTGAATGTTGATTCTATGTTGCGAATCTAGGAAGATAGTTATCAAAGTTATCTAACTCAAAAGTTGTTAAGCTTTCCACTAGTCCATTCAAAGTTATATCATTTTTGGGATCACATCTCATATCTTGAATAACTAAAACTCTAACTGCATAAATAGGAAGAAGAACTCTTAATACCTTTCTAACCATAGTTGTATCTTCTATTTTTCCTCCTTAAGCTCCGATTGCACTTGCACTTGCTTTGATTATCTCACTATATTTTGCAATACTTTCATCTTCTCTCATCTTCATCTAATCAAATTGGCCTCTGAGACTTTCTCCTTTAGATATCCTCACATCATCATCTGCTCCATAGATCTTTTGTAGCTTATTCCACATTACATGAGTAGTAGAAAAATATTTGACTTCATCAAATTCCTAATAATTGAGAGAAGTAGCAATGCCAATCATCATTGTGTTTTCATACTTTTTATCCACCATCTATTCCATAATTAAAGCAATAGGAGGTTCCACATATTGGTTCTCTAGAAATTGAAGGCCTGAATTCCCAAAGGATGACAAGTGTAGCTTCATGAGTTCTTGTCATGCTTGGATGTTATCTCTATTCAACTTAGGAATCTCTCTTCTATAAGACATCTTGATCTTTATCTTGGGTCCTTGAAACCATTTCTACAAGTGCCAAAAGCTATGATACCAATTAATAGAAATATAAGAGGATAAACTGAGAGGGGAGGGGTGAATCAATTGCCACAAAATTGATTTCAGATCCTTTAGATCTCAATACAAACTTTACAACTCTGTTAGAACTAGATAATCACTATAACTTAGTTAACAAAGGACTCTTAAGATAATGATGTGTATTACCCTTAGTAACTTAGTTGCAGACAGATAAAGCAATAAGAAATTAACATGAACACAAGAGACACCAAGATTTAACATGGAAACCCAATTTGGGAAAACATCCAATGCAACTAGTTAAAAATTTTCACTCTTCTAAAGTGAGCCATGTTAGGATCCAACCTTGTTAAAGGTTACAAAACACATTGTTAGGTATGACCCTATTAAAGTATTTGAATCAACTTGTTAGAGTGGCCTTGTTAGAGGTCTTCAAAACACTTCAATATAGAAATTCCACCTTGTTAGAGGATGTCCAAAATTATTATTAAGTCAACTCTATTAAGAGATTTCCTCATTGCTACAATTCTTAAAGAGTAGCAATGATTGACCTAATTAATGAAGCAACTAAATTGCATATTCAAATCATTGTTCTAGCTTATCCTCTAGATCCTCTCTGATCAAAATAATATTTACAACTTGTAGGATATTTTGCCCTTAATCAAAAATCCTTCTTTATTGGCATCTTCTTTTCTTCCATACTCTATCCATATTTCAATCCACATCTTGACCTTTCATATATATGAAACCCAATTTCAGGTTGTCTTGAATACCCTCGAAAATAAGAAAAATAACACCCATTGGTTTGGCTAGCATAAATCAACTAATGAAATAAAATTAAACTACTCCAGGTTGGCTTATACTGAAAACTAGGTCACTCGGTTACCACTGAATTCCTTGGTAACCAACCTGACTTGGTTTGCAAAGGAATCTCTTTGGTAACCAATCTAGATTGGCTTATACTAGAGTCTTCTAAACTTGGTTCCAACTGGTAGTGCTCTATTAGAGTATAACATTTGTATAACATCAATGACAATATACAATTGAATAATTGTTATCACCAACAAGTGGAGACCAAGAAAAAAAGTAACTATCATTAGAGCTTTTCCTAGATTTCTATCCATTCCTCCACAAGCTTCAAATAAATGGATTTAATTTTTTTATCTGATATTTGATAATAAAAACCATTTCTTAACTTTAAGAAAATACTGCTCACGATAATGATTCCATTATACTAGGAGTTATTCAATTATAATAATTGGATATAGAAAGAGCAATAATTGTAGAAAATATTGAAGCTAGAAGTTATTCTTAAATTGAAGAAAATCAACCTATTTAGGGAAATACCATAGAGCATGAATTTAATATTATATCTAGACTTCATAATGGTCAATACTTGTAGGTTTCTAAAATAGATATATTGGGGAGATGATATATTGCTAGATATATAGATGGGTCTAATGAATAACAAAGTGACAAGTACATAATCAAAGCATTCAATTTTATAAGAAATATAAAGAATCATATATGTCTTATGTATGATGTTGTACCACAATGCATCATCTTCAAAACCCATAGTAAAATGAAACAAAAGGAAATTAAAATAGTATTGACACACTACCATAGTAATCAAGCAGCATTGCCTTTATTTATAATAATTGAAGGATTAATAGGAACTAGAAAGTCTTATCTAATTGCACTATTAGTCAATCTCTTCAAAATGTAACAATGTATATTCTATATCTCCTTCTACTACATGCACCAAAAGGAGTTGTAACCTTCAATATAGGATCTTGTATATTTCATTCAAAGTTGAGTATAGCAATAAGAGATTTAACTCATGTAGAAGGAACATGCCTTACAAGCTCTCAAGAATAAATAGAGCATATTAAATATTTTGACTGATGAAATGATTTTCATTGGTCAAAAGTTTCTTGAAAATAAAGGTTTTTGACTCAAACAAGCATTCCCACAAAGTGCACACAAAATCTTTCTAGGTATTCCTTTCATTATTATTAATGAGTCCAATTATGTTACATAACATTTTATCTAACTCATATATAGTAAATTGATATGATATTTGTACATGGCTCAAAAAATAATGTGTAGTGAGTATCTTTCAAGTATAAGTATTATTTTGATTGGTGATCTAGACTAGTTACCAGCTATCAATGATAGACCAATGTATGATAGTAATAAAAGAGAAAATTTATTATGGTTGAAATTTGAGACTAGGTTACTTTAGATAAAATATTTATGAAATATGGACAAAATATCTAGAAACAAATATTTTGTCAACTATTGATAGATCTAAGAGATGCAAACCCAAAAACAGATGACTGTGAGCTTCATTTGATGGGATCTCCTATAAGCTTATATGTTGCAATAGATAATGGTTTTGACAATAAAGTCCAATTATTCTCAACAAATTACAATGACCATAATCATAACATGAGAATTATATATTCATTGAGACAACCTATTGTGTATTTTCTTTCAACCACAATAGGAACTATTAATACAATAGAAAATTGTTCAAATGATGAACTTGGTCTAGAGTTATTCATTAGTAAGGATTTAATGGCCATGTTGACATAAAATATTTGGATACATGAAAGTCTTATAAAGAGAGGATTGGGGTATATCTAAAATATTATCTATAAACTATGATGTTGTCCACCTAAACCACCAACATATGTTATGGTTGAATTTGACAATTAAATCTTGATTACTATTTAATGGTCATCATCCAAAATTAGTTCCAATAGCACTAATTTAAGTATAGGATTGATTACTGAGAAGAGGATGGGGGTGAGGGGTGAATCATTAATCACTAAATAAAACTTTAACTGATCACCCAAACAATCTCATCAAAATGATAAGAACTTTTAAACTCTTAAACTTCCCATCAACATAATAGTTAAAGTAAATAGCATAGTAGCATGGAAAACTTAAAAATTATCCTTGCAAGGATAACACTAGATATTTCTCATAAAAATTGAATTAGGGTGAAAAATGTGGTGTGTGAATGATGCTCACAAATTGTGTACTCTTTTGGAATATGCATTACTAGAAGCTTTCCTAGTTAAGGGTTGCAAAAGAATAGTTAGGTGCTACCTAGTTAAGGGATTTCCTTGAGAATCGTTAAAGTCTTTACCCTACTAAGAGTAACTCTGTTAGATAATTTTAAATACTCTTTTGGTTATAGAATTTTGCGATGGGACCTATATTATAATGTACCCAATTAAGGGATTTTTCTACTACAATTGTTAGAGATTAATAGATAATAAATGATGTATAATTTAGACTACCTATGCTAGATCAGGTCAAATAAAGCTCTATAACTCAACAACATACCATACTCTATCCTCTAGACTGATCACACTCAATACCATAACTTCCTCTATAATCATAGCCTTCTTCAACTTTACATTCAATGGGAAATCATTTGCTAAGCTCATTCTTTATTTTCCTTTAGTTAGAATTTTCCTCAATCATAAAACCTAAATGTGAATCCAATGATCTAGATTGATTAAGATGAATTTGACTATTCATTCTATTTCTTCTTTTGAGCATGTCAACTCATACTTGATCTTCACCTTGAAAATCATTCCAACTCCATAAGTTATTTTGACCATATGTCAACTTCCTTAAATATTCTTCCTCAAATATTTTACCTTGATCTTTGTGCTATCAATTTCTTCATTAAATCAAACATCATGCTTTCAATTTTCCAAATTTAATCATTGATCCAAATAAAAATTTGAATCTTAAGATTGTGCCTTGATTATTTACTAACTATTCTATGTTTATCAATAAGCTTTTACTATTTACCTCTTTACATGTTTATCATTTGTACCTATTTACCTAATCAGCCTTCGTACCTATTTGCTGAGTTCACCAATTCACTTCTAGTTTACTAATAAGACTTAGTTTACCTATAAGCCTGTATTTATGTGTTTGACTATCTTGTTCACCCATTTATCTATTTGTATCACCATCACTTCTAACTAGTCAAATCACCTTTAGCCATAAAATGGTTTATGGTGCTATCTTAACCACATAATATTTACATCATCCTCTATCACATCCAATGATTAGTTCAACTAATTATTTACATATTTGAAGAAACGTTCAAATCATTCAATTATTAATGATTAACTATCCTAATAGTTACCTTCCTCAATCATAACTTCCTCACTTCTTCACATAAATGGGTATGATCATAAACTTAGTATCAAACAAGATCACTTAGCCATCCTATAGGATATAAACACTTAAACTTCATTACAACTCATTCTTTTCTTTCATGAACATGCGGTAACATGTGAAAACACTTAGTCAATAATTTACATCAATGACCCTAGTTAACCTTTCATCAAATCATGTTCTAATTTTAAAAAATTCATCGTCAACAATAGTCAATACTCTCCTCATGATATTTTCTCCACAAATATGCTACAAAACTCATCTTCTCTTTATTGTCAAATTAGTTATGCTAACAACAGGGTAAACTTTAAGAAACATCCCTCCAAAAATATATATAAAATGTTGGTGAATCTTTCATTATTTTGAAAAATAAAATTAATTCTATTAGTGTATCTCTCAAATTTTTAATTTTTAATATTATTTATATTGGCGATTTTTTTGGAATCAAATTTTTGTATAGAAATTTTTTGTGAATCTCAATAATAAGAGGAAGTTCATTAATCGCCAAAGAATATTACAAATCAAACTTGAACATTTTTTACCTCATGGAATGTTATGAGGGTCATTACATTATATTTTAAATCAATAGTGAAAATTATATATTGGTGATATATCCCTAAAGTAACTAATAATTAGGATATTTATTGGTGAATTAATTATAATCTCTCCAAAGATGTATAATATTTAGGTGAATCAAATCTAATTATGCATCAAATATTGTGGCGAATCTTTGAGTTTAAACTTTTTAATAAAATAAATTATTGACTAATTTTAAATATTTGTGAACTAAATTTTATAAAAGTGTGGCAATTTAGGTTGCATTAAATGTTAAATTATTAGCCAAATTACTAACCAAAAAATTCTAAAATTAGCCAATTGACGAATATTAGCCACTAAAGATTGCCTTGGCTAACAATCTCCCCCTTTGGCATTGATGTCAATTGTTTGTGATCTCTAATCACTATAGATAGAAGTGGACACCTTTGTTTCCTCACCATTTTTCCTATACTCCCCTTGAGGTGAGATTCATTCTTTGATCTTTATCTGCCTATATTCCTTTGTAATATTTAGTCCTATCTATACTTACTCATGTATTCTATTTAGATATTAACCTTACTTTTGTATGTTACTTCTTCTCCCCATTTATTGTTCTATGTTCTATCTATGCTAATTATATCATCTCGACTGCAATTCATTTTGTATATGCCTTTTAAAAACAATGCCAAAGATAACTAATTATATAACCTTCTAAATTTTCTTCATTAATGACCTTCTAATTCCTCCTTGACCTTCTTCCCCAACTTCTCTTGTTAAGACTTGTCCCTTAGTGGAGTAGGCCACCTATAGATCAATTCATGCATATTGTTTGTTTTTCTCTAGCACTCAACATTCAAAATTTTATAATTGAGCCTCATGGAAAGATTTACTAAACTATCTCGATGTCTTATTGGTTTTTATTAACAATGATATTATGAATTTTATGTTTGTGAGAAAGAGTCATTGGGGAAAGCTTGGGCCTTAGAGTGTAAAGTTTAAAATCTCATAGTTCAAAATCAGAGACTCAAAAATATAGTTCAAAGGTTACAATTTCATTGGTGCAAACTCCCCAATAAAAAAGATCTAAACGGTTCATCTAGATTCATATTCAAGGGTTTAAATTGTTCATACTAAAGAGTATTTTCGAACATTTTTGGGTAAATTCTACAAAGGAAGATTATTGTTTTGATAACTAAAGAAGTAGTTTATAAAACTGAAGAGCTTGTTAAAAAACAAATTATGAAAGTCACTATAGATCTAATCCATTGAAAGTGTTGACGCCATAACTATGTGAGAACACATTATTATTAATGTATGTAACAAATGCCGTATTTGGAGAACATTAATAAACAAGGAGCCATATGCATGTGCGTAGTTATTTATTTCCATGCATCCATCGACCATAATAAATATTATCCCATATGTTCAAACACTCATTTCAAGTGAAGTTCATGCACATTCAATAATTGTTGTACATTATTAATGAGAAAATAAGGATTAGAAGAAACATTTGTCAATAAGAGATGAATTATTATCTATTGTGGAAGTTAATAAGGTGAAGATGAATTTGATAGTAGTGGTGAAAGCTTAAAAAGGGCTCATGAGTCGACCGAGACATTCATCCAAAATAATGAATGGTGCAACCCCTGTGTCTTGTCTACATATCCCCCGGTTTCATATTTAAACAGTGAGTTCATGGTGACAAATCCAAAGGCGGCATTTACATACAACGGTTCTTTAAACTTGGCGAGGACATAGGATCATTCATTCACCAATTCAACGCTCAGGTCTTTGTTATAATACACATTGAGAATTTTCCAAATCTTTTTTTAGGAGAAATAAGAACAATTATTTTGTAACAACTAGCTATAGACTCCAGACAGCTCATAAAGTCTTTGAAATATCTAAGATAGGATGATCATCGATCTCTTTTCTATAGTCGAAACAAATGCATGTGACTCCATTGCCAAGCTTCAGCTCGTATGGTTAATTTTCAAAACTGCAAGAATAGAGGATTATGAAGCCATCTCCCATCAGATGGGATCGATCGCAACATTTCAACAGAATCATAAAGCTTTTGAAGGAAACTATAAGGCTGGCGGCATGCAAATTGCTATCCGTATTCGGCATTCTAGGAGCTTCATCTTTTCAAAAGATATTTTTCTCCTCGAGTATAGAAATCAGACATTCAATTGTGTTCAGTGAGTTTCTGTATGGTTCGACGCCCATCTCAAAGTAAACGAAATCCATTATGTATGTGAGTTCGTAGCTAAATTTACATAGATACCCATTCTAGATCAACTGCAGATTAATATGTGGCAATGGATTCGTTGGAAAGAAAGAGGTCTAAGAGGGAAGCGCCGAGGAAAATAGTGGGCTGAGTGATTTTCATCCAACTGCAGTTGAATGATAAAGAATTCACGCAATTATAAATGCATAGAAGCATTGTGAGAACTGTTTGACAGAATGCCTGAGCCTAATAGGCGCATAGAGGGGCAAAATGGATAAAGATTTTGGGAGAATTGAGAAACATGTCTGATTCTGTCTGTTTCATCTTATAATCATAGTTTCATGGTCTGGAGGTATCGAAGATGGCCAACCATGTAACAGACACCATAGACCCGATCGGTATCAGGAGAAACCACTTCCAGATTGTTGGGATATGAATCCCAAAAGTTGTATGTCTTTTCGTTCTCCCTGTTGACTCTTTATATTAGTAGAGTTCTATATAATGGTTATGTGCAGTCTATATAATGCATTGTTTAATTAATACAAGTATTCTCTGCTGGAGTGTGGACGAAGTTACAATTGTGGTGAACCACGATAAATCATGTGATCTTGTATTTGACTTTTTTGTTAATGTTTTTCCCATTTCATTGCTCATTTTAATATTTACAATTGGTATCAGAGCCAAGGTGAGGCTAGAGCAGAGATGGAAGGCGGTGAATTTTATTCTATCATCAAAGAATTTCTTGGGAATTTAAACTCGGTAGAGAGTGAGGTTGTGCATGGAAAGAACAAAAGAATCTGCCATGTGAATTGGTGGGATAGATGGGAAGATAAGCTGGAAGCTGAAGCGGAAGAAGATTTTGAAGTTGTGAATTCTTGAGCGCACGAGTAATGGTGATGCACAAAACAAGAAAGTTGTCATGCAAGAATTGTGGAAGAGAGAAAAGGAGGACAAGATTGGCGATTCTGTATAACACTTGGTGTTGGCCTATTATGGCATGGCTTATTTTATTTCTGACTTAAGACTAGATGATCCAAAAGAATTTGCTTTTAAAGTGCACAGGATGTTGTAGTTAGAAAACTGTACATATGTCCCTGGAGAACGAAAGTCAGGGACAGATGAGAAGTTTGTTGTAGAAGCAAATGAGAAGTTTTCTATAGAAGCAGATGAAGGGGCAGACATGAGTCCCTTTGTAGAAGAAGATGAAGGGACAAACAAGAAGTACGTTGTACAAGAAGGTGAAAGGGCAGACGAGAAGTCTGTTATAAAAGAAGATAAAGGAGAATGGGAGAGATTCGTTGTAGAAGAAGATGAAAGTGGAAACAAGGAGTTCCCTTTGGAAGAAGGTGAAAGTATAGAGGAAGGGGAAGAGAATTTCTTGAAGGCACATACAAATAGTATACAGGATGTTCGACATTACGTGGCAGATGATGGGCCACAGATATCCCTACCAAATATGGAATCTCTCAACAAAACCACTGCAGCTGCACAAATACAAACTCTAGAGGATAATCGGTCCAATTTGGTGATGACTTGGCATGAATGGGTGTGATTAGCAGTAACAAAGATTCTCTTATGCACATAGGTCTTTGGTCAAATGGTGGACTGAAAAACAAAAATCCTACAGAGAATTTGCAGATGTATCGACCACAGGAGTACCAAAGTGGAGTTCAACCATGTTACAACTGTAAATGGTGGTGGTATGAAGTTGATCGGGATGAGGAGGAAAAAGACCCCAATGGGGTTCCTATGTTGAGTCCACCTCACCTGGGCTTGGAAGGTCTCCCTTTTGGCCCATGCTCTGACAAATATGATGAGCTGATGGTGATGATTATGATCCAAACACCGTATCATTGTTGTTTGGAATGTTGGGGAGATATAGAGGCCTAGTAACCAATTTGGCAAAGGGCACAAACACCTATGCAGAAGTCATCATAAGATGGTCAAGTTCTGCAAATGGCCCTCAAGCTTGGTTTTGGGAAAGCATATTTTAAAAATGCTCTGCTTTTATGGGTGGACATGTTTGATCTTGGAAAAGAGGTCTTTAGAATGTATACAGAAAAGCATTTCTTTGGTTCACAATTGAAATATTGGTCAATGTCCACCCAGTCATACACAAACCATGGTAGACAATGTCCACATTATCATACAAAGCTTACAGTCAATACATCACAACTTCCACATAATAAAAACAGCGGTGGTAAGGGAAAAACTTCAATAGCTACAAGTTATGATAGACATTTTCCACTGACCGCTGAGAAAGTTATAAAAACATGGCATGTCTAGCTATTTAGATCCGTTGATGGAGGAGTTGCATTCGGGTTTCCAACCAAAGAAAAACTAGCAGCAGTAGGATTGGTTAGTGGTAAGGATAATATGCTATAGGCAAAGGACAACCAGACTGCCTCAGCAGGTGTCTTAAATGAGAATAACAACCATAAAAATGATGCAATTTATGTGAGCAGTCGGTTGCAGTATGGAGGAGATACTTGTTGATGCGAGTTTTGTATCACTTACATAACATATTAGGATTTGAATATTCAATATGAGATATCAAACATGCAACTCCTCTCTTGAAAAGTTGTTACTCATGAAGACATAAGCAATAGCTCCAATGTTCCTTACACCATTGTATACTCGCTCAATTTTATCGATGTGATTCACTGGTAATCACGTAGACGGCCTTACACAAATTGTTGAGGATGACTTCGACTTTGGTGGGATGATGGTGATGGTGACTCGGTTTGTGAAATGTGCGGAGGTAGATAATGTTGATGGTGGCAATGATGGAGGATGTGCCTGCCAGTGATGATGTTGATGAAAAAGTGGAGGTGATGGAAGGTGAATGGATGTATTCTAATACTCAACTCACTCCTTCTAACTTCCCTCTCTAAGCTTCGACTATCTAGCTACTCACTATTCTACTCCTATTCATACGAATGGAAGGTTAGCAAATGGACGGGGATCGAACCTAATGAGAGTTGACCAGTGGCCTCACTTTCACAGGTGCAATGATTCAAAGGATTAATAAACTAGTTTACCACACAAAGCTTCCCAACTAGCCACTAGAATGCTAGTGGTCTAGTATTGACCTCTATCAAACATTTACCAATGCTACCATACAACTATCCATCTACTTCTATTCTCACTTAAACAAGTTGAAATGAAATCAACTTTAACAACTTGAAAAGAAATCTAACTATGTGGAAGTAGAAAACATGCAATAATACCCAATGTTCTTAATCAACATGCAAATCACAACAATGAAGAAGAGAGCAATTTTGGTATTATCTTCACAACAATTTCTTCAACCCCTTTACAAATGTGAGCAAATGGCCTTTTATAGGGGCTAGAAATACAACGGATGGTGGAGATCAAAACAAGATTAACGATCCAGATTGGATCCTCAAAACCCTAATTAGGGTTGCCACCCCATCGGCCAATGAGAAGCTGCCACCTCATCAATGGACCAATGAAAAAAGTGCAAAAAGTGGCAACCAATGAGAAGGCACCAAAATGGTGGCCAATCAGAAATAGACACTTGTCCTATTCTAGAAGAAAGGAAAATTGCCACTTGGGCTTACATCAAATGATCTTCTAATATAACTCTTCCCTTTTCTTTCATTTTCTTAGCTAAGGCAATGAACTTAGTTAGCCTTTCATTAACTTCTTCCATAGGAGGACAAGGTGTGTGCTTCGCCCTAAGTTTTGCTGACTTCGCCACGCTGCTTGTTGCTTGTAGTATCCTTTCGTGATCCTTCTCATATTCCTTCGCAAATCCAATAAAAGCACTGAGAGAGGAAAGGGTGCCCAAATGCTTTTTTCCTGATGGCAACCTTTCCCAACTCATCAAACCTCGATCCAAAATCTGTCTCATTGACATCCTCTTCTCTAATATCCTCAAAATCAAGTGCCACCCCAACGTCACTCATCATGGTTGAAATAGAAGTGTCGACGCTTGGACTATGTCATGCAATCTCATCATGTATTTCCTCAAGTGTTCTAAATATGGTAGTTAATGCAACAAACCAAGATTCAACTATACTCAATCCTCTCTCATCAACCAACCTATCCCTTTGCAAATATGCCTCTGGTAGACCAATGAACACCTGTAGCCTAGGAATAGCCAAATCTCTGATGGGAAGGAAACCTTTCCACTCTTCTTCGAATAATTTGAACCTGTCTCTAACAGCCACTAATGACTGGAATGTCAAGATGAAGAAAGGCAAGAAATTTTCCCCATCTTGGATTGTATCATGGATCCAATCCCTGACTTCGTGTAGCTGAGCTGATATCTCTCCGGAATTGCTCCCACTATCTTGAGGAAGGGCTGCCTGGTGCAGCTATTGGATAGGCTGGCTATCTCTCCAATAGTTGTTCTCAGCCTCCAACTTTACTATCCTTTCATTTGCCTTCCTTAACCTTTCTCTGATTGATGCTATACCTTCCTGGACCTCCTCGCAGTCCATATCATCTGTATTCCTTCCCAAGTTGTGTTCTACTAACTCGTATTCCTGGGCTGCAATCTCATCTGTTGCCTTATTGACTGTTGGAATAGCAATCTAAACCCTTCGGTGACCATCACTATCGCTCCTGATTACCCTTGCCACCGTTCTCACCATTTGTTTTTGGTTCTCACTATCACCCTTTTCCATTAACCCTTGGATGTCCTCAGCTATATGGGTCGTTACCACCTTGCCTCTTGGCATAAGCATTTGTCTTAACCATAGTGGTTGAGTGCATCTCCCCAAATTTGGATTTGGTTCAACCAACAAAGCATCACTAATAGCCTTGAGTTCCTGACTTATTGCCTCGATGTCGATTGGTCCGTCTTCTTCTCTACTAGTTTCTTCCATATCATTTCCTTGCTGGTTCTCCGAGAGAGGGGAGTACTCGGTGCTTTCACTATAGCCACTTGATTTTTTATCAGAGCTCACCTCCACCGCGACCCCTTTATCATTTGAATTGACCTCTTGGCTTCTAGCCTCAATTATACTCTCTCTTGATGGCGTTGCATGCTGTCTCTTGTTTGGAGGCTCTGGATGTTCTTTGCCCTTCTCTACCTCCAAAACTTTCTTCTTGCTATTTCTAACTGTTTCCTATTGCCAGCTATTTCCTTCATTCCTTTGTCCAACTGATTCTGCTTGTCTCTCTTTTGGCTTCATCATCTCATAGCTAAGGGGAATCCTTTGTCTTTGTAGCTTCCTTAGTCCTTCATTATACAACGACTTAGTATGTAAATGCATTGCCCTTGTGACTGCCTCCAAGGGAGGATCCTGATGGTCATCTCAATCCAGTGGATTCAATTCTGTTCCTTCTACTGTATCATAGTCTTCTCTCAACAAATTTCTATCATCCTCCAGTTGATCCAGAATATCAAGGCCTCTCCATCTAATAGCCCTCATCATGTTCACCAACAGCCTTGAGAAAGCTAGCTTTCTCACATGAAAGTCATCTTTGGCATTGGCCCAAAAGTCTTCTATGGTGGGAACATGCTTGAATTCATTTCTATGAGATACCTTGATAAGACCATTAGGATCGAATCCTTGCCTTGCTTTGTACCATCCTAGATGATACCATTCCAATTCCTTCTCTGTGACTTCAAAGGAGGCCTGATTTGGGCAACTATCATTGCCAATTACGATCAAGATTGAAATGCCTGTTTTCCCTTCGTTTCTCATTATTCTATCATAGTGCTCAAGTTGCCTAGCCAATTCTAACAAAACTACCTTGTCGGGTGGGTAGCTTGGAAGCCTCTTAGGACAAACTGTACTTCCCGCCACTCTAATGTATGTAAACTGCAAAAATTGGATGAACCAACTCCCAAACTTCACTACAATGTTGGAAATTAGCCAAATGAATGATAAGGTGTTGCATGATTTCTGGTATCTACTTAATTGTGGAGAGGTTTGTGTGTCAGATTCCATAAGCTAAAGGATCTGCAAGAATACAAAAGAAGGATGTGGCAGATCGAGAAAGAGATAGAGGTTGATGATGATGAATCTCTAGTAATCTCATCCAATTTCATTTTTTTAAATTATTCAGTTTTGAATAAAGAATGAGTCTAGCAAAAAACCTCTTGATCACCTGAAAAGAAAGCATGGGTGAATTAGAACAATCAAGATGATGTTGGAGGGCTGGTGAGTTTGAATGAAAATATTTATCTCGTTTTATTTTCCTTCAGAAATTTTAAATCTTCAGACTTGAAGGTTTGGAAAATCATCTTGCTCCAACAAGTATAAAGAATAATTTGTTTTAGACCCCTATGAGACTAGAATACAAAGTTTTTAATTCCATACGTAAAGGTGATAGTTCTTTTTGTCTAAAAGAATGAAGTAATCCTATTGTAGAATCCTTCCATTTTTAGAATCGGGTTATTTCATGTCCTTCTAATGAAACTTGTTCTGAAAGGGAAGTGAAATCATGCCCCGAGAAGCGATCCTTTAACTTTGAAAAATCACTTGAAAACGTATAATCCGGAACAAATAGGGAGCAAAATAATGATTCACTTAAAGTACTACATCCTCAAGAATCGCCAAATAGCTCCAAGATTACTCCTTGTAAAAAGGACTCTACATAGAGAGTCTTTTTATCCTCTTAGCATGAAGACTTTAGAAGGAGAGGTCAAGATCCCTCATTAAACACCTCAATACAAGACCTCTCAACAGTGTTATAGGAACATGAATCGGCATATGATGTTACAGATTCAAAGAAAAGATCTGGAATTTGTGATCTCATGCTCACGAAGTTATGTGGTATCTAATAGATACAAGGATGAAGAAGAATAAGGAACATCCTTTATGATTCACAACAATTATAACATTGCATGATAGCATTGATGGCAGAATTTTTTACAATGGTGTTATCTGAAAAAAATATTAGCTTGTGTGGTTGTCTTAATCTCAGAATGTATGTTTTGTATACCATCTACATGTTGCATTCTCTATCATCTTGATAACAATAAGGATCTTAGTTTTTTGCTTGATGAAGAAGGTATTTCATGTGATTCAACTTGATACGTTGAGCACCCCCTCACACATCGGAGTACCAAGGTGGTTAAGGTTGGGAAGCATTTACAAATAGATGAACTCTACAATTGTTATCCATCACATGGAAGAATAAGTGATCGAAAAGCTTTTGGTCAAATCACGATGCATCCAGCTTTGGGGCTAGCAACCTTGCCAAGTTTTGGTGTGTATTGTGGGTCCAAGAAGGTGATCTCTATCATGCTCTTTGTTCATTTGAGGAGAATATTTATGTTAACCAGTTTATTTTTTATGTAAAAGGTGAAATTAGTGATTTAAATGAACAATTTGCCTCTGACTATGATAGGATAAATGGGAATCCAACATTGCCATTAGAGGTATTCAGGGATGATCAAATTGGCTGTAACTTGGTCCAAGTTACAGAACCTGAAGACGGCTTAGAAATAGCTTATTTCTTAGACGATTAAATGTCCTATCACAAGATTAACTCCTATGCTAGAAACTATTTTGTGAATGCTGTAATATTTTCTTTGAGAATATCGGGACTTTATTTTCTTCATCTAGGGATTGTAATTTGTCCAAGAAGTACTATACAAAGGGCTCAATAATTATTAGAGAGGTATGATGAATCATGGCTCTTTGGGCATGATGGTTGGTTCACAGGACTCCTGCACATAATCATTTGGGTTTGTAGCAATGGAGAGTTTTCTACATGGAGTTTGTATCAGGTTATCTTATTTAGATGCAACCTATTATTCGAAAAAGGCTCCTATTTCTCTCAACTGGCAAATCTCTTCATGTAAATAGTCCTTTTTTGCAGTTCTTGTGCTGGGAGTTTCCTACCGATGTGCATATTTGTTAACGCTATTCAGTCATGCAAGTTTTGTTGTGCATGGATTAGTTTGTTTGGTTTCAGCTTTGGCTGCTTGTGCAGTGCTTTATCTTGGTGTCTTTCCCTGTTCCCCTCCACCCTCTCTGCAAGAAGCTGTCTATGCTCATTATTGTCACTCTTTTCCCAATGGCAAGACACTAGTCTTCCTCTAGAGATTAATTGGACTTTCTATGTACCTTTCATTCTATGTCTCCAGTTAGAGCCAGTTGTTGGTTTGCCTTTAGTACTTAACATTAATTTTTTTAAAATCAAGCCCCATAGAGAAATTATCTAAATTGTCTCAATATCTTATTGGTTTTTTGTTAGTGATTCTTTTATGAAGTTTATGTTTTGTGAGAAAGAAGCATTAGGGTGAGCTATTGAACTTAAATCTCGAACTATAAACTTCAAGGTTGAAAGTTCAAAAGCTCTAACTTCAAAATTGGATGCTTTGAAGTATATAGTTCAAAGACTCAAGTTCATTTGTTCAAGCTCGCCAGTATAGAAGGTCTAAAGAGTTCATCCCTTCTAATTCAAGGGTTCAAATGGTTTTGACTCAAGAGTATCAGGTTATAAGCACATTTTGAAGTAAATTCTACAAAGGAAGATTATTGTTGTGGTAATTAAAGAGTTAGTTTATAAAAATTAAGAACTTGTGAAAAAAGACCAGTTATCTACATGTGACTCTGGATCTAATCTATTGGAAGTATTGGTACCATAACATATGCAAGAAGACATTATTATTAATGTTTGTGACAAATGTCATACTCACTAAACATCAATGAACAAGGAGCCATACTCCCGAGCATAGTTAGATGGAGGAGTTTGTCTTCATGCATCCATCTACCATAATTCTTATTCTCCCACATGTTAAGACACCTAATCATTTCAAGTGAAGCTCATGGACATTACCCAAATGTTGTACATTTTCAATAAGAAAATAAGGATTAAAAGCAACATTTGTGAATAAGAGATGAATTATTATCTGTTTTGGAAGTTAATAAGTAAAAACAAATATTCTTTGATATCATTTAGTTATCATTGACTCACAAATGTCATTTGTAGTAATATTTCTATGAACTTTTTTTTTTCTTTTTTTTTAAAGTTTGAGTTTAGTGTGTTTGGACAAGAAATCAAATTCTGAAATTTTAATGAGATTTTAATTTTGTCACGGGAATCAACTTATGAAATGAGATTTCCGGTGCATAAGATATCAATTTGCATTGGAATCATAGAGAAATTTTTTTTTTTGGAAAATTCAGATTTTTAATTCAGATTTGGCATAAGTATTAGACTCTCATTTGGCCGTGAAAATCTTTCTGGGCGGACTAGGGCACGTCAGAAAGGTTTTTGATATTTTTTGCAAAAATTCGAGATTGTTTTGATCCTGGTTCAGAATTTGTTTGCTAGGTTCTTATGGCCATGAGCAGGGCCTCCAGGAGTCTCATTCTTGCTGGAGCCTCTGGTTGTGATGGATCTTCTCCCTGGCTGAGTTCACAGGAGAAGGAGCCATTTTATGTTAGCGAGCATTCAAAGTTAAATAAAGTTAATGGTTGCCTTCCACGTAGTTAGGATTGGCATGTGAGGGTTATCCCTTTGGAAGCAATAATGGAAGATGTGGACTATTTGGCCACACATGCATTGATATGCAAGTTCCTTGGTATCCAGATTTCCCTGTCAGCCCTGGAAGCTTGGATTTTCCGTTCATGGTAGGTGGAAGGTGATATAGATATTATGTTGGCTGGTAATAGCTACTTTTTGGTGGCTTTCTCTTGCATGTAAGATCGGAACCGGGTCTTTGAGGGAGGCCCATATTTTTATGACCGTGTAGGTGTTTTTTTCAAACCCTAGCATACAGGGTTCAATTCTGCTAAGGATCTTCCTTCGAGGGTTCCTATTTGGGTTTTCCTGCCATGGCTTCCTTTGGAGTTCTAGCACAAGGATATCTTGCAATAGATTACTACTGTGCTTGGGAAGCTAACTGCTATAGCACATCAATCACTGGACAAAAGTGTTATTTCTTATGCCCATATTTGTGTTGAAATTGATTTAAGTAATCCTTTGCTAGATTCTTTGAAAATTTTCCTAGGCTCTTCTTCTTGGATCCAATAGCTAGACTACGAATCTCTTCCTTTCTGTTGTCGCATTTTTCATTCATATGGTCATTTATATCACCAATGCCCTCAAGCCTCCAAAGGAAATTGTACCCCTGGTGGGTTCTCTAGCCCAAGGATGGCCAATGATGATAAGGGGAATGGTCATACTATTAGTACTGGAAGAGGGAATGTTCAGATTGATAGTACTGGTAAAGGGAAAGCTCAAATGAACACTTCAAGTCAGGGGCAAGGGCCATCTAGTACTCTCAGTCCTGATAAGGATGCTTTTATCCTAGCTCGAAATCATGCTAAGGGGTGGGGTCAGAAGCGATCTCATCTAAATTGGCAAGTGGACTTAAGGTTCAATCGTTTTGAGGTTCTTGAGAACATGGTCATAGAAGAAAGCATTCCTGTAGAGGCTTAGTGTAGGGCTACTAGCTTAAAGGGGAGGAGTTCCATTCTTAGTGGCAACCACGATGTTGTAGTTTAGCAGAAGCTGGAGACCTCTATTGGCCCTCAGTCTAGTGCCCTTGTGGTTTCTTCTGTTCCACAAGAAAAAGATGTTCTTCTCTTGCTTTGGGCTTGATGCAAAGACCATTTAAGAAAGTCTCTTTTGCTCCTCCCTCAAGAGTTGGGCAAAAGCAGGATCAGGAAAAAAATTAAACTTATATGAGATTTACTAGTAGAGTTTGGGGTTTTCAGGACCTTGGATGAACATTTTCCCCCCTCTACTCAATGATTATTCTCTCATGGAATGTGAGGGGGTTGAATAGCATCCCCACACAAAAAACTATTCACGAGCTGGTGGCTAATCATTCTACAGATATCCTTTGTATCCAGGAGACCAATCTCTTAGTGGACTCCATCTTTAGATGTGCTCCTAAATTTTGGTTTCTAGGCCAATGTCAATTTGTTGGTGCTTTGGGGAGCTCTAGTGGTCTTTCCATTTTTTGGGATCCTAGGAAAGTTATGCCACTTTACTGGGTCTGTTGCCTTTTGGTTCTCTCAATGGTTGCATCCTCTCTAGAAATTGGAGAGATGATTCTTGTTACTAATGTGTATGCTCCTATTGATCTCCCTGGCAAGCTCAAGCTCCGGGAACATATTAGGCATGTAAGAAGTTGTCATCCTTTCTTGCCTTGAATTGTGGCTAGAGATTTCAACTTTGTTCTCAATCTGAAGAAGAGGGGTGGGCTAGCTTGCTTGGATCCTTCTTCTGAGCTTCTTCGACAAAATATTGATCTTTTACATCTCTCTGATGTCAAACCTCTTTACGGGCTCTTTACTTGGAACAATCAAAGGGTTGGAAATGATGCCATCTCTAGATGCTTGGACAGGTTCCTTGTTTCTTGGTTTTGGAATTGTGGCTCTCTTTCTCTCTCTTTTGAAATTCTTGATTGGAGAGGTTCTAACCACTGGCCTATCAAGTTCACAGCTAGTTATGTTGCTATCCCTAAGAAGCCTCCCTTTAAGTTCTAGCTGATGTGGCTTCAAGATTCTTCTCTCCATGATTTAATGGCTCACTGGTGGAGACAAGGAGGCCCTGCCTATGGCACTACTATGTTCTCCTTCTCTAAAAAAGTTCAGTATGTTAAGAGGAAGTTGAGGCATTGGAACAGGAATTGTTTTGGTAATCTCCACATTATGAAGAAGAGGGTTCAGGATCGTCTTGATGTTATTACGAGGAAAATTTAGGATTTAGGTTTTTCTGAAGCTCTTGGTGTAGTAGAATCCCATGCTTGTAGTAATTTAGCTGAGTGGGATCTTAGAGAAGAAATTTATTGGAAATAGAAGGCTTAAGTTGACTAGCTTTAGGAAGGGGACAAGAACACCACATTTTTCCATAAATCTATATAGCCTTGACGTAACAATAGTTACATTTCTTCTCTTGTTACTTCTAATGGGATGCGTCTGACCTCCTCTCAAGCTGTTTCCAAGGAAGCTATTCAGTTTTACTCTGCTCTCTTTTCAAATGATCTACCTCCAGCGAAAATTGAGGAGAATACAATCTTGTCATGTATTCCCTTTGTTGTGACCAGGGAGATGAATGACTCTCTTATGAGGCCAATTTGTATGTCTGACTTGGAGGGGGTGGTCTTCAGCTTGCATAAAGGCAAAGGTTTGGGGCCTGATGGCTTCCCTATTGAATTCTTCCAGGAATTTTAGGGTATTATCAATCATGACCTTTTGGATGTGGTTTAGGAGTCCTATTCCAACAAAGAAATGCTCTGAGCCTTGAATGCTACTTTCTTAGTCCTTATTCTGAAGAAGGAAGATGCTAATCAACTGGACTTCTTTAGGCCCATTGCTCTTTGTAATGTGGTCTATAAAATCATTACTAAGCTCCTAGCGGAGAGGCTTAAATTTTGGCTTCCCATGGTTATTTCTGAGCAACAAGGGGGTTTTGTGGTGGGAATTTTTTTTTTGGATGGGGTGGTTATTGCTACCGAAGCTATTCACTCTATGTGTACTTCTAGGGAACGCGCCATGTTCATCAAGCTTGATATGGCTAAGGCTTATGAAAGAGTCAATTGGGGGATTTTGCGAAAAGTTCTTCTGGCTTTTGGCTTCAGTCAAGAATGGGTTAGATGGGTTCTGAGCTATGTTACTACTCCTTCCTTCTCGGTCCTTCTTAATGGTGAACTGTCATAGCTTTTTGGGGCTTCTAGAGATCTTCGTCAGGGAGATCCCCTCTCTCCTTATTTGTTTATCATTATGGCTAAGGAACTTGGTAGACTTATCAAGTCTCATGTTTCCCAAAATTTGATTCAAGGATGGTAATGGGGAAATGGTTTTCCCACTCTTTCCCACCTCTAGTTTGTTGATGATACGCCCCTTGCTAGGAGAGCTCAAATTCAAGAAGCTAAAGCCTTTCGGCTCACCTTGGATACTTATTTGGCTGCCTCTGGGCAAAAAATTAATGACCACAAGTCCTCTATTTTTGTTTTCAACACTCTTGAGCCTATCCAGCGGAGGATTGCTACTATCCTAAGATTTCAGATTGAGTTTCTCCTTCTGACTTACTCGGGGGTCCCTATTGTGGTGGGAAGATAGCCTAGGCTTTTCTGGCAGAGCTTGCTCGACAAACTTCTAAAAAAAGTCAATCATTGGACTCATAGGTGGCTCTCTACTACTGACAGGGTGACACTCCTACAGTCTGTGATTCAAGACCTTCCCATATATAGAAGCATGGTTCAGGCTGCCCCGATGTATTTTCTTAAGGAATTTGATGCTCTCTCTCACCAATTTCTTTGGAGCAGCAATTTGCAAAATACCAAATGGAGCCTCATCAATTGAGATACCAATTATAGGCCAAAAAAGGAAGGAGGCCTCAACCTTTGTTCTTCTATCTTGTGTAGTCAAGCTCTTGCTACCAAGCTCTATTGGCATTGGTGTTCCAATCAATCTCAGCTTTGGGCCCATATCCTGTCACACAAGTATTTACCTAGTGTTGAACCTTAAGATATTTTCAAGATTTCTCTTGAGGGAAGAGGCTCTATGGTGTGGGATACCCTCAACATTGGTGCTCACCTAGTGAAGAGAAGTCTAATTTGGATCTGCAACAAAGGCATTGATGCTCTATTTTAGAGTGATTCTTGGAATGGGCATCCTCCTCTCTTATCCTCTCATCCGCACTTGCAGTCTCTTTGTGATTTTTCCCTTTCTGCTGGATGGAATAAGGTAGCTCATTATAAGGAGGCTTATAATCTAGGCCTTGCTTTGGGTTATAGATGGAAGAATTCTTCTGATTGGCCGCCGGGTGGCTCTCTGTGGGATCGGATGGAACTATCTCAAATATTGGCTTCTAGGGAGTGCAACTCTTTGCAGGAACCTGATGTTTTGTCTTGGGGGGGTGCTTCTTCTAGAAAGTATTATGTCTCTTCAGGGTACCTTCCACTGGTTTTAATCAACTTTTTTGTGAGGAGGTCTCTTGGTGGAAGAAATTTTGGAATAGTTTTTCATGGCCTAAGTGTAACTTTTTCCTCTGGATTCTAGTTTATAATCATTGTCTTATTTGGGAGAATCTCTGCAAGCGAGGCTTCCAAGGGGCCTTCCATTTGTGTCTTATGCTGCAATAGTGAAGAGATTGTTTCTCACCTTTTTTTCTAGTGCCCCTTGGCAAACAGATTTGGCACTTGCGGTGGAGTGTGCGGGGATGCATGTGCTGGCATGTTTCCTCTTTGTTTGAATACTTGGACCGTTTGGGCCATCCCCCTTCCAAGACTTCTTTTCTTCAAGTTGCTTGGACTATTGGCCCTTCCCTTATTTTATGGCATGTTTGGCTTGAGAGGAATAGGATGATCTTTCATGATGTGCAGTTTGAGATTAGGCACCTATGGGGGAGAATTGTTAATTCTCTTCATGAAACACTCCTAGCTAAATGTGACATTGGTGGAGGTTTGGATCCTAGAGATGTTGGTATTTACTCACACCCTTCCTTTCCTCTTTAGGGCTGCATTCTCTCGGTCCCCCACAGCTACTTTGGGATTAGAGCTAGGAAGCACTCTCAACATGTTAGTCGTGAGGGGCATTGGACTCCTCCCAAGGCTGGAGTTCTTAAAATCAACACTAATGGTTCTTCTCAGGAAAATCCTACTCTGGCTGGTATTGGGGGAGTTGGGCATGATAGTATTAGTGATATTCAGTTTCTGTTTTCTATATACAAGGGTTACCATACTAATAAGCTCATGGAAGCCCTAGCTATCTTGGTTGCAGTGGAACAGTGCTATCAACACGGCTGGAGAAGAATTATTTATGAGATTGACTCACAAGTGGTTGTGAATTTACTGAATAGAAGGAACCTTGTGCATGTGGATTGGCATTTGGCTTCGGTTATTCAGTAGATCACTTGGTTATGCAATTCTCTAGATTCTGTGTCTTTTATGCATATCCCTCATGAGTGGAATGGTGTGGCTGATTGTTTGGCTAAATAGGCCTCCGAGCATGTGCTGGCTTGGAACATTATAAATCATAGGATGCTTCCCCTTGATTTATCTGAGATGCTGGTTTAACTTGTGGACCTAGATAAAGCTCTGTAGTTCTCTTTGTTTCTTGTGTTGTTCTACTCTCTTTGGTATTCAATAAAAATTTTACCCCTTTTTTAGTTTAAGTAAAAAAAAATTTGATGGTAGTGTCAAAGGCTTAGAAAGGTGCCATGAGTAGATCGAGACATTCATCCAACATAACAAAAGGTTCATTTTGTGTGTCTTCTCTACATATCTCCCAATTCCATATTGAAATAGTGAATTCACTAGCAATAGATATAGATGTGGCATTACATTTAGCAGTCAGCCTTTAAATCTGGCGATAACATAGGACCAATCATTCTCCAATCCATTACCTATGTCTTGGTCAGAATATAGATTGAGCATTTTCTAAATCCTTTGGTAGAAATAACAACAATTATTTTGTAATAGCTAGCTATAGACTCTAGACTATTAATGAAGGCTTTGGAATATCTAATATAGTAAGATCACCTGTTTGTTTCCTATAGTGAAAAAAATGCATGTGACTTCATTGCCAAGCATCATCTTGTATGGTTAATTTTCCAAAACTATGAAAACAGAGGATTATGAATCCATCTCCCTTTAGATGGGATCAATTGCAACATTTCAACAGAACCACAAAGCTTTTGAAGGCAACTATAAGGATTATGGGGTGCAAATTCCTAGTCGTATTGGGCATCATTGGAAGTTCATCTTGTCAGCAGATATTTTTCACCTTGAGTATAGAAATCCAAAATTCAATTGAGTTCAGTGAGTTTTTGCATGGTTCAATGCTTGTCCCAAAGTATTAAAAATATGTTTTGTATGTGAGTTCGTAGCTAAATTTCCATACATGCCCACTCTAAATCAACTGCAGATTAATATGTGACAATGCATTCTTTGGTAAGAAAGAGGTCCAAGAGGAAAGCATTGAGGAAAATGGTGGGCTAAGTGATCTTCATTGAACTATAGTTGAATGAACAAGAATTCACAGAACTATAAATGTGTAAAAGCATAATGAGAACTATTTGATAGAATGCTCAAGCCTGATAAGCGCATGGAGGGCCAAGATTAATAAATATTTTGGGAGAATTCAGCAACATGTATCTGACAATGTTGGGATCTACCCATTTCTTCTTGTAGCCATAGTCTCATAATTTGGAGGTATTAAAGATGACCAACCATGTAACCACGGGTGTATGTAAATTGTTTGATCAAATGTTGACATGGTTATGGTAGATTAGTGAAATGTGCAAAGCAAAGGGGGCCTATTTACTGGGATACAAGAGTTGAGAAGGCCATTAAGATGAATTTGGAGCTTGCGATAGGAAAAAGGAAATGGAGATCCAATACATAACCTTGCACAAAATTGGGATTATATACACCTGATTCAAATTATTCTATGCCTCTAAATTCTCCATCAGTGATGTAATTGATTGACAATGGAGTGATCATAGTATTAATCCCATGAGCATCAGATGACTTAATATAGGGGAGATATGTGTGAAAAGTTCATAGTTGGATTCTTGATCCATGAGATAGAACTTGGTTTTATATGCGAAAAGGAATATATCAATAGTCATAGATCGATCCTACTATGCATAGAGGACTAGAATCAGACACTTGTCCTGCTAGGGATGTAATGCATTTGTAATACCTTTATGTATTTGATAAAACATATAACTAGGAGGAAATAGAACTAAAATGTTATATTGGGCTTCATCTTTTGTGTATAGATGATAAGTCATTATTGGGAGACCTAAATCACAATACAAATTATATGAATTTTAAACTTATTTTTGGCAAGGGAAGTCAGGCAAGTTATAATGGGGCTCATCACACCGTGATGTTAAAGCTAGTCAGTATCTTCTGATTAGGTTATGATGAAAAGGATGCCATAATTAATAGTGTGGCAAACTAGAACTATGAGAGCATTGCCTTGAATGCCAACGAGGAAATAAAATATAGCACATGTCCCTGCCAGTTGGAAGCCTCGAAAAGATGGCAAACAGAAACATAGGTGTCTTGATTAACAATACACCATATTAAGAATTAACAGCAAGACTAAAAAATCATATAAAGCTTAAAAGTTAAATTACATACCATCTGTCCAAAGATACACATACTGTGAATTGGATAGGTATCTTCATTACTACCTTTGTAAACATAATAATTATTAGGCCTGAATAAGTAAAAGAAAGGGATGTTGTTAGGGATGTTTTTTTCTTTTTTTTTTAAAGAATGAGTTATGAGAACTGAAAAATACCATCAGAAGTAAGGAAGTTGAATATGCTAGATAGGGAAAGTAGGGGCTATTTCCAAGGGAAGTTAGTGGGCTACAATAAAGTGATTTTTTTTTGAAGTGTAAATTTTAAAAGGGAATATGAGGGGAGTTGATAGATTTTATTGTTTGAGCATTTCGATGGAGATGTTCAAAATTAAAACAAATCTGTGTATTCTTTTTTTCGTATATTTGGAAATAAAGAAAATAAAATTACATGGGATCTATAGGTCTAAGTATTTCTCTCTTCTATTTAGTTTAATCAATTAGTTATTTCATTCATATTTTTTAGTATCATCTTGTATTGAGTCAAGCTTATAAGTGTAATATGAATATGTAAAAATGAAGTAGTTTTTTGTCAATCTATTTAGCAGCCATTTAGGAATATTGACGAGTTAATCTATTGTATAAATATGTATCCATTATACAATAAGAAGAAGCACCAAGTTCCATCTCCCAATTTTTTAATCTTCTATTTTATTTTTCTAATATGGTATGAAGGCCATCTTCCCATTAAATTATGTGTGCTCAATAAGACCTTTTGTGTTGTTGGAATAAGTTAGAAAAATAAAATTATTTAGGAGATTAGGCCTGGTGAAGAACCACCAAAACTTGACGGTGAGGATGACTTCATTAAAGATGAAACCATTATTTTATTTTGAAGCGGTCAATACTTTGAAGATAAAAAAGAATATAGTAGAGGCTAGATGGATGTTCAATAGTCAAATTGGAGAAACTATACCTCATTGGGCCTATGAGATACACATATTTGGGTTGATGTCCAATAGTTCAAGGAGATCTAAAAATGAAGCTTGGCATCATACCTTTACAAGGTTAATGAGACATTTCATGTGCAAGTGGTGTCCAATCATGTTTTGAATCTTGGATGATAGTTGTGTGACTATACCAACATTTGGAAGTAACTTGAGGAAGTCTTACTAGTCTATGAACTATTTTCAAAGAATAATTTCTACATAGTGTTTTTTTAGTTGTCACATTAAGTGGGGGTGTTAGATTTATTGTTCCAATAGTAGTGAATATATATCATTAGTGATTATTGCATACATGACAATCCATTTTTGAGTTGCTAGCAACATAAGTTTAGTTCAATTGCATGTGTCATAGAATTAAAGTTTGAAACAATAACTAGTTGTAAATATGTTTCTTATATTCAATTAGCTATCAAGAGTCATCTATGTGTCTATTTTCATGTGCATGTTGCCAATCATGAAGTAGTTTGTTGTAAATTTATTTAGCACATTTAGGAATATTGGTGAGTCAATCTATTGTATAAATATGCATCTATTATTCAATAATATTAAGTCCAAGTTTAATTTTGTCTATTTTGTAATCTACTATTCTATTTTCTAATAGTTATCACATTCATTTCATAGTGATCAATGAATGTCAATATCCTTTGTGTCTTTGGGTTAAAGAAATAATAACCATTTGATTTATTGAATACCATTTAAGAGGGAGTTGTACCTCAAAAGTTAGAGGAAAACTATCAATCTCATGAAATTCTTTCCAACTATCAGCTACAAAGTTTGTCTTTCAATTTGCGCATTTAGGAGTCATTTGTGAGGGTATTTGCAAAAGGAAAAATATATTTTCTAACACATATGATATTTATTTGTTCATACGAGTTGATGTCATATGCAACTTTCCTCTAGTTTACTATAGATAGGGGAATCACCCCTAATTTACCTCTAAGATTTTCAAATCTCTCCTTAAGTAGTGGTTTGGTAAATATGTCTGGAATTTTATTTTTTTATACTAATGTATTCTAGTCTTACTTTTTTTACCTATACTTGGTCTCTAAGAAAACCATACTTTGTAAAAATATGTGTTTCTTTTTAACGCGTTAGTAGGTTTTTTGAGATATTTATAGCACTTGTGTTATCACAATATGTCACAATTCTAGTTCTATTACCTTCTCATGAATACTTTCAATTATTTTCTTAATCTAGATTACTTTTTGATAATTTATAATAGAACTTACATACTCAACTTTATCTATAGATTATGAAATGTAGTTTTTCTTCTTACTTGTCCATAACACGAATATTCTTCCACTAGTACTTTTTTTTCATCAAAAAATATTTCAGCAATTAGTATTCTATCCTCATCTTCATCATAAGATACATATTACTTATGTTACTTGTTCTTGTGAATCCTATTTGAATCAGATAGGAACGAAGTCTTTCATACCATGGTCTTGGTGCATGTTCAACCCATACAATGCTCTATGAAATTTGTAAACCGTGTTCTTACATTTGATTGCAACAAACCTTTCAATTTTTTCTATGTAGACCTCTTCTTTAATTATTCCATTGATAAAATAAAATATCACATCTATTTGATAGAATTTGAATATTTTGTATGTTGCATATGCTAATAATAGTATAACTCCTTTCAATCTTCCAATAGGTGTGAACATCTAACCATAATAAAGGCCTTCATCTTGAGCATGACCTTTGCAAAGTAATATTTATTTGCTCCTAATTACCTTTCTTTTTTCATTTGACTTATTCCTAAAAATCCACTTAATTCCTATCACATTTTTTCATTAGGTTTGGCTACCAAAGACCATGTTTGGTTCTTCTTAATCTGATTAATCTCCTCTTTCATTTCTCTCATCCAAACATCATCCTCTAATTCAACATTTAGTATTTTAGGATCGACCTCTGATTAAAAAAAAGTTTGTATCTCTATCTTTTACTTGACTTCTAGTCAACACTCTAACATTCACATTAGTAATAATTTTGGATAGGATGTAACTGACCCTTACATGTCTTGGGGTTACTGGTTCAACATTCTACTTTCCTTCATCTTGATCATTAGTTTCACCTTGATGCCATTCACCAGTTGAACATTACTTGCTCTTGTATTCACTTGCGGTGCAATTTTAAGTTCTACTAGTTTATAACATATAAGCTCACTACAAACTTCGGGTTACTTCTTACTATCTTCTTTGTTATTCTTTGGATATTCATTAATTTTCACATTTAAACTTTCTATTATTTTATTATTTGTTTTATTCAATATACCTTAATCTTCTTTAGTGTGATATTTTCCATTCATTTCATCTTTATTGATATATAACTTACTTCCAAATATCTTGAAATAACTCATATTAGGTGTATGACCGTAGAAAAGTTCATAAGGTATATTTTTTGTACCTTTCTTTAATTGTACATTATTCAATGTGAAAAATGAAGTACTTATTGCCTCTCTCCAAAATTATTGTGCCACCCTTTCTATTTCAATAATATTCTTGCATATTCCACAATAGACTTGTTTCTACTTTCTACAATCCCATTTTGCTAAGGTGTTCTAGGTGTTGCTATCTTCTTTTTAATTCCATGTACATCAAAGTACACATTGAGCTCATGTGAATTAAATTCATGTCCTCTATCAGATCTAAGTGATTTAAGAGTTTTACCTATCTTGTTTTCAACTCTTTTTTCTACATCTTGGACATAGGAAAAACATCAAATTTAAATTCAAGAATTATGAAAAATATCATCGTTGAATATTCATTAATAAATATCATGAAATACTTATCACCATAGTAGTTATCAGGTCCTATAGGCCTACATAGATAAGTATGTACAAAATCTAGGATGTTCTCTAAAGAATAAACTTTAGTAGTAAAGCTTTAACTTGTCATCTTTCTTGATTGACATTATTTGCATATCATATTCTCAAGTTTGACTAATCAAGGTATACCTCTAATACAATTTGTTTTCCTAATCTTAACCAGATTGTCCAAATTCACATGATAGAATCTCTTGTGCCATAAACAACATTTCTCTACTTTTTCAATCAAACAATGCCAAATAGAAGTATTCAATTTGAAAGTATTACCTTTCACTCAAGTTCACTAGTAGAAATCAATTCACCAAATTTCTTGAAATCTTGCATTTACCTTTAGTGAAATAAAATTTAGTCCTTTATTTTTCAAATGTGATACACTTGACATATTATACTTTAAATCATCTACCCAATAAACATGATCATAGGTAATACTATCATTCAAAGCAATAGAACCTTTACCTCTAATAACATAGGGGGGACCATTTCTAAATCTAACTACACCTCCATCACATTTTTCCATTGTAATGAAATTATTTCTATCTCTAGTCATATGGTATGTGCATCCACTGTCAATGGACCAGTCATCATTACTATTTTTGTTTTAAATTAATGTTTTCTTTTCACTTTCTTTAACATCACCAATAGAGGGATCTTCCTTCACTACAACAAACACTATTGTTTCATCCACAATATTTCTATTAAAATTATTTTCATCACTCCTGCCATCATTAGCTATGTATCATGTTTTGTTGATTTTTTCCTTATAGTCCTTGAATTTCTCATAGTTGTCTTTCTTCTTATTTTCATTATCTATCTTATCTTTTTTAGGGAATCTATGAGAAAGATGACCAATCTATCTGCAAGTATAACAAGGAAGGTAGTTTTTTATTTGTATCTTCATTTTCCATTATGAAATATCTTAGCTACTAAATCATAGAGTTCTTCCAATTCTTTCTCTTTAGTGGAAAACAAATCATAATTTTTTTGAACTATGAGTAATAGACATTCCTTTCAAGATGAAACCAAGGTTAGGGCAGCTTGAAATGCAATTTCAATTGGAAGTAAACTATTCTCAAAATTACTCAATTTAAATATACTCAAGTTTCCAACTAATTAATTCAATATAACCTTATTAGTGGTAATAGATCTTAACTCTTGAATGGAAACAACTTTAATTACTTATCTAGGTGTAAGAGATGACAATTATCTCTTTCATTCTTCCACTACATTGGGAAATGTTTTCACCATCTTGCTTCCTCATATCATCATACATTTCTGTAAGATTATCAACCTTATCTTTCAATACATGTTCATCACCTCCAAGTATTTTATTAGTTTATTCCACATTTCCTTAGCACTTCCCATGTCCTTGACATCAACATACTCTATATCACATAAAGTACTAGAAATATCAATCATCACTTAGTTATGGATGATGCTTCTCTTCTATCATATACAATAAGAGTTCCACTAGGTGGAGTGTACTTTATAGAAAGGTAGTCAATTACAGTGTGTACAAGGCATGAAAAATGTAACTTCATTTTGTTTTCCCATGTGTTGAATTTGAAGGCAACTTGGGTGCCTTTCTCATACACATCTTTAATATCTTTACACTTAGTTGTTAAGACTCTTGAGTCAAGTAACTACACTTTGATACCAATTGTAAGCATTGGGTTAATTATTGAGATGTGAGCCGAGTCAATAATCACTAAATCAAACTTAACTTATCACCCAGACTAACTCATCAAACTAGTAAGCTCTTTTAACCTCTTAAACTTCATATCAACATGGCAAGTAAATAGTAAAGTAACATGAAACACTTAAAAATCATTCACACAAGTATAATACCTCATATATATCACGAAATCTTAACTAGGTTAAAAACCATAGTGTGATAATGATTCTCACAAATTGTGTACTCTTTCTTAATATGCTTAGTTAGGAGCTTTCCTGGTTAAGGGTTAAAAAAAAACTATTAGGTGTTACCTAGTTAAGGGGTTTTTGTTGAGACCTGTTAAATTGATTACCCTTCTAGGAGTAACCTTGTTAGATGATTTTAAAAAATCTTTTGGGAATGTCACCTGGTTAGAGGATTTTGCAAATGGGCCTAATAAATTCCACTCAATTAAGGGATGTTTTCTGCAATAAATGTTAGAGAGTAACAAACAATAAGTTATCTATAGCATTACTTCTACTAGATAAGGTCCAATGAAGCTTTTCAACTCAACAACATACCATACTCTATTATTTTTCTTGATTGTACTCAATACTATAACTTCCTTTATAATTACAACATTCTCTGACTTTGCATTCTAATTAAAACTAACAATCAACTCCTAGGTTCCTTAGTTATTTTCCTTTAAGTAGAATTTTCCTCAATCACAAATCCTAAACCTAAATTCAATAATTCAAATTGATTAATATGAATCTAACCATTCATTCTTTATTTTTTTTTTTAACACATCAACTCATATTTGATCTTCAACATGGAAATTGTTTCAACTTAATAAGATGTTTTGACCATGTAGAAACTTCCTTAAATAATCTTCCTCAAATGTTTTGTATTGACCTATGTCTTGTCAACTTCTTCCATAAATCATGGATCATTCTTACTATTAGAATGAGTAGATAAGAAATAAGATATTGAGCGGGGGAGGGAGGTGAATCACGATCCTAAACTTTGAATTCAAAACCAATTTCACAAATTCACACCTAATTCATCACATAGATTTATCCTTAAAACTATAATGCTAAAATATAGATGAAATACATCACATCCATAAAGATTTCAACACATAACACAATAATTTGGTTACCCAAAAATACTTCAAGATGAAGGTAAAACTGGGGTGGGGATGAAACTCACAAATCTTCACTAATGCAACAATAAAGTTAACCAGTTAAGGTTACAATGTGTTATCATAAGATATGATCTACCCTATGAAAGGTCTGCTCTGTTAAAATCTTAAGAGTCTTTTAGGTCTCACCTTGTTAAAGGATTTTATACTCACAATGAAGTAAGGAATCTATTAGGAGGTTTACATAGATATGTTAAGACTGCTCTATTAAGAGATTTACCCTATATCAATTAGCAATAATTGATTCAGAACCCAACCCTCGATTTTCTCTGCAAGCTGATCTTGGGTCTCCTCTTTTCGATACCTTAGATCTGATCTCCTAATCTGATAACTTTATTCAGTCCTTCACTACTCTGATTTCTCCTCTACTTGATTTGTCTCTAAAATTTTTGTTTACTCCTTTACATGTTCATATGATCCTTACACATTTCAACTCCTCAACAATTGATTCTAGGGTTAGAATTCTCCTTAAAAGATGTTTAGTGAACTTTCTAGATCTTGATCAACGGCTTACATTTCATCATCTTTTGTCATTTATATCCCATTTTTTTATTAGTTGGATTGTACGCCTTGGGATCATTTCCTTTTTTAATGACATGTAATCAACATCTTAGCTAGCTCTACAAATATTAAATATCATAGAAAAGTCAACCAAAATGGTTTACATATGATTTTGTGCAATTACAAACTTACATATCAAAACTAAACTACTCGACACTCGAATGCTCTGATGCTTGGTAATGTAGAAACCTTCATGTTGTTACTCGACTTCTATGTACCTATTTTCTTGTCTCTTGATAACCTTTCAATATTCTTGGTCTTCACTATGTTTCTCTACTCATATATCTACTCAATCTCTATTGAATACTCAACATTGCTCAGTATAAGCATTGTATGCTCGGCCTTTACTAGATAACTCAGTTGCACTGATGAGCATGTAATCTTGCCTAGTAAATGACTAAGTGTTTGGACACTGATGGACAACATAGGCTTAGATATCAACAATCTCCCCCTTTGACATTAGTGGAAAAAATACTTAGTCATGAAATCATTTCATTCAAAAATGAATACTCCCTTTGAGACCATAGTTTGGCTTTGTACAATCTAATACCTAATCTTTGATCTACACATTATCAAATAATTGTTCATGACTTGCCACAAGATTGACATAGCCTATATTCCATCTTTCATGTACCTATTCCAAAATTTGAAATTGAATGCCTAGCTTGGAAGTTAGATAAATGAATCTTGCAATGTGTGAAAAATTATCTCTTGCTTCAAAATATCTCTAGCAATAGAGATTACCTTTTCAATTATCTCTATATGTGGCTATAACTAAAGTTGAATCAATGTCAACTTGTTCCTTATCTCTGTATCTCTAGCCATGAGCTCGACTAACCTCTTTTGACTAAATGTTAGTTCACTATAAGATGATGAACTCAAACTTTCATTCTTTCTCAATGTGATAACATTAGCTCTAATGTCTACATGTAATGCCTCTAATGAGCGTGTAGTATGTGTTGTAAAGAAATCTATATCACACAATTTCAAATATAAATCATTGATGACCTTCAATATTGTTTCCAACTATGTAATAGATGTAGAAAGATCAACTTGTCTATGAATAAGTTCCCATGAGACTTTCAATTACACTTTATGATCCATTCTTCTCTCACACTAGTGTAATAACTTTTCATTTGTCTCTATGTCATTTGTCTGAATTCTGTCAACTACATAAACTAGCTGGTCCAAAATTGTATGTCGATTATTCACATCTATGATTCCAAATGCACATGTAAGATATCTTTGATAGTATTTAGTACCTATCTTAGATCTTCTTCTCTATTTTCAACTATTCTTGTTTTTCCTTCGAACTCAACAAGATTTACAACTCTTGCATTTTCTCTAGTGAAAGATTGTTAAAAACATATTTAGGTAATATAATTACCTCATCAAGGTTCACTAACTCTATTGGAAATATGAGAGGAGTAACTCAGAGGGGAGGGCTGAATTAGTTACCACAAAAATAAATCCCAGATCCCTTAGATGTCATTACAAAACATAAACTCTGCTGAAAGTTTTGATGCACGATTAACACATAGGCACTCGGTTAATACTAATAATATGTTGTAACTCAGCAAGCACTATAATATCAACTGTAACTTGACAAATACTAAACATGCATATCTTAAGATGTTAACTAAGATTAACCTTAATTAACTTAGTCGCATACACATAAAATAAATAACATGAACACAAGTGACACGAAGATTTAACGTGGAAACCCAATTTGGAAAAACCACCAATTGCAACTAGTTACTATTTTCACTCTTCTAAAGTGGGCCCTATTAGGAGCCAACCCTATTAAAGGTTACAAAGCATACTATTAGGTGTGACCTAGTTAGAGGATTTAATCACCCTGTTAGAAGTGGCCTTGTTAGAGTTCTTTAGACACTTCAATCTAGAAATGCCACCTTGTTAGAGGATTTGGAAAATAGTTGTTAAACCAAATTTGTTAGGAGATTTGATACACTGCTACCATGGTTAGAGAGTAACAATGATATGACCTGATGTCTAATGCAAATTATCTTTTCTTATTTCAAATCTTAATTCTAGCTTCAATACTTGATCTTTCTTGATCAAATGTATCTTTGTAGCTCCTCAAGTATATTCTTCTTATCCTTCCAATTCACTTCTTCTAAGCATCTTCTTTTCTTCCACACACACTTATTTCTATTCAATCCTCAACTTGACCTTATACTTATATCATATACATTGTCAAGTTGGCTTGAATACACCTTGAAACTATTAAAGATCTCAACTAAGTTTTGTTTTGGGTTTTATCTATTCTTTTGGTCCCTATTGTTTTGTTGATTAATGTTGGTTACTAGTCCCTATAAAACCAACTTGACTTGGTTGCTGGTCCCTATAAAACCACCTTCTAACATTGGTTCTTTTTAGTTTGGGGATTCAGGTCCCATTCAAAACTACTTTTACCTAATCAAGACAATCCTATTTCTTTCCCATGCAACTATTCCAATGGTCAAAAAATAATTCTGTACATAGAAAAATATACACACTAATAATGATCCAAACTTACAAGAGTTGTTCTTTTCTTTTCTCACTACCTCTAGGTTCTTTGTAAGTTGGTTAAGTTGTAGCTCGGCAAGATCATATGAATGATCTTTCTTCACAATTTTGTATCCCAAATCTACTAGTATACAAGGTACATTGTTCAGTCTTCTTGATTGATGGAACTTGTGTGCAATCACATGAAAAAAAAATTTAATTAATGGATCCTCAATGCCATGAATTGACATACCATGACCATTCCACTTTGCCTTGGTCAAGTTTTGAATTTCATTCCTTGTTTCGCTCCTTATGATATTCAATCAATCCAATGTGGAGTACCCAGTTATCCTTTGAATGATTTCCTTATTGATCTTGTTTGGCCCACCTTCTAACATAATTTTCATATCATGAACTTGACTGAGCACAATCTTGATCCATTAGACCTTGAAAACTTTTAGAAATCCTAGAGCATGGGTATGCCCTTTGCCAACAATGATGTTGAATTTGTCTTTCAAAATTCCATCAACACATAGCTTGTCAGATGGTGCTCTTATTTCAAAATCTCCAATCTCTCCAATCTTACATTGATAGCACAATCTTATGTCTTGAAAAATCAAGACTCTAGGCGGAATTGATGACAACACTCCAACATCATCAATAGGAGTTTTGATTTTAACTGAATTTCTAAAGGTTGGTGTAGGATTTTGATCATTCCCAATGATTTGCGCATTGCTATTCTTCATCATTTCACTTCTGAAATCCATTTCAAACTAGGGTTTTAAACAAAAATTTCACAAATATCTTCATTGAATATTGTACTTGGCAATGAGAGTGATGCTTACTTTACTTCACAAATTCATTGATAACCTATTGACATTCTTTACTCTAGTTGCTATAATAGCTTCAATCACCTTGAAATCTTCTTGTAATCTTTTTGATTGCTTGGTGAGAAAAAATGAATGTTCAAATTTGATAAATACCTCCAATCTTTCATTTTAGGTCTACAATTAATGTCTTTGTACTTAGTTGGTTGATGACAACTAGCTTGGTCTCCATTTTAGCTCGGTCAAGGTTATTCACTCATTCATAACTAATTTAATCAGTTAATAAGTTATCTTCCTTAATCACCCAGTCTATACTACAAGGGTCGGTTAATATAGACTATACCACTAATGCTCGATACTTTATGATTTTCTATTTCTGTAAGTTGTTAACGCATCTTTATTTATGTAGATATGATCTTTCATCACTTTTATGCTCAGAATTGGTGTAAACTATAACATTTGAGTATACAATTCCTACATACCTTCTTTCTTTAGTGAGATGTAGTGTGATCACCTGATCCATTAGATTGGGTGATCACAGTGTCATTAGCTCTACTACTTCTATCTTTTACTGTTTCTATCCATGTCCTTTTTCCTTTAGATTTATTACTTCCATTACTTGGTGTTGGTGTTCTAGTTTTGTAATTTCTACTGATGTGTCCAACTTTGAGAAAATTTAAACATAATAAAACATACCTGGTGTTGGTGTTGGTGTTCTATTTTTGCAATTTCCCTAACTGTAGGTTCATTTTTCAATTTTTGAAAGTTTTGGGATCTTGGGCTATGCAAAGTTTTTTTTCTCACTTTTGGGTTGGCTATTTCAGGTTTTAGAAGCATAGAATCTTAAATTACATTTAATCTAGGTCTATTCCTAAGTGTTAAGGTTAAATGGGAATTAATACTCCTATGTAATGTCCCACCTGGAGATCCTTGGAACAAGGATTCAATATAAGCCAAGATTTTTTTTTTTTGTTTTACAAGTATGAATGCACATGACAACATCATACAAGGATCACAAAGATCACAACAAAAGACTTCACCATAATCCTGGCAACCAATGGATCTATAAATGCCACTAGCAAACTGACACACACAAACAAAATCCAAGAACAACCACACACAAGATGAGGGCTCGAAGAAATGATCACACATCAACAAAATACCAAGCTGGGGTAGAATGCAGAATCCTAAAATTTGGCTGAGTCTAAAATCTTGAAGCCCTAAAAATTGGCTAAGTCTGGATTTATGAAGCCCTAAAATTTCCTAGAATCTTTATCTTATCTCTGAGAGGTCTAAAATCTATCTCAAAAAATTCATCGCATATATTACAATATATCTTAAGTATAAGGAATTAAGTTTATACTTAAACAATATATTTTAAACCCCAACAACTAAAATCAAAAAGTGACACCAAAGGATTGAAGAAAACCTAAGAGGGTACCCCATACGATTTCCAAAAAGTTTGGATCAAACTGAAAAGTTCTCGTTGCCCGCTTGCGCAGGTTTCACAAAACCTAGGCGATACTTTATTATAGCATAGAAAAGTATCACGCGACATTTCTAAAGAAGGAGGGCAACACTTTCAGGGACTAGGTGATACTTCTCCTAAGGCGTGTGACACTTTAAGGGTGTCGTACGACAGATCTTATAAGGAGGTGCGATACTTTCCAGTATCCCACGATATTTCTCCAAGAAGCATGCGATAGAATCCGGGGACACACAACAAAGTTTCAATGGGTGTGCAATACATTTTTGTGTCCCACCATGCTGATAAAATGTTGCCCATAGAAACACAAAAACACTTAAGAAAAACAAAAAAGGGGAAAAATAGAGAAAAAATGAGTTTAGAACCTCCACACTGGGGAGTATCAGATCCACATAGATCGAGGAATGAACACTCAAGTGCATAATCAACAACAAAGAGGAACATCCAACCATCTAAACCATAGTAGTAAAGAACATACAGAGAGAAACATCATAGTGAACAGAAGTAACATCACAATGTACAGAAATAAAATCACAATAATTGAACAACCAAACAAAGTATGTGGTTCCTCCCAACCGTCAATAACATCATAAGACCATCATGGATCCTAGCCATCCTCCGTGCGTAACATCCCAAGCCACCAATTAAATTGTCAGTACTATTGTAATAGGGACATCACAACTAAACACACTAATAACCAAAAGCATAAGGAAATATAACATGTTAGTAGTGCAATAGAAGATAAACCTACAAGTAGATAACATCACCTATCACATGCTAATCACCATAATAAGGAATGCATGAAAAAAAAGATCATCTAAACATGATAAAAAACATCCCAATGAAAGCATAAATCACAAGAAAGCATACTTCGAGACCCAAAGCATCAAGTGGAAACATCCAGCAATAGTCGCACTAGGATAAAAGACCATCTCTATACACCGGTCCCTAGCAGTGGTAGAGGTAGCTATGGCTCCCAACCATGTGGCACCCATAGGTCCACACTTGCCATGCTGATGGAGATAATGATCCAATCACAAACACACAAAACAACATTTGTGGCTAACACTCATGCTAGACAGTATGATGGTTGTAACCAATAACCTAAGACAATGCAAGGAGTACAGGTCCTGGTCAGACATTGAATAGGCTACTAAGTAGGGGCTGACATCATGGAGATTCACTTGGCATCCAAAAGCCTAAGCTAGTATAGGTAGCCACTCTTCTCAATAGAAGGTGCACAACCTAGGGCAGCAACTCTTCATGACAGAAAGCGCACAACCCAAACATTTTATTATCTTAAATTTTATTAACATTCACACATTTTATTTAGTTATCTCTTTTATCAAACTTCCTCTACCAATTGAGAAGTGGACACTAGGTTGCTAGATAGAAGCCCCTCCATATGTTACCCTACCCTACCCATGCTCATCCTATGATAAGTGCCCGTGGGCATGCATACTTCCATCCCAACCCCAATGATCATAACTTCTAGAAGTACCATGGAAGATCGAGCCTCGAAAGTCACCCAACAAATGTACGTGCATGTACTTGTGTGTGGCGCACCACCATCATGAAGATCATAACACAAGGACTGGATGAGAACACAATGCAAAAGATCACTCAATTGAAACCAACTCAGGAGGATAGATTCTACATGAATCCCAAAACTAATAAAACCATACATCATGAAATCACTGTACCAGCCTCAATTTGGGAGTATAGATTCTACACAAATCTCAATGATGCAACAAAACCAAATATCATGAACTCACTCAACTGGCCTCAATCCAAAAGTATGGATTCTACACGAATCCTAGTGTCCATGAAATAGAAACAAAGGCCTAAAAGAAACAATAACACTAGGTATAAAATCACTCAACTGAACACAATGTCGGAAGTACAGATGTGACATGCATCCCAATGCAACATAAAAGTGCAACAAGGTTTGACTAATACCCAAATAGATAATCCAAGTCCACAACCCAACTTGTGCCAAGAAAACTTGAGAAAATATGGTGGCACACAAAATGAGGTAAAAACTCCAAATTTTGAAAAAAATTATGAAATTAAAACCCATTTGGCATTTGGGTACAAAAACTCCAAAAATCCAAAAATAATCAAGTTCAAACACTGTATGAAAAAATGGCCAGCATAACGACACAAAACCCCAAACCCTCATCCTGAAAAAATAGGGAAATTCTCATACCTAACCAACTGGGCAAAACTAGCTTACAGAAATGGAGAGGAACACTAGTTCTCAGCCTCCAAACAAACGTCTCCCAAAAATAGAAGTAGAAACAATAAAACAGGAAAGCCCTACCTCATGCCAAAAGGGAAAAACAAGAATCTGAACGATAAAATAAATAGCCCGCAGAAGTAGCTGAAAATTGCGGGAATCCAAGGTTTCCTCGAGCTAGATCCAATAAGCTCAACCTCACGACGATCCCATGCCTGTAGCTCCCACAATGAAAAAAATAGTAAATCTTCATAAAGAGGATTTTGGATTTTACTCTCCAACTTTCTAATTCAAAAGTGAGAAGTGAGGAATTAAATTCCTTTTTGAATACTTATTCACTTTTCGAGTGAATAATCGATTAGGGCATTTAACCAACAAACCTAGTTAAACTCTGAATCGACTGAAAAAAAAATAGGCTATTCTTAGAAATATGAATTGATCTATGGAAAAGATGCCAGAAATTAAAATAAATCAATTTAAAATCCTAAAAACCCAAAAACACAGGAATTCCCTTAACAACTTTTGCGACAATGCAAAACTCTAAATCCACAGACACCCTTACTGGTCTAATCATATAACATAGATGAGTTCAAATTTAATAATCATCGAAAGGATTAAATTAAATATTTAATTAAGGATACATTGACCATATAAGGATGACATTGGTAAAATATGAATGGTTGAATCACTAACTCCATGTGCCGCTGCCAGGGATATAAATCCTGCACACTAAACAACACGATCAAGTGCAATTGCATATAATAACATAGCTGAAGTAATAAATGCATTAAATCACCTAATTTAACCATTTATTTAATTATATTAAAATAATCTATTTACATCACTCACGTTTGCATTAAGCATAACAACATAGGAATGAAGTAAATAACCATAGCATTAAATCTATCACATAACATAATTAGTGATATGTCCAACTACTGGATAACCAGATATCATCATAAAACACACTGTCATCTCAAAATGGCATCATTATGCAATATGATCAACTAAAAAACATAGTAGTCTAAAATCTATGATACTAAAATCAAAGTATAACATCTGACCCTCAGGTCCTTTCAAATGTAAAACATAACATAAGTAACACATATCTCTCAGATCAAAATATAACAAGGTAAATGTCTGCAACACAAAGCCAATGAATCCAACATGGGTAATCCATTTCTAATCATTTAGGCATTTCATAAAGATTGATTAAAGAACTATTAAATAGGCACTTAAAACACATAAGTGAACAAAGTCATAAACATGACTATCCAGTGCTACAAGAACCTAGTCTAGTGTAGCATGGTAATAGTACATAGTGCAATCTCTGCACACATCTCAAGGTAATCGTGAAACAACCTCATGATACCACATCAATCCTAGTAAGCACTGGCACAAACCTCAACGAACCATAAATCATATCATAATCTCATAAGTCAGCCATAAGCATAATCAAAGCAACTGATATAGAAAGATACATCAAATCATCTCTACGGTGTAGACCACTCATGGTCACAATCAAGGTCCATCACAAAAAAAGATCAATAAGGTTGCATCCATCAGGATGACTTACAAAAGTCAAATGGGAGAGGCACTACATCCTATGTTAGCATTCTCTAGGAGTTAGTGCCCTAGATCACTATATAAGGAAGCCTTCTTCCCTCATTTTGACCATCCATGCATATGTAAAATCTATCTATGATCGACTTTTCACTCAATTCTCTATGAACAAAGTTATCATCTACAAGCATTCAAGCATTCAAGTGTTCAAGCATCCAATTCATCAAGGAGATCCATTGTTAGCCATTGAAGGATCCAATCTCTATGGAGCTTCCTTGTTGAAGATTTCTCCATCCACAATCATCCAAGCCTTTTCCTATGCAAAGATACATTCAAGTTTGGTGTTGAAGATATAATGCCACTGATTTGAGACATCCTACATACATTTATACATACATTTAGAGCATCTGTACTTGTGGATTCAAGGGTTCAAATCCTCCAAAAGGATTTCAATATAAGCAAGGTGAATTATTTCATTTAATTTGTTTACATATATTACAATTTTAATTTGATTTCAAGGTTGATTCCAAATTAGGTTTTAACCAAGGAAAACCTCCCATCCAAACAACAAACCATTTTTTTTTTTTGTAGATATAGGTGTGGAACAACGAATTGAAGAGAAAATTCAAATACCCTTGTTGGAAGATTGAGGAGATTGTTAGAAGATTGATTGCAAGCATGAATGTTGATGATATTCCTACGGGGAGTATTGTAGATATGCTACTATGATATTATGTTATATTCATGAATGAGTTTTTCATTGATGTCAACATAGCAATTTTTTGTGGTATTTGACAGAAGAACAATAGAAAGATCAAGTTGGTATGGATGGTTAGTTGAGTATTATAACTGTCCGAAGTTATGGGAGATACTTCTAAGTATCTGGTATATGTAGTTAGTGTCAGAAGAAGAAAGGATAAGTCTAGAAGAGCTTATGAGAGTTTTGGTGATGTCTGTTTTGAGATAGAGTTTATAGCGGCATGTTATGGTAAACTTGTTATATCTCTTAGCAAAGTTGTTATTCTAAGAATCGAGGTTGAGGACATGAAGAAGACATGTTGGTGATGACATAGTTAAAATCCCTCATCATAACATTGTGTGTACAAAAATTTATCCAAGTTGCAAAGTGGAAGATTAATGTTATCGCTAAGTGTAATGTGTTCTTAGTGTGGTCCTATAATAACTAATTGAGAAGGTTTAACAACCAACTCATGGAATTTTTTTGAGAACTTGGTATAAAGGAAGGAGATTTTCCTTTATTATCGAATGAAATGATATGTTTTTGATGATTGACTATAAGTAGTAGAGAGTGTCAAATGCAAAGTTGAGAAGAGTAGTGTAGAAGTGAGGGAAACTTTATTGTCAAGCTTTTATTGAGCAATCCAAGGTTTGGTATTTGGATCCAAGGTTTGTGACCTATTCTAAAAGGTTTGAAAATGATTGGTTTGGTTGATAGAACAAAGGAAATATAAAGATAACAGTAAATTACTTGAGCAGTGAGCTCTTCTTGTAGTTGAAATTGCATGTTTGGGTAGTGGGCTCATCTTGCATACATTGTACTACAACTCCATACAGGGTTGGAATCTCCTAACAGGGATTCAAAGTCTCCTAATAGGGACTCTATGTACTAAATGTTGTAATAGACTCCTAATAGGGTCCATCCTCTAACAAAGAATATTTATATTAGTACATCATCTTGTGGGCATCACTCCCACCGAGGTTTTCCCTCTGATCAAGGGTTTCCCTAATCAACATATCTGGTGTAATTGTCTATGTGCATTATTTCTATTTACTTTGGTTAAGTTTGTTTAAAGAAGACAAATGTTTTAATTATTGGATAACTGATTCAGGCCTCCCCCCCCCCCCCCCCCCCCCTTCTTAGTTATCTTGGTGGACTATTATTTCTAACAATTGGTATCAGAGCATTAGGTCCTTGAAAATAGAGTTTAAGAACTTTGAGAGATCCATGGTGAATATGTTTACGAAAGATAGTCCAAAGTTTGATGGAATAAATTATGACAACTGGAAGGAAAAGATGAAGACACATCTATTGTGTATGGGTCTAAGATATTGGATCTTGATAAAATGAGAGAAGAAAATCATTGTTGAAGAGGACTTGGAAACTTGTGTTGAGGTAGGAAGAGATCTTTTCATGTGTGACATGAGAGCTAGAGAAACACTATTGACTGCATTTCTTGTAATTGAGTACAATTAGGTAAAATCACTTGCTACTTCACATTTGATTTGGAAAGATTTGAAAAATAGTTTTGAAGGTGATGCAAATTCTAAGAAATTAAGGCTACAACATTGGATTTGTGTGTTTCAAGATGCTAAAATGATGGAAGATGAATCTATAAGAACATATATAGGCAGGATATCAGAAATTACTATAGGTATCAAAGCTCAAGGAGGAACCAAAGAAGATGATGAGCTTATATTCAAGATATTGAAAACTCTAACACCACCATTTAAGTTAGTAGTTCCGATGATACAGTTGTTGATGTCTTGTACTAAATATTTCACAAAGGAGACATTGCTTGGAAGACTTGAAGCAGTTGAGAGTGAACTTAGACAGTTCAGAGAATTGACCAGAATAGAGATAGCTTTTAGTGCCTTGAATATTTGACCTAGTCTATCAAGAAGCACAAGTGCTAGAGGAGATTTTTCTAGTAGCAGAAGATCAAAGGAGGATAGAAAGATTGAAGGAGTAGCCCTTTTGGTAAGAAGAGAAAAAGAAGGTAAGAAAATTTTCAAATGTTGGACTTGTGATTAATATGGTCATTATGCATCTAAGTGTCCTAAAAGAGAGAAGAAGTATAAAGGAAATTACAAACCTAGAAAGGATAGATAATGTTTGTATGCAAATGAAGATAATGATTTTGAAGAACAAGCATTGAGTGCTAGTGATGATGAAATTGGATTTGTGGCAATTAAAGAAGAAAGTCTAAAGAAAGAAGCTTTGGTACCATAGGTTGAAAAGAAATCTAATTGGATAATTGATAGTGGTTGTTCACATCATATGATTAGTGATATGAAAAATTTTGTTGACTTCAAAAGTCATGATGGAGGAATTGTCAGAGTTGTAAGCAATGCAACATGTCAAGTTAAAGGTATTAGATCTATAACTCTTGATGGTAAAACTAACACTGAAGATGTATACTTTTTTGATAGTATAAAGTACAATATTTTGAGTGTTGGAAAATTAGTAGACAAAGGTTATTAGTTAAAATTCATAGAAAAGACATGCATGATCAAAGTCAAAGATGGAAAGGTAATTAGAACATGAATCAAATCTAGATGTAATGTATTTTAGTTGAATCCTATTGAAATGACATGTTTGGTTGCAAAGGTTGATGACTGTTGGTTATGGAATAAGAGATTCTATCATATAAATTTTAACAATATTGTGAAGACTAGTAAAATGTTTGCAGTTAGGGATTTGTTGAAGATTGTAAAGCCTAGTAATTCAATTTGCAGGGAGTGTGTTTTGACAAAACATAATAGAACTTCTTTTCCCAATAAGAAGTTTACCACTACAAAAAAGTTAGAGATTGTACACATAGATCTTAGTGGTCCTACAAAGACTAAAGGATTCTATGGTGAAAGGTATTTTATGATTCTAGTTGATGACTTTTCTAGAATGATGTGGGTTTCATTTCTTAAAGAGAAATCTAAGGCATTTGATAAGTTTAAGATATTCAAGAATAGGGTAGGGAATGAATCTAGTATGAAGATTAAATTTTTAAGATCAAATAGAGGAGGAGAATTTACTTTGAATGAGTTTAACATGTTTTGTGGAAAAAATGGAATTAAAAGACAACTATCAACTCTAAGAACCCCTGAACAGAATGGTGTTATAGAGAGAAGGAACAAGTTAGTTTCAAAAGATGCAAGATCTATGTTAGCAGAGAATGATGTATCCAAGATATTTTGGAGAGAAGCTGTGAATAAAATAGTCTACACTATGAATGGAGTGCAAGTCAGGAAAGACACAAACAAGACCCCTTATGAATTATGATTTGGTCACTCACCTACAGTTAAGTATTTTTGAATTTTTGGGAGTAAGTGTTATTTCAAAAAAGATGATGATATTGGTAAGTTTGATTCTAGAAGTGATGAAGGTATGTTTCTTGGTTATTCATTGAAAAGAAAGGCTTATAGATGTTATAATCATAGAACTAAGATTATTATGGAAAGCACAAATGTGAGAATTGATGAGAAATTCATAATACAAGAGAGAATAATTGATTGCAATTCAAATGATGATGTTGTTACTAAGCCATGGAATGATGAGGTATTTCTTGAGGCTAACAATGATTTGTAGAATGAAGGAGAGCCAACGTAGGAACAAAGCTTAGAACCTTCAGTAGAGCCAAGAGTTGAGATAACAACTCCTACTTTAGGAAAGAATATGATAAAGAATCACCCATCCGAACAGATCATTGAAAGCAAAGACAAAGGAGTGATGACAAGAAGTAGAGTCAATGAAGAACTATGCTTGATGCCTCAAATTGAGCCTAAGAATGCAAATGAAGCATGTAAAGATAATGACTAGAAACATGCTATGAAAGAGAAATTGGTCCCTAGACCAGCAAACAAGAATGTTATATGAAACAAATGGGTATTCAGGAACAAGATGAATGAACAAGGATAATTTGTAAGGAACAAAGCAAGATTGGTATGTAAAGGTTACTAATAGTAAGAAGGAATATACTATGATGAAACCTATGCTCCAATGGCTAGAACATAAGTAGTGAGATTATTCTTAGCCTATGCAGCACAAAAGAAATTCAAAGTATATCAAATGGATGTCAAGTCAACATTTTAGAATGGAAAACTTGAAGAAGAAGTGTACATTGAGTAGCTAGAAGGATGTCCTTTGATAGCTGATAAGGACATAGTGTGTAGACTAAGGAAATCACTGTATGGATTAAAGCAAGCACCAAGAACCTAGTATGCGAGGTTGGACAAGCATTTGACAAAGCTTGGATATAGAAAATGTATGGTAGGTAGTAATCTATATTGTAAAGAAATTTATGATGGTTTGATGATTTTGGCAATATTTGTTGATGATATCATATTTGGAGGAAATGATAAAGAAAGTGAAAAGTTTCCTAAAGAGATGAAATATTTCCTAGGATTGTAGATTGTACAAAATAAAGAACAATTTTTTTTTCTCAAACTAAGTACTTGAAGGATTTACTAAAAAGGTTTAGTTTGGAAGCATGTAAACTTGTTGGAACACCTATGGTAACTAGACACATGTTATCTAAAAAGGATGAGACACCTACTATTAAGAAAAAAAAGTACAAATCTATGATCAGAGGATTGCAATATCTAACTCACATAAGGCTAGATATAGCAAATGCAGTTGGAATTGTCACAAGATTCTAGGTTGATCCTAGAGAAGCACATTATACAGTACTAAAAAGGATATTTAGATATCTAAAAGGAACTTTAGAACTTGGATTATGGTATGACAGATCTAATGATTTCACTCTAAATGCTTATACTAATTCAGATTGGATAGGTAGTATGGATGACAGAAAAAGCACCAGTGGTGGAGCTCTCTTTCTTGGAGGAAGATTGGTTTCTTGGTTAAGAAAGAAGAAGGATTGTACATCACAAAGTACATCAAAAGTAGAGTATGTTACAGCAACAAATAATTACAATCAAGTCATTTGGATGAAGTAGATGCTAAAGGATATAAGGATAGAAATCAATGAACCTATTGTCATACATTGTGACAACACAAGCAAGGTAAACATGTCTAAGAATCCCGTGTTGCTTTCTAAGAATAAGCACATTTCTATCAACTATCACATTTTGAGAGAGAAATTTGCAGATAAGGAAATAAGATTTGAGTATGTGAGCACTAAAGAGTAGATTGAAGATATATTCACTAAGTCTCTTCCCAAAGAGACTATTGAGTATTTGTGAGGTATGCTTGGGGTTATGCCCCTTCCTACATCAGAGTAGATGATGCAAGGGTGCATCAGTCCAGGGTAACAAAGCATCATTGTTTGTCTAGACTGAATGCTAATACTTCCTGTATGGGGGAGTATCTATAATGGACAGAGTCATCTGGGACACTTGTTGGATATTATTGTGAACAATGTCATTTGACACTCGAGCTAGTAAGAATTAGTTATTGTAGAGTTTGATGTAGAGATGTTGGTTGTTGAAACCTTTGACATTGATGTCAATGGGGGAGAGTATTGCATGAAAAACATCATGGAACATCATGGGGAGAAGTATTGCAGAAAGTACATTGAGGTATATCAATGGGGGAGAATGATTGATGAAGAGGATTTGAAAAAGAGATTAACAGTCTTTTGCTGGTATTCTTGGAACTAGATGTTTTTTCATCTATGTTGCCATCAATGCCAAAGGGGGAGACTATTGGAAGATTGGGAAGATTATTAGAAGACTGTTTACAAGAATGAATTCTGATGATATTCCTATGGGGAGGTATTGTAGATATGCTTCTATGATGATATGTTACATTCATGACTGAGTTTGTCATTGATGTCAATATAGCAACTTTTTGTGGTATCTGACAGAAGAATAGTGGAAAGATCAAGTTGGTATGGATGACTAGTTAAGTATTATAACTATCAAAGGTTATGAGAGATACTTCTAAGTATCTAGTATATGTAGTTAAAGTTGAAAGAAGAAAGGATAAGTCTCGAAGAAATTATGAGAGTTTTGGTGATGTCTGTTTTGAGATAGAGTTTACAGAGGCATGTTCTAGTAAACTTGTTATATCTCTTAGTAGATTTGTTACTCTAAGAATCAAGGTTTAGGACATGAAGAAGACATGTTGGTGATTATGTGGTTAAGCTCACTTGTCATAATATTTATTGTACAAAAAGTTATTCAAGTTGCAAGGTGGAAGATTAATGTTATCGCTAAGTGTAATGTGTTCTTAATGTGGTCCTATAATAATTAATTGAGAAGGTCTAATAGCCAACTTAGGGAATTTTTTTGAGGGCTTGGTATAATGGAAGGAAAATTTCCTTTATCATGGGATGGAATGAAATTTTTTTGATGATTGACTATAAGTAGCAGAGAGTGTGGAATGTGAAGTTGAGCAAAGCAATGTGGAAGTGAAGGAAACTTCATTGTTGAGGTTTTATTGAGTGATCCAAGGTTTGGTATTTGGATCCAAGGTTTGTGGCCTAGTCTACAATGTTTGATAGTGATTTTTTTAGTTGATAGAACAAAGGAAAGAGGAAGATAACAATAAATTACTTGAGCAATGAGTTCTTCTTGTAGTTGAAATTACATGTTTGGGTAGTGGGCCCATCTTGCATAAATTGTACTACAACCCCTAATAGGGTTGGAATCTCCTAACAGGGAGTCAAAGTCTCCTAATAGGGACTCTATGTACTTAATGTTGTAATAGACTCCTAACAGGGATTCAAAGTCTCCTAATAGGGACTCAATGTATTTAATGTTGTAATATACTCCTAACAGGGTCCATCCTCTAACAAGGAATATTTATATTAGTACATCATCTTGTGGGCATCACTCCCATTGGGGTTTTTTCGTTTGATCAAGGGTTTCCCTAGTCAACATATCTAGTGTAATGGTCTATGTGCATGATCTATGTTTACTTTGGTTAAGTTTTTTTTAAAAAGATAAATGTTTTAATTATTGGACTTATTCACCCCTACCCCTCTCTGTTATCTTGGTGGACTATTTTTTATAACAACCCTTTTCATCGAACTTACAAGTGAGATCCATGAACATAAATTTTTTCAGAGCAGTGTAGGTCAAGGTCAAAATTTTGAGGTACAATTGTACCCCAAGGTAAGATTGTGCCCTACTATCAAGGTCACGACTGACCTCCCTTCAAAAAGGAAAAAGATTTATGGCTTTTCTTCGTCTCAACATTTCTAGTTTAGAATAGATCACAAATATCCCCAAAACTATACAAAACATCAAAAAACAACACTTTCTAGATTCAAGGATAGTATTTTTTTAAAAATCTATTTCAAGATTTAAGCACATGCCCCTCAAAATAGAAAGATCATTAAAACTTCATTTCTCCTTATTCTCTATCATATGACCCATTTCTGCATTGATCACTTCCTTGTGGTTAATCAAGTTGGATCATTCCATTTAGAAAATAGGGTTAAGAGAGGAAACCTTATAAAACCTTATTTTCTTTCTATTCATTTTGGTGAACTTGACATGCTTACCCTCTTTTCTTTTGTTGAATTAGATGCCCTATCATGTTTTGTAGTGTTATATTTTATTTCATACTTGTTAGGTCTTTTCTTTCATTACGATTAGATTTATTTTATGCTCTTGCATTTTAAAATTCAAAAATACAAAAAAATTGCAAAATTTCTTTCAAAATACAAAAAATTTATGCTTTATGTTTTCTTAGTTTAGCTCATTTACATTGGATTGGTTTATGAGCTTTATTACTTCTAGTCCTACTTCTAATTGTAGGGTTAGACACAATCATAGAATTATGAGTACCTTTTAGCCTAAGTCTTCTTCTCCTTTCCTTAGGATCTTAGATGAGACTTTGATTCTTCATGATTCTAATCCTCTTATGGAAAAAAGCTCTTCTCACTCAACTTATGATGAGGATGACGCTTTAAGAGTTCCTCCTGAACAAGTCCAAAAAATTTCAAATGAACTTGATAAAATGGGTAATTGGCATCTTCAAGAAAACCATAATCAAGATTCTATTCAAGCTATTGAGGCTATTAAGAAAGTTCTTCATGATAGTGACCAAGGTGTTAATCTCTTACATGGTAATACTCACCTTGTGCATTCCAATGTTAAACCTTTAGCTGAAGAAGCTCAAGATTTAGGGTTGTTTCCTCCTATCCTAGTGCATAACCTTCTTTTGTCCCTCTTCCTAGTATTCCTACCTATACTCCTGCTTTGGTAACTATGATGGTTCCCTCTATTCCTATGAGTGTTCCTCCTATGTTTTTTCCTATATCACAACCTTCTTATCATAATGTTTCATTTCCTTATTCTACTCCTATGCCAACTATAGTTCCTACTATTTCTTCAGTTGTGTCTTCTATTCCTATAGCTTCTTACACTTTACCTAGTGTATCTAATGTTGTTATTCCTCCTATTTCTTCTCATGATTCTAGAATTGTTAGTTTGGCTCAAACTATGTAATATTTACAACAAAAACTTGCATCCTTGACTCAAAACAAGTTTATTATCTATACTTGTGACATGGGAAGTCCATTGTCTCAGGATATTATTCATACTCCCATTCCTTAGAAATTTGATATGCCTCATCTTGAGAATTATAATGGTAAGGGAGACCTTGTTCATCATGTCAAAACATTCCAAATCCTTTGTAGTGATTATGCTCATGATCATAGGATTTTAGCTAAGTTGTTTGCTCAAACTTTTCATGACAAGGCATTACAATGGTTTTGTTGGTTGACTCCTTATTCTATTTATTCATTTCATCAACTTGCTAATGCTTTTATTCAACAATTTCAAAACAACATTGGCCCCCAAGTGTCTTTGACTAATTTGATGCATTGTAAACAAAATTCTAAAGAAAAATTAACTGAATTTATTGGTAGATTTATGAATTTGCTTGCTCATATTTCCTATCATGTTCCTGATATTGATATTCAATGTATGTTTATTTCAAATTTGCAAAAGGATATTAGAGATAAGATTTTCCTTACCAAATTTATTTCTTTTCAATAACTTTGTGCAATGCTTCATCATTATTAATTACAAGTGAATCAATTTGAGAGCACCACTCCAGTGGCTCATGTTCTTGTTGATAAAAGTGATCCTACAACCAATCCAAATAAAGTTCAAAAATTCAACAACTATGTCAAAATAAATATACAAGAAAATGCAATTGATGATCAAGTTATTGTTGCATCTCACAATGCCACTTCTCCATCCATTGCTTTTTGATTGAATCATACATTTCCTCCTCTATTTGAATCATTACATTCTATTATGAATAGGTTTTTAACTGCTAATATGAGTACTTTACTTGCTATTTGACCTCTTTTACATACTATAATGGCAGCTAAATCTTTTGATCCGAAAGCTTTTTGTCAATATCATCACCAGAATGGTCATGATACTAAGAAATGTTATTCTTTAAAATATAAGATTCATGACTTAATTGATTCTAATTCTTTATCTATTGATAATTTTGAGAGTAGTGGGAATAAGTTTGTTTCTCCACCTAATCAAAATATACAAATCTATATGACTCCTTTACTTGCACATGATACTAATACTATTCCTTAGCCATCTTCTATGGATATTGTGTATGATTTGAAGATGGATGATGTTAATCATGTGGTTAATCAAGTGGAGCATGTGGTTCAATCTGTATCTCCACCTCAGTCTCAACCTTCACTTCAATCTCAAATTTCATCTCCACCTCAATTAAAACCTAAGCCTAAATTCAAGCCTCAACCTAAACGTCAACAACAACCTAAGAAAAAATTACCTCAGGAAATTTTGATTACCTTTGATGATTCTGAGAATATTAAAGATCTTGATGGTTCCCTTTATATTTACTCTAAGATTGGTGAGATACCCACTTGTGGTTGTCTTGTTGATCCTACCTCCTTAGTAAATGTTATTACAAAAGAAAATATATTTATGAAAATTTTGCAATGTGATTTTTATGGTAAATCAGATGTGTGGATTCAAACTGGTAATGACATTCTTTATCCATCATTTAGTTCTATTGATTTACCATATCAACTTTGTGGAAAGATTGTGAACACCACCTTTTTTTTTGTTCCTACCCCTCATTAATTTCAATTTAAGCTTGGTTTACCATGGGTAAATGCCATGCATGTTATTGCTTCACCTATTCATAAATGTCTAAAGTTTATTTATGATGATGAAGTTAAGATGGTTAATCATAGTTTATATCATACTTCTAGGCCCATAGATTCTGCTACCATTGACTTCTTTTGGCCTTCATTACCTAATTCATGTCCTTGTCTACCTGATCATCTTTTCTATTTATATTAAGTCTATAAGCATCAAAAGATTCTTGAGTTAAGTTTACCTCCTATGAATCTTAATCATGGTATTTTTCCTACACCTTCTATACCTTCTATATTTATGGTTTCTACATCTATTAATCAAGCTCCTCCTATTTCTTGCAGTCTACTAATAATCCTATAGAACCTATGAAGGATCCCATAATTGTTCCTCCTAGTTCTCAAAAAATTTTAAGTAAGACAAAACATAATTGATCTACTAACAAATGTCATAAAAAGTGTTGTGCTCAAGCTAAAGCTTGTAATTCTATTCTTCAAAAATATTTACCTTCTTTGGATAAAACTATGCATGATGTGTTAGAAGAACCTGTTGCTAATAATGATGTTAAGCTACATGATTTTGATGATTCTATTCATATCTTAGTCCTTTTTTTATTAATTTAGATGAAGAAGATACTCTTGATGATGTTAATGATCAATATGAAACTATTGACATTGGTATTTCTTTACCTAATATGCTTTCCTCACAATTGACACTTACACCTAGTATTAAACATTGTGATTTTGAAGAGGATCCTTGTTTGGAACTAGCTATCATTCCTACTATTTTAGCTATAGTCCCTCTTGCAAGTTACCCACCTTACCTAAAAGCTATACAATGAGATGGGGAGAGTAGGCGGTGCACTTGATTGGCTAGTCCTTCATGGTAGCCTTTGTGTGTTTGTCTTTTGTACTGTATTTCTCCCGTTATGTATTTATGTTGTTATATTATTTTATATGATATTTATTGCTTTTTTGGTTCAAGGTGATAAAGAAATCAAACCTATTATATTATTCCTCTATATGTATTTCTATTCTTCCATATGTCATACTTGTGTTATAGTCTATACATGTTTCCTTGTGTAATATGCTTGGATTCGCGACTTGGTAGCACTAATTCTTTTTGGTGTCTAGGTCTTGGTTTGAATAGATTCTTTTTTGTATCTCTCATGTGATATTTCTACCTTTGTGATTGCAGTTCTATTTTCTTTAGGGAATAATGTCAATTCATTTGCAACAATATCATATATATATTATCTTATGATCATACTAATGCCACAGTAGGTAAATCCCTTCTATGTTCTCTAAATGTTTCTATACTATTTCCCTTGATTTGTCTTCTTTTGGGGGCATTTCATAGTGGAAAAGTAGTCAATGGAGTTGTTTATGTTTCTATCAAAGCCATTACTCCTATTAAAGTGTTAACAATTACTTTAACATGAGGGCATATGCTCTATTCACTTATTGCACACACACACACACACACACACACACTTTTCAATACATATATATTATTTTTCAAGATAATTTTTTGTCCCTTTTTGGATTAGTGCTGAATCCTTAAAGCATGGATATATATTTTAGGATCTCTTGATCCCTTGAGTTTCAATTATACTTTTGATCCGTTAAGGTCAAAGGTGTCCTTAAGATTGGATCTCTTTTTACTTTTTGGTTTTACTCTTATAGAATAGAATATTCTTAATAGTGAATCCTTGATGGGTTGACCAGTGAGTAGCCACATTCACTAGGTAGTTCAATTCCATCTTTCTAGTTGCCCATTTTCCTTGTGTGGTTTACAATGGGACATAAGTTCTCATTGGGTAAGATAATTACACTCTTTTTCTAAAGATGTCTCTCTTATTGTGATTTTAGAGTTGACAAAGACTTAAGTCTCTAGGGATTTGAGGATATCTTTGTCTCTTTAATTTTAATAAGATTATATTTGCATTACGATCTACTTTACCAAGAGTTTACATTGAGTCCATACTCTTGTTAAAGTGGGGGGCTAAATGTATCATCTTAAAATTGAAGTACTTCCATGTGAAGTGTGTTTAGCCCTCTGATTAAGTGGTATGGGGTCATGGTAAGTGCCTTGAATAGTTCTTTGCATGGATCTGGCTATTTTCCCCCTATTCTGCTTCTCTCTCTCTCTATTTCTAGCCTATTTCTGACAACTTGCTCTATGAAACTAAGAAATTTGACTTCTAGGTCAAGGTCAACTTGGTGGGTCAAGGTTGACCTTGACCCTAACCTAGGTCTAGGACAACCTTGACCTTGACCTAGGGTAGGGTCAACCTTGTCCATGATCCCAGGTTCATTTTTCAATTTCTAGAAGTTTTGGGATCTCGAGCTTTGGAAAGTTTCTTTTCCCTCCTCTACGTTAGTTGTTTTGGGTTTTGGAATGGTAGACTTTTAACTTACATTTAATCTAGGTCTATTCCTATGGGTTAAGGTTAAATGGGATTTAATACTCCTATGTTGGCCTTCTCTAGGAATTAGTGCCCTAGATCATTATGTAAGGAAGGTTTTTTCCCTCATTTTGATCATCCACACATATCTACAATCTATCTATGATTGACTTTCCTTCCAATTTTCTATGAATGAAGTTATCATCTACAAGCATTCAAGAATTCAAGCATCCAATCCATCAAGGAGATCCATTTTTAGCCATTGAAGGATTCAATCTCTATGGAGCCCCCTTGTTGAAGATTTCCCCATCCACATTCATCCAAGCATTTCCCTATGAAAAGATACATTAATGATTGGTGTTGAAGATCTAATGCCATTGTTTTGAGACATCCTACATAGATTTATACATATATTTAGAGCATCCATACTTGTGGATTCAAGGATTCAAATCCTCCACAAGGATTTCAATATAAGCAAGGTGAATTGAATCATTTATTTTGTTTACATATATTGTAATTTCAATTCAATTTCAAGGTTGATTCCAAACTAGGGTTTGACCAAGGCAAACCACCCATCCAAAAAAAAGCCATTTTTCTTGCAAATACAAGTATGGAACAATGAATTGAAGAGCAAATTTAGATACCCTTTTTGTCAAACTTGCGAGATCCATGAACATAAATTTTTTCAGAGTAGTGTAGGTCAAGGTTGACTTTTTGGGGTACAATTATGCCCCTAAGTAAGATTGTGCACCACTATCAAGGTCAAAGTCGAGCTCCCTTCAAAAAGACAAAATATTTATGGGTTTTCTCTGTCTCAACATTTCCATTCTAGAATAGGTTAAAGAGATCCTCGAAACTATATATAGACATCAGAAAACAACACTTTCCATATTCAAGGTTAGTATTTTTCCTTATCTATTTTAGGGTTTAAGTACATACCCTTGAAAATAGAAGGATCATTAAAACTTTTTCTCTCCCTATTTTTTTATCACATGATCTCTTTCTAGATTGATCACTTCCTTGTGGTTAATCAATTTGGAAACCTTATAAAACTTTATTTTCTTTATATTCATTGTTAGATTGTGGTGACTGATCAAGGAAGTACTATACATAGTCCATAATTCCTTGGTAGGGTTTGGGGCCAAGTCAGACCCTGAGAGGGGGTTTACAGGCAATAACCCCCAATACAATCGAAGCCATCAGGCCATGGTTGTTGGGGGTTTGTGGGTGGTGCCCTTAAAAAAATTATTTTGGGGCCACTATATTGAAATTTTATGGTCAACATGTTGTAACTAATTTTAACCCTAAAGTGGCAAAAATACTTGTAAAAAAGGGCTTAGGGTTAGATATTGTTTCATAAGGTGTGATGCGAATATTGTTTCTTGTGGTAGTATTGAGCTATAAGGGATTATAGATTATAATCAAGTTGTAATCACTAGATCATAATAATATTGGACTTTCTATTTGGTGGATGTAGCCCAGGGATTGGGTGAACCATGTTAAACTTTGGTGTCTTGTGTTCTCTTCTATGTGATCTATTTTTTTATGTTATTGTTTATATTTGCATGTAATTATTATTTCTGTTTGTGGTTTTATCCTAACAAGTGGTATCAAAGAAATGTTTTTTTTTTAGTTATCCTCTTTAGGAAAGTCTCATAGTTGAGTGGGAGCGATGGCAGACCAGGGTAAGTTAAGGGTTGACAAGTCTAGTGGGTAGAACTTTCAATTATGGAAGATGCAAAAGAAGGACTATTTTTATCAAACTAGTTTATGGAAGCTGTTGGAAGGAAAAACTAAGAACTAGGGAACTATGACAAATGAGGACTAGGAGAGTTTAAATAGAAAGGCACTTGGAAGCATTCGATTATGTCTAGCACCATTGGTGACAATTAATATTACAAAAGAGAAGAAGTTGGAAGAGTTGACGAAAACCCTAGCTAAATTGTATGAAAAACCCTCCACTTTAAATAAGTTATTTCTCATGAAGCGTTTATTTAGTATGAAAATGGTAGAAGGTGGATCTGTTCTAGATCATTTAAATTAGTTTAATATTGTTACTAGCTAGTTCTCTTCTATGGGTATTAATTTTGATGAAGAAATTAGGGCTTTCTTGATTTTTTGTTCTTTTCTTGAAAGCTAGAATGGTTTGGTAATGGCTGTGAGTAATTATGTTTCTAGGTCTAATACCCTAAAATATGATGATGTGATTGGTGTTATTTTGAGTGAATAAACTCATAGGAAAACCTCTACATCAAGAAGTTCTTTGAACACACAAAGAAGAAGAAGAATGATTGAGAGAGGAAATAATTCTAGAAATCATGGGAAATCAAGAGGAAAGTCAAAGGAGAAAAGGTCTCATTCGAGAGAATCAAACAACTATTGGTACTATGGGAAATTAGGGCATAAGAAGAAAGATTGCTAGACTCGAAAGAAAAATGAAGGAGATAAATCAAAAGGGAACAAGTAGGCAAATGTGGTAAGTAAAAAATTTGACGAGGATGCTTTGCTTCTACCTTTAGGAAGTATTGATGATTCATGGGTTTTAGATTCTAGTGCTTCATTTCATGCTACACTTTATAGAGGTTATTTCATTGATTATGTCCAAGGAGATTTTTGGGCTTATTTATTTGGAGGATAAAAAACCTTGTCAAATTATTGGAAAGGGAAAAATTAAGATTAAGTTGTAGAATGGGAATCATTGGCTACTACATGAGGTAAAACATCTTCCAAGGATGAGTAAGAATTTAATTTCAGTAGGACAACTCAGTGATGAGGGTTCTGTAGTTACTTTTAATGATAAAATTGGAAGGTTTCAAAAAGTTCCCTTGTAGTAGCAAAGGGTGTGAAAGTAGGCACCTTATATCTTTGTATAGGTCACACTTTCCCTTCTACTTTGATTGCTTCAAAGAAAAAAGAATGTTCAAGAACAATTGTTGTCGTTGAGCATGGAGAATAAATAACTAATGTAGAATCTAATACAATGCTATGGTACAACTAACTTGGGCACATGAGTGATAAAGGTATGAAAGTTCTTCATTCAGAGCAAGTTTTTCCAAATCTGAAATTCGTTAATATGGATTTCTTCGAAAGTTGTGTATATTGAAAACAAAAGAGAGTGAGTTTTGAGAAGACTAGGAAGGAAAATAAATGTGAAAAATTAGAGATTGTGCATACATATGTATGGGGATCAGCTCAGGTATCTTCCCTTGGTGGCTCTCATTATTATGTTACATTTATTGATGATGCAACTAAAAAAATATGGATTTATTTCCTTAGACATAAATCTAATCTATTTCAAACTTTTAAGAAATGGAAATGCTTGGTTGAAAATGAGACTAGTAAGAAATTAAAATGTCTTATATCTAATAATGGTGGTGAGTATTGTAGTCATGAACTTGAAGATTATTGCTCTGCTAATGGTATTTGTGGGCAGAAAACTATTACAAGGACTCCATAGGAAAATAGAGAGGTTGAATATATGAACATGACTATAATGGAGCGTGCAAGGAGCATGAGGCTGCTTGTAGGGTTTCCCGTAAACATGTGGGTGGAGGTTGTCAATATTGTTGTATATTTGATTAATAGAAGCCCCTCTACTCCTTTGGGATGTGGTATTATAGAGGAAGCATGGATTGGTAAGAAGGTGAGTTATTCTTTTCTCAAGACCTTTTCTTGTGAAGCATTTTCTCATATAGATTCTGAAAATAGAACCAAGCTGGAAGCTAAGTCAAAGAAATGTGTATTTGTTAAATATTACATTGATGAGTTTGGTTATAGGCTTTGGGATTTTGAAAAGTAAAATTGTAAGAAGAAAAGATGTCATATTCAATGTGAAAGTGTTGTATAAATATCTATTGTAGCAATATGAGAAGAAAGAAGATGATTATGTAGTGCTAGATGATACTGCAAAAGATGGTGTTCCAACAATTCCTCATGATGTGAAATAACCACAACAACAAATACCATATGCACTAGTGAAGGTTATATGGTAAAAAAGGTTAAGTAGACCTCCAGAAAGATTTTCTCCTTCTTTGTATGCTATTTTACTAATAGATGCTAGTGAACCTGAATGTTATGATGAATCTATGTAGGTGGATACTAAGATTTAGTGGGAGTCTACTATGGAAGACAAAATGGACTCCTTGTTGAAAAATAAGACTTGGGATTTATGGAAGTTTCCTGTAGGTAAAAGGGCTTTATAGAATAAATGGGTTTATAGGTTGAAAGAAGAGGATGGAGGTAAGAAAATATTTAAAGCCAGGTTTGTTGTAAAAAGATTTACATAGAAAAAGGGCAATGATTTTGATGAGATATTCTTTCATGTTGTTAAAATGACTTCTATCTATAGTGTTTTAAGTCTTGTGGCTACTGAAGATTTGTATTTGGAGCAGCTTGATGTTAAAACAACCTTCCTTCATGGTGATTTGGATGGAGAGATATATATGGTAAAACCAAATTGATTTGAGGTCAAAGGTAAGGAGAATCTAGTGTACAGATTGAAGAAAATTTTATATGGCTTGAAGCAAGCTCCTCAACAATGGTATTTGAAATTTCACAATTTTATGCATGAGCATGGATATAGTAGGTGTCATTCAGATCATTGTGTTTAGTTTAAGAGGTTGGATAATGAAAAATACATTATTTTATGTTTATATATTGATGATATGCTTGGATTTGGGTCTAACATGGATCACATTAAGGGGCTGAAATGCTAGTTAGCACGTGCATTTTCTATGAAGGATTTGGGGGTAGAAAAACAAATCCTTGGTATGAAGATTTGTAGAGATAGAAAGAATAGGAAATTGACATTATCTCAGGAAGATTATATTATGAAGGTGTTGCAATGTTTCTCTATGGAGAATGCTAAAGCTGTTAGCACACCTCTACCTGGTCATTTGAAGTTGACTAACAAGATGTGTCTAAAGACAAAAGAAGTGGGGGTTAAGATGTCCAAGTTACCTTAAGCTTCAATTGTAGGAAGCTTGATCTATTCTACGATATGTACTAGGCTAGATATTGCACATGCAATGGGAGTAGTTAGTAGGTATATAAGTCATCCAAGTATTGAGCATTGGAATGCAGTTAAATGGATTCCCAGATATTTGAGAGGAACATCCAGTAAGTGATTACACTTTGGGGGCTCTACTAATAATTTACAGGGTTATGCTGACTCAAAATTGGTAGGGGATATTGATACCAAATGGAGTATTATAGGTTATGTATTTAGTGTTGGTAGGGAAGCCATAAGCTAGGTTTCTCGATTGCAAAAGGTTAATGCTTTATCCACTATAGAGGTAGAGTATGTTGTTGCTATAGAGGTAGACAAGGAGATGATATGGCTTTAGTTCTTCTTGGAAGAATTGGGACACCCTTAGAGTGATAAAAAAATTTAATAGATAGCTAGAGTGCCATTCATCTTGCAAAGAATTTTGCTCTACATTCAAAGATAAAACACATACACTTGTGGTGCCATTTGATTCGGTCAGTTTTGGATTATGGACAATTAAAGATGGATAAGATATATACAGATGAAAATCTAGTAGATATGTTTACAAAGGTAGTAACAAGGGAGAAGTTGAACTTCTCTTTAGCTTCAGTTGGTCTTCTAGAATGAATAGGAATAAAAGAACAATAGAGTCTAGGGTGGTCTGATCTAGTGGGAGCCTTATGGAGTAGAAACATAGCTACAAGATCAGTCTCCAAGTAAGAGATTGTTGTTTAGTGTGGAGCCTAATCAATCCTCAAGTGGGAGATTGTTAGATTATGGTGACTGATTAGGGAAGTACTGCACATACTCCATAATTCCTTGGTGGGCTACTATATTAGCATTTTATGGCCAACATGTTGTAACTAATATTAACCCTAAAGAGGAAAAAATACTTGTATAAAAGGGCTCAAGGTTAGGGATTGTTTCATAAGGTGTGATGTGAATATTGCTTCTTGCGAAAGTATTGAGTTGTAAGGGATTACAAATTGTAATCAGGTTGTAATCACTGGATCATAATAATACTGGACTTGCTATTTGGTGGACATAGCCCAAGTTTTTGGTGAACCACGTTAATTCTTGGTCTCTTGTGTTCTCTTCTCTACGATCTATTATTTTATTTTATTGTTTATATTTGTATGTAATTGTTATTTATGTGTATGTTTTCATCCTAACATTTACCTAGTTATCCTTTGCACCTATTTGTCTAATTTACCTATTCACTTCTAGTTTATCTATAAAAGCATATTTACCTATTTAACTATATAGTTTATCTATTTTTCTTTTCGTATTAGCATCACTTCCAACTAGTCAAATCACCTCTACCTCCAAATATTATATGGTACACCTTTATCTCTATATATTATATGATGCTATCTTAACCATGTCATCTTTAAGTCATCATCTATCATATCTAATGATCATTTCAACTAATTCTTTATAGATTTTAAGAAATATTCAAATGATTCAATTGTTCATAATTAATTATCCTAATAATCACCTAGCTTGATTCTATCAATCATAACTTCCTTAATTAATCACATAAGTAGATACTATCATAAACCTAACATCATTAAATATCATTTAATTATCTTGTAGGATAGAAACACTTTAGCTTTGTTTCAACTCACTCTTTCCTCCCATGAATATGTGGTACCATGTTAGAACAGTTAGTTAATAGTTGAGATTAATGACTATAATATAAAGAATTTAGCTATCATCAAATCACGTTCTCATCTTCACTAAATCATCATAAAAAACAACCAATACTCTTCTCATGATATTAATTATGCCATAAAACACACCATCTCTTCATTTCCAAATTAGTTGTGCTAACAATTCAAAGGAAAAAATTACTCAAATTACCATTGAGATTGGCATGGGCATTGATAATTCATAAATCAAAGGGACTAAATTTTTTAGAGGCTATAATTGATATAGGCCCAAGAAATAGATTCAAATCTACTTTTGTGAAAGTATTTCATTTTTTAAAAAAAAATGTCGTTAAGTATTAAATGATATTATCTAATAAATTTAAAATATATGGTAGATATTGTTCAGTGGTAAAATGGAAGCACTTTAATAGAATGTAGGACATCACTTTATAGGGAATCAAGCCATTCAAATATGTCTATGTGAGGGAAAGAGGGGACCTTCTGAATATGATTCCCCTCTTGACCCAAATTAGATTAGCTAGAACCCAAAGGAAGAAGGGTGCAAATACTAAATTCAAATTGTAAAGATGAATACATAATAAGGAAATGTACTCTTTGGCCCTTGGTAGGATAATGTACATGTGAAATTAAACTAATTGTTTAAATAATGTAAATCTAGATGCTTTATGAATATAATTATCTCAATTAGGATCCAAATCAAGGGTAACGATATGAAAGGAAATAAAATATGAAAGACTCGCCTTGAAATGTATAGAGGAAGATGTATTTTAGCTCTAAAACTCATAGATCTGAACTATTTCTAAATATCCATCAGTAGCTCTCAAAATAAAATGATGAAAGGAATAAAACCCTGAAATCTCCCTGGAAATGAAGACTGAAGGACTTGGTCAACTTTGGAAGATATCCTACAACCAAGTTGTATTCTAGTGATTTGTAATTGACAAATCTATAAAAATTACAAACAATAGGTTCCATATCTGTAATCCTTTTCACTCCAAACCTGCAAATCAACACAAAAATAAGGGTTTGTTGGAAACTATAATTGGAACAATTGTTATATGGTTATTGATGTCAAGCCTTATTGGTGATATAACTTCTATCTAAGTAGATTTTAATATCAAGATGATTAATGAAGAGGATTTGAGAAGAAGAGATTACAAGATGACCTAGTGGAAATGTTGAGTTATGTGGAACTATAATGGGCACTTGATCAGTTGGACCTTGACAAGAAAATGTGTTGTTTAATCATAACATTGAGTAGTGAAGATAGTTGTGTTGAATCCTAGAAGAGATGATCAATGAAGGACTATATGCATAGGCTAAACTAAGCTTCAAAGAAAAATATTATGGAACTTATAGTTGAAGTCAAACTGTGCTAGTGTTGACCAAGTGAGTAGTAAAATTTGAGTCAATATAGTGTCTACTGAGTACCAGTAAAATTTTGAGAGAAGATAGTGTAAGATGCATCAAACAATTAGTGATGAAAAAATTATCTAGTGGTGACTAAGGCCGAGGACCACATTTTTGGCTGAGTGTCAGCATTTGGTATTTTGTGAAGGAATTGAGTTTCCCAACCAAGCTTGTTGAATTTTTAGATTGGTCAAAGTGCACAAAGGATAAGTATTGATGAGATGGAGCATTTAAAATTTGAGAAATTGTGTTTGAGCATTTCTAGTCATGGATTCAAAGAGAAGTTTTGTAGAGTGTCTACAAGGTGAAGGAGGAAATTAAAAAATGGAAGTATTCAATGAAATCTGACCTAACCCTAAGATCAATGGTGATATTTAAGAGGAAAATGATAAAAAATATCTATTTAAGGAGACATAAGGACTAACCTAGTAAGGTTAGCAGTTACAAATATTTTTGATTGGAAAACTAGAGAAGAAGGTTGTAAAGAAGTAGAAGAGAAAAGGTGAAGAGTGATTACTTGAAGGATTTTCCAACAAGATCAGAGATTGGTGATGGATACATGAATGGAGTTTAGTCAATGACTTAGTAGATAAGCTACATTGTGATCTGTATTTGCAAAGTGAGTTGCATTTATCATATTAACTTGTAGTTATATTCTAACCATTGGTTTGGTTAAAATCCTTTAATCAACACTACTGTAATAGTTATTTGTAAATCCTTTAATCAAACTAAAATTCTATTGAAATATTCTTAAGTCCTCTAACATGGCCACTCCTAGTAAGGTGATTAAATCCTTTAACAAGGTCACACCTAACAATGTGTATTGTAACCTTTAACAAGGTTGGTTCCTAATAGAGCTCACTTAAGAAGAGTAAAAAAATGGTGACATGTTACTAGGTTGTTTTTTCCAAATTGGGTTTCTATGTTAAATCCTGGTGTTATACCTGTGTGAATTTTGTTTGAGTGGTTTTACTATTCAACAAGTTGGTTAATATTGGTATAATGGACTACAAGTTTAGGTTACTAATAAGTTGCTATAGATACCAATCTATTTTAAAAATATATCTAGGTTTTTGGAAGTATTAAAAAGTTCAATTGGTACATCTAAACCTAAGGATAATTGATTCATGCCCTCCTTCTTGCCCCCCTAGTTATTCTAAATCATTCTAATAGTTGGTATTAGAATTGTGGTGCTTGTAAGGAGAAGTTTGAAGGGACTTAAAGCTAAAGTTCAAGATGTACAAAAAGGAGGTACCCAAGTTGAACAAGGGAAAATTCCATGCATAGCAAAGCTTGATGAAGCTACACATTTTAGGAATTGGAGATTTCACATTATACTACTTGGATCATGAATACATTATAATACTTACACCCACAAAAACCTAGTAGATAAAGGAGGAATAAGAGCACAATCATGTAGTATTGGAGATTGCATCTTTCCTAAGCTACACAACATTTGATAACATAAAAGACTTCAATATTGAAAAGAAGATGTGGGAAAATATAACAAAGATCCATGGAGGAGACAAGAATGTACTAATAGAAAAATAAAAAATATTGAAAGGAGAGTTTGATGACATGAAGATGGTGGAAGGAGAGACCATTTCTTAATATGTTAGAAGAATCAAAGTGTTAGATTGTGGTGATTGATTAGGAAAGTACTGTACATACTTCATATTTTTTGGGCAATAGCTAACATGGTAGCTGACATATTATGGATGACATATGGCCGACATGTTATAACCCTAAAGCAGTTTAATACTTGTATAGAAGGGCTTAGGGTTGGGTATTTTTCATAATGTTGTGATGCGAACTTGGTTCTTGCAGTGGTATTGAGCTGTAAGGGATTACAGATTGTAATCAGGTTGTAATCACTGGATTGTAATAAGATCAGACTTTTTGTTTGGTGGACATAGCCCAGGGATTGGGTGAACCACGTTAAATCTTGGTGCCTTGTGTTCATTTTTGTGTGTTCTATTATTTTTTGTTATTGGTTATATTTGCATGTAGTTTTCATTTCTGTCTGTGGTTTATCCTAACAAGTGGTATCAGAGAGAGGTTATTTTTCAGTTATCCTCTGCAGGAAAGTCTCACGGTTAAGTGGGAGTCTCACGGTTGAGTGGGAGCGATGGCAGATGAGGGTAAGCTGAGGGTTGACAGGTTTAATGGGCAGAACTTCCAATTATGGAAGATGTAAATGGAAGACTATCTATATCAGAATGATTTATGGAAGCCATTGGAAGGCAAAGCCAAGAATCAGGGAACTATGTCAGAGGCTGAATGGGATCTCTTGGACAGAAAGTCACTCGAAAGCATTCGGTTATGCTTGGCACCATTGTGTAGGGCCCATTTGCCATTGCACCAAAAGCCATGACTGTTAGTGAACATGGAACACCACATAATTAACCACTTGTGGGCAGGGGAGTGCATCGCATCACCCAACAATCTCCCCCTCAACACGCATACCAGGTGCTTACACGGGTCGGGAAGGCACCGGGGAGATTTGAACCCATGACCAGGCCAAAACTAAGCTCTGATACCAATTGTAGGACCCATTTGCTGTTGCACCAAAAGCCATGACTGTTAGTGAACATGGAACACCACATAATTAACCACCTATGGGCAGGGGAGCGCATCGCATCACCCAACACATCGGTGGCATTTAATATTACAAAAGCAAAGACGATAGAAGATTTGATGAAAACCCTAGCGACACTGTATGAAAAGCCCTCCGCTTCAAACAAGGTATTTCTCATGAAGCATTTATTTAATATGAAAATGGTAGAAGGTGGATCTATTGCAGATCATTTAAATGAGTTTAATACTATTACTAGTCAATTATCTTCTGTGGGTATCAATTTTGATGAAAAAATTAGGGCTCTCTTGATTTTGTGTTCTTTGCCTGAAAGCTGGAATGGCTTGGTAATGGCGGTGAGGAATTCTGTTCCTGGATCTAGTACCCTAAAATATGATGATGTGATTGGTGTTATTTTAAGTGAGGAAACTCGTAGGAAATCCTCAGGTGGATCTACATCAGGAAGTGCTTTAAATGCACAAAGTAGGGGCAGAACGACTGAAAGAGGAAGTAACTCTGGAAATCGTGGGAAATCAAGAGGAAAGTCAAAGGGGAGGAGGTCTCAATCGAGAGGACCAAATGATTGCGGGTACTGTGGGAAACCAGGGCACAAAAAGAAAGATTGCTGGAATTGAAAGAAAAATGAAGGAGATAAATTAGATGGAGACAAGGAGGCCAATATGGTAAGTAAAAAATCCGAAGAGGATGCTTTGCTTCTATCTTTAGAGAGTGTTGATGATTCATGGGTTTTAGATTTTGGTGCTTCATTTCATGCTACACCTCATAGAGGTTATTTCATTGATTATGTCCAAGGAGATTTTGGGCTTATTTATTTGGGGGATAATGAACTCTGTCAGATTGTTGGAAAGGGAAAAATTAAGATTAAGTTGCAGAATGGGAATCATTGGCTACTACATGAGGTAAGACATGTTCCAAAACTAAGTAGGAATTTAATTTCAGTAGGGCAACTTGATGATGAGGGTTGTGTATTTACTTTTAATGATAAAAATTGGAAGGTTTCAAAAGGGTCCCTTGTAGTAGCAAAAGGTGTGAAAGTAGGCACCTTATATCTTTGTACAGGTCATATTGTTCCTTCTACTTTGTTTGTTTCAGAGAAAAATGAATATTCAGGAACAATTATTGTAGTTGAGCAGGGAGAACAAATAGCTATTCTAGATTCTGACACAGCGTTGTGGCACAATAGACTTGGGCACATCAGTGAGAAAGGTATGAAAGTACTTCATTCAAGGAAAGTTTTACCAGGTCTAAAATGTGTGAATATGGATTTTTGTGAAAGTTGTGTGTATGGAAAACAAAAGAGAGTGAGTTTTGTAAAGACAGGGAAGGAAAACAAAAAGGAGAAATTAGAGCTTGTGCATACAGATGTATGGGGACTGGCTCAGGTATCTTCCCTTGGTGGCTCTCATTATTATGTTACATTTATTGATGATGCAACTAGAAAAGTATTGGTTTATTTCCTTAGACAGAAATCTGATGTATTTCAAACTTTTAAGAAATGGAAATGCTTGGTTGAAAATGAGACTAGTAAGAAATTAAAATGTCTCAGATCTGATAATGGTGGTGAGTATTGTAGTCATGAATTTGAAGATTATTGCTCCATTAATGGTATTCGTAGATAGAAAATTGTTCCAAGGACTCCAAAGGAAAATGGAGTGGTTGAACACATGAACAGGACTATAATGGAGCGTGCAAGGAGCATGAGGTTGCATGCTGGGTTTCCCTTACACATGTGGGCGGAGGCTATCAATACTGCAGTATATTTGATTAATAGAGGTCCCTCTACTCCTTTGGGCTATGGTATTCCAGAGGAAGCATGGACTGGTAAGAAGGTGAGTTATTCTTTTCTCAAGACCTTCGATTGTGAAGCTTTTGCTCATATAGACTCTGAAAATAGAACCAAGCTAGAAGATAAATCAAAGAAATGTGTCTTTGTTGGATATGGCATTAATGAATTTGGTTATAGGCTTTGGGATTTTGAAAATCATAAAATTATAAGAAGCCGAGATGTCATATTCAATGAAAAAGTGTTGTACAAAGATCTGTTGCAGCAACATGAGAAGAAAGAAGATGATTATGTAGTGCTAGATGATACTCCAAAAGCTGATGTTCTAGCCATTCCTCATGATGTGCAACAACTGCAACAACAAATACCACACACACCAGTGAATGTTAGACGGTCAACAAGGCAAATTAGACCTCCACAAAGGTTTTCTCCATCTTTGTATTCTATTTTACTTACTGATGCTGGTGAACCTGAAAGTTATGATGAAGCTATGCAGGTGGATACTAAGATTCAGTGGGAGTCTGCAATGAAAGATGAAATGGACTCTTTGCTGAAAAATAAGACATGGGATTTGTGCAATTTTCCTGCAGGTAAAAGGGCTTTACAGAATAAGTGGGTTTACAGGTTGATAGAAGAGGAAGGAGGTAATAAAATATTTAAGGCCAGGTTAGTTGTAAAAGGATTTGCACAGAAAAAGGGAATTGATTTTGATGAGATATTTTCTCCTATTGTTAAAATGACTTCTATTCATACTGTTTTAAGTCTTGTGGCTACTGAAGATTTGCATTTAGAGGAGATGGATGTTAAAACAACCTTTCTTCATGGTGATTTGGATGAAGAAATATATATGGCTCAGCCACAGGGTTTTGAGGTCAAAGGTAAGGAGAACTTAGTGTGCAAATTGAAGAAAAGTTTATATGGCTTGAAGCAAGCACCTCGGCAATGGTATCTAAAATTTGATAGTTTTATGCATGAGCATGGATATAACAGGTGTCATTCAGATTACTGTGTTTATTTTAAGAGGTTGGATGATGATAGCTACATTATTTTATGTCTATATGTTGATGATATGCTTATAGCTGGGTCTAACATGCATCATATTAAGGGGCTAAAATGCCAGTTAGCACATGCATTTGCTATGAAGGATTTGGGGGCAGCAAAACAAATCCTTGGTATGAAGATTTGCAGAGATAGGAAGAACAGAACCTTGACGCTATCTCAGGCTGATTATGTTGAGAAGGTGTTGCGACGTTTTTGTATGGAGAATGCTAAATCTGTCAGCACACCTTTACCTGGTCATTTGAAATTGACTAAGGAGATGTGTCCCAAGACACAGGAAGAGGACGATCGGATGTCCAAGGTACCCTATGCTTCAGCTGTAGGAAGTTTGATGTATGCTATGGTATGCACTAGGCCAGATATTGCACATGCAGTGGGAGTCGTTAGCAGGTATATGAGTCATCCCAGATTTGAGCATTGGAATGATGTCAAGTGGATTCTCAGATATTTGAGAGGAACATCCAATAAGTGTTTACACTTTGGGGGCTCTACTACTGATTTACAGGGCTATGTTGACTCAGATTTGGCTAGGGATATTGATACCAGGTGGAGTACTACAGGTTATGTCTTTACTGTTGGTGGGGCAGCCATGAGCTGGGTTTCTAGGTTACAGAAGATTAATGCTTTATCCACTATAGAGGCAGAGTATGTTGCTGCTACAGAGGTAGCCAAGGAGATGATATGGCTTCAGTTCTTCTTGGAAGAATTGGGACATCCTCAGAAGGATAATTATTTGTTTACAGATAGTCAAAGTGCCATTCGTCTTGCTAAGAATTCAGCTCTACATTCTAAGACCAAACACATATAGTTGCGGTACCATTTCATTCGGTCAGTTTTGGAGGATGGATAGTTAAAGCTGGAGAAGATACATACCAATGAAAATCCAGCAGATATGTTGACAAAGGTTGTAACAAGAAAGAAGCTGAACTCCTCTTCAGTTTCGGTTGGTCTTTTAGACTGAACATGAATAAAAGAATAGTAGAGTCCAGGATGGTTTGATCCAGTGGGAGCCCCATGTGGTAGTGGTATTGCTACAGGATCAGTCTCCAAGTGGGAGATTGTTGTTTAGTGTGGAGCCTATTCAGTCCCCAAGTGGGAGATTGTTAGATTGTGGTGACTAATTAGGAAAGTACTGTACATACTTCATATTTTTTGGGCAGTAGCCGACATGGTAGCCGACATATTATGGTTGACATATGGCTGACATGTTATAACCATAAAGCGGTTTAATACTTGTATAAAAGGGCTTAGGGTTGGGTATTTTTCATAATGTTGTGATGTGAACTTGGTTCTTGCAGTGGTATTGAGCTGTAAGGGATTACAGATTGTAATCAGGTTGTAATCACTGGATTGTAATAAGATCAGACTTGCTGTTTGGTGGATGTAGCCCAGGGATTGGGTGAACCACATTAAATCTTGGTGCCTTGTGTTCATTTTTGTGTGTTTTATTATTTTCTGTTATTGGTTATATTTGCATGTAGTTTTTATTTCTGTCCGTAGTTTATCCTAACACAAAGGAGTGGTGAATTCTATCAGAGGAGCTCAAGGAAAGATTAGTGATGAGACTATGATCAACAAGGTAATGAGAAATTTACTTTCTATTTATGCTATTATAGTTTCTATAATACAAGAACTGATATGTACTCTAGGTAATGATTTAACATTGGATAGTTTGATTAGCAGACTTACTATTTTGTAATTGTCAAATTTTGATAATTTTGCTGCCCCTATTATTGAATCTCCTTTTAAGTCACAGTTGATTTTACATAAGTCTAAGAAGAAGAAAGGAAAGTATGAGGTTAGTGAGAGTGAATTTTCTAATGATGATCGTGAAGTATTAATGTCTAGGAGACTACCAAGAGGAAAAGGAAAATTTAAAGGTAAAATTGTTGTAATTTTATTGCCATTCAATAAAGTTGGTCATATTGTTGCAAGATGTCCTGACAAGGATGAGAATCATGAAAGGAAAGAAAAAAAGTTCAATGGAAGATGATATGGAAAGGTGTTGGTAAACAAATTGTTCTTTTGATTTGACTCTTGAATACCCAAATTTTTGAACAATATCTGGTTATAATAGTTGAAAAGCCATTTGTAGATGAATGGAATTTTCTCTAAATTAATAGGTACAACTCCCTATGATAGATTCAGGGATAACTTTAAGAAACCCCTCCTGAGAAAAATATGTAAAATGTTGGCGAATTCAACATTAAATATGCCAGAAAAATTTCTAACCGAGGGCAATTTTTTCATTCGAGGCAAGGGAGAAAATTATTTTCTATTGGAAAATTTTTTGTTTCCATATCAAAATTTAATAATAATTGTGGCAAATTAATTTTATTTTTTTGGGTAGGCAAATAAATGTAGGCAATTTTTTTTTGTTGGTCATAAACATTTTCATAATGTAAGAGGCGAATTAATTATTTTATATAACACAAAATATTAATATAGTTGGATAATATGTCAATTTCCAAAGAGAGATTATTTAATTTTTTGGTGAATTTATAGAGTCAAAAGTGGTCCATGGCCCACATGCCAATTGTACACTATACAACGTACTTGTAGTATGCGAATCCATTAAGATTCAATTAATAATGTACCCTTTTTTATTGCCAACTTGGTCATCATCACTTTTAATGTTTTCATTTTATGGTGAAATTTTTTAATTTGGACCATTGATTTAATACAGATTAATGGCTTAATTCTATTTTGGGCCTAATTTTAAATGACATATAATAAAGTCTCAATCTTCCCAGAATTAGGACACATGTGTCAAAGACTAAAACATAAAATAGTTGGCTAAATGGGGATAGTTAGAGACACATTTCGGTAAAATAGTGGGCGATGCGCAACTCAAGGGAAAACATTATTTTTTTTAAGGGCGAAATAACATTGTCCAATAAGAAAACATTAGGAAAACATAGGCGAAAATGTTAAAATAATTATGTTTTAAATGTAGATTACATTGGCGATTGGACCGGGATTTGTGCCCAATAATGTGTAAACTAATAAGCGATTAGCCTTGGATTTTGACCCAAATTATTTAATATCTTGGCGACATGGTTGACCTCATATGTAGGTTTTATTTGCTTAATTGTGATTTCCCAAAGAGACGGAATAGCCAATTGGAAAAGATTCACCACTAAAAAAATCACTGGATAGATTTTCAGTGAATTATGCTTATTCCTATCATCCAATTTGGGGTATGTTTTTAACTTGAGAATAGTAGAGGTATAACCAAGCTAGACTTAGGAAAGATCTAACTCAGGAAAATAGGAGTTTTAATAATCTATTTGGTTTCATGCACCCATACATCTTATGAATTCACAAAACTTTTCCTATGAGCTAAATTACAACAACTTAAATCTATACTTTAACCGCTAAATTGATAACATTTAAAAATTCCTCTCAGAATGAACAATAACAATTTATATCATGTTCATTCGTTGTATTATAACAAGGGAAGTAAAGATTTTTTTCTTCCTCATTCCAATGCAAACCATAAGAGAGAAATAAAAACTTAGATTAATACTAACTGGAATAGAAAATAATCAATATAAAATACCCTCTATTGTCTCTACAACAAAAAGTATTCCACACCAAAAAATTTGCCAACTTTTCATTAATCATTCAACTTCATACATATAGAGTTTGAGATATGATCGTTACAATAGGAATTTTAATTGGTTCATCTTTTGAGGATGATAAATGACAAGATGCCAATTTTTTGTATTACAAAATTTACAAAATTTACAAAGTTTACAACAAAAAATGAAAAAGGGGACGTCAGCTGAATCACTTGGACTTCATTCCTTTTTCAATTTTTGCTCTATATGCTTTAGCAGCAACTATAATTGGAATCAATTCTTTGTGATTAGCCACATGTACATTAGTGAATCTTAAGAGCCACTTCAAATGCTCTTAAGCTAGCTCCTTCACTACATTTAGATGACTTGTCAATTCTTTAGCAGCCACGTGTACGCATCTACCAAGCATCTATAGTTCTATCACTCTATTTTGACTACTTGAAGCCATTCTTGATAGGTTACTCAAGTCCATGGAGAATTTGTTCTTCATTACCTCCACTCCAATAAGAGCTTTCCCTTGACTACTAGTTTGTGGATCGATGCATAATCCTTTCATTAGTTCAAATGCCCTGTCTTGAGTTCTCTTCACTTTATCTCCTATTTCCTTGAGTCCTTCTTCGTCTTCTTGAATCATCTCTAACTTGAATTACATACCCTGAAGCCATTCAAACAGAGGCTCAGTTCCTTTCTTCAAAATTTTTCCTTCAACCCCCTCCTTTTCCTTCATCTGGATGATCATTTTCAGGAGGAAAATGCACTCATCACATCTTGCTTTCTCTATGGCCAAAGTGTTGTGATTAGATATAATATTATCCTTCTCAGTTTCTAATCGAAGGATAATAGTTCCAATTTGATCAATCAGAGAAACTCCATCTACATTGAGTTTCTCAATCCATTTTTTTTCGATCTAGCCAAAATGCCTATCTTTCTAAGGCTGTGAGATGAAAGCATGCACTTCTTTTGCTGTAGGGTTCTCAGTAGTAGGCACACCAGTAATAGTTGCCAATGGAACAACTAGTTACCTGATAAATCTTTTCAATTCTTCTATCTTAGCCTTCATCTTGATTTTTGACAATTTGAGGCTCTCCAATTGTTCTTCTACCACCTCATTACTTGATCTCCATAGTCCCACCTTTGTATCATGTCTAGCCTCTCCAAGATCAATTGAATGTAGAGTGAAATCATTAGGTGTCATATCTTCAATTCTCCCTACTTTGTTTGGCTTTGCTATCTCCATGGTTAAGTGTCCTATTTCTAAATCTTGCCCAAGTATTGATAGAGTATTCTGCTTCTTAGCTTTCACTATTGCAAACCCAAAGCAAACTACTTGAGACATAGTATCTTTTGCAAGGATACTCTCCTCTTTTCTCTTTCTCTTCTTTTCTAAGCTATCTGCTAGCTAGGACTCTGTACCAATCACTTTAGAAGCAGCCCCAAGTGACTCTATATTTAACATTTTCTTCTTCATCGAAGTCACTGCCACTGTAGTTGTAGAAAAAGGGTTCTTTGGATCTTGAAAAAGAAGCCTAGATGAACTTGGGGCTTTCTCTTCCTCTTGAGTTTTCTTCATAGCTTCATCAAACTTAGTGGACTCGCTGCTACTACTCTTTTCAGCACTGATCTCTACTATTTGAATGGGGGAACCAGTTGGCTTCAAAAGGGGAGCGATTGTAGATGGACCAGGGCTATGATGAGGAGATGGAGTTGGAGTAATGTGAGGAGGTGAGACTAGAGTAGTAACACCATCTTTTAGCTCTTCAATCTTCTTTTCTTTGATGCTAGCTTGGGCTCCAATAATTGGTAGAGGATCACCCTGGCAAGTTGGAGCTATTGAAATGTTTTTCTCTGGGGGTTGATCACCTCCTCCTACAGATTTAGCAGGTCCTTGAGTAGTTGTAGTTGTAACACTAGGTGTGGCACTCTGAGAAGAAGTAGGAGTAGCGGCGGCTAGAGAAGCTTGAGTAGTCTTACTCTTACTTTGGCCCTCTTTTTTTGTCCACTCAATCCATTTTCTAGTCCTCTTGATGATCCAAGCCATCATAACATCAAAATCTTCCTCTATATCCACATAGGGTTTAGAATTGATAGGAGTATTCCTTAGTTTAGTCAAATATGTATTTCTATACATATTCTGCCCATCATCTTCTAGCTCTTCTGCATCTAAGTTAATGCCATATGTCTTTATTTGATCCACTATCAATCTAGCAAAAGCTCGATCTTAGCTCTCCAACTCATCTTTACAATCTGCCCAGTAATCTTCTATGTTAGTTACGTGCTTGATTACACTTCCAATTTGAAGCACATCTCTGGCATATTCGTTAGGATCAAACATGGGCCTTACCACTTCATATTCTTGAAGTCTATATGTGTTCTTGACTTCCTTAAGCATATTCTTAGCATCAGATTGAGACTCACAATTGTAGGCCCCAAATTTCATGGGGAATTCATACCCCTTCTTCCTCAAATTAGCACTCAACATGTTCACCTAAATCACTTGCCTCATCATCTCAATGAGTACAATCATGTTTTTTTAGGTATCTAGGCAGCTTCAGAGGAAATCCATCAAATTCTACAAGATGTAGATAAGAAAAAGATGAGAATTGAATGATATAACTGCCAAATTGATTGATGCTTTCCATTGCTTCTAGACTAAATCTCCACTCTGGACATCCTTGGAGTTCCCTGCATATTCTCATTGTGAATGCATCATTTACCTAAATATACTCTGTATAACTATTCTGCAGTTGCAAAAATGGATAAAATTCATAGCTTTTCACATCGTTAGGAAAATTCTCTATTTTGGGGAGTCTTGGCCACAATTGTAGGGAAGCCAACATATATATCAAGAAAGAAGACATATAAAATGAATTGTAGAACTTAGCTACACTGAGAGCCCTAGACAAATGTTCACTAACCTCATACACCCAGTCAACATACTGTGCATCTGAGAAAATAATTTGCACCAAAAAGAAGTAATTTTCTACAAAATTAAGGGCTTCTACCTTAGCTTTAAGTCAATGCAAGAGGACCAGAATGTCCACAATCTTAGGCTTGAGATTAGTGCCAAAAAGGGTTATAGGGACCTTACTCTTATCTCCCCTTGGCTTTTGGAACCAAGAACTCATGATCTCTTTTTACCACACCATCTTCTTCAGAGAGAATTTACACATAGCTCCTCCAATTGTTAATTCATAGAACTCTTCTCATTTTGAAATCTGCAGGTAGTTCACTACCACTTGCCTATCAATTGAGATTAGCACTGTTTGATCTGGTAGTAAAATTTTCTTTGTATCTGGATTGTAATGATCGATGCATTCAATAATCAACTCTAGAGCTTGTACTACTACTAGAAATCTGTTTGCCTCTATTAATCCACTTCCTCAAAGTTTCTTCATTATGGGGTGAATTGGCTCCATCGTTAGTCTCCTTTGGAAGTCGTGCATGTCAAAGAAATAGAGTGAAGTGTCTGTAATATTCTACCATGTTGACTTAACTCCACCAAGCCCATCAAAACCAATAAATCTTGTGGCCATCTTGTCTGATATTGAGGTGAACTAAAACTCAACAATTGGCAATAGTGCGAAGAGTAAACCTTGTAACTCTGAAAGTTTTTGAGAGCACTATTCAATACAATAGCTTAATAGTTTAATAGAGAAAGTGGTAATTTGAAAATCTATTATGCTTATCTTTATATAAGAACCCTTGATCTGCTCATTGAATTTCATGATCTGTGCCACACAATCAAATTTAAGGATAAATCCATTGGATTAGTAAATTTGAGGGTTCTAACGGATTTTTCCTTGTCTTTTCATTGTTTCCACTGGTCCAATAGTAACTTTCCTTTATTACAGACTTATTTTCCATTTTAACCCAGTTTTTGAAGAATAAGAATGGAGTACTCCTTGGGAAGAAATCTGCCTAACTGGATTCTATTTAAAATAGCTTCACAAACTCAACTAATTTTCTTCAATTATCTTTCTTAAAACATCCCATGATCAATTCACACAATTACTATGCTTGCAAGAATGATTTTCCATTACATGCAAAAAATTGCTCTCGAGGGTAGAAAGCTTGCGGAGGAGACGGTGACTTCCACTTTTCCACTTTTGCCTTGTTTTACCTTCTCTTCCCCAACCACTTTACTTTAAGCCTTCAAAAAATATAAAAATGGCTTTGCGAGTGAAAAATGGGATTTGCTGACTCATTTTACCCTTTCACAAATGCCTTTTCAGAAAACTGACTTCTTGGTTCAAAACCCATCGAGGAGAAGCTATTTCTGAGTTTTTCGGCGATATTTTTTTTAATCATCTTAGTGAGTTTTGAATTATTCCTGCAGTGAAAACATGGAAATACTTGAATGATCTGTCCATAACATAATTCACCTCTCTTTATTTATGCTCGCAAATGACATTTGTAAGTCTCGGCAGAGTTTCACCTTCGGGGTGCGAAAACCTACCAAGGAGAAAACGAAACTAGATTTTTTGCCAATTCAACTTTCTTTATGTTTGGAATAGAATGAGCTGCAAGCAAGTTCATCTAAAGTAACATAATTCAAGAATCTCCATCAAGCAAGGTCCTAAACTACCCAAAAGACTCATGATGATAAAGAAAACCCACCTTGCCATACAATGTAGGAGAAGGGAAAAGATGAAAACCTGATGGAGATAATTATCACTTGAGGAAGAAAGGACCAATTGAATCAACTAGACTAAACACAATACAAGTTAATTTTCACTTTACAAAATTGGTACATGGTGAAAAGTGGGGCAACAAAAGGACAACTAATCTAAGAGCATCATGGGGTAGTTGGCCATCCTGCATGATTAAGTGATTTTTGTGGAATTGAGTGGACCTATTTGGATCTTTGGTAATTAATTTCAATGTATTTAATAAGTATTGTAATCCATTAAAGGCATTTGGTATTTAATTTTTGTTGGAGGCCAACTTGTGACTCTTCAAGTATTTAATGTAAGGGGTATTTAATTTGTAGCTTACTAGGCTAACTTATGGCTTAGTTGGGTATAAGTAAGGGGCCTTATGGAGTCTTTAGTCATTATTCATTTAGAGGAGGAGGAGTGAGTCTAGAGAGTGGCTAGAGAGTGGCTAGAGAGTGATTTTTTCTTGAGTTTGTTGATAGAGCACCAAATGTGAGGTAGTTTATAGCAAGATTGGGAATATTCATCCATCTTGGAGAAGAGTATATGGAGGAGGAGTGAACTTTGAAGAGCTAGTAGTTGCATCTTGGAAGAAAAAGAGATTGCTTGGGGGGCTTGTGAGCACAAGTTTAGATATTCCTTGGAGGTTTCTACCAAAGTGTGGATCTAAACTAGCTAGGGTTTGGATGGGATCTTGCAAAACTATTACTTTCTTTGTATTTTTCCATAATCAGGAAGGCCTTATAGCCTATCACATTGCATGTAATCAGTTATTTTATGAATAAAGATTAGTGATTTGTATTAGATCTTACATTTTTGTTTATCTTCTGCTATCTGGTTATTTTCTAGGGGCTAGGACATCTTCTTTGGAGATTCTCCTACCTTGCACTTCATCAACAACAAAGGATATACATACTACAAGGATAAAGGTAAGAAGTCTTGTTACATTGATGAAAAAGAGACTAATAGAGATTTTGATAGTCATGATGAGAAGTTGTTTATGTTTCTATGAAAGATGATTTTGATGAAGATGAGAAAACTGCACTTATTTCATATATGAGTAAAAATGATAGATGGATAATTGATAGTGTTTGCACACATCACATGACTGGTGATAAAGTAACTTTGAAACCTTCAAATATTACAAAGGAAGTTGTGTTAAGTTGTATTGTGTCTTGGGAAAGGTAAAGGATCAATATGATTGACAAGTAGGATCAGATGTGATAATGCTTATTGGTCTGAAGGACTTAATTACAATTTTTTAAGTGTGGCACAATTAAATAGTTCAGGCTACAAAGTTTAACTTCAACACAAGAAGGCTAATATCTACAATGGTTCTAGTAAATTTATTGGAAGTGGAGACCAAACAAGAGGTAACTTGTTCTATCTAGACCTATCTGATGATACATGCTTATTTGCACAATGTGATGATATATGGTTATTTCATAAGAGGCTATGTCATGTGAACTTTGAGAATTTTGTAATAATTAGTAAGATGAAGAAAGTAAGAGGATTTCCAAGATTGAAGATACTTGATAATGTGATGTGAGCAAACAATGTCAATTAAAAAAAATAACAAAGTAGAGCTTCAAGAGAAAGACTTATACTTATGGTGCTATTATAGAGTTGGTTCATATTAACCTTTGTGGACCTATTGGACTGAAGAGCTACTATGGTGACAAATAACTCATTCAATTTGTTGATGACTACTCTAGAATGATGACTGTAAATTTTCTTAAGGAAAAATATGATGCATTTCAAATGTTTAAGTGATATTTGGCTAGATTTGAAAAGGAAATAGGTAAAATCTTGGAGTGTCTGAGATCTAATAGAGGAGGTGAATTCATATCTAAGGAATTCAATATATTCTACAATGATAGAGGAATCAAGATATAGATGTTTGAGACAAGGACACCTCCATAGAATGGTATAGATAAAAGGAAAAATAGATCAATCATGGATTATGCTAGGACATAGATGATGTAGAAGAATATTTCACCTAAGCACTAGAGAGAAGTTGTAAGTACAATAGTTTATACCTTGAACAGAGTGAAAGTCAAGAAAGGTACAAATTTTACACCCTTTGAGTTATGGTATGGATATGCACCTAATGTGAAATATTTCAAAGTTTTTGGAAGAAAATGATATATAATGAATAGACATGGGAAACTTTATGCAAAGAGTTATCAAGGTATATTCTTAGGGGGTGAAAGCACAAACCTATGTCACCAATTTGTAAAGGAAAAGGCCAACAAAAGTATAACTGTTCACCTTCGATGACATAAAATTGGTATTGTTATTTTGAATTTGAAAATGAAGTAAACTAATGAAATGTGTAGAAATGGATAAATTTTATGATTATGACTTTTAATAATTGTTTTGAATAAGAATTGATATATTTTTCTTAATTTTTAAAGACCATTTTTTAGTTGCTGAAAAATGCTAAAAATTGGGGGTCTTGTTCCCACCACAAAACTATAGGGAAATAAATTTATTTCCTTTTGATCTTAGACTATGTTATAGATAACATATATAGCTTGAACAATCAAAAATAAAAATCAGCTTTAGACCTATATTTTCTCTTTTATAATGATTCAAATTTCAACTTATCTAAAATCAATAGTTTTCATCTCCCACCACATTTTTCAAAACAAGCCTATTCTAACCAAGTGAAAATTTATACATTCTAGAAGAGGACTCTCTCCTCTAGAATGTCATATAATTTTTATATTTTTTTGATATGATTTGATATTTTTTTATTTCTCAAAACTAACATCTTTTTGAGTGTTAAAATATGTTCTTGTAGAATTATTTAATTACAATATACTATATCTAATTAAAACACTACAAACTCTATGTGAAAATATTCTTGACTCTGAGCTCTATAAAATGGTGTTTATATGTTATTAAAAAAATATCATAAAAAATAGTAAGAGTTACTGAAACATCACCTTTCTGAAATAATTTTATTTCTTTAGTAATTGGATACAAACTAGTATAAAACATTCATTTATTAGCCATTTCCAATTGGAAAAGTGTGAGACCATATATAACTTAGCTAGAATAAATTTATCTAGATCATATGTTTTAAAAAATAATAATTTTTAGATACAAATACTCAAATTTAGTCATTCTGATAAGTCAGCCTAAAAGGTGACACAACTTTGTACTTTTACCCTAATATATTTCACTAAGAGAAAAGAACATAAGTGTTTGAATTCTAAAACTAACAAACTTGTGAAAAGTGCAAATGTGAAAGTTGATGAATATGTAGAAAAGAATGAAGTTAAATTCAAGGAGGAACATGAAGATTACAAAAATTTCACATATAATGATGAAAGGTAGCCCAACACCTTACCTAAACCTAAGAAGAAAGTTGTTGAGTAGCAACAACCAGTGCATGTCAAGTTACAACAACAATCTGTCAAGCATCAACTGATTGGTGTCAAGAGTCAAGAAGAGCATGTCGAGCATCAACAAGTGATTTTGAAATAGTTAGAAGATAAAGATAAGATATAAGAATCCTTATCTTATGCTAATCTACAAGATGAACATAAAGAAGAAATAAGAAGACTTGAGCCTACACTAGTCAAATATGTGAGAAGACATCATATACCAAATCAAATCATTGGAGAAAAATATTTAAGATTTATGACAAGAAAAATACTGAGTTATACATGCCTACTATGTGAATGTTAGCTTAAATTAGTAAAGGATTCTTTGGATAATGAACACTAGATACATGAAATGAATGAAGAGATTGAGAATATAGAGAGAAAAACATGGTCACTAATACATAGACCAAAGGATGAGAACATTATTGGTACAAAGTTGGTATTTAGAAACAAGATAAATGAGAAAGGTGAAGTCATGAGAAACATTGAAAGACTAATTTGTAAGGGATATACACAAGAAGAAGGTATTGACTATGGGGAGACATTTTCCCTAGTTGCAAGATTAGGAGTGAGAACATTATTTGCATATTCTTCTTACAAAGTATTCAAAATATACCAAACAGATGTCAACTCTACATTTTTTAATATAATTCTAGAAGAGGAAGTCTATGTTGAACAACCTAAAAGATTTTTTGACCCAAACAAAAGAGATATGTTATGTAAGATGAAAAAAGCACTATATGGATTGAAATAAACCCCTAAAGCATGGTATCAAAGGTTGCACACTTATTTGGTGAAGATTGGTTTTGCAAGGACAAATGATAATGGAAATCTATACCTGAAGATCAAATTTGAAAAAGGGATACTACTGGATGAGATATTTATGGATGATATCATATTTGGATGAAAAGATGCATTGTGAAAGTCATTTGCATATGATTTGAATCAAGAGTTTGAGATTTCTATGTTTGGAGGGATTAAATTCTTTTTTGGCCTACAAGTGTATCAAATGAAGAAAGGTGTCTACATTACACAATCACAATACATCAAGGAGATACTTAAAAATTATGGTATGGATGACTTAAGACTAGTTGGAACACCCACTACTATTGGACATAAAACTTCAAAGAATGATGATTCTAATGATTTCAACCAAACCTTACATAGATCAATGATTAGAAAACTTCAATATGTTTTTCATAGCATACTAGATGTTATACTAGTAGTTGGGATAGTTGCTAGATTTTCTACAAATCCTAAGGAGAATCATATGATGGAAGTGAAAAGAATATTGAGATATCAAAAAGGAACAAAGGATTATGGATTTTATTACAAAAATAAAGACAAGTTTGAATTGAGAGTCTATACTGATGTAGATTGGGCTCAAAATGTTGATGAAAAAAAGAGTACAAGTGGTGGATCTTTCTTTCTATGAAAGAGACTAGTTTCATGGACAAGAAAGAAGCATAATTTCATCTCCCAATCTAAAATAGAAGCTGAATATGTAGCTAGAGTAGTTAATTTTTCTAACATAGTGTGGATCAAAAAATTATTGAAAGGAATGAAGGAAGAGATCACTAAACTATTTTTATATTTTGTGATAATGCAAGTGCTATAAACATATCTAATAATCTTGTAATGCACACTAAGACCAAACAAATTTCTGTCAAATATCATTACTTGAGATAGTTGGTACAAGACATAGAAATGAGATTAGAGTATGTGAATACAAAGGAATAGATAGCTGATATATTCACAAAAGCCTTACCTAAGGATGCTTGTGAATATCTAAGAGGTAAACTAGGGGCAGTTCCCCTAACTAAGGCTACTTAAGATAAGATGGAGCTCTACATAAAATATTTTGATCAAAATATCTTACAAATTAATGAATAAGGTCATACTTAAGGACTTGCCTAAAGTTGTGAAAAGTCAAGCGCATGATGTTGATTCAGTTAAAAGCAATATGATAAAGGAATAATCTAGTTTAGAAAACTAATAAAGAGATATTTATATTTTCAAGATTTATGAGACACCATCTAGTGAAGATGTTGAAGTGTCTTTGGAATTATTGTCAAGGAGGGAGATATTGACTATGTAGTTAAGATTATATAGTTACCATGGAAACATGAGTAAAGAGGGAGAGATTATCTATGTAGTTACCAAGCAAGAAGATAAAGAGGGAGAGATTATAGATGAGATAAATCATAGATGAAAGAGGGAATTCATATATAAAGAGAAAATTCATGTTCTTATATGAAAGAAGAAATTGTGATATGTCTAGAGGTGTTTCATATCAGACCCGCATAGATGAGAATCAAAATGTAACTAAAAGATGAGATTAGAGATATTGTTGGACACTGAGATGAGAATAAAAATGAAACTAAGGATATTAATAAAGATTAGTTAGTGAACACATAAGGATTTGATTAAATTAAGTCAAGTAATTTGGATTGCATGACAACTTGAAGTGAGGTGTAGCCATCAATGCTAAAGAGGGAGATTGTTGGAAACTACAATTGGAACAATTGTTATGTTGTCATTGATGTCAAACCTTATTAGTGAGATAGTTGATACCTAAGTAGAGTGCCATATCAACATGATTGATGAAGAGGATTTGAGAAGTAAGAGATAACAAGAAGACCTAGTGGAAAGGCTGAGCTATGTCAAACTACAATGGGAAATTGATTAGTTGGATCTTGACAAGATAATGTGTTGTTTAAACATAACACTAAGTGGTGAAGATAGTTGTATCGAAGCCTCGCAAACATGATCAATGAAGGACCATATGCATAGGCTAAACCAAGCTTCAAAGTAGAAGATTAAGGAACTTATAGTTGAAGTGGAGTTGTGCTAGTGTCAACAAAGTTAATAGTAGAAGCTAAGAAAATATAATATTGACCAAGCACCGATAAAAGTGTAAGCTAAGAAATATAGTTAGTGATGACCAAGTTATCTAGTTATGACCAAGGATGAGGAATGAAGTTTTGGTTAAGTATCAACAATTAATATTTTGTGAAGGAATTGAGATTCCAAGTCAACATAGTTGAATTTTTGTATTGGTCAAAGCACATGAAGGATAAGCATTCATGAGATGGAGAATTTTATGTTCGAGAAAATATGTTTGATCATTTCTAGGCATGGATTCAAAGATAATTTTTTAGAAGTATCTAGAAGGTGAAGGAGGAAATGAAAAGATGGAAGGATTTGATGAGTCTAACCTAACCTTAAGATCAATGTTGATGTTAAAGAGGAAAAATATCAAAGCTACCTATTTAAGGAGGTATAAGAATTATCCTAGTAAGGTTAGAAATTGTTAATTTTGTTGATTGGGAAACTAGAGAATAAGGTGTTAAAGAAGGAGAAGAGTAGAGGTGAAGAGTGGTTTCTTGAAGTATTTTACAAGAAGATTAGAGATTGGAGATGGAGACATGAATGGAGTTCAGTCAATGAATTAGCTTATGAGATACATTGTGATTTGTATTTGCAATTTGTGTTGTATTTATCAGATCAAACTATTATTACTTTGTAACCATTATATCAGTTAAAATAATTTAATCAAGGTTGACCTAATAGACATTTGTAAATCCTTTAATCAAGGTGACATTCTAATGGAATGTCCTTAAGTCCTCTAACAAGGTCACTCCTAATAGGGTGATTAAATTCTTTAATAGGGTCACACCTAAAAATGTGTAACTTGTAACCTTTAACAAGGTTGGATCCTAACAAAACTCCCTTTAGAAGAATAAAAAATTGGTGACATGTTACTTGTGGTATCTCCCAAATTGGGTTACAACATTAAATCCTAGTATTATACTTCTGTGAATGTTGTTTATGATGTTTTGTTGTTTAATGTTTTATATTATGCAAGTTGCTTACTTTTAGGACATTGGACTACAAGTTTCTATAGAGACCAAGCTATTTAAAGAACAGATCTAAGTTACTTCAAGTATTCAAAAGTTCAATTGGTACACCAAGACCTAAGGATAACTGATTCACCCCATCCCCTATAAGTTATTCTAAATCATTCTAACAAGGTTTTGGGGGTTTTATTGTAGGAGGGATAGCATTGGTCAAGTCCTAGGTTAAGAAGTTAAGTGTAATTGAGAAATATAAATGTAAGTGATTGTAAAAGACAAGATATTATTAGGATTCACCATTCTTGTATGTAACTATATTGTAGATCTTGAATTTGGTATGAAGGATGAAAGATATCTCCATAATTTCTATGGATCTACCATAACCACATCATGGAACCATGGATGTAAATGTGTATCAATGAAGAAAATAGTGAATGTGTCAATGTAGATCTCCTCCCTTGATTGCCAGAAATATGCCAAATCTTCAACAGGAAATGCTCACAAAGAATCCTTGAATGCATGAAGAAAACACACTTTATTACCTTATTTCTTGAACTCATTCAATGCAAAAGGCTAAAATAATCACTTGAGATAAAGATCTTGGATATGAGATCCTATTCAAAAGATGAGATATGAAAATGAATCCCCCAAGCCTCCTTATATACCATTTTTTGGGTAGGAAGACAATTCAAACAAATAGGGTAGTAGACTTAACTAATTAGCAAACTCAAGGACTTTTGGGCCCCAAATCCTGTAACCACCAGGCACTATAACATTTGGGGTCAAATTGCAACAAAAATTTGTGATGAAATTCTAATTTGTCCTAGTTTTCATGTTTTTTTTTTTGCAATTTTCCCCGATGTCATCATAATACTGACGTGAGAATTGTAATTGTGATGTCTGCGTAAGTATAAACATAAAAAAGAAAAGAAAACATAACTCATTTGCCATTTGTTTTGATTGTGGAGAGCTACATGTGAAAGAAGGTAGAGAGCTCTAAATGAGGGTTGAGATCTCTAAATGTCATTGTGCCCTTATGCTTGGTGCAATTCATTCCTATGATATATCTCTATATTTTGTTTCCATTCCCTTGCCGTGTGATTTGGTATTCATGCCCTTGCTGTACAATTTCAGTTTCATACCCTTGGTCTACGATTTTTTTCCATTTTGTGCCCTTGCTCTGTGATTTCATTACCATGTCCTAGCTCTATGATTTTATTCAAGGGTATATAAATGTTGGTTTCTTTTCCTTCTAAATAGGTATCTCTTTACATCTCCTTTTTAACATGTATATTTAGAGATATTTTTTAAGGTTCTTATTACATCTTAACTACACACCAGAATCCAAATAAAATAATAATAAATTTACTCAACCTATGCTAAGTGACTTACCTCAAGATCCTCCACAAGAATAATGTAGACTAGGAAAAATGGGCAGAGTTCACAAGAAATTTTACAAAAACATATCATAGCAGATTTCTTTAGAAGGAAACAAGCCATAAGAAGTTAAATGGGTCTAGTTGTTGTTTAGCTGGGTTGATATATATGTATATTTGACTAGGTTATGGCTTCTACAAGGGAATGTGCCTCATGATTATACATATGTGCTTGGTGCATTTCATTCTTGTGATATATATATCTCTACATTTCATTTCCATTCCCTTGCTCTATGATTTTTCTTTGCAATTTGGTTTTTGTGACCTTTTCATCTATGTGTTTCATTGTTATGCCCTTGCTCTACAATTTATTTTCCATGTTGTTCCCTTTCTCTACAATTTTGTTGCCATGCCCTAGCTCTATGACTTTCTTCAATGGTATGTAAATGTTGGTTTCTTTTCCTTCTAAATAGGTATCTTTTTATATCTCCTTATGAACATGTATATTTAGAGACTTTTTTTTTAAGGTGCTTATTACATCTTAGCTACACAATAGAAAAATTGATCGAGTTGCATACATATTTCGAAATCCAAAAAGAAAAGAAAAACTCATTCAACCCATGCTAAGTGACTTACCTCAAGATCCTCCACACAAAAATGTAGACTAGGAAAGATGGCTAGAGTTCGCCAGAAATTTTACAAAGACATACCATAGCAAATATTTTTAGAAAGAAACTAGCTATAACTAGTTCAATGGATCTAGTTGTTGATTAGCTAGGTTGATTACAAATTCCTATAGAACTATCTATTAGAAATATAAGAGGAGTAACTAAGAGGGGAGGGGTGAATCAATTACCACTAAAATAAATCCTATATCCCTTAAATGTTAGTATAAAACATAAACTTTACTAAAAATACTGAAGCTCAGTAAACACATAGGCACTCGATTAATACTAATAATATGTTGTAACTTGTTAACCACTGAAATAACAACAACAAAAACTCAAAAAATGATTAACACGAAAATATTAGGATATTATCTGTGATTAACCTTTATTAACCTAGTGGCATACACATAAAATAAATACCACGAACACAAGTGAGACAAAAATTTAATGTAGAAACCCAATTTGAGAAAAACCACCAATTACAACTAGTTGCTGATTTTCACTCTTCTGAAGTGAGGCTTGTTAGGAGCCAACATTGTTAAAGGTTACAAAACACACTATTAGGTGTGACCCTACAAGAGCATTTAAACACCCTATTAGGAGTGGCCTTGTTAGAGGTCTTTAGACACTTCAATCTAGAAATGTCACCTTGTTAGAGGATTTAAAAATAGTTGTTAAGCCAACTTTGATAAAGGATTTAGATCACTACTATAATGGTTAGAGAGTAACAATGAGATCACTTGATTTTTGATGCAACTATATTACTGATTTTAGATCTCAATTTTGGCTTGAATACTTGACCCTTTCTAATCAAATTTATCTTTGCAGCTCCTTAAGGATATTCTGCTTATCCTTTAAATTCACTTCCTCTAAGCATCTTATATTCTTCCATACACTTGCACACATTGAATCCTCAACTTGACCTTATACTTATATCATACATAATGTCAAGTCAACTTGAATACAACTTAGAATAATTAATATTCATCTCTTTGATTGGCTAGAATCAACAAATAAATCCATTAAGCTCAATATTCAAAACAAGAAAATCCTTTGGTAGCCAACCCTACTTGGTAGACACTAACTCATAAATGATTTTCCTATGTTAACCAAGTGAACTCAGTTAACACTGAATCTTTTCTAACTTCCTTTGGTAGCTGAGTGGGCTTAGTTAATACTTGTTCCATCCAACATTCCCTATGTTATCTTAGTGAGCTTTATTAACACTCAACTTCTATGAACTTCTCTTTGATGCCTGAGTAAACTCTGAAGACACTACCTTCTAAACTTGGAAAACACTGGAATACTTGATAGATACATGAAACTATCTTTATTTCCCGAGTGATCTCAACATACACTAATTGGTAAAGATGTGACATTTTGTGTAACATCAAAGACAATACATAATTAACCAATTATTTTTAACAATCTCCCTCTTTGGCATTGATGGAAACACAACATGTCATAATACAATAAAATTTTAGAGAAAAATAATATTAAGGATAATATAACTAGTTTCATTTTGATTCTCATCCATAATAACTCCCTCTATTAGTGTGAACTCCCTCTATTAGCAAAAAATCCATGTTTACTTTGACTTCAACATCTACTTCTAATAGAAAACTCTCCCTCTTTGATATCTTCATGAAAAAATTTTGTGACACACATAGCTTTCCCTCTTTATAAAATTTCTATGATAATGACACAACAAAATCTCCCTCTTTGACATCTTATGCCAAATATAATATTCAGTGAATATCAATGTACCCCATGTACTAATTCATATGCAATATGTCCTTTCAATACTACATCAACTTGACTAATCTTCAACATGCACTAGTTGATGCATCACTAAACTTTATTCAGTGAGCTTTAGATAGTGGAATAACCCCTAACTTACCTCTTAGACACAAAAATGCATCCTTAGGTAATGGCTTAGTGAATATGTCTACAATTTTTTCTTTAGTATTCACATATTCCAATCTTACCTCTTTATCTTGAACCAATTCTCTCAAAAAATGATATTTTATTGCAATGTCTCTAGTCTTGGTATGCATCACAAGATTGTTTGATATATCAATTACACTAACCATGTTATTAATTACCTACTAGCAATTGCTTGAACCAAACAATATTTGAACAATTAACTATTGTTGCAACATACTATGCCTCTGGTGTAGACTGAGAAATGCAATTCTACTTCTTACTTGTTGAAGGCACTAGTCTTTTACCAATAAAGAATGCTCCACCATTGGTGTTCTTCCTTTCATCAACACTTCCTGCCCAATCAACATCAATGAAGGCTTCCAAATTTAAATTTCCTCCTTTCTTGTACCATAATCTATAGTTTTCAATGCCCTTTAGATACCTTGTAATTCTTTTGTACACCATCATATGATTTTCTTTAGGATTTGCTAAGAATCGTTCCTTCATACCCTCTACTAATGTAATATCAGGCATTGTATGCACTACATATTGCAATTTTCCAATCATTGATCTATATGTGGTTTGATCTACCTACTTGGAATTATCATTCTTGGAAAGCCTATGTTCAATAGACATAGGTGTTCCAACTAGTCTTGAATCCTCCATTCCAAATTTCTTTAGTATCTCCTTGATATATTTAGATTGAGCAATGTAGATACCATCTTTCTTTTGTTGAATCTGCAATCCACCAAAGAATTTTATCTTTCCAAACATGGACATCTCAAATTCCTTACTCATTTCTTCTAAAAAATCTTTGTACAAATCATCATTTCTAGTAAAAAATGTGTCATCCACAAAGATTTCTGCCAATACAATCTTCTTGTCTGGTCCTTCTTTCATGTATAGGTCGATGTTATCATTTGTTTTTTGAAAAACAAAATTTGTCAAATAGCTATGAATTCTTTCATACCAAGCTTTGGGAGCTTTCCTGAGACTATACAATGCTTTGTGCATTTTACAAACTATATCCTTTTTTCTTGAATCTACAAAACCTTCTATTTGTTCTATGTAAACTTCCTCTTTATGAATTCCATCCAAGAATTTAGATTTCAAATCCATTTGATAAACTTTAAAACCTTTATATGCAAAATAAGAAAGTAAAGCCCTAACACCTTCTAATCTTGCAATAGAGGCAAAATTTTCACCATAATCAATTCATTCTTCTTGAGAATAACCTTTGCATACTAGCCTTGCTTTGTTTCTAGAAACTTCTCCATATTCATTTAGCTTATCTTTGAAAATCCACTTTGTACCAATTAGATTTTTAACATTGGCTCTAGGAACAAGAGTTTAGGTCTTATTTCTTTCTATTTTTTCTATCTCTTCATTCATTGCTTTAATCCAACTTTCATTATCCCAAGCATCTTTAACTGATCTAGGTTTGAATTTAGTAAGAAAACGTGTATCTTTCCATACATACATATGTATTCATCATCCAACATTCCATAAGATAATTAATTCTATTAGTTCCTAAACATAGCTTAGATCCTTTATCTTATTACTACTAAAGTCATAGAAAATTATTTTCTTCCTCTTATCAAATCCTAACCACTAATACATAGCAAGACAATAATTTGTAATTTTCAATAATTAACAAAAGGCTCATTGATATCATGATCTATATATATATATATATATATATATATATATATATATAGAAAGAATTAAGTTATTTACTTTTATTAACACTCCAAAATTTACCCTAAACCCAACTACATAAACCCTACTCCCTACATCATTATTTTTATAACTTTACCTAATCCTACTTTTACCCCATTCAAGCTTCCAAGATGATCACGTGAGGATGAATTTTCTTTTTATTAGGATCATTTTGACTTGGCTGGTCATGATTTCAAAAGTTTAAAAAAAAGTATTTCTATGCACTACTTCCCAAACCACAATCCCCAAACACAAGCACTTCTACCAAGGTGAATTTCCATTGGGTGATATGTAATTTGCAAATGCTATTTTCAAAGGCCTTGCTAGGCATGAAGGAGTTTGATGGGAATGGTCATAGATGTGTTAGAAACTATAATATCTTGTCCCCCCTTTTTATCTATGACTAGACATTCGCCTAGTAGTCTTATGTTATTGTTTTGAGTTTGATTTTTTTTTTTCTTAAATTTTTTCTATCACCTGGCTGCTATGGAGCATGGCCATAATTAGTTCCTTAACATATGTATTTATTTACATATATTTTTTAATAAAATAAAGGTGAGGTAGAGTATGGAAGTTGTCATAGGGTATGTGCTAGGTTAGCGATATATTTTCTAAGCTATTATTCTAATGATCTGACATGTCTTTTTTTTTTTGCTCGTGAGTAAATTTTGTGTAGACATGGGGTCACGAGAATCGAGTTGAGTTTTCTTACATGTATTTTGATGAGTATCCCACTAAGGTACTTTTGTCTATACACATTATTTACTTATTAATTGTTCTATATTTATTTTTTGGGAACCCATGACTCTAGGACTCCTCTTGAATAAAATATTCCTCTGTAATCTAGGAGAGGATTTTTTTTTTTCCCATACATTTTCCAGAGAGGAAAATGTGGGTCTTCAACAAGCCTATTTTGGGTTTTTTCTATATGTCACTTTCCTCAACTAACTTTTTTTATTTTGAGTTGGTTTGTTGTATCATAAAAATTATAAGTGGATATATTTGTGTAGGATAGTATTGTCTACTTAGAAATTTATTGGATCATCTAAGAAATTTCAATTGAATAGATGGTTAAACATATACAATGAATTATCAAGCAAGATGATATTATTTCAAGTTATAAAATGCTCAACCTACAACTGTTCCATGCAACATTCACATTTTGAATCTTACCAACTATATTCATAACATTATCCTACATGTCACTTAATAAATATATATCTACAATACATCCAAGATAAGAACTATCTACAATCTTCCTTCTTAACACATAAAATTTAACATAGAGAATTTCATTACAAGTGAAATATAAGCATACAATCTTTCAACCTTCCTTCCATAATTTCCATATGGTAACAATGATACCAATATATTTTACATCTCATACTAACACTTCCATTACTCATAAAACTTCAAATGATCATTTCTTAACAAGGAGACATACATGTACAACATTCTCAAATTATTCCCTCTACATATTCACATTGTAACAATGGCACAATCTCTTTTCATCACAATGAGACATCACAAGAGACATGAACATTGAGAAACATGGACTTTGAGAAACATGAATATTGAGATACATGAACATTGAGAAACATGAATATTGAGCCTTCTTTACACATTTGGATCTTCTCCACTTTGACAAGGGAGAAATCCTAATACTTCATAGCATGAATCTTCACAAAACCTGCACAAAATACACAAAATAGGAACCATGGAGGCTCACCTCCCAACCTAGGCTTCTATGAAGCCACCCACTGAGCAGGGGAAACAGGAACCAAATAGGTTACACACATACATCACCAAACCTTGCATGAAAACACTACACAAAACACAAATAACACCCTCCCATGGCTTGCACAATGGTTCTCCATTGGAATCATAAAATTTTGGGTGAAGGTGGGCTCTTCAAAGAGGAGATTCCATAACAATCATAAGTAACATATTGCCAATGCATTTTTCCTCTCAACGCCTTAAAAAAAAATCATCACCTCCTCATTCACATAAACCCCTTATACCTCACAAAATCAACAAGATTCATGGCCTAAATGGAGCGCATACTCCATGATAAAACAAATCCTCATCGTGAGGTAATCCTCTCAACTACAATGATGAGCCCAACTTATGCCCTTCACCCAAGGCTTCTCTTTCCTCCCAAGGGTGAGTGAAGCCTTCACACCCATAAGCATATTCAACATTTACATTCAAACAAGAAACAAAAGAGAAGAAACAAGTAAAGAAAAACCAAGGAAAAATCTCCTAGATCACAAGACACATTCACCTCTCCACAACACAATGTCAAAGCCCATAACACAAGATTTACAATGTAATGCACACTCCATTGATAACTCTTCATACTTGTAGATTTACTTATCCATGCTAATAAGGCCCACACTAGTACCCTATTATAGATCTTGATGAAATAAATATGATTAAGAGTTAATTAGGTTATGATTGACATTTTTGTTACAAATAATGATTTATGAGATCCTATTAGAGACTAAAGAAGATTTTGGTAATTATAAGTGTAATACTTGTGCAATAACATTAGGTTGAATAGATAAGATCACATGAAAATGAAACTCTATATGTTCAAGCTTGGGACTCAATCAAGGGATTCATAGAATGATTCAATAGCCAAATTAGAAAAGATGAATTAACATTTTTTCTCATAAGAAATAACAATGGATGTAGACTATAATATCAACAAAACATAAATGGTTGCATTCATAGATTTTTTTAAAATCATGATGACATAATTTTGGAACATTTTAATGTCTTGAGGGATTAACCCTAGAATACACACACACCCTTGTAATGTAATAAAGGGGTATTGCTAGGAATGTTTTGATGTTTAACTTGACTAAAATGATACTAGTTACTTGTTCCCATATTAGTGATATCCACTTAAGACATATACTAGGATCCGTTTATTTGTTTTAATGATTTAATAGATATGACCTCAATGTTTCATGGTTTTCATAGACAAGTATTGTAAAAGTGTTAGAACAATAATTTTGTTATGTTAAGAAAGATAAATGTTGATACATATATTTTGATATTGCAATGTTTGGAATATTTTATGGAAATGATTAAATGAAAAATTTAATTGTATATGTTAATGCGAATTATGTGATATTGGATCATTCTACACTTATCTATATGTATTTCTATAATATTTCATTGGACTACTGATGGTTAAGTTGAGTGTGCAAGAAAGTTGAACCATGGAAATTATTCAAGGAAACAAGGTTCAAACCTATGTGAACATAGTTAAGCCAAGGTGAATCTTTGGAAGATTCAAAACCTCATTGTATTGTGTTTATTTCATAATGTGATTGTGCATGGGTGTTATAAGTTTAAGACCATGCTTAATTAGAGACATGTCATTGTGATGTGTAAAGTGTTTTTAATGTTCGTGTGTCATTTGACACTTGTGTTGTCTATGTGTAAATGACATGTCATATAGGGTACTCTTACCAACTCAATGTATACATAAATAACTACTTTTTCCACCTTTATGCTAAAATATTCTTTTAGAATCCATGTACCCTCTATATCTCTTCCCAAGGTGGGGAACAAGGAGTCACATCATCCAAGGAAACCAAGTGGGCAATCACGTCATAGTGGCAGCTTTTTCCCTAAGGAAATTTGAATTATGCCTCCTTCCCACTTGCAACACTTCCCAACAAAAAAGACTTGTGTTCCTATTCCCTATATGTGAGTTGGTGGGGAAGATAAAAATAAAAACATTTTAAATTGGTTCCCATGTGATGGTAAATGCCTAGGGATGAGTTTGATGACATGTGTCAGAGAAGGGTCATAATCATAGATTTTGTATGACCAAGGTGGGGCTAGAGTTATGAAACCTAGCGGGCCCCTCTTTCCTCTTTTCACCATAGAAAACTTTATGCATGGATGAGTGACACCTAGGTAGCTAATACTTAAGATTAAGTTTTTTTATTTTTTCTTTCTTTTTCTCAACATATGAATAATGTTCTTCATTTTTTTGTTTGCAAGTATGTGAGAATATAAATTTCTTTATTTAATTTTAAATGAGGAGCACACTTTTATTCATGTGACTTTACTTGGAGATGGAGTGTTTGTGCCATTGCAAGGTGACAAGTTTTAGTCTAGGTGTCTAGGTAGGTTTCTAGGTAATCATTATTAAGCTTTCTTGGCCAAAGGTGCTTATTATTTTTAATTTATATTTTTGTAGGAGATTCTAATTACATACTCATAATATTTAATTACTCTATATTTGGGGAAGGAATTACTTTCCTTCCCCATACATTTTCCAGAGAGGTGAAACAAACACCTACAACAATTCTATCAAGATTGGGTCTAAGTGATTACGTTTCTCAAACTAATTCCTTTTATTTTGAGTTGGTTTATCCTATCATAAAATTCTAAGTGGATATATTTGTTATGATACTATCTACTTAGCAAATTTATTTAAACTTAAAAAAATAATAATAATAAATGATTTAGACATATACAATGAATTATCAAACAAGATGATTTTCTTCCAAGCCATGAAATGCACAACATACAACTTTTCCATGCAACCTATATATTTTTAATCTTACCAACTATACTAATAATATTCTTCTACATGTCACTTATAAAATACATATTTACAAATACATCACAGAGAAGAATTATCTGCAATCTTACTTCATAACACATGAAATTTTACATAGAGAATTTCATTACAAGTAAAAATATATTCTTACATCCTTTCAAATATTCCTTCCACAATTTTCAAATGGTAAAAATGATACTAATATATTCTGCAACTCATTCTAATTCTTTCATAACCCAAAGCTTCCAATGATCATTTCTTTACAAGTAAACATATATGTACAACTTCTCAATTTCTTCCCTCTACATATTCAGATGGTAACAATAGCACAATTTCTATACATCACATTGAGACAATACAAGAGTCTTTCAAAATCACATCCACTTCAGAAACCGTGAACATTGAGATTTCTTTACACACTTGGATCTTCTACACTTAACAACGGTGAAACCCTAATACTTCATGGCATGCATCTCCACCAAAACTTGTACACAACACACAAAATAGGAACCATGGAGACTCACCTCCCAACCTAGGCTTCTATAAAGCCACCTACTAAGCAAGGGAAACAAGAACCAAACTGGGTATCATTCCAATCTTACAATGCCTCATCATCACATTACAACACTTAATAATCCCATCCCAAGGTATTTCACAAAGGTTCACCAATGGAACCTTGAACATAGGGTGAAGATGTGCTTTTCCAAAGGAGGTTTTCCATATCATATCATATCTACCATAAATAGCTTTCATGCCCTTTCTGTTCTTCACAAATCAACAAAATATCATGCCCTTTCAGGGCTTCACAAATCAACAAAATATCATGCACTTTCGGGGCTTCATAAATAAACAAAATATCATGCCCTTTCAGGGCTTCATAAAAATCCTCCACCACACACTACCAACAACTTTAGCTTCCTTGAAACCCATACTTCATTTACTTCCTTTCTTTACCATTTTTCCCTTATCACCCTGTAAATACTCAAAAATGGTTCACATCTACAACCTCATCACTTCTTCATACTAATTTGTCCCATTTTCTCATTCTACTAACTTCGATCTTTTGGCTAGATTGATCATATTTTGTCATTTGTATCCCCTTTCACATCAATTTCATATCAACTCAGAATCATATCAAATCAACTCGAAATCATATCAAACTAACTCGGAATCACCCCAAATCAACCTGAAATCACTCAAAACTAGTCCTAATCAACCCAAAACATATCAAACATCCCAAATCAATCATCATTTGTTTGACTCCTAGGTATTATTGTGGCTTTCAGTGCCTTGGAAATCTATCAACCTATCAATCTTATCAATCTGACATTAGTACTATCATGGCTCTCAGTGCTAGGTCAAAATATCATTCATGTCATTCCATGTTTGACATTGTTGAGGCTTTCAATGTAAAATCATGGCATCATCAACCATTTTAATAATATTGACAATGTTCGTCAGTGTTATTATGATTGAACCTTATCAATCAATTTCAATCCTGTAGCATTTACAATGTCCGTTAAATGTTGCATATCAGTTTATTCATGTCATGTGTCCTTGGCATGTTATCAATTTTGATCTATCAATTAATTTGACCATGGTTTTGGTCTACCTTTTCATCAGTTTATTCGATATCCATCATCGTCACATTTTCATCAAAGGATACGGTTGCATTCATTTAATCAATTTGGCCAATCATTTGCTAATTTTGTCTATAGGATTAAATAACCCATAATTTAATCCTATTCCTTCTAATTATTCTTCCCAATTATCATCCTCAATTAATTAATTTTATTAATTAATTGATTCATTATCTTCAAACCATGGAAATTCTTAATTTCCTAAGTTCCATTTTTCATCATTAAATCCATTTTCTACTAATTCTTATTTTGTGGAATAAAAGGATTTTTAATTCAAATATTCCATAAAATATTGCATCATCATGACACTTGGATGTGACACCTTGTGGATCCTCCTTTGACACTTGGCTGAGACTTTCCATAATGAAATATTATTACCTCTTACGCATGTCCTTATTTGGCTTATTCGTCATAAATTCTTGGCTTTAAGTGGGTTGAGGAATCTTATGACGCATCATAGATTCTCTTCCAATTTTGACTCTCATGTGTCATAGAATCCTACTTTTGGCATATTCTGTCATATGCGTCATAGGAATCTCTTGCCACATCGCACATCTATGGGTGAAAAATCCAATGCCCTCACTTTGAGTGTTGATTATAAAATGAACACTCTTCTCTCATTTTGGGGTCTCTTGAATCCTAGAATGCTTAAGTCTTGAATCCTTGAATCTTTGAGTTTTTGAGTCTTTACTAATTTGCATTTTGCATCCTCACTCTCACAATAAAATCACACTTCAAGTATTCTCATGGCTTTATCCCTATCATAGGCTTTTGCTTCAATCTTGTGTGCACTATAGGCAAATTGGAGCTACAATCATTTGGAGAAGAAAGAAGGACATGGGAGCTACAAACGGAAAAGGGAGTTTTTGATTATGTTTGCTTTCTTTTGTTTAGTTTGGCTTTCATGGTAGACTAGTGGGTGCTAATACATGTTGATTGAGTTTGTGATTTACTCATAGTGTGTTATGCATTTTAACCCATTTTTATGGTCCTACACACCCCCAAAGTAGAATATGAATGAAATGACATACAATGGACCCCATACTCCAAGGTCCTCAACTATGCAAGTGCAACTATGCCCTCCACCCTAGACTTCTCTTCTCTTCCCAAAAGGGTGAGTGAAGCCCTCACACCCATGATCACATTCACATTCCAATCCAAACAAGAAAACAAAACCAAGAAGAAAAACCAAGAAATCTTCAAGAACACAACACATTCTCACAATGTCACAACACGATATCAAAATCCATAATGCAACAAGAACACAACACTTTATCACAATGCCACAACACAATATCAAATTCCATAATGCAAGACTTCCACTACAACGCATACTCCATTGACACATTCCTCATACCTTTATATCTACTTTACAATACTCAAGAATGAAAATGAAGCATAGTTTGAAACACCAACCTTGGTCCAAGCTAGGGTAATGATAGTTGTAGTAGAGCTCCCTTTTTCCCCACCAAAATCTAACTATCTCTAAACTTAGAGAGTGGATGAACACCCCACTAATCTGACCAAGACCCTCTAATAAGGCTCTTCCACTAACTATTTTTAGCAAGGACATCAAGCCACTTTCTCTTACAAACTTGTCTCCCTCTAAGTTTTCTATATTTGAATTAGTGGAAACATGGGATAAACACATGTGACAACCATAATTTCAAATTGGCAAAAGAATGCATGGGTAAAGGGGCCTCCTAGCCTATCTAGGTACTCACATGGTAAAAATTAGGTCCCTAACATGATGTGCTATCATATGGGTAACTTATTTTCACCTAAAAGATACTTTGGGACCACCTAATGACCCCTCAAAACCCTAGCCAAGCCCAATTTCGAATTTCCTTTGATTGTGACCCATCCTACCCCTTGTCAAGTGGGTTTACTTACTCATTAACAAGGTAATTAGTTTTAGGGTAAAATACCATCATGACCAAACCCTAAATGATATGTCATTCCACACAAAATCCACAAGTGTCAAGTGACACATACAAGCACATTCCATGTCACCATGACATGTTCCTAATGTATCTTTATAATTGAAAATTTTCATATACAAGAAAACTGACATTTACAAAATAAAATACATCACAATGAGGCTTTTGAATCTTCCAAAGATTTTCCTTGGTTATACTGTGTTCACATAGGTTTGGATCTTGTCACCCCCCCAATTTTTTTTTTTTTCCATGGTTCCACTTCCTGCACATTAAACTCGAGCATTAGTAGTCCAAGGAGGTCATATAAAACATATATCATAAAGGGATATAATTCCAATGTTACATAACTTGTATTAACATAATTCAATTAAATTCCTTTTCCAATAATCCAAAATGTTAGAATGTTAAAATCTACATATCATAAATTATCATAATCACATTAACATTTATTTGCATTTAAAAATCACCATAATCCAAATTAAGATTTTGTACCACATCATAATCTAATTCTATCATGTCATAAAGTTGCATCCATATGTGTTCGATCATCCTATTCACAATGTTAGATTCTATTGCACAAAAAAATCTATCCTTTAACAATAACATTATAATTGACATTTCAAGCATTTCTACAAATTTACTTTCTATTTGGAATAATTTAGAACATGAAATGGGATCATTAATTATATTAATTAGGTCCTAATGTGTGGATTATCAAAATGTCGATATTGAAATGAAAAAACCTTATAGTCTCAAAAGTGTATCAAAATGTTGAATGAGAAGTATCATAATGAAAATGTGTCATTTATACCATGATGGTCTGGGTGAGGTCTTACATCCTCCCCCCCTAGGCATGAATCTCCTCCTGGAGTTCATCAACTAGGAGCAAGTATTAGTGTCTTGTCTATGTTTTATTTACCAAGGTTGGTCCAACTTGAGTCTTCTACTATCGATGCTTAGTAACCCAATCCTTACCTTACTAAAGTCTAACCAATAAATTTTTTATGCCCTTACTTAAGGTTCTTAACAAACATAGGTAATTTTGATTTAGAACTTGTTTGACATGCCCCACCATGATCTTTTTGTCATGCTTGGGTCGAACTATCTGTGACTCAAGTCCTTTAGACTCAATTTTTTTTGGTTGTAACTTGGTATCCTCTGATTGTGACTGAGGTCCTTCAGACCATGACTCAGGTTGTACTAGATTCTACTTAGGTACTTCTAGAGATTTTGGGGACTCGAGAGGTGAAGTCTCCCAACTTCCAATTAGATTTTGTAATGTATATGGTTCAAAGTAAATAAAATTTCTATAATCTTTAGACTCTTTGCTACTCTCTTCTTCACTCTTTTCTATGAACTCATCAATCCTCACATCTGCACTTTCTATGATCATATGAGTGGACACAATTCAAACATTTATATGCTTTACTTCTACTGGAGTATCCTAGGAATATTCCTTCATCACCTTTGACATCAAATTTAGATTTTCTAGTCTCTTTCAAAATATCAAATTTTCTACCAAATACTTTCAAGTAACTTACATTAGGTTTGTAGCCATACCATAGTTCATAAGGAGTTTGATTTGAGTCTTTCTTCAGCTATACTCTATTCAAGGTATGCATTGTAGTACTACTTTCTTTCTTCTAGTATTTGGTTGCAACATTCTTTCCTATCATCAAATCCATGATTGACCTATTCCTTGTTTTAGTTATACCATTCTGTTGTGGTGTACCAGGGGCTAATACTCTTCTTTTGATTCCTCTTTTAGTGCATAATTCATTGAATTCATCAGAAATGAATTTACCTCCTCTATCTAATCTCAAACATTTCAGCTTCTTTCCTATTTCCTTCTCTACTCTTGTGAGATACCATTTAAACTTTTGAAATGTTTTAGACTTATCTTTCAAATACATTATAGTCATCATTCAAGAATAATCATCAACAAAAAAAATAAAGTACTTATCTCCATTGTAGCTCTCAATTCCAATAGGTCCACATAAGTTTGTATGAGCCAACTCCAAGACTTATTCAAAATGATAGTTCTTTCTTTGGAAACTTGTCTTGCCTAGCTTACCAATTTGACAATTTTTTCATAGACCCATATTAGGTTTCCTGAAGGTAGGAATGCCTCTCACTCTTTTTTTTTTTTCTTATCTTAGTTAGATTATCAAAGTTCACATGACAACCTTTTATGCCAAAACTAGCTTTCTTCTACTTGAGCAATGAAACATGAACTTTTACTAAGGTCTAGGTTGAATAAGTTACCTTTTTTTTGGTCACTAGACCCAACTAGATTTCTTTTTCCATCTAGCAGCTTGGCCTTCCCATTCATGAATTCTACCTTGAATCCAATTTTATTCAACTATGACCCACTTAGTAGATTATGCTTTTTTCCTTCAACCTAATAAGAATTATTACATCTAAGTTCATTGGTTAGTGAGATACAACCTTTTCCCTTTATGAAACATGGTTCATTGTTTAAAAATCTTACACTTCCACTATCATAGTGTTCCATATGTTCAATTTTTTTTTTATCACTAGTACCTTGGTTACCACCATCATAGTGTTCCATAGATAGGAAGAAGGGTTATAATTACCTTGGTTACCACTGTCACATCATCAATTTTCCCTCTAGAGGCTTTGATTGCACTAACACTAGCTTTGATTCTCTCAACATATTTTGCAATATTTTCATCCTCTCTCATCTTTGTCTAATCAAACTGACCTCTCAAGATTTCTTCTTTGGTTATTTTCACATTATCATCACCTCCATAGATATCCTTTAGTTTTTTCCACTGTTGGAAATATGGTTAGTTAGATGTCTTGATGGTTTTCATTTATGGCAACATATACTCAGCATTTCATTTATGCATTCAAAGACAAAAAATTGTCTAAGTATTAGATAGTTTGCAGTAGTACAGTGAGCAAATCTTATCAATATAAATGATGCACAGTTGAGGAAATATTTGTGACACCTTCATGATGATGTGTACTAGTGTGCATGTGTGTATGGTTGGTATGATACAAATTATAATAAGCTTAACTATGTTGGTATTTAACAGTGTAGAATAGAGCATAATAGAAAGAAAAAAAAGTTGTACAATGTTAGGAATTATTTTGGTTTCAAAATAATTACTAAGTCATGTTACACTAACTATGTGGATATTATTTCAAATTATGTCAAGGATGTGAAGACATGGAAGCTGACTGAACAACAATTTGTGAATGTGCAAGATATAAGTAAAGATCTTATGTTGTGTAGATAAAGTGTGAGTTACATAGAAAATGTGTATGATGCAAATATATTGTGGAAGTTGAGTTATTAGATGTGATATGTGAACTATTGTGAGAACCATCTACGAGCCTTATATGATGTGAAATCTAGTGTAAGATCAAAGAAAGTGCGAGTTACAACAACAAAGAAAGTATTGTATGTATATCTATTCTGTGAAGGAACTGAATTGTATAATTGCATGTTAGGATAGTGGGATCTTCTTGTATACATTGTAATTGATCTAAAAAATCCTAATAGGGTTGTCAAAACTCTTAACAGAGTTGATACTTCTAAAAAGGACTCAAGACACTATATGTATTTTATAGACTCCTAACAGGGTCAATATCCTTAATAGGATCCTATTGTTTAGTGAATCATCTAGTGAGTATCATCCCCACTGGGATTTTCCCTTGGCCATGGTTTCCCTAGTTAAAAAATAATGGTGTTATTAGTTCTCTATGTGTATGGTTATATATACTATTCAACATTGTTGGTTTACTTTCATAGACAAGTTATAAAGTAATTAACAATATTTAGCTGTGGGAAAAAGCTTGTAGAATACTGATTCACCCCCTCTCTTAGTATTATATATTTCTAACAATTGGGATTAGAGCATAGTTATTTTGAAGAGGCTTAACAACTTAAGTAAGATCCCAGTGAATATGGAACAGTTGAAGAAAAATCTTGAAGAATCCCTTGAACGAATTGACCTTGTTATTGAAGAGAGAGATAGCTTGAAAGATAGATACAAAGATGCAAAAGTTTACATTGGAAAATTGAAAGATGAAATTGATGATCTTAAATTTGGTAAGGAACATTTTTCATAGATTAGTGTTAATGATGATACAAAAAAACTCAAGAAAGAGAATGAGATCTTGAAATATGAGTTGAAAATTGTTGAACTAAAGTTGAGTCTTAAGAGTAGTGGCAATAAGAGTGAATCTAATCTAAAATATGAGAATGCAAACCTTAGATTCTAGTTAAGTAAAATGAAATTTGAATTGGATTATATTAAGATAGAGTATGAAAACTTGGAAAACTACAACATCATCATGAAAGGAGAGTTGACATAACCTAAAAAATAGTTAGAGAAACTTTACACAAGTTCTAAAAAAATTGATGAACATGAATCTCATCAAAGACCTTCTTGTGAAAAAATAGGCCTTGGATATCTTCTTCGAGAGAAGTCAACAAAGAAAGATGAGATTAGGACAAGACCAAATTTTATAGAAAAAATCCCTAAAGAAAAGTACAACTAGTCTGATGAAGTTGAGAAAACTGAATTGACAGAGAAATTTGATGTTCACTTACAGCAACATCAAAAGTTGAAAAACCTAAGCAAGATGATTTATATAAAGAGGTAAGACATGAATTCAGAGGTAGATGTTTTATATGCAATGAAGTTGGACATATGAAGAGAGATTGTATAGGTAAGTCTTTTAAACCTATTACTAATTTCTGTTGTTATAATTGTCATGGTTATGGACATAAAGCAATAGATTATAAGAAACCTAAGTTTGATAGTAATAATGGGAATAGTAGGATGTTTAGGGATAAAAACCCTGTAGGTAATGGAAGAGGTAGATCTCAGAACAAATCTTACGATGAACAGAAACATGATGGTGCAAGAAATTAGTTTGTTACAAATGTAACAATCCAAGACATATTACAAAGAATTGCAAAACACCTAAAATTTGGAATGAAAATAATTAGAGGAGAAATGCACCTGTATGTTAGTTATGCAATAACTTTGGACACATAACAAGATTCTAAAGAATGGGTAGAGGGAACTTTAGTAAGTACCTTAATTATAGCAGGAAAACCAATATGAATGATAGTAGGAATGAAAACGGAGGCAACAACAGTTAGAAATTAGCAATCAAAGAACATGTTGAGGAATTCAAAGAAGTATTTGTGAAGGATTGTAATCCAAAGAGTTCACATGCAATAATAGAAGAGAAATTATTTGATGCACCTAATGGAAAGTTGAAGTCATAGATTGTTTGTGACTCAACCTATCTAAATTAAGCTATTGTAGAAGCAACAGAGCATTAGTGGTCAATTCTGATGTTAGAGAGTGAGTTGGAGATTGTGTAGTTAACATAAGGTAGACAACATAGAGAAAGCTATAGTTCAATACGTAAGTCTTGATATAATATTAGTAAGCGAGAATTGTAAGAACAAGGTCACTGGTAAATAGAGACAACATTCTAAGTTTTTGATAGATACACATTTAATGTATAGTGTGGTTTGAAATGATTTAAGGATTGTGAACAAGATTTGATGTACCATTTGTTCATGAAAAGTGTCTTGACTGAATTGAAGAGTGATTTGATAGAAATTGAATTGTGAACAAAGCTTGTGAAGATGGAAGTTGTAGAATCCCTAAAATCACAAATTTGAGGTATTTTATGAAGTATTAAATACAATTTCTTGAAGTATTTACAGTTATAAAGGAATGGGTAGTCAAAGAGTGTATGGTGTTAGTGATAGACCAAGATATGATTTCAAGAAACATCCATTTGTTTCTTTAATAGACGATCTTGTAATCATATTTTTGCAAGTTCCAAAAAATATGTTACATGTAGAGGATATAAGGAGTTATTTACATTGCAAAATTGAGAGTATAGGTGATGAGGAGATTCAAAAGGACATAGGAGTCATGTGTAATAATGACTTATCCCTAAAGTCTAAGTATGCACACCTTTAAGATTTAAATTTGGTGAAGTATATACTCTACATAGAATTCGACAATCATGAGTGGACTTGAATTATATTAAGAAGAGTACATCATTATATGTTCTAGTTATGTGATTTGCAGATTGTCATTGATAATGACCTAATCTATAAGGTCACAAGATTTAGCAATGAAGGTTGTAATCCCATTAATGAGAAAAGCATCAGGAAAATAGTGGAGAAAACCTAAAAACCAAGTTTGACGGAAGGAATATGAGGGTTGATCTTATCCAAGGTATAGGAGTCAAATTTTTGACCAAGATCTTAGGGTACAAGTTGAACCATGCATCAAGGATAAAATTTGTACCAATAGGATTTCTTCATATAGCATATGTGGTGGCTATTGAAAGGAGAAAAGTAAATTTGTGCGACATTGTCAGAGTGCAACTATTCGACAATATTGCAAAGATAAAGAACAAAAAGAGTGTAATATATAGATTTGAGTCCCTATTGACTCATTTTTTCTTCTATGTTATAAGGAAGTTTCCCAAAGTAATTAATTGGGATAGCAGTGAGTGTGGAATGAAGATTATAACTCAAAGCTACAAATCTAAACATGAGAATGCCAAAGATATTGATATTGATAGGATGATGAAGATTTTTTAGTCTGAGATGAAATTGAAGTATATGATATCTCCCTCTATGGTAGATAAGTATAAGGATGATTTGTGCTTCATGGTGGAGACTGATAACACATGCATGAAAGAAATGATACCTAGAGTAAAGTTCATTGAACCTATGGGCTATGAGATGAGCGTAGAATTGACAAAAGGGTATGCACAAATCATACTTGAGCCTAAGCAAGACATAGAATGTCCTAGATGGGGAACATATGATGAAAGATTATGAATAGTAGAATTTGAACTCCACAACAAGGAGATGAAGAAGAAAGTAGAGAAATAGATAGATTACATACTCAAGGAATCTGACATGTCAAGGCAAGAATTCAATGAGCTGAAGGGAATTGCACTAGAAATGAAGACTAGTGGGTAGTCAGAAGTATTAGCAGTAACACCTATTGTAGTAGCAAGACCTTTAGAAGAAGTAAAAGTGGCATAGTCATTTGCACAAGCTCCCATTGCACCATATGCAGCAATTGCACAAGTTCAACTTGTAAGAGCAAGCTATGAGCAAGCAAGAAAGTAGTCAGAGGTGGAATCACCTACTATAAAGAGGAAGTTAGGGAGACTAGTGAAGTTTAAGCAAGAACCTACACCTCAAGCAAAGAAAAGAGTAAAGTAGACCAACAACAGGCCTAGAAAAGGAGGAAAACCATACAAGTGAGTAGTTCTAAAAGCTCAGATGATGATGATGAAGACTAACCTATTGAACAAAATGTGTAGGAAGCCAAGATAGCCACAGGAAAGAAGGCATGGAAATCAAAGGTAGAGAATCTAAACATGAAAATTATACATGATGAAAATTTTGTTCAGTTGAATAAATTTTATAGCATGTATAATAGTATGGATAGGAGGCAATTAAATAATGCTATAATAAGAAACATGATTATGAGAAATAAGAGATTTGATAGAATTTAGAACAAAATTCCTGAAGACCTCTACAATAGGTTGGTCAATAGGAAGAGAAGAGTAGTAGATGAAGATTTGAATATGGGGATCACATCCATGAATAAATTATGTGATGTTGGATCAAAAGAGGAATTTGAAAATTTTTTGAAGGGTATTGAGCCCTTGCCAAGGAACAAAAGAAGATAAATTCTTCTAAAGAGAGGAAATTATGAGGAGGTAAGACAAGAAACAAAGGAGGCTATACTGAAATATATGTCCTTAGTACCTAAGTAGAGTGTAAAAGAAAAGGTTGATAGTCTAGTATATATAAAGGAAGATACACCTTCTAGTGAAGAGGAAGAGGCAGAAGGGACACAACAAGCACTATCTCCACCTCACATTGTTATTGCTACTAAATCCATGCAAGTGGATAGTATGCACATAACTATGGATACAAAGGAGATTCCATTTACAATATATGGGGAAAATATTATTGGTAATATCACTACCTAAACCAGTTCTAATGATGAAGAAGAAGAGAAGAAAAGAAAGAAAGAAGAAGAGAAGAAGAAAAAGGAAGAAGAAGAAAAGAAAAAGAAAAAGAAGCAAGAAAAGGAAATAAAGACTACTATATCTTCAATTGTAATAGAAGCTATAACATTAGAAAAATTACCTATTCCATCTAATGGTGAAGATTAGAAAGAGCTAATGGGCACTTTGAGGAAATTATTTGAGAAAAACAAATCTATAAAGTCTTTGGAGAAGACCCTTACTGAAGTCTTGGAGCATATGTAGAAGTCAATTTCCACAATTATAGCTAATATAGACTTAAAAGCCAAGGAAAAAGAGTTGGTGAAGACCTCTGATGAGGAATTCATAACCTTAGTTGTAGTAGCAACAAGACAAGTACATAATAATCATGAGGCAAACCTATTCAACACAGTGTGCCCCAATGTGTGCATTGATTTGAAGGCACTTGATGAAAACATAAAGGAACTTAGAAAGTGTATTTCTAAAGGTAAGAAGTTTTATGTATAGTGTTCAATTTCTTACACTTGTCTAATTTTGATGCAAATATCAAAGGCCATATGAGTGAGCTTTAATCACTCAATACAAGATTGTAGCAACTAGAGATCAAAATTGAAGATTCTGAGAATGAGATTGAGAAGATCCAAAATGCTATTAGAAGAATTGAATGTGATAAGGAGAAGGTAATAATAAGATTCTCTATTCTTAGAGAATACCTAACATCCAAGGTTGTAATTTTGTAGAGGCAACTATAAGAATATCTTTTAGCGAAGAATTCTTATGACAAATTTGCCTATACAAACTTGAGCACAGTTGAAGTGGCATCCTATGCACTTTTCTCATTCATTAGTATATTAGATATAGTCAAAGATAACTAGAAAAAGGAATTTAATAGACTAAAGATTGATTTTGTAGATTGCATATCTAGCATGGCGAACTGATCAACAACAGGCAACAAGTTTTTGTGATACATTTTTTGACACCTTTGCCATTGATGTCAAAGGGGGAGTATTATGTAAAGGAAAATTTCTATAGATGTAAATGTATATGTAAGGGGGAGCTTATATATGTATCAATGTAAAGGAGTGATAAGGAGTGTAATGATCCACTAAAACATGAATATAATTGTTACATTTTGAAGGCAATTTTTGTGTAGTTATTTTTTTTATTTTTTTTATGTATGGCATCATTTTGGGACTTAGCAAATTTTTCCAAATGTTTCCATCAATGCCAAAGGGGGAGATTGTTGGAAATATGGTTAGTAATATGTCTTGGTGGTTGTCATTATGGCAACATATACTCAACATTTCATTTATGGATTCAAACACAGAAAAAATTATAAGTATTAGATAGTTTGTAGTAGTACAACAAAAAAATCTTAATAGTACGGATGATAAATAGAGAGTTAGCTTATGTGTAGTTGAGGAAATATTTGTGACACCTTGATGATGATGTGTGCTAGTGTGCATGGGTGTATAGTTAGTATGGTGCAAGTTACAATAAGTTTAATTATGTTGGTATTTAATAGTGCAAAACAAAGCATAGCAGAAAAAAAAGTTGTATGATGCTCAAAATTATTTTGTTTTCAAAATAGTTGCTAAGTCATGTTAAGCCAACTATGTGGATATTATTATATATTATTTCAAGTGTGTGAAGACATGGAAGCTGATTGAGAAACAATATGTGAATATACATGATATAAGCAAAGACCTTATGTTGTGCAAATAAAGTGTGAGTTGCACAACGAATGTGTGTGATGCGCAAATATTGTGGAGGTTGTGTGATTAGATGTAACATGTGAAATATTGTGATAATTTTCTAAAAGCCTTATGTGATGCAAAATTTGATGTAAGATTAGAGGAGGTGTGAGTTACAACAACAAAGCAAGTATTGTATGTATATATATATTATGAAGGAACCAAATTGTATAATTTCATGTTAGGGCAATGGGCTCTTCTTGCATACATTGTAATTGATCTACCAACTCCTAACAAGCTTGTAGAATATCTTAATAGGGTTGAGGCTTCTAACAAGGCCTAGTCCTCTAACAAGGACTTGAGACACTATATGTATTTCATAGACTTCTAACTTGGTCAATATGCTTACCATGATCCTATTGTTTAGTAAATCATCTAGTGGGTATCATCACCACCAGGATTTTTCCTTGGCCAAGGTTTCCCTAGTTAAAAAATAATGGTGTTATGAGTTTTCTATGTAAATGGTTATATTTACTATTCAACATTGTTGGTTTACTTTCATATACAAGTTATAAAGTAATTAACAATATTCAGTTGTGGGAAAAAGCTTGTAGAATATTGATTCACCCCCCTCTTAGTATTATCTATTTCTAACATCCACATGTCATGAGAAGTAGTAAATCCTTTTACCTTATCAAATTCAACATAGTTAAGAGCTAATGCAATGTCAATCATCATAATGTTATGATTTTTATTTTTAGGAATCTCCTCCACAGTCAATCTTCCAATACGAGCCTCGTAAGAATTTTAAAATATTTCAAACCTAAATCATTGATGGTTTCCAAGTGAAACTTCATAAGTTCCTACCATGTCTCAAAGTTATCTCTATTTAGCTTGTGAATCTCTCTTCTATAAGACATCCTGATCTTTTACCTTAGGTCTTTGAAACCTTTTCTACAAGCACCCAAATCTCTAATACCAATTGTTGGAAATATAAGAGGAGTAAATGAGAGGAGATGGGTGAATCAGTTGCCAAATAAATCCCAAATCCCTTAAATGTTAATGCAAAATAGAAAATTTACTAAAAAGTATTGAAGCTCAATAAACACATAGGTACTTGGTTAATACTTAAATGTTGTAACTCAGTAACCACTGAAATAACAACTATAACTTGGAAAATGGTTAACATGAAAATGTTAGGATATTCTCTATGATTAACCTTAATTAACTTAATTTCATACACAAAATAAATAGCATGAACACAAGTGACACCAAGATTTAATGTGAAAACCCAATTTAGGAAAAAATTGCCAATTGTAACTAGTTACTGATTTTCACTCTTCTTAAGTGAGTCTTGTTAGGAGCCAGCCTTGTTAAAGGTTAAAAAACACACTGTTAGGTGTGACCCTATTAGAGGATTTAAACACCATATTAGGAATGGTCTCTTCAATCTAGAAATACCACCTTGATAGAGGATTTACAAATAGTTGTTAAGCCGACTCTATTAGGAGATTTAGGTCACTGCCACAATGGTTAGAGAGTAACAATGAAATGACCTAATTTTTGATGCAACTCTATTTTTGATTTAAGTTCTCAATTCTAGCTTTAATACTTGATCCTTTCTAATTGAATGTAGCTTTGCAGATACTCAAAGATATTCTATTTATCCTTCCAATTCACTTCCTCTAGGCATCTTTTATTCTTCCATACACTTGCACACATTTAATCCTCAACTTAAACTTATATTTATATCATACACAATGTCAAGTCATCTTGAATACAAGTTAGAATAATTAATATTCATCTCCTTAGTTGGCTAGAACCAACAAAAAAATACATTAAGCTTAATATGCCAAAACAAGAAAATCCTTTGTGTGTCGGCCCTGCTTGGTAGACACTAACTTAGAAATGATTTTTCTTTGTTAACAAAGTGAACTCGGTTAACACTACATATTTGCTAAATTCCTTTGGTAAATGAGTGAGATCAGTTAACACTAGTTCCATCCAACATTTCCTTTGTTACCTAAGTGAGCTTGTTTAACACTCAACTTCTATGAACTTCTCTTCGACACCCAAGTAAACTTGGTAGACACTACCTTTTGAACTTGGAAAATAGTAGAATGCTCAATAGACATAGGAAACTATCTTCATCACTCAAGTGAGCTTGGCATACACTGACTAGTAAAGATATGATACTTTGTGTAATGTCGAAGATAATATACAATTAACCAATTATTTTCAATACTATCATCAGATTAGGTACAATAAAATGAACAATCAGATGTTCCCAGCTAGAAGGATCAAATATAGTTTTCCAAGGTGATAAAATTGTATATGCATGTAATTGAAGAGGAAATTTAGTGAATAGTTAAGTGGAAGTATATGAAGAAGCAAGTTCTCCTTCTATGTAAATGCCATAATCATGAGGCTCATTCCCGTGCAGAAGCCTTTGCCATAATGAAATTACTTTAAACCATGCAAAGTATGTTTTAGTGGTTGCAAACCTTGAAATACCCTTATAAGAATTTGATACTTGGGATTATCATAGGGAGACTATGCCAATACTTGAAACACTCTTATAAGCATTTGATATTTGGACTATAAATTCTCAAAGAAACTTGCAAGTGATTCCAATGTCATAGCACCTACCACGACACTTTCCTAGATTCTATCTAGTGGCTCCCATAATATCCTCTATGTCTAGCTATTGTTTCTATTGTACAGTCTCTTTCTGAATACACTCCTTCTCGTTATCTTTCTAAAGCCACTCCTCCTTCACTCTCATGCGTTAATTTTTTATTATCAAAATTCTATATATCTAGCTCTACCTTATCTAAAATCAACTTCATAGTGTGTTGTAGCTCTAGCATAGGTGTTTGATAATCAATAGCTTTCATTTCAGCATTTATTTTTTCAAGATTGGTCAACACCCTCACTTGCAGACCTCTCATGTCAAACTCTTTTTGTACTATTTTAACACCATGTTCTTGCATCTGAGCTAATAGTTCCTCAGATGCATTTTCTTGTAAAACATTAATTTTGTTGAATAATTGTAAACTCTTAGAAAATACATTTTTATTTTCATGTATGTATGTATATATGTATGTATGTATATATATTTATGTATGTATGTATGTATGTATGTATGTATGTATACAAAGAGATCTTGTGGATTGTGGATTATGGATTATAAACATAAAAGAAAAGAGAACACAAAATTAATCATTCCTCATTTGTTGTGATTGATTGTGGAGATTTTCATGTGAAAGAGGGTGGAAAACTCCAAACAAGGGTGGAGAGCTTTGAATATTGGTGGAGATTAGTGGAGATCTAAGATTTTTTTATCATTCCCTTGTGATCTTTGTGCCCTTGCTTTGTGATTTTCTTCAAGGGCAGAAGAGCTACCTATGTAAATGTTCTTTTCTTTTCCTTGTAAACATGTATCTCTTGTTCCTATATAATAGCTTTGATCAAATTCAATGATAACTAATTATGATGATTGTATGCATATGTGCATGTATGTATGTAAATTAGTTCACCATGTGAACTAATTTACATACATACATACACACTTGCATAGTAATTGTTCTAAATTAAATTAATCATTCATGTCTTGAATTCACACAAGAAATTATCCTTGTATCTAATTGAATTTATCCATACCAAACTAAGTTTTTAGAAATTTATACTTAAATATTATATTATCTCTTGGTGATTGAGTAAAGATCTTGTGCATAATATCATCCAAGTAATGATCGGATGCATTCACATTAATTCATAATAGGATCGAGGATATGATCCATTTACATTACTTCATACTTGTTTTATTGAACATTTTGTTTAACATAATAAGTAATACTAGAATTATACAACTATAACTAGTACTATTGTTTATCTCATTTAATCATCTACATTTAAGGCTATTATTTTTCTTAAAATTAGACAGTATATTTGTTATCACTAAAACACAAATATAAATCTCTGATAGTTATCTTTTTTAATTTCAAGATCTTCATATTTAAAGATCTTCATATTTAATGTGAAGAGTTTCCACTACTTGATAGTGGAATAGCCACAATGTTGGAGCCACACATCTCATGGCTTTTTCCAAAAAAAAATATTTTTATTATATTTTTGTCCTTCAAAAATATTATAGGTGAATGCCCTTGTAATTTTCCATATATTTAATAATTTGTCACTTGTTGTTTGAGGTAATTTTCTATTATGCAATAGAGACATCTATCATAAGGATGGACATGCCAATTTTGATCATCCCACTTTCAAAGCCAACTACCTTATCAAATTAATGAAACTACTTGCAACTGACACCCCAATTTTCTATAACTTGATTGATCAACCATCCACACAACCATCTTCATCCTACCCTACCATAGCATGCCACCCTTGTTTGAGGTTTATATATTAGTCCCACCATTTTATAAGACAAAGTCTAGTGATTTGTATCTAGCAAATTGATGATATAGAAATTCAATATGGAGAAGGATATATTGGTATCACAAATGAATCATCCCATATCCATAAACAACATTTAATCATATGTATGTCTCTCTCCTCTAAAGAACCAATACATGGAGCCATTATCATCATGAGTAGACTCACTCTCCTAAGAAAAATTCAATAGAAACTATTCATGGCAAACTAAGTATGCAAAAATCTATACTTACAAATTATATTATCTCTTGGTGATTGAGTAAAGATCAAATACAATTTTCCAAGGTGATAAAATTGTATATGCAGATGTATGTATGTATGTATATATGTATTAATGTATGTGTATATATATAAATTTGCATCTCATTGTCATACCCTTGTGATCTCTGTATATGTATGTTTGTATCTATGTATATAGATAGAAAGATTTCTATATGTATACATACATACATACATAGACACACACATATGTCTATGTGTATGTATATATATACATACATATACATAAAGAGAAGCTTCTCTAATCACCTACTGGGGGGAATATAAATAAATACATGTTTAGAAAGAAAATAAAGAAAATTTACATAGGTACCTCCTCTCCCCTTGAAGAAAATTGCAGAGAAAGCACTATGACATTTGTGCCCAAACACCACAAATTACACCGCCATCACAAATTGCCTTTGCAATTTGACCTCAAATGTTGTAGTGATGCAAAGGGTATAGAGATCAAAAGGGCATGACATGGCAACAAAATCATAGAGCAATGGTATGACAATGAAATGAAGAGATTACAAGGGCAAGACAATGAAATTCAAGATTTGCACTAATCTCCACCAAGGGCACAACAATGAAATGAAGAGATCATAAGGGCAGAACGATGAAATGCAATGATCACAAGGGAACAACAAATTTTTCAAAACACATACTAACCAGTTGAAGATCAAGACAAAAAATTATAAGAATGATTGTGCCAAAAGAGCTAAAAAACATGATTGGTGCATAATAATCATCTTTTTATTTTCTTTTTGGCACAATTTTTCTTACATTTTATGATTTTTGGTGAGATCAAAATTGCAAAATAATCAAGTAGGCAATCAAAAATTAAATCATAAGTGGTTGAGGCATGTTTAAATATCTTATTTCACATATTATTGAATGTTATGTGTTTATGCTCTACTATTAATGAATGTTAAAGGATGAATGAATGAGATTATTTTATGGATGCTCATAATTATTTTTTACTTCATGTGATAATGAATGAATGTTATATTTTATTAATGAATGAATGTGAGATCCATCTCTTCTTAGGTACTCTTTCAAAGCTACTATACTAGTTGTTAAGACAAAAATAGACAAATAACTATTTGAAATGCAAACTTGGGTGCTTAACTCAATGAATGATCACACCAAGAAAAAGACCTTGTGTGATGAAGAATTATATGATTTTCTACATATTTCACCACATAGAAGTGCACTATAGGTTCACATATATTCTTAAGTATAAATTTGTGAGCACTAGGTGTGTGAAGGCTCCATACAAAAACATGTAGAAAAAAAAAAGTTCATGATGAACATTTTTGATGACATGTTTTCTAAGAGCATACACAAGTATCTCAAGGTGACTTTAGATTATTAAATTTTCATGTTTTCCAACTGTTGGATACAACTAATTAAATTGTGTATTGTCTTTTATGTTACACAAATGTCATATCATTATTAGTCAGTAGGTGCTAAGCTCACTCAGGCATTGAAGACAGTTTTATGTGTCTACCTAGTGTTCTTCAGTTTGCCTAGTTCAAAAGGTAGTGTCTACCGAGTTCACTTGGGCATCAAAGGAAAGTTTGTAGAAGATGAGTGTTAACCTAGACCACTTGGATAATGAAGGAAAAGTTAGATGGAACTAGTGTTAACCAATCCCACTCAGTTACCAAAGGAACTTTGTGAATATGCAGTGTTGACTGAGCCTCACTTGGTTAACATAGAAAAATCATTTCTAAGTTGGTCTCTACCGAGTAGGGCCTATTAACGAAAGATTTTCGTGTTTTGGCATATTAAGTTTAATTGATTTATCTATTGGTTCTAGCTAATTGAGAAGATGAATATTAGTTATTCTAAGTTGTATATGAATCGACTTGACAAAATGAAAGATATAAGTATAAGGTCAAGTTGAGAATTTGAAAGTGTGTAAGAGTGTGAATGCATGGAAGATTTTGAAGATCTAAAGATGTAGTAAGAAAGAAAATCAAAAGGACAAGTAGAATATGCTTGTGGAGTTGAAAAGATATATTCGATCAAGAAGGATCAAGTACAAGCTAGAATTGAGATCTGTAATCAGAAATTCAATTGCATAAAAAATTAGGTCATCACATTGTTACTCTCTAACCATTTTAGCAATGATCTAAATCTCTTAACTAAGTTGGCTTAACAACTATTTGTAAATCCTTTAATAAGGTGGTAATTTTGTTGAATTGTCTAAAGACCTCTAACAAGGCCACTCCTAATAGGGTGATTAAATCCTTTAATAGGTTTAGACCTAATAGTGTGTTTTCTAACCTTTAATAGGGTTGGCTCCTAACAAAGCTCACTTCAAAAAAGTGAAAAAAGTAACTAGTTGTAATTGGTGGTTTTTCCCAAATTGGGTTTTCATGTTAAATCCTAGTGTCAAATGTATTCATGCTATTTTATTTTATGTGTTTACAACTAAGCTAAATTAATGGTAATCATAGATAACATCTAAAGTTTTCATATTCAGTATTTACTGAGTTACAACATTTTGTGTGTTTTTTTCAAGCATCAACAATATTCAATTTTTTAGAGGTTGTTTTGTACTGACATTTGAGGGATCTAGGAAATATTTTTGTACTGGTTTAGCCCCCCCTCTTAGTTACTACTCTTATATTTCCAACAATTGGTATCAGAGCTTTTGGTGCTTGCAGAGAAGGTGTCAAGGACCTAAGCTAAATATCAAGATATCTTATAGAAGAGAGATTCCCAAGGTGAACAAAGACAATTTTGCAGCACGGAAAAGACTTGTGAGGTTACATTTGGCTACCATTAGTGATTCAAGGTGTAAATATATTGATGTTAAATATAAGACTCCTACTAGTACATTATCAATTGAAGATATTTCTGAAAAGAAGAATCATAACATCATGATGATTGATATTGCATCTTCTCTTAGTTATGTTGAATTTGATGAAGTAAAAGATTGCAAACTTGCTTATGAGATGTGGACCAAACTAAAAGACATTTATTGAGGAGATGACAATGTAAGAAGAGCTAAAGCTGAAAGTCTTAGAGGTCATTTTAATTAGATGAAAATGAGAGAAGATGAAAACATTTCAAAATATGTGGAAAGAATCAAAGCAAGTGTGAGTGCAATCAAAGTATCTGGAGGAGACATTGATAACAAAATAGTTGTAAGAAAGGTACTCAAAACCCTTCTTCCTATTTATGCAATTAGAGTGTCTTCTATTTAGGAGATGAGATGTGATCCAAATAATAAAATAACTTTTGATGCTCTAGTTGGAAGATTGACAACTTTTGAGTTGGATAACTATGATAACTATGTTACTAGTTCCAAAGGTATTCAGTCTATGTTTGAGGCTAAACTCTCACTCAAAAGAAAGAGTAAGAAATCAAAGGCCAATCAATTAGGAAGTGAAGAAGAAGAAACAAAAGAAAGTTCAAATAGTGATCTTGAAGTTGTTGAACCTATACTTGCAAGAAAGTATTCCAAAGGTAGAGGAATGTACAAAGGTAAAGTTCCCCTAATCTATTCTTCTTGTGAAGAAATTGGTCTCATTTCTACAAGGTGCCCAAATAGAGAAAACAAAGATGAAAAGAAAAGCAATAAGCACAAAGGCAAGAAGGATTTCAAAAAATTAAAGAACTACATAGAAAAAGGTAAGAAATATTGTTCAATGGCTAAATATTTCAATAATAGTAAGGATGAAATGGTATATATTGTTGTAAGTGATGAGTCTGATGATGAAGGAGATAAAATGCAACCTATCTCTCATGTTAGAAAAAAATGATACATGGATTATTGATAGTGGCTATTCACATCATATGACTAGAAATTTAAAAAAAATTGAGCACATGGAATATTATGATGGTGGTAGTGTGAGATTTGGAAATAATAAACCTTGTAACATAAAATGAAAAGGATGTATTTCTTTGATGAAAGAACTTGTATGTGACAATGGTTATTGGGTTGAAGGATTAAAGCATAATCTACTAAGTGTTGCATAGTTGAATAACATTGGATTCAAGGTAGAATTCATGGATGGAAAGATGAAAAAGGAAATCTGGTTGGATCTAGCAAGCAAACAAAAGGTAATCTATTTTATCTTGATCTCAGTGAAAGTTCATGTTTTATTTTTCAAGTAGAAGAAAGATGGCTATGGCACAAATGAATATGTCATGTAAAATTTTATAATCTAGTTAAGATAATAGAACATAGAAGAGTAAGAGGCATTCCTAGTTTGAAGAAACTTAATATGGGTCTGTGCAAAAATTGCCAAATTGGTAAGATGTGAATGACTATTTTCAATAGCAAGAACTATCATTCAGAAGAAGTCTTAGTACTTGTGCATATATACTTATGCGGACCTAATGAAATATAGAGTTATAGTGGAGATAAATATTTCATTCTTTTTGTTGATTATTATTCTAGAATGATGATTGTAATGTATCTAAAAGAAAAATCAGAAGCTTTTCAAAAGTTCAAGTGGAACTTGGAAAGAGTAGAAAAGGAAATTGGAAAGAGATTGAAATTTTTAAGATTAGATAAAGGTGGTGAATTCATCTCCAATGAATTCAATGATTTCTACATTGAAAGAGGAATTAAAAGATAATTATTAGCCCTTGGTAATCATTGATCCATGATTGTGCAAGAACATTGATGATAGAAAAGAATGTTACAATCAAATATTGGAAAGAAACTATAAGCATTGCAGCTCATACCTTGAATAGAGTATAGTTGAAGAAGGATTCAAATCAAACTCCGTATTAGCTATGATATGGTTACAAACCTAATGTAAGTTACTTGAAAGTATTTGGTAGTAAATGTTATATCTTGAAAGAATCTAGAAAAGGAAAATTTGATGTCAAAGGTGATGAAGGCATATTTCTAGGATACTCTTGTAGAAGTAAAGCATATACATGTTTAAATTTATCTACCCATAAAATCATAGAAAGTGCACATGTGAGAATTGATGAGTTTGTAGAAAAGAGCAAAGAAGAAAGAAACAAAGAGCCTGAGGATTATAGAAGATTTTTTTACTAAGAACTTGATGCCCTCCCAAATCTATCTAGAAGAGAGGAGGCTTCAACTTCCAAGTCCCCAAAATCTCCAATAGTTACTGAGTTGTAGACAGTGTAACCAAAGTCACAGTTAGAGGCTACCAAGCTAGTACAAACTAAGTTTGGAGGACCCAAGTCATAAACAATGGGGCCCAAGCTTGATACTGAAGTTCATGATGAAATTAGTGAAACACATTCCAAATCCAAAGAACCTATGTTAGCAAGATATGCTAGAAGGCATCATGCACCTAATTAGATCATTGGAGACAAATTTGATGGAACAATGACATGAAACAAATTGAAAGGTGCATGTTTACTTGCTGAATTCAAACCTAGAAATACTAAAGATGCATTGGATAATGAAAGTTGGGTTGAAGAAATGAATGAAGAAATAGAATAGATAGAGAAGAAAAAAATGTTGACTCTTGTTTCTAGATCGAAGGATAAAGATGTGATTGGCACAAAGTGGGTGTTTAGAAACAAGCTGAATGAAGATGGAAAAGTTTCTAGAAACAAGGCAATATTGGTGTGTAAAGGTTATTCTCAAGAAGAAGGTATTGACTATGGTGAAACTTTTGCTCCTGTTACACGACTAGAAGATGTTAGAACATTACTAGCATATGCAACACATAGAGGATTTAAAGTATATCAAATGGATGTTAAATTTGCATTCTTGAATGGACTTCTTGATGAGGAAGTCTACATTGAACAACTAGAAGGTTTTGTAGATCCTAGCAAAAGGGATATGGTTTACAAGTTGCAAAAGGAATTATATGGTCTTAAGAAAGCTCCCAAAGCTTGGTATGAAAGACTTCATAACTGCTTGATATAGATTGGGTTTCAAAGAACAAATGATAATAGTAGTTTATATATCAAAGAAGGACTAGACAAGAAGATTGTGTTGGCTGAAGTATTTGTTGGTGATACTTTATTTAGAGGAAATGATGACTTGTGCAAAGAATTTTCAGAATAAATGAGTAAAGAAATTGAGATTTCTATGTTTGGTGAGATAAAATTATTTGTTGGACTATAGATTCAACAAAACAAAAATGGTATATACATTACTCAATCTGACTACATCAAGGAAATACTAAAGAAATTTTATAATGGAAGATTCAAGACCAATTGGAACCCCTGTGTCTACTAGACATAAGCTTTCCAAAAATGATGATTCTAAAGAGGTAGATTAGACTACATACAAATCAATGATTGGAAAATTGTAGTATGTAGTACATACAAGGCTTGATATTGTATTAACTTGGAGGTAATTTGGGCTTGAAAGTATTCACTAATGCTGATTGGGTAGGAAGTCTTGATGACAGAAAAAGAACTAGTGGTGGAGCATTATTTCTTGGTAAAAGACTAGTGTCTTGGACAAGAAAGAAATAAAATTGCATGTCTCAATCCAAAACAAAGGTAGAATATGTTGCAATAGTAGTTAATTGTTCTAACATTTTTTGGTTCAAACAACTATTGGAAGGAATGAAGATAGGGATCAAGGATCCAATTGTCATATACTATGATAACACCAGTGTAATCAATCTATCGAAGAATCCAGTGATGCATACCAAAATAAAGCATATTGCTATAAAATATCACTTCTTAAGAGAATTAGTGGAAGACAAAGAAGTCAGTTTGGAATATGTGAACACAAAAGAAAAAATGACAGACATATTCACCAATTTATTACCTACGGATGCATTTTTATATCTAATAGATAAGCGAGGGGTCATTCCACTATCTAAAGCTCACTAAATAAAGCTTAGTGATGCATCAACTATTGAAAGTTGAAGATCAATTAGTTGGTGTAGCATTCACAAAGGGCATATTGAAAATGAATTATTACTTGAGGTATCTTAATATTAATAGAGTTATTCTCTTTGGCATGTGTTGTCAAAGAGGGAGAAGTTTACTATCATATCTCATATAAATTTTTAATTTTAAAGAAGGAGAAGTTGGTTGAATAAGAGGGAGACTGAACTTGGTCTGATATCAAAGGTAGATTTTTCTATTAGAAGTTGTTGCAGATAGAAGTTTTCTAACAGAGGGAAAAATTGAAGGCAGAAAGAGTTCACACTAACAGAGGGAGTTCTCTTGGATATGAATTTGAATAAAACAAAGGATACGTTCCTTACTTTATTCTTGTTCCAAAATTTTTATTGTGTTATGACATGTTATGTTGCCATCAATGCCAAAGAGGGAGATTGTTGGATACAGTTGATTAAATTGTGTATTTTCTTTGATGTTACACACATGTCATATCATTATCAGTTAGTAGGTGTTAAGCTCACTTGGGAATTGAAGATATTTTTCTATGTCTACCAAGTGTTCCTAAGTTTGCCTAGTTTAGAAGGTAGTGTCTACCGAGTTCACTTGGGCATCAAAGGAAAGTCTGCAGAAGATGAGTTTTAACCAAGCTCACTCAGCTAATGAAGGAAAAGTTGGACGGAACCAGTGTTAACCAAGCTCACTCAGTTACCAAAGAAACTTTGTGAATATGTAGTGTTGATCGAGCCTCACTTCGTTAACACATAAAAATTGTTTTAGAATTAGTGTCTATCGAGTTGGGTTGACTAACGAAGGATTTTCTTGTTTTGGCATATTGGGCTTAATTGTTTTATCTATTGGTTCTAGCTAAATGAGAAGATAAATATTAGTTTTTCTAAGTTGTATATGGGTTGACTTGAAAAAATGAAAGATATAAGTATAAGGTCAAGTTGAGAATTTGAAAGTGTGTAAGAGTGTGAATGCATGGAAGATTTTGAAGATCTAATGATGTAGGAAGGAAGCGAATCATAAGGATAAGAAAAATATCCTTGTGGCACTGAAAAGATATATTTGATTAGGAAGGATCAAGTACAAGATAGAATTGAGATCTGTAATCAGCTATTCAATTGCATCAAAAATAAGGTCATCGCATTGTTCCTCTCTAACCATTGTAGCACTGATCTAAATCTCTTAACTGAGTTGGCTTAACAACTATTTGTAAATCCTCTAACAAGGTGGCAGTTCTATTGAATTATCTAAAGACCTCTAACAAGTCCACTCCTAATAGGGTTATTAAATCCTCTAACAAGGTAACACCTAACAGTCTGTTTTGTAACCTTTAATAGGGTTGGCTCCTAATAGGGCTCACATTAGAAGAGTGAAAATAGTAACTAGTTGCAATTGGTGGTTTTTCCCCAACTGGGTTTCCATGTTAAATCCTTGTGTCAAATTTGTTCATACAATTTTATTTTATGTGTTTAAAATTAAGCTAAAGTAATGGTAATCACAGATAACATCTAAAGTTTTTATATTCACTATTTACCGAGTTACAACATTTTGTGTGTGTTTTTTGAGCATCAATAGTATTTAGTTTTTTAGAGTTTATTTTGTACTGACATCTAAGGGATTTGGGAAATATTTATGTAGGTAGATCAAATTTTTGGTTGTGTATCTAAGATTTAATAAGTACCTTAAAATGGATCTCTTTGTATACATATATACATGTATATGTATGTGTGTGGATGACCCCATATATCATCTTAAAATGAAAGCACTTCCATGTTAAGAGAATTTAGCCCTCTAAGTAAGTGGTCTAGGGTAATTTAAAGCACTTTGAATGGGTCTTTGCATGAATTTGACTATTTTCCCCCTATTCTTCCTTTCTCTCTTTATTTCTAGACTATTTCTGACAAACTACTCTGTAAAACTGAGGACTTTGGCCTCTAGCTCAAGGATGACCTTCTGGTCAAGGTTGACCTTGACCCTAACCTAGGTCAAGGACAACCTTGACCTTGAACTAAGGTAGGATTGACCTCATCCCTAACCTAGGGAAGGGTTAAACTTGTTCCCAACTCTAGGTACAATTGTGCCTTGGGGTAAGATTGTGCCCCACCAATAGGGTCAAGGTTGACCTCCCTTCAAAAAGACAAAATATTTCTAGGTTTTCTTTGTCTCAACATTTCTAGTTTGGATCATGTTGTAGATTTTCCATAAACTACATATAGACATCAGAAATCAACATTTTCTAGATTGAAGGTGAGTATTTGTCCTTTATCTATTTTAGGTTTTTGGCACATACTCTTCCATAATAGAAAGATCACACATAACCCCCGTCTTTCCCCCTATTTTTCATCACTTGATCTATTTATACATTGAACACCATCTTGTGTTTAATCAATTTGCAATATTCCTTTTAAAAGTTAGGAAACTTGGGAAGAGGGTTTCCATTTTCTTTCTATTCATTTTGGTGAACCTGCGATAGACAACTCTTTCTTTTTGGTGTTAGATTTAAATCTTGCATTAGATTTCCTTTCATCTTGTCTAGAATTAGATGTCCTACTATGCTTTGTGGTGTTATATTTCCTTTCATTTATTAGGTCTTTTCATCCATTAAGATTATATTTAGTTTATGCTCTTGCATTTTAAATTCAAAAATACAAAAAAAATAAAAAAATGAAAAATCTCTTTCAAAATACAAAAATATTGATGTTTTATAGTTTAGTTCATTTACGTTACATTGGTTTATGAGCTTTGTTACCTCTAGTCCTACTTCTAATCTTAGGGTTAGATGTAGTCATATAATTATGGGTACCTTTAAGCCTAAGTCTTCTTCTCCTTTCCTTAGGATTTTGAATGAAACTTTGATTCTTCCTTGTTCTAATCCTCTTATGGAGAAAAAGTCTTCTCACTCATCTCAAGATGAGGTTGATGCTTTAAGAGTTCCTCTAGAATAAGTCCAAAAATTTTCAAATGAACTTGATAAAATGGGTAATTGGCTTCTTCAAGAAAACCATCATCAAGATTCTATTCAAGCTATAGAGGCTCTTAAGAAAGTTCTTTGTCATAGTGACCAAGGTGTTAATCTCTTGCATGGTATTAGTCACCTTGTGCATTCCAACGTTAAACCTTTAGCTCAAGAAGCTCAAGATTTAGGGTTGCTTCCTTTTGTCACTAGTGTTAGACTTTCTTCTATTCATCTTCTTAGTGTTCCTACTTACACTACTTCTTTAGTGACTATGATAGTTCCCTGTATTCCTATGAGTGTTCCTCTTGTGTCCCTTCCTAATTCACAAGCTTCTTATCGTAATGTTCCTTTTACTTATTCTAATCCTTTGCCAATGCTAGTTCCTAGTGTTCCTCTAGTTGTGTCTTCTATTCTTGCAGCTTCTTACACTTTATCTAGTGTATCTAATGTTGCTATTCCTCCTCTTTCTTCTCATGATTCTACAATTATCAATTTGGCTCAAACTATATCATCTTTACAACAAAAAATTGCATCCATGACTCAAAACATGTTTAGCATCCCTACTTCTAACATGGGAAGTCCTTTGTCTTGGAATATTATTCATACTCCCATTCCTTAGCAAGCCAATATGCCTCGACGTGAGAATTATAATGGTAAGGGAGACCCTATTCATCATCTTAAAACATTTCAAATCCTCTGTAGTGACTATGCTCATGATCATAGGATTTTAGTGAAGTTATTTTCCCAAACTTTTCATGATAGTATGTTATAATGGTTTTGTTCTTTGATTCCTCATTCTATATATTCATTTCCTCACCTTGCCAATGCTTTTATTCAACAATTTCAAAACAACATTGGCCCACAAGTGTCTTTGACTAATTTGATGCATTGTAAAGAAATATCTAAAGAAAAATGTTGGAAATATAAGAGGAGTAACTGAGAGGGGACGGTGGAATCAATTACTACAAAAATAAATCGTAGATCCTTTAGATGTCAGTACAAAATAGTTCTATCAAAACTTAATTCTTTTGAAGCTCGACAAAGAAAGAAATGTTGTAATTTGGTAAACACTATAATTCCTTGGTAAACATTAAACATGTAAATATTAAGATGTTATCTATTATTTCTTTAACTTAGTTGCAAGCATATAAAATAAATAAGCATGAACGCATTTGACACCAAGATTTAATGTGGAAACCCAATTTGGGAAAAACCACCAATTGCAACTAGTTACTATTTTCACTCTTCTAAAGTGAGCCCTGTTTGGAGCCAACCCTATTAATGGTTACAAAGCACACTTTTAGGTGTGACCCTATTAGAGGATTGAATCACCCTATTAGGAGTGGGCTTGTTAAAGTTCTTTAGACAATTCAATAGAACTATCATCTTGTTAGAGGATTTACAAATAGCTATTAAGCCAACCCTGTTAAGAGATTTAGATCATTGCTACAATGGTTAGAGAGTAACAATTAGATGACCTAATTTCTAATGCAACTAAATTGTTGATTTCAAATCTCAATTCTGGCTTGTATACTTGATCCTTCCTGATTGAATATATCTTTTTAGCTCCACAAGGATATTCTTCTTATCCTTCTGATTCGCTTCCTCTTTTCATCATTAAATCTTCAACACATTCACACTTACTTCTAATCCTCAACTTGACCTTATACCTATATCTTTCATATTGTTGAGTAGGCCCAAATACAACTTATAATAATTAATATTCATCTTCTCAGATGGCTAGAGCCAATAATCAAATCAATTGAACTTAATATGCCAAAACAAGAAAACCCTTCGTTAGTTGACCCTGCTTAGTAGACACTAACTTAGAAATGATTTCTGGTGTTAACTGAGTGAACTTGGTTAACATTGCATACTTTCATAGATCCTTTGGTAACTGAGTGATCTTAGTTAGCATTGGTTCCATCCAATATTTTTTTCATTAATTTAGTGAGCTCAATTAAGTCTCATCATCTATAGACTTTCCTTTGGTGCTCGAGTGAACTCGGTAGACACTACCTTCTAAACTAGGCAAACTCTAGAATGCTTGATAGATAAAGAAAATGGTCTTCACTACCCAAGTGAGCTCAACATACATTGACTAAGAATGATATGAAATTTTGTGTAACATCAAAGATAATACACAATTAATCAATTGTTTCAAACAATCTCCATCTTTAGCATTAATGGAAACACAACGTGTTCTAATACAATGAAATTTTTAGAACAAGAATAAATTAAGGAACATATCCTTAGTTTCATTTTGATTCTCATCCATGAGAACTCCCTCTATCAATGTGAACTCTTACTACCTTCAATTTTTCCCTCTTTCAAAAAACTTTTGTTCTACTAGAACTTTTGCCAAGTTCATTCTCCTTCTTTTTGATAATTATTCTCTTCCAATCTCCCTCTATGACATCTCTTTACTATTACCACACACTTCTTCATCTTTTCAACAAAATTTCTATGATATATGATAGTATACTTCTCCCTCTTTCACAACACATTCCAGAGACAATACTCATTGAAAGTATTGATTCATTTCTAATATGCCCTTATCAATACTACACCAATTGATTGATCTTCAACATGCTTTGGTTGATGAACCACTAAAATTCATTTAGTGAGCTTCAAATAGGGAAATGAACCCTAGCTTACCTCTTAGATACAAAAATGCATCCTTAGGTAATGGCTTGGTGAATATGTCTACAATTTTTTCTTTTGTAGTCACATATTCCAATTTTACTTCTTTATCCTACACCAATTCTCTTACGAAGTGATATTTTATACCAATGTGTTTTGTTTTGGTATGCATCACTAGATTCTTTGATATATTGATTGCACTGGTGTTATCACAATATATGACTACTGGATCTTTGATCTCTATCATCAGTTGTTTGAACCAAACACTATTAAAACAATTAACTGCTACTACCACATATTTTGCCTCTGCTGTAGACTAGGAGATACAATTTTGTTTCTTTCTTGTCCAAGACACTAGTCTTTTACCAAGAAAGAATGCTCCTCCACTAGTGCTTTTTATGTTATCAATAATTCATGCCCAATCAAAATTTATAAATAATTTTAAGTCCAAATGGCCTCCTATTTTGTACCATAGTCCATATTCTTCAATACCTTTCAGATATCTCATGATTCTTTTGATTTCCATCAAATAATTTTCTTTGGGATTTGCTGAGAATCTTTCCACCATATTGACTACTAATGCAATATCAGGCCTTTTATGCACTACATACTACAATTTTGCAATCATTGATCTATATGTGGTATAATTTACTTCTTTGGTCATTTTTTGAAAGCTTATGTCCAGTAGACATAGGGGTTCCAACTAGTCTTGAATCTTCCATTCCAAATTTCTTCAGAATTTCCTTGATATATTTATATTAAGTAATGTAGATATCATCTTTCTTCTATTGCATCTACTATCCAAAAAATAATTTTATTTCTCCAAACATAGACATCTCAAATTTCTTACTCATTTCTTTTTAAAATGCTTTGCAAAAGTCATCATTTCCTATGAATAAGGTATCATCAAAAAATATTTCTGCCAACACAATCTTTTTGTCTTGTCTGTCTTTGGTATACAGACTACTATTATTATTTGTTCTTTGAAAACCAATCTATACCAAATAATTATGAAGTCTTTCATACCAAGCTCTGGGAGCTTGCTTAAGACCATATAATGCCTTGTGTTACTTGTAGATCGTGTCCTTTTTGCTAGGATCTACAAAACCTTCTAGTTGTTCAATGTAGACTTCCTCATCAAGAATTCCATTCAAGAATGTAGATTTAAAATCCATTTGATACAATTTAAATCTTTTGTGTGATGCATATGCTCATAGAGTTCTAACACCTTCTAATCTTGCAATAGGAGAAAAAGTTTCACCATAATCAATACCTTCTTCTTGACAATAACCTTTACACACCAACTTTTCTTTGTTTCTAGAAACTTTTCCATTTTCATTCAACTTTTTTTTGAACACCCACTTTGTGCCAATTACATTTTTATCCTTGGGTCTACGAATAAGAGTCCAAGTTTTGTTATTTTCTATTTTTTCTATTTCTTCATTCATTGCTTCAATCTAACTTTCATTATCCAATGCATCTTTAACATTTCTAGGTTCAAATTCAGCAAGTAAACATGTACCTTTGAATTTGCTTCTTGTCATTGTTCCATCTGATATGTCTCCAATGATCTGATTAGGTGCATGATGCCTTTTGACATATCTTGCTAACATGGGATCTTTGGATTTGGAATGAGTTTCACTAATTTCATCATGAACTCCAGTATCAAGCACAGGTCCCACTGTATGTGACTTGGGTCTTTCAAACTAAATTTGCTCTATCTTGGTAGCCTCTGACTCAAGTCCTTCAGACTATGACTTAGGTTACACTATCTACAACTTGGTAACTATTGGAGATTTTGGGGACTCAAGAGGTGAAGCCTCCTTTCTTCTAGAGAGATTTGGTAGGGTATCATTTCATATTATAAAAATCTCCTATAATCTTCTAGCTCTTTATTTCTTTCTTCTTCACTCTTTTCTATAAACTCATCAATTCTCACATGTGCACTTTCTATGATTTTATAAATAGACAAATTCAAATATTTGTATGCTTTACTTCTGCAAGAGTATCTTAGAAATATTCCTTCATCACCTTTGACATCAAATTTTCCTTTTCTAAATTCTTTCAAGATATAACATTTTCTACGAAATACTTTTAAGTAACTTACATTAGGTTTGTAGTTATACCATAGTTCATAAAGAGTTTGATTTGAGTCTTTTTTTAGTTGTACTCTATTTAGGGTATGAATTGTAGTGCTGATAGCTCCTTTCTAGTATTTGATTGCAACACACTTTTCTATCATCAATGTTCTTGCACAATCCATGATGGATTTGTTCCTTCTTTCAGCTATGTCATTTTGCTGAGGTGTACCAAGGTCTGATCCTTGTCTTTTAATTCCTTTTTCAATGTAGAATTCATTGAACTCATTGGAGATGAATTCACCACCTTTTTTTGACCTCAAACATTTCAATTACTTTCCAATTTCTTTTTCTCCTCTTGCCAAGTACCACTTGAATTTTTGAAAAGCTTTTTATTTTTCTTTTAGATACATTATAGTCATCATTCTAGAATAATCATCAACAAAATTTTTTTCTCCACTATAACTTTCTATTCCAATAGGTCCACATAATTCTATGTGCACAAAGTCTAAGACTTCTTTTGAATGATAGTTTTTACTTTTGAAACTAGTCTTTCCCATCTTATAAATTTGGTAATTTTTGCATAGACCCATATTAGGTTTCTTCAAACTAGGAATACCTCTTACTCTTTTATGTTTTCTTATCTTAATCAAATTATCAAAGTTTACATGACAAAATCTTTTGTGCCATAACCAACTTTCTTCTACTTGAGCAATAAAACATGAACTTTCACTAAGATCAAGATAAAATAGATTGCCTTTTGCTTGCTTGTTAGATCCAACAAAATTTCATTTTCCATCCAGTAGTTTGGCCTTTCCATTCATGAATTTTACCTGAAAGCCAATGTTATTCAACTATGCCACACTTAGTAGATTATGCTTTAATCCTTCAACCCAATAAGCATTATCACATACAGGTTCTTTAGTCAAAGAAATACATGCTCTTCCTTTTATGTTACAAGGTTCATTATTTCCAAATCTCACACTACTACCATCATAATATTCCATGTGCTCAAATTTTTTTTTATATCCAGTAATATGATGTAAATAGCTAGTGTCAATAATCCATGTATAATTTTTGCTAACATGAGAGATAAGAGCCATTTTATCTCCTTCGTCATCAGATTCATCTTTTACAACAATATATACCATTTCAATTGCATTGTTATTATAATTTTTAGTCATAAAACAAGATTTCTAACCTTTTTCATTGTAGTTCTTGTAGTTCTTGAAATCATTCTTGCCTTTGTGCTTACTACTTTTGTTTTCATCCTTGTTTTCTCTATCTGGACACCTTACAACAATGTGACCAACTTTTTCACAAGAAAATAGATTAGAGGAACCTTACCTTTGTACTTTTCTCTATCTTTGGAATACTTTCTTTCAAGTAGGGCTTCAACAACTTCAAGATTATTGTCTGAACTTTCATCTATTTCTTCTTCTTCTTCACTTCCTAATTGACTAGCCTTTGATTTCTTACTCTTTTTCTTGAGTGAGAGTTTAGCTTGAAATGTAGATTCAATACCTTTTAAACTACGAACACAATTATCATAGTCAATCTTCCAACTAGAGAATCCAAATATATTTTGTTATTTGGGTCACAATTCATCTCTTGAATAGTAGACACTCTGATTGGATGAATAGGAAGAAGAGTTTTGAGTGCCTTGCTTACAACTATTTTTTCATCAACATCTCCTCTAGATGCTTTGATTGTGCTCACACTTGCTTTGATTCTTTCCACATATTTTGTAATGTTTTCATCTTCTCTTATTTTCATCTAATCGAAACAACCTCTGAGATTTTCTTCTTTAGCTCTTCTTACATTGTCATCTCCTCCATAAATTTCTTTCAATTTGGTCCACATTTCATGAGCTATATTACATTTTTTTACCTCATTAAATTCAACATAACTAAGAGTAGATGCAATATCAATCACCATGATGTTATGATTCTTCTTTTCAAAAATGTCTTCAACTGATAATGTTCTAGTAGGAGTCTTCTATTCAGCATCAAGATATTTACAACTTGAATCACTGATAGTAGCCAAATGTAATCTCATAAGTCCTTGCCATGCTGCAAATTTGTCTCTATTCAACTTGGTAATCTCTCTTTTGTAAGACATCTGAATCTTTAGCTTAGGTCCTTGAAACATTCTCTGTAAGCACCAAAAGTTTTAATACCATGTAGTGCCTGCCCTAGTTTGCATTTTTCTATTGTTGCCGAACTCTTTTAGGAAAATTTTATGTTGATGATTATTAGAGACATTATTTTTAGGATTATCAAATATTGTTTTAGATTCAGCTTATTATTTGATGAGATTAATTAGTACTTTATATGCATGATGATTATTCAATGATTGCAGTTATTGATGATGATAAGATAGATGGTTTATTCTATGTTTTTTCTTATGGATCTTACCCCATACTTGTATGTGTATGGTGTGCGTGTTTGTTTTCTTTCTGTATGGCATTTTTGATGTGGTTAAGGAAGGGAGTTGTAGTCACCTGCTAGTCAGGATCTACATGTTGCATTGCTTCTTGCCATTGCCTATTTAGCTTAGTATATATTGTGCTTGTACATGTGTGAATTTTATGTAGGTTGCATGTATCAAGTATCAACTTCCCTAAATTTCCAGGATGAGCGTACCCTATCGCATTATCTCAATGGTAAAGAGGGGAGATAAATTCTCAAGTCCAAATCCCAACCCTTTAAGCCATTTGTCCTAATTGAAAATTAGGACAAGAATTTGAGTTGAGTACCCTCCAAATACATTGGATGATGTAATTTGTGATATTAACCCTTTTGGTTTGATATTGTATGTGTTTTTCTATGATGGGTTTTCATATTTTACTTTATGAGTCTTTGGTGTGTTTTCTATTAATTAAGTCTACTTAAAAAGATTTAATTAATGATTTAATTCAATGAAAATTATTATGATATTTTAATACTTAATTTTATTTAATTAATCCAAAAATTAATTAAATAAAAAGAATTAAATTTGAAGAGAAAAGTTATAAGATTAAATTTGAAACGTGATAATATTTATTTAATATAATAATAATATATTTTAGAGTTCATTTTTAAATAAATGCTAAATATTATTATTATTTAAGTTAATAAATATTTTATCAATTAAGTTTCAAAAATAAATTGAAAAGTGGAAAAACTATTAAAATTATTAAAAGATTCTAGATTGCATGATGCGTGCATGTGATTAAAATATATTAAGATAAAACAAGTGGATTTAATAAAGTGAGTGCATGAGATTTAAAATTAATAAATTAATTTAAAATAAATAAATAAAGTGAATATTAAATAAAGTAATGTGCATTATTTTAATATTCATTCACATAGGAGTATTCGAACTCTTGTGAGTTGTCATGTTGACAACATAGGAGTTTGCACTCTAATTATGCACGTGTTGTCTACACTTAGGAGTTAACACATTATTTGAGCACATGGTGTCTACAACATTCTAGACACCTCATCATGTTTATCTTCTTATGATGGAAGATATGTGCTTAGTTGTCATGCTTATCTCTTAGTTCTTTCTAGACACATTCTAGATGCATCTTAGAGGCCTTTATATACAAGCTCTCCTAGTGTGTATGGACATGCTCTTAGCCTTCAACATCCTCATATGCTTCTACAATCACTCCTAGTCACTCGGGGGGGTTTAGTTTTTGGAAGAATTGTGAATGTTGGAGAAGGAAGAAATTTTCGGAAAGGAGAAAGTTCTTAGAGGAGGAGCTTCTCTACAATTTGTTGAGGCATAGCGAATTAGCATCAGTGTCTAGGTAGGCACTCATGATTATTTCACATATTTTATTATGCTCCTTTTCTTGTCTCCATCATGTCTGTTATGTGTGTCTAAATAATTCTCTATGAATGAATCTTCAATTTTGTAATTTGGAATTCGGGCATACATATTGTTTCATCTAGTTATGGGAATTAAAAATATTATTGCAATCTTCCATTAGTAGAATCAAGATTTGGAAATTGATTGGGGTTTGGGTTTGAATTAAAATAGAATCTTATTATTATGCATGAGTTTTATATGATTTATTAACTAATCTAATTAAACTAAATTTAATTAAGATTAGTTAATAGTAGAAGGAGTCTAATTAATTATTAGTCAATTTTAAGTAAATGGATTTTTTTAATGAGGGCAAATTAAAAGAAAAGAGATATTAATAAGTGTTTAGTGGAATTAAATAATTGAATTATTAATGAGATTGATTTTACTTAAAATCAATGAAGATTATTTTAAATAAATGATTGTCCTTGAAGTGTTTTAAGGAAATTGTAAACTAATTATTTGAAAGTTGATAAGTATCATTCTAATATTTTGAATAATGTGAATGATTTTATTTAAAAGTCAATGGAAACTAGTTCAATGATTTAAATAATTATCTTCTGAGTATTTTAGAAAATTGTTTTAAAATAATGGAGGGATAATTCTATGTTTTATTCGAAAAGATAAATGGGTTGACTTGGAGATTAAATGAAGAATCTTATACACTTGAAGTATACTTGAAATAAAAATTGAAACCTCATATTTGGCTTAACCATGTGATTGCAAAAGCAAACTAAAATATGTGTTTGTGTCTTGTTCTTTATGCTATCAATGTTTGGGGATTGGGTGGTTTTAGAGTGTTGACTAGTTATAGGACATCAACCAGAGGCTCGGGATTTATGTGAATGTGATGGCATGTTTATGGTATTTGGTCTCAATTCTTTTTAAACCCAACCATGGTAATGCGATGACATGCTCTATGATGTGTGTGGTTTATTGATTGTTATTGCTTTCTAGTCTTCTTGTGTGAAGCTGAGGTGTATGCATTTGAGATACTTGACTTAATCATTTTTGAGTCATCGATCAGTTATACTTGGGTTACTTTTTAGTCACCTTGAGGGTACAGAAGTGTTTGTTTTGATCTTGATGATGTCATGTTGTGACATGGTTGACTTGACCATTTTGAAGTCTTTAATCAGTATTACTTTGAGATACTTTCTGATTGCTCATTAAGAACTGATGGATATTATGATTATCATTGGATGCTTTTCAGTTGCTCTTAGAGAATTGATGTGATTATTTTGATTATATTTATGATGCTTTCCAGTTGCTTGTATAGGACTGAGGTGATTTTGTGATTTGTGATTTCTTGAGCCTAGGGTAGGTTATCTACTTGTAGTATTGAGAAGTGGCTTGCGATGGGGGTTGGGGCCTTAAGTGGCTACCAGGGTAACTCATTGTAAGTCATTTAATAAGTGAAAAAATTTATACTAAATGGGAATTAAAATGAACCTAATAAGATAATTGTATGTTCTCACCCATGCCTCAAGTGCTAGTACAGACTAGGATGGGAGTAGAGAGAATGCTTGGTTGCAACTTTGCATTCCATAGTATGCTTCGTCAGTACAAGAGGATACTAGTGGCTGCATAGGGATCACTAGGGGGTTGGGGTCTATTGAGAGACTACCAGGATAACTCTAGCGTGATTCGTGTGATGACACTTTCCTGCTTACATAGTAGGTTTCCTACATGTCATTGTTATGCCTCTAGTTCTAGATGTTGATCTATGTATTGGAACCCTTGAGTTAGAATACTTTTAGGATTCCTAGACTTAGAGAGTATTTTTGTTATGTGATTTGATATCCTATTTGGGACTTGTAATTATCTCCTCAACATGGTGGGAGTGGTCCATTTAGGTTCCACATGGTCAGGTGGTGGTGCTTTTTCACTCTTACCATTTGAGATTCGTCTGAGACACCGTGGCTAGAGCATTCTTTGTTGGTATTTATCTTCATTCAGTTCTTAGATCTTGTGATGGATGTTATTTATTGGTGTGTTTCTTTATATTAATGATTAGCACGTGATAGATGATGTTATCTACTTTGTAGGACATCTTATGCTTTATTCTTGCATGTTAGATTTCTTTCTACATAAGTTGTAGTATGTCTTAGGAGTGACATTCCTACTATGATAATATCGATGATATCTTTGGTGACTTGGGATGTTACGTGTGGAGGGATGTCTAGGGTCCACGATGGTCTAATGATGCTATTGATGTTTGGGAGGAATCGTGCACTTAGTTAGTTGTGTTTTATGATGGATGGTTATCCTTTACGATGATTGTTATACCTTTATTGATGGATGGATGCATCATGTATGTTAATAGTTTCATTTATTTTATTGCACTTGTATCATGGGTTTGATGAGGATGATGTACCTTTATTTTTACATATGTATTTTCTTTTAAGCCTTTCATACCCTGTGACATGTACAGTGGATGATTGAGCATTCTGTATTTAATTGCCAAGAGGCATTCAAAACCAACGTATATTATGGACCATGGACCTTTAATTATTCTTTCATGTGGATGTGGTAGTTGTTAGACTTAGTATTAATTAAATTAAATTTGACTCAATGTCTTGAGATCCTTAAGGAATGTCACCTGTCATGTATGTTTACAATTGATTGTATGTTATTTCTTCCACACTATGTGTTTGATGTGTATGATTATCTTTCATGATTTTTTTTTTTAAAATTGTTTGGCAAACTTAGTAAAATTTTAGGTTAATTCTTTTGGATCCCTTGGTAGGGCGTTACATACCAATTTTTGGAAATATAAGAGTAGTAACTAAGAGGGGAGGGGTGAATCAGTTACTACAAAAATAAATCTCAGATCCCTTAGATGTTAGTACAAAATAATTCTATCAAAACTTAATTCTACTGATGCTTGGCAAACAAAGAAATGTTGTAACTTGATAAACACTATAATTGCTTGGTAAACATTAAACATGTGAATCTTAATATGTTATCTATTATTTCCTTAACTTAGTTGCAAGCATATTAAAGAAATAAGTATGAACACATTTGACACCAAGATTTGATGTGGAAACCCAATTAGGGAAAAACCACCAATTGCAACTAGTTACTTTTTTTACTCTTTTAAAGTGAGCCCTATTAGGAGCCAACCCTATTAGAGGATTTAATCACTTTGTTAGGAGTGGCCTTGTTAGAGGTCTTTAGACAATTCAATAGAGCTACCACCTTGTTAGAGGATTTACAAATAGTTGTTAAGCCAACCCTATTAACAAATTTAGATCATTGCTACAATGGTTAGAGAGTAACAATGAGATGACCAATTTTTTTGTTAAAAGGACAAACCTATGTCACCTTTTATAAAGAAACATGATATCAGAATGTGACAGTTCAACATTAATGATTAAAAAAATGATATTGTGTTTAGAATATGAAGATGATGTAAACTAATGAAAAGTGTAGAATTGGATGAATTTAATGCTTATAGTTTTTAGAATATTTTTGAGTAAGAATTAATTCATTTTATTTTATTTTGAAGTCCCTTTTTTAACTGTAAAAAATATAGGGTGTAGTTCTCATCAAACAATTATATGCAAATCATCTATTTTTGTTCTAATTTGAAAATATCTTATAGATGACATGTATAGCTAGGGAAAAAAAAAAGAAATAATTTTTTTGATGTTTATTTTCTTTGTTATAAGTACTCAAGTTTGACCTTATCAGAATCCAACAATTTTTTTCTCCCATCAAAACTTCCCTATCAAACCTATACCTTCTTGAAAAAAAATTACATATTCATGAAGAGGATTCTCTGATCTAGAGATAGATATGATTTTTTAATTTTTTGATATGATTTAGTATTTTATTTCCTTTTTTGAGGTAGCATCTTCTGAAATGTTGAAATATCAACTTATAATATTTTGAGATTATAACATATTAAAACTAATCAAAACACTCAAAAATTTATATAATGATGATATTGAATCTGAGATCTTTAAAAGGGTATTTTTAGTTTTTGAAAAAATTGAATTTTGATAAAGAAATGAGATTTGACCAAAACAAGTTTTGGTATCATAAACGGTGACACAGATCTATGCTTTTACCCTTCTAATGCAATTGAATTACTGATAAAAATCTCAATTTTGGCCTGTATACTTGATCCTTACTGATAGAATATATCTTTTTATCTCCATAAGGATATTCTCCTTATTCTTTTTATTCATTTCCTCTTTTCATCATTAAATCTTCAACACATTCACACTTACTTCTCATCCTCAACTTGACCTTATGCTTATATCTTTCATATTGTTAATTCCACTCAAATATAACTTAGAATAATTAATATTCATCTTCTTAGTCAGCTAGAACCAACAATCAAATTAGTTGAACTCAATATGCCAAAACAAGAAAATTTTTCATTAGCAAACCTTGCTCAGTAGACACTAACTCAGAAATGATTTTCTATGTTATCCAAGTGAACCCAGTTAATGCTACATACTTGCATAGATCCTTTAGTAACTGAGTGGGCTTGGTTAGCACTGGTTCCATCTAAAAATTTCTTCATTAACCAAGTGAGTTCAGTTAACACTCATCATCCATAGACTTTCCTTTGGCACTCAAGTGAACTCGGTAGACACTACCTTCTGAACTAGGAAAACTTTGGAATGCTCGTTAGACACAGAAAACTATCTTCACTACTGGAGTGAGATCAACATACAATGACTAATGATGATATGAAATTTTGTGTAACATAAAAGATAATACTCAATTAATCAATTATTTCAACAAAAAACTGACTGAATTTATTGGTAGATTTGAGCATTTGCATGCTCAAATTTCCTATCCTATTCTTGATATTGATATTCAACATATGTTTATTTCAAATTTGCAAAAAGATATTAGAGATAAGATTCTGCTTACTAAATTTACTTCTTTCCAACAACTTTATGCGGTTCTTCATCATTATCAATTACAAGTGAGTCAGTTTGAGAGAACCACTCCAATTGCTCTTGTTTTTGTTGATAAAAGTGATGTTTCTCCTAATCCAAATAAACTTAAAAAATTTAATAACTATGTCAAGATAAATAAACAAGAAAATACAATTGCTGATCAGGTTGCTATTGCATCTCACGATGCCACTTCTGCATCCACTACTTTTTGATTGAATCGTACATTTACTTCTCTCTCTAAATATTAACACTTTATTATGAAATTGTTGTTAACTGATGATATGATTGCTTTACCTACTATTTGACCTCTTTTACCTACTACAATGGCAGCTAAATTTTTTGTTCTGAAAGATTTTTGTCAATATCATCACTAGAATGGTCATGATATTAAGAAATGTTATCTTTAAAACATAAGGTTCAGGAATTAATTGGTTCTAAAGCTTTATCTGTTGATAATTTTGATGGTTGTGGGAATATGTTTCTTTCTCCTCCTAATCAAAAATTGTAAATTTATATGAATCCCTTACTTATACATGATAGTACTAATATTATTTCTCAACCATCTTCTATGGATATTATGTATGATTCAAAGATGGATGATCTTAATCTTTTGGTTAATCAAGTGGAGCATGGGGTTCAATCTATATCTCCACCTCAATCTCAACCTCCACTTCAATCTCAAGTTTTAGCTCTACCTCAACTAAAACCTAAGCCTAAGTTGAAGCCTCAACCTAAAATTTGACAACTTAAGAAAAAAAGACCTCAGGAACTTTTGATTACCTTTGATGATTCTAAGACTTTTAAAGCTCCTGATGGTCCCCTTTAAGTTTATGCTAAGATTGTTGAGATACCTACTCGTGGTTGCCTTGTTGATCCTACTTCCTTAGCCAACATTATTACAAAAGAATATCTTTTTATGAAAAGTTTGCAATGTGATTTTTATGATATATCGGATGTATGGATTCAAACTTGTAATGGTTTTCTTTATCCATCATTTGGTTCTATCAATTTTCTAGTTGAACTTTGTGGAAAGATTGTGAAGACCACCTTTGTTGTTGTTTCTAGTTCTGATCAATTTCAAGTTAAACATGGTTTACCATGGTTAAATGCCATGCATGATGTTGCTTCATCTATTCATAAATGTCTTAAGTTTTTATATGATGATGAAGTGAATATGGTTAATCATAGCTTATACCATACTTCTAGGCCCAGGGATGTTGCTACCATTGATTTCTTTTGGCATTCTTTACCTAATTCATGTCCTGCTCAACTTGATCATATTTTCCATTCATATCAAGTCTATAAGTAGCTGAAAATTCTTAAGTTAAGCTTATGTCCTAAGGATCTTAACCATGGTATTTTTCCTACAGCTTCTATACCTCCTTTATCTATGGCTTCTACAATTGTTAATCAAGGTTCTCCTATTGCTTGTCAATTTGCTAGTAATCTTATTAATTTTCCTATAGAACCAATGAAGGATCTATAATTGTTCCTCCTAGTTCTCAAAAAATTTCAACTAAGGAAAAATGTAACCACTCTACTAAAGAACATCATAAAAAGAATCATGCTCAAGCTAAAGCTCATAATTCTACTATTCAAAAAACTTTACCTTCTTTAGATACAACTATGCATGATGTGTTAGAATAATTTGTTACTAATAATGATGTTAAGTTACCTGATTCTATTGATTATATTCATATCTTAGATCCTATTTTGATTAATTTAGATGATGAAGATACTCTTGATGACACTGATGATGTTAATGATGAATATGAAACTATTAACATTGATGTTGATTTACCTAATATTATTTCCTCACAATTAACACTTACACCTATTATTAAACATTGTGATTCTCAAGAGGATCCTCGTTTGTAGAATTGGCCATCATTCCTACTGTATTGGATATAGTCCCTATTGCAATTTACCCACCTTCTCTAAATGATAAAAAATGAGATTAGGAAAGTAGGTGACACACTTGATTGGCTTGTATTTCATGATAGTCTCTTTTGTGTGTTTTTATATTGTACTATGCTTCTCTTGTGATATGTTTGCTAAATATTGTTACATTCTTTTATACAATATTTGTTGATTCATTGGTGCAAGGTGATAAAGGAATTGAAACTATTGCATTATTCCTCTATATGTATCTATATTCCTCCATATGTTGTTTCATGTTATGTTATACTTGTGCTATTGTTTGTACATGTTTCCTTGTGTAATCTACTTGGATTTGTGACTTGGTAGCACTGATTCTTTTTGTCCTCTAGGTCATGATCCAAAAATATTCTTCTTCCTATATCTATATTATCTTATGATCATACTGACCCCACCATAGGTAGATCCCTTCTATGTTCTCTGTATGTTTATGTGGTATTTCCCTTTATTTGTCTTCGTCTAGTGGCATCTCATATTGGAAAAGCAATCAATAGATTTGTTTATGTTTTCCATCAAAGTCATTGCTCCTATTAAAGTGTTAGTAATGACTTTAACATGGGGGCATACACTTTGTTCACTTATTACACACACACACACACACATTTCAATACATATATATTATTTTTCAAGATACCTTTTTTTCCCTTTTCAAATTACTAACTAATCCTTAAAGCATGGATTTATATTTTAGGATCTCTTGATCCCTCCAATTTCAAATATTGATCCCTTAAGGTCAAAGGTGTCCATAAAATTGGATCTCTTACAATTTTGCTATTATAGAATAGAATATTGTTGAGGGTAAATCCTTGATGGGTTGACTAGTAAGTAGCCACATTCACTATGTAGTTGAATTCCATCTTTTCAATTGTACAATTTCCTTGTGTTATTCACAATGGGACATAAGTTCTCATTGGGCAAGATAATCACACTCTTTTTCTTTTCTCTTTTTTCTAGAGATGTCTCTCTTATTGTGATCTTATATTTGATGAAGACTTGAGCCTCTGGGGCCTTGAGGATTTTTTTGTCCCTTTAATTTTAATAATATTATCTTTTCATTATGATCTACTTTACATAATGATTTCTGGGAAAGATTGTGTAAGAATTTTTTTCATCAATGTTTTGGATCATACTATATGATCCATCATCAGGATGCCAAAGAGTCAATGAGAGCAACAAAAATTCTTACACAATCTTTCCCACAAATCAATATGCAATATTCATGGATTGTGGAAATCTGATAGCTTTGATGATCTACTTTACCAAGAGTTTGCATCGAGTCCATAGTCTTGCTGAAATGGGGGCTTAATGTATCAGCTTGAAATGGAAGAAATTCCATGTTAAGAACATTTAGCCCTCTGAGTAAGTTGTATGGTGTCTTGTCCAGCATCATGAATGGGCCTTTGCATAGATCTAACTATTTTCCCCCTATTCTAGTTTTCTCTCTTTATTTCCAGCCTATTTCTAACAAATTGCACTGTGAAGCTAAGGACTTTGGCCTCTGGGTCAAGGATGACCTTTTGGGTCGAGGTCAAATTTGACCCTAACCTTGGTCAAGGATGACCTCAAACCTAACCCAGGGTAGGGTCGACCTTGTCTTTGACCCTAGATCCTATTTTCAATATCTAGGAGTTTCAAGATCTTGAGCTTAAGAAAGTTTCTTTTCCCACTTTCGGGTCGGCTATTTCAAGTTTTGGAATGGTAGACTCTTAAATTATATTTAATCTAGGTCCATTTCTAGGGGTTAAGGTTATTTGGGATTTAATGCTCCCATGTCGGCCTTCTCTAGGAGTTTGTGCCCTAGATATTTATATAAGGAAGCCTTCTTCCCTCATTTTGACATCTACTTTCTATCTATAGTATATAAGCTATCCATAATTTCATGCCACTTTCACTATCTACAATTTATGAAGTGAAGTTCTATCAAGCATTTAAGTGTTCAGGCATCCAATTCACTAAAGAGAACCATTATTAGCCATTGAAGGTTTCAATCTCTATGGATCCCTCTTGTTGAAGATTTCTATATCGACATTCATCCAAACCTTCTTCTATGCAAAGATACATTCAATATTGGTGTTGAAGATCTAATGATATTCATTTCAGACATCCTACATACATTCTACATACATTTGGAGCATTCGTACTTGTGGATTCAAGGATTCAAACCCTCCACAAGGATTTCCACATAAGCAAGGTAAATTGTTCAATTTACTTCATTTATGCATATATTTTTTCAATTATATTTCACGTTTAATTCCAAACTAGGGTTTGACTAAGGGAAACCCCCCATCCAACTAGAAGACCATTTTTCTTGCAAATATAGGTGTGGAACAATGAATCAAAGAGAATTTTTAGATACCCCTTTTGTAAAACTTACGAGATCCATGAGTAGTGTAGGTCAAGGTCAACTTTTTGGGTTACAATTGTGTCTCGAGGTAAGATTATGCTCTACCAATAGGGTCAAGGTCGACCTCCCTTCAATATATATTGAGATTTCCCCATCTTGACATTTCTAGTCTAGAACAGGTTGCAAATTTTCTAGAAACTACATATAGAAATCACAAATCAATAATTTCCTGATTCAAGGTGAGGATTTGTCCTTTATCTATTTTAGGTTTTTGGCACATACTCTCCCATAAGAGAAAGATCACACATAACCCCCCTCTTTCCTCATATTTTTCATCACTTGATCCATTTTTGCATTGAACACCTTCTTGTCTTTAATCAATTTAGATCATTCCTTTTAAAAATTAGGGTGGGGAAGAGGGTTTCCATTTTCTTTCTATTCACCCACAATAGTGGGTTACACTTTTTTGGAGGAACAAATTCCTCCAAAAACTTGCAAGTAAAATTTTTGGCCCCAAAAATTTAGAGAGAAAGTACTCACATAGTTTCGATAGACTAAATAGTTTCTATCCAAACTAACTAAAAATAGTTTCGATATAAACTATTTCAAAACTTTTATTAGAAAGCTAGTTACTATTGAAACTAGAATGGTAGATGACTTTTACAAAGTCTATAATATTTTCAGTTGTTTTCATAGCTTCTAGGCTTAATTGCTAGGTTCAAATGGAGTACTAAAGACATGCCATTTTGAATGACACAATTACTCAGAATGAGCTTTCTAATGACCCATGGGTTTGATACATTTTGAATTTTTTATGTTTTTTTTTTTTAAAATGTTAATTGAATAGAGATTTGTTAAAGAAAAAACCTCTATATTCGATGCTCATGGGAAACGTAACTAACAAAATAATATTTTTTAAAATAGCCATGGTCTCTATATTCAAGTCATCTTTCAATCAAAAAATAATAATTTGAAATTGTGTAAATATATAATAATTTACATGTGTCAAAAGCATGTATGTCCAAATTAGTGTTAGGTCAACTTGAAACTCCTATAAAATATGAAATACTAAGGATAAATACATTTGACCACCTCCATGGTTTTAGTATTGATGTTAAAAAACTAAATTCAAAAGAATCACATTGATATATATTGTACAAAAAAAATTATGTGTCAAAAAAAATGCCACTCTTTAAAAATCACATTTTTCATACCATACAAATTTTGTGGGAGAAAATATAATTCAATAAAATCAATTTAAAAAAAACAAATTATATATATATATATTATCTACACAAAAAATACTAAAAGCCTCTAGTTTACCCCATTTTCAAATTCCTAACCATTAAACAACAATTTGCATCCGAAAGTGAAAGTTTTCATGAAAATTCATAGTCTAGTGTTACTTTAGGAAAAAAAGTGTAACCCATTATTGTGGGTCCACTATGCTAGATGTATGTATGCATGTATGTATGTATGTATATTTATGTATATATGTATCTATGTATGTATATATCATGTGGAGATCTAGGATTTCATTGGCGTGCCCTTGTGATTGTTACATTTCATTATCGTGCCCTTATGATCTCTGCATCTCGTTGTCATGCCCTTCTGATCTTTGCATCTCATTCTTTTTATTGTACCTAATATCATGATAGTTCTATAGGAATTTTTTGTCTTGCCCTTGTGATCTCTACATCCCAAGTATCTACTATTTTTGTTAATTTGGGCATCACTATATGATCCAGAATATTATGATGTATTGAAGCTAGTAGTAACTTCTCCCACATCTCTAGAAAATATAGCATAGGTTCAAGGTCCCTTGGCTCCAAGGAATTTTTAGTAGCTATTCTCACTACTAGAAGAATAACTTTAGTAGAGAGTTGAGTGTAAGGAGTTGAAGAAGAAATTTTTGCTTCTATGTAAATGCCATAGTCACAAGGCTCATTCCCTTGTGGAAGCCATAACCTAGTTAAATATACATATATATCAACCCAAGTAATTAGCAACTAGACCCATTTAATTGGGTTTTGGAATGTTTCTTTCTAAAAATACTTGCTATGATATGATTTTGTAAAATTTCTTGTGAACTCTACCCATTTTACTTGGTTTGCATTATTTTTGTTGAGGATCTTGACGTAACTCACTCAGCACCTTCAAAAGGATCTCTCTGTATATATATGTATGTATGTATGTATGTAGGTATGTATGTATGTATTTATATATGTATGTATATATGTGCCCTTGTAATCACTATATTTCATTGTCATGCCCTTGTGATCTATGCATCTTGTTGGCATGCCCTTGTAATCTATGTATATGTATGTATGTATGTATATAAATAGAGAGATCTTGGCATGACAGAAAAACAATAGAACTCTCTCAATAGGTAGCATGGCCAAAGATGCAATGGAAACACCTATTCATAAGTAGATTCCTTTTTTTCTCTCTCATTTTTCATGTGTTTATTTCACTCGAACCATTATTCCTTAAGGGGATTTTTCTAATATTGGATTAATTTTAGGCATGAGGCAATGAGGATATTCCTAGATGTACCCATGTAATGAATTTCTCATGAGAAATGAAGATGGACTTCCCCTAAGAGTAATAGGAAGCGATGAGGACATTCCAGGTACTTTAAATATTGATCCTTTCTTAAATATTTTACATGCTAATAGGGAATTTAGATGTTATGGGTGGGGGCGAATGAGCTTCCTCCATGTTGTTGGCCCTAATTAATAGAGAATATTAAACTATTCTTAAAACCAAGTGAAGCTCAACATTAACCTATGATTGTATGACAACTAATTGTGTGAATCTCTTTGTTTTAGGCAATGTAGAAGGATGACATAGTTTAATACACAATGTCCACTCATATGCATATGACATTAGGCGATGCTGAAAAACACAATAGGTTTGCATTTTTGTTAGAGGTATTTAATTGGGTATTTTAAGCTATAGACCATCATGAACATTTTTCATGATGGTCTATAATTTTAAAAACTTAATAGACCTATTAAATAAATGTAATCGTGTTATATTTTATCAGCTCCACTTGTTGTCCATGCATTTGAATGCAACCACATGTGAATTCTTGATTCAGAGTGGAAAAATCTTATTTTGGATGTGACAAAAAAATGACATGCGCCAAAAGATGGGAAAATGATGTCACTTTTGTAGGTTTGGAACCTTTTCTTGTACTTTAAAGATTGTTCCTTTCTTAAATATTTTAGATGTTAATGGGGAATTTAGATGTTGTGGGGAGGGGGAAAATGAGCTTCCACCTTCATTTGGTTGGCCCTACTTAGTAGGTAATATTAAACTATATTTCTTGAAACCAAGTGAAGCTCAACATTAACCTATGACTATGATTGTATGACAAATAACTATGTGAATCTATTGGTTTTAGGCAATGTAGAAGGATGCCATAGTTCAATATGCAATCTCAATTCACATGTTTACAACATCAGGTGGAGCAAAAAAAACCCAACATGTTTTCATTTATGTTAGAGGTTTACGTAGACTTATTAAATAAATATAAATGTACTAGGTTTTTACAACTCCTTCTATTGTCCATGCATACAGAACACAACTACATGTGCATTCTCAATTCAGAGTGGAAAAATATTATTTTGGATGTGATAAAAAATGACATACACCAGAAGATGGGAAAATGATGTCACTTTTGTAGGTCTAGAACCTTTTTTGTACTTTGAATATTGATCCTTTCTTAAAGATTTTAGATATTAATGGGGAATTTAGATGTTCAGGGGTGGGAAATGAGCTACCACCTCCACATGGTTGACCCTAATTAGTAGAGAATATTAAACTATTCTCAAAACCAAGTGAAGCTCAATATTAACCTATGATTTCATGGCAATATTAACCTATGACTACATCATAGCTATTCAATATTTTCTACCATTTTTTAATTATTAATATAGGACATCATCATAATTGTAATAGCTAGACATCGATCCCACAACATTCTTTCCACATGACCATCACAATTGATAGAGAGATTTTAGACAACTTAGCATGGGGCCCATAGAATTTTTGTCCCATAGACATTGTAATTGTGACAATGTATTAGAAATATTTATGTCACAATTTTTATGATAAAAATGAATGGTTTTCCATCTTGTTAACTCAATTTGTGACACCTGTGGCCATCACAATTATGACGGTAGCCCTTGGGGTATGTGTAAGATCATGGTCAACCAAACTATGGCCTTAAGTGGTAGTGAAAAACTAGCAAATCAGGGTCATGTCAACTTGACACATATTTTAAAGTGGTTTTGGACTTTATATCAAAAAGTTGTAAGAAAATAATCTATAGAAAATTGAATTTAGTTTCTAAACTACTAGGCCTTATTTGGAGAAAAAAATATTTGATTGGTCAAAAGTTTGGATTTTAATGCAGTACTACAAAAATTTCAATGTGAAAATAAAAAGTAGGTCTATGTCTGACCACCTTAATCAAAATCAAATGATAATATTTTTAAATATAATTATAGATATAAAAAGTAGACTCATGCCTGAATGTGATGCATATTTTTGTGTATTTTTATTCCAAATAAATAATTAAATATGAATTTTCTACTAAACTTTTTTTGAAATAAAAAAAATATCATGTCTAACCACCTTAACTAATTGAAAACTTTACCAAATTAATTAATTTTTTTCCTTATACTAGGCTAAGCATAGAATGTGTCGCAACTTTTGGGTTAAAAAAATGTTATACCGTTTGAAAGTTATAGCTATTTTTTAATCAGTATGTCAATCGACATGTTACAATCATCTTCATTAAAAACTAACTAATAAATACTTATCAAACATAGAATTTGACAGCAATTGATGGAATCTTGAGAGTGTTATAAAAAAACTCTTTTCTTTTCATTCAATTTTGATGAAAATAACATTCTCAAATGGCTACTTGAAGTCTAAGTGTTAGTGAAACTCTTCTCAAACACATTTTTTGGGTTGACCAAATAGGTTTGGTAAATACCAAGCCTAATTGGATACCCAATTTCAAATCAGGTATTCGATTACAAATTAGATACTCGATATGAAATCGGGTGTTTGATTACTCTAAATTTTCCAATTGGGAGGGAAGCCCCCCACATTGGAAATTTTGGAGGTGAAATTTGGAGGAAACTTTAGAGGGAAATTTTAGAGGGAAATTTATTTTCAAGAAGTGTGGGCATTGTTATTATTATTACATCTGATTATGATTATTATTATTAAATATAATATAGTTACAAATATAATTATTATTATAACTAAATATAATATAATAATATATATGATTATTATTATTATATAATCTAATAATATATTATTATTATTATATAATCTAATAATATATTATTATTATATTAAAATATATAGTATTATATTATTATTATTAAATACAATATTGTCATGAAATGCATCAAGAGGGGTCATAGGTTAACCTATGACCCCTCTTGATGAATTTCATGACAACATATGTCCCTAGGGCCCATAGTGACCCCATTAGATGCATTCCCAATGGGTCCCTAGGGGTCATAGGGCCCTAGGGGACATATGTTGCCATGAAATATTTTGAGAGGGGTCATAGATTAACCTATGACCCCTCTCAACGCATTAGAACCAACCATATGGGTCCCTAGGGGTCCTAGGGCCCCTAGGGACATATGTTGTAATGAAATGCATCAAGAGGATGCATTCAAACCAACCAAATGCATTCCTATAGGCACTAGGGACCCTAGGGACATATGTTGCCATGAAATGCATTGATAGGGGTCATAGATTAACCTATGACCCCTCTTGACACATTAGAAGCAACCAAATGGGTTCCTAGTGGTCCTAGAGCCCTTAAGGATATATGTTATCATGAAATGCATCGAGAGGGATCATAGGTTAATGTATGACCCCTCTTGATGCATTAGAACCAACCAAATGTGTCCTTAGGGCCCTTAGGGACATACATTGTCATGAAGTGCATTGAGAGGCATCATAGGTTAACCTATGACCCCTCTCAACACATTAGAGCCAGCCAAATGTGTCCCTAGGAGTCCTAGGGCCCCTAGGGACATATGTTGTCATGAAATGCATCAATAGGGGTCATAGGCTAACCTATGACCCCTCTCAACACATTGGAACCAACCAAATGCATCTCTATGACCCCTAGGGCCCCTAGGGACATACGTTGTCATGAAATGCATTGAGAGGTGGCATAGATAACCTATGACCCATCTCGATGCATTTGAACCAACCAAATCCATCCCTAGGGGCCCTAGGGCCCCTATGGACATATGTTGTCATGAAATGCATCGATAGAGGTCATAGATTAACCTATGACCCCTCTTGATGCATTTGAACCAACCAAATGGGTCCCTAGGGGTCCTAGGGCCCCTAGGGACATATGTTGTCATGAAATGCATCAAGAGGGGCCATATGTTAATTTATGACCCCTCTTAATGCATTGAAACCAACTAAATGAGTCCCTAGGGGTCTTAGGGCCCCTAGGGACATATATTGTCATGAAATGCATCGAGAGAGGTTGTAGGTTAACCTATGACCCCTCCTGATGCATAAGAACCAACCAAATGCATCCCTAGGGGTCCTAGGGACCCTAGGGACATATTTTGTCATGAAATGCATTGATAGGGGTCATAGGTTCTCAATGCATTGGAACCAACCAAATGCATCCCTAGGGCTCGTAGGGCCCTTAGGGACATACATTATAATGAAATGCATCAAGAGGGCTCATAGGTTAACCAATGACCCCTATGAATGCATTCAAACCAGCTAAATGGGTCCCTAGGTGCCCTAGGGACATACATTGTCATGAAATGCATCGAGAGGGGTCATAGGTTAATGTATGACCCCTCTTGACACATTAGAACCAATCAATTAGGGACATTCATTGTCATGAAATGCATTGAGAGGGGTCTTAGGTTAACCTATGACACCTCTTGATGCATTAGAACCAACCAAATGTGTCCCTAGGGGTCCTAGGGCCCCTAGGGACATATGTTGTCATGAACTGTGTTGAGATGGAACCTATGACCCCTCTCAATGCATTGTAACCAACCAAATGCATCCTTAGGGACATTTGTTGTCATGAAATACATTGAGAGGGGTCATAGACTAACCTATGACCCCTCTCAACACATTGGAAAACCAAATGCATCCCTACGGGCCCTAGGCCCCCTAGGGACATATGTTATCATGAAATGCATCAATAGGGTTCATAGTTTAACCTATGACCCCTCTTGATGCATTAGAATCAACCAAATGGGTCCGTAGGGGTCTTAGGGGTCTTAGAGACATATGTTGTCATGAAATATGTCTAGAGGTGTCATATGTTAACCTATGACCCCTCTTGATGCATTAAAACCAAAAAATGCATCCCTAGGGGTCCTAGGGCCCCTAAGGACATGTTGTTATGAAATCATGTTGAGAGGGAACGTATGACCCCTCTAGACTCATTGGAACCAATAAAATGCACATTCATTGTCATGAAATGTATTGAGAGGGGTCATAGGTTAACTTATGACCCCTCTTGATGCAGTGGAACCAACCAAATACATCTCTAGGGGCCCTAGGGCCCCTAGGGACATTTTTCATCATGAAATGCATCGATAGGGGGTCATAGCTTAACCAATGACCCCTCTCAATGTATTAGAATAATTAAATGCATTCCTAGGGGTGCTAGGGCCCCTAGGGACATATGTTTCCATGAAATGCATCTCCTCTTGATGCATTCAAACCAACCAAATGCATCCTTAGGGGTCTTAGGGCCTTTAGGGACATATGTTGTCATGAAATGCATTGATAGAGGTCATAGCTTAACCTATGACCCCTCTTGATGCATTGTAACCAACCAAATGGGTCCCCATGGGTCCTAGGGCCCCTAGGGACTCTCAATGCTTTGGAACCAACAAAATGCATCCCTAGGGCCCCTAGGGACATATGTTGTCATGACATGCATTGAGAGGGGTCATAGGTTAACATATGACCCCTGTCGATACATTAGAACCAACCAAATGGATCATTGGTCATAATAATAATAATAACAACAATAATAATATATGTTGTCTGTACTATCTTTAATAATTATACTAAATATCATAATAATATAATATAATAATCATATATATATATAATATTTATAGGTCATAATAAATGTTATTATATTTAATAATAATACTAAAATTCATTATAATATCATATATTATTATATTTAAAAATAATATAATATAATAATCATATATATATATATATATATATATATATATAAGTTAATGAAATTTATTTATATTGCCCATAATTCCCTCCAAAATTTGGAAATCAATATCGAATATCCGATCTGATATTGGATATCTTATTTAATATTGGGTATTCGATCTAAGATCGGATACCTGTTTAAACTAGAATGATTTTTCCAACATATTCCCTATCACTGCATACCTGACAATATCGCTTTTTGTGGGCCAATTTCATAGGTTTTGGGAAAACTAACCTTTTGGGGCCCAAACGATCGAAAAAGGTTCAATAATATATCATTAGGTGTTTGATATTGTCATTTGAATAGGGAGTAGTAGTCGTCAAAAGGATAAATGCAAAAGGAAGGTATCAAATGAAGACATTGTGGCAAATGGGGAAAGGGACAAGGTAAATTACCAAAGGAAAAGACAAGGTATGTTAAATGTGAGTCAAGTTTACAATGTGTTGGTCGAAGGTGAAATTATAGAGTTAGATAATGAATATGGCTAGTTGGGGAATGAAAATGTACCAATTGATAATGATAAAGCCAGGATTGAAAATTTAGAGAATGAAATGCTACTATATCATAATGTAAATTGCATGATTGACCATGTCAAACATGACAATGCATAGGAACCTTACATATCTCCTAATTATAATTGACATGAAGGTTCTAGAACACCAAAATGGATAATTTAAATTGATGAAATGACTATTACCAATTTGGAAGAGAAAAAATAAAAAAGAATCATTTGGTTATGGGCTTCAAGACTAAATAAGATTTTTTTTGGCAACAAGATAGTGGTAGAGCAATGTCAGCTTTTTATGCACTTATTAAAGATGCAAAAGATGAGACCTATGCTTTCCAAATTGAAGATTTATGTCAATAAAAATTGGAAAGAAATGCCATTTTTTTGAAGAATCTTTTTAGTTTTCTCAATAGAATTGAGAAAAATAGGAGAGAGAAGGATAAGAGAGCTATTTGAAGGGTTATTACAACCTCTTTGGTAAGTCATTATTTGAGAAAGGTAGATATATGAGACAAACTTGTATTGACTTGAACCTAAATCATACTACTTTGAGAAGAGTACTTAATAGATGAGAGATAATTGATGATCCTTTTCAAAATGAAACATGGGCTTTTGGTGAGAGATTTCCATGTTTTGATAAGAAGCTATCCGATGATGTGAAGGAAGAAATTATACAATTTTGGCACTCTAGCTCAAGAGTATCACCCAATGCTAAAGACGTGTTAAAGTTGAAAATTGGCATCAGCGACCACACACCACATCCTAAACATTATTTGGAAGTAAGTCAAACTATGTTGTTCAAAAAATTTAGAGAGAGTCATCTAAGTCTTCATTTATCATGAAGTTCTTTTGAATCTTTGAAGCTATTTTATTGTGTGCCACTTAAAATTTGAAATACATGTTGTTGTAAATATCATGTCCAGTTTTCTATGCACCATGAACTATTATGCTCCATCTATTCTACTTTGCATAGTAAACAAATGTTGTAGAATTGTGGCGCTAGTGGTCTTCCAAAATCATCAAGAGACTTGCTAGATCAATTCTATGTCATAGAGTTTATGGTTTCTTCTTTTATAGAAATGCTTGCTTAAATGAGAAGTGTTTAGAATGTGGTGGCTTATCCATGTTTCCATGAGGGGCATGAACAAGATCTTGGGAAGATAACAGTAAAAAAAAAGGTATATGAAATGGTGAAATACACATTGAAGAGTGGGGGTGAGGGCTTTAGATGTGAATTGGTTGCAAAAGAAATAAGTGTGGCTAGTTTTATTTCAAATTTCAAGACAAATCTTTTCTACAAGTATGCGAGACATAGTCATAGGTCTCAGTGGTTGGATCAACAATTTAGAATGTGTAAGGAGACTTTTCCCATTGGCACTATTATATTAGTTGTTGACTTTGCTAAGAACTACACATTGCAACCTCAAAATGAGACATAATCTCAGTATTACAACTCCATTCAGATTGTTATTTTCATCCATATAACATATAGACAATGCCCTTGATAGTGTGAAAGATAATCACAAGATTATTAGAGAGTATCATTTTTATATGAGTGATGATAGATATCACTCTCATGAGTTTTTGCAATTATTTTTTGAGAATTATTTTGATTTCTTCTAGGCACATGCAATTGCTATGGATAGACATATCATTTGGTTAGATAACTGTACAGGTCAATTCAAGAATGCTTGCATATTTTATTAGTTGTGTAGGATGCACATAGAGAGGAGAGTGCCTCATATTTGGAGTTTTTTGAGTCTAGCCATGGGAAAGAGGAACATCATGGAGTAGGGCATGTGTGAAGAGAGGTCTAGTTAAGGAGCAATTTAAGATTTTAGGAACAGAGCTTCTTGATGCTCGTAGCATTTTTGATTAGTGTAGTTTAGCATTATCACAAGGGGGTACTCTCGATTTAGTAGTAAGTAGGTTCTTTTGGTTGGTTAAGGAAGGGTTCATAGGTGATAGATCAGGTTGTGCTACACTGAGAGGCTCATCAAAAATGCATTCATTCTAGAGCTTTGATTCTAGTACATGGACCATTCAGGCATGATAGCTAGCTTGCTTTTGTCGTAGTTGTTTTTAGTGTGATTGGAATCATTGTGAGTCAAGTGAGTGGGTGGAAACATGGGCTCCACATTATCTTATTCCATTTTTTATCATACCCTCTATCATAAATGATGACATGGAAAGTTTACTTGAGCATAACCATCTATCAGATCTTCTTCAGCTAGGACATGTCTTTGCATTGGTTGCACCATAAGGGAATGATTGGAAATCAAATTATTGGTTAGTACATTGTGTAAGAGGTAAATAAGATCTTGCACAACTAATCATAGATGATGATGGATTCACATATCCTACTGGTTCAGTGGTTGTGGTTGGAACATGGCTGCGGACATAAATGCTTCAAAGGAATGGAATTCCTACATTTGAAGACTATTAGAAGCACAAAATAATTCTCATATATTCGCATCTTATTATAGAAACAAATGTAAAGTTGTTGAAGCATCAAGGAGGACCAAAAGCAAAAGAACTTTTTACTATTACTAATGCTAATCATGAAGCCCTGTTGGAGACCCTAAAATAGAGAGAGGACCCTACTGTAACACTCAACTAGGTATATTTACTTCTTATGTTATTTTATTCATAATGATTCAGTGAACTGATGATTATCTTGTTTAATCCAATAAGATACTAATATTTTTTTATGATATTGGAATGTAGATACATAATGAAGAGTAGCCATGCATGAAGAGAAAAAACTAAATAAGGAACAGAATGAAGAAAAATCTATTCTATTTTTGACACTACAACTTTTGACAATACTTTTATTGACACTATGATTTTTGGTAGTTGTGTATTGATGTAATAATGATGAAACACTTGATATATTGTAAATGTAAACTTTTTGATTTAATGTAAGAAACAAAGATAATTTTACTTAATGCAATTTATGTGGAGGGACATAAAAAATGATGATTTTAATACATACTAACACCAAACTTGCACTATGGCCAATGCAAAAAATTTGAGAGAGCTAAATTTATTTATTTTTCTTTTAATATTAACCATAGCCCCAAAGATCCTCCATCATCTGTGGCCACCCCATATCGAGGAGTCTCCAAGGTGCTCTAAGTGTGTGTCAAGGTTAATCTTTTGAGAGTCATAACTTGGAGCTTCTGGGGGCTATCAATGAAATTTTAAATGCTATAGGACATTCATGTAGAGGCCTAAAATAACCTATCTTATTTTTGAGAGATCACATTCCATTTGGATTCAACATAGCAATCTCACTCAATGCTAAAATTGGCAGTGTGCCTTAGTTCATAGGTGCACCACAACATAACTTTGAAATCACTGATCTTGACATCAAATCATCAATGCCATGAGCTCTAGATGGGCAGGAGAACCCTAGTGACACCCTTGTTCCAGATGTAGAGAGCCTCCATTGTCTATGGCCACCCTGTACCAAAGAGTCTCTAAGGTGCTTTAAGTGCATATCGAGGTCAATCTTCCAAGGGTCATAACTTGAAGCTTGTGAGGGCTATCAATGAAATGTCAAATGCTACAAGACGGTCATGCCAAGGCCTAAAATAAGATATCTCATTTTTGAGAGATCACATTCTATTTGGATTCGACACAATGATCTCACTCAATGCCAAAATTCACAGTGTGCCTCAGTTCATAGGTGCACCAAAGCATAACTTTGAAACCACTAATCTTGGCATCAAATTTTCAATGCCATTAGTTCTAGATGGGTGGGTGAACCCTAGTGACACCCTTCTTCCAATTGCAAAGAGCCTCCATTGTTCGCAACTACCCCATACCAAAGAGTCTCTATGATGCTCTAAGTGCATATTGAGGTTGATCTTTCGAGGGTCATAACTCAAAGCTCGTGAGGGATATCAATGAAATGTCAAATTCTATAAGATGATCATGCTAAGGCTTATAATAACCTATCTCATTTTTGAGAGATCAAATTCCATTTGGATCTGGTACAATAATCTTGTTCAATGCCAAAACTCATAGTGTGCCTTAGTTCATAGGTACACCATAATGTAATTTTGAAATTGCTAATCTTGACATCAAATCATCAATGACATTATCTCTAGATGGATGAGTGAACCCTACTGACACCCTTTTTCTAGCCACGAAGAGTCTCCATCATCTGCGGCCACCTCATACCAAAGAGTCTCCAAGGTGCTCTAAGTGCGTATTGAGGTCAATCTTCCAAGGGTCATAACTTAGAGCTCATGAGGGCTATTGAGGAAAAATCAAATGTTAACATGATGGTCATGTTGAGGCATAAAATAACCTATCTCATTTTTGAGAGATCACATTCTATTTGGATTTAGTACATCTCACTCGATCTTCTATCAAATCATTAGCACCATTAGCTCCAAATGGGTAGGTGAACCTTAGTGAAACTCTTGCTCTGGTCGTAGAGAGCCTCCATTGTCCATGGCCACCCTATACTAAAGATTCTCCAAGGTGATTTAAGTGTGTATCAAGGTTGATCTTTTGAGGGTCATAACTTAGAGATCATGAGGGCTTTCAATGAAATGTTTAATGCTATAGGATGGGCATGCCAAGGCCTAAAATAACCTATCTCATTTTTAAGTGATCACATTTCATTTGGATTTGGCATAGCAACCTCACTTGATGCCAAAAATCGTACTGTGCCTCAGTTCATTGTTGCACCACTATTGGAAATATAGATGGAGTAACTGAGGGGAAGGGGGGGTAGGGTGAATCAGTTACCAGAAAAAATAAATCCACTAATCCCTTAGAGGTCTTATAAAACTAGTTACTGTTGTCACTTGGTAACCATACAAAAATGTTGTAACTTGGTAGATGTAGTGTATATTAACTTATTACTAATCTTTAAACATGCATGCATAAAATAAATAACATGAACACAAGAGACACTAGATTTAATGCGGAAACCCAATATGGAAAAAAACACCAAGTAACTAGCTACTAATTTTTACTCTTTTGAAGTGAGCTCTATTAGGAGCCAACCTAGTTAAAGATTAGAAAACACACTATTAGGTGTGACCTTATTAGAGGATTTAATCACCCTACTAAGAGTGGCCTTGCTAGAGGAATTTAGAATAATTCAATAGAACTATCACCTTGTTAGAGGATTTACAAAATGGTTGTTAAACTAGCTCTATTAAGAGATTTGGAAATCACTGCTACAATGGTGAGAAGGTAACAATGACTTGACCTAAATGAGATGCAACTGAATTGGTGATACAAATCTCTATTTTGCTTCACTAGATCCTTTCTAATTGAATATAACTTTGCTGCTACTCAAGGATATCTGATCCTTTTCCAAAATTTTCTCACACCTTCCTCTTCACATAATCAACACACTTGCATGCTCACTCATTCAGGTTTTGAATTCACAACTTGACCTTTCATTTATATCTTATAGATTGTCAAGTTGTTTCAATTACAAGTTATAATTACCAATAAATATTACCTCTGTTAGCTACAATAATTAAACTTTATTTCCCAAAATAATGAAATCCTTCATTGGCTGACCCAGCTTGGTAAACACTGCTCTAGAAATGATTTCTAGTATTAACATACTAGAGCTCGATGAACACTATGAACTCTGTAAAATCCTTTGGAGATTGAGTGAACTTGGTAAATACTAACTTTCCTTTGCTAACCTTGTGAGCTCGATTACCATTGACTTCTTCCACAAAATCCTTTGATGCCCAAGAGAGATTGGTAGACACTGAAATTTCTTAGCTAACTGATTGAACTCGGGAGACTCTGTCTACCAATTGACATGGCATTTGTCTAACATCAAAGACAACACACATTTGGAGGATTGTATCCAACAATCTCTCTCTTTGGCATTGATGGAAACACAACATGTCATAGCACAATGAAATTTCAAAAGAAAATATCCTTAGTTTCATTCTTATTCTCATCCAATCATTTGAACTCCTTTTGTTAGTAGACACTACATACTTCTCCCTCTTACTAAAAACTTCTTCCTCTATGAGAAATTTCCTAATGAGATATGATGGTAAACTTCTCCCTCTTTAACAACACATGCCAAAGGCAACACATACCAAATGAGTATCAATGTACCTTGAGTACTAATTCATATACAATGTTCCCATGACTCTGCTGCATCAACTAAAAGATCTTCTATTTGGTTCCTATTGATGCATCACTAAAACTTTATTTTAGTGAGCTTTAGATAGGGGAATGACCCCTAACTTACATATTAGATACAAGAATACATCCTTAGGTAATGGCTTGGTGAACATGTCGGAAATTTGTTCTTTTGTATGGAAATATTCCATTTTGATCTCCTTATCCTACACCAATTCTCTGACAAAGTGATACTTTATTGCAATGTGCTTGGTTTTGGAATGCATCACTAGATTTTTTAATATCTTAATTATACTTGTATTGTCACAAAACATAACAACTAATTCTTTGATCTCAACCTTTATGCCTTCCAATAATTTCTTAAAACAAATAGTATTAGAACAATTCACTACTACTGCAACATACTCTACTTCTGTTGTAGATTGGGATGTGCAATTTTCCTTGTTACTTGTCCAAGATACCAATATTTTTCTAAGAAAGAATGCTTCACCACTTGTACTCTTTCTATCATCAATGTTTCCTACCCAATTAGCATCAGTAAACACTTTCAAGTCTAGATTTCCTCCAAATTTGTACCACAATCCATAATCTTCAGTGTCTTTCAAGTATCTCAAGATCCTCTTGATTGCCATCATGTGATTTTCTCTTGATTTTGCTAAAAATATTGCCACTATATCAACTGCAAGAGTAATATCAAACCTTATATGAACCAGATACTACAATTTTCTAATAATTGATCTATATAAGGTCTGATCTACCTCTTTTGAATCATTATCTTTAGTAAGCTTTAGTCTAGTACACATGGGAGTTCCAACTGGTTTGCAATCTTCCATACCAAACTTCTTGAGTATCTCCTTGATGTATTTAGACTGAGTAATGTAGATATCATTTTTGCTCTGCTGAATCTAAAGATTAGAAAAGAATTTAATCTCACCAAACATTGACATCTCAAATTCCTTGTTCATTTTCTCTTAAAATTTGTTGCACAGATCATCATTCCCTGTAAACAAAGTATCATCCACAAATATTTTTGTCAAAACAATCTTGTTATCTGGTCCTTCCTTGATATATAAGTTGTTGTTATCATTAGTTCTTTGAAAACCAATCTAAATATGATAGATATGAAATCTTTCATACCATGCTCTAGGGGCTTGTTTTAGACCATACAATGCTTTGTATAATTTGTAGACCATGTCCTTCTTTTCTAGATCAACAAAACCTTCAAGTTGCTCAATGTAGACTTCTTCATCTAGAATACCATTGAGGAATGTAGATTTGACATCCATCTGATATACCTTAAATCTTTTGAATGTAGCATATGCAAGTAAGGTCTTGACACCTTCCAATCTTGTAATAGGAGCAAAAGTCTCTCCATAGTCTATTTCTTCTTTTTGATAGTAGCCTTTATACACTAGTCTAGCTTTGTTCCTTGATACCTTACCATCTTCATTCAACTTATTTCTAAATACCCACTTAGTTCTAATCGCATTTTTATCTTTAGGCCTAGGTACAGGAGTCCATGTTTTGTTCTTCTCTATTTGGTCTATCTCTTCATTTATAGCCTCAATCCAATTTTTATTTTCCAATGCATCTTTGACATTTCTAGGTTCAAAATCAGCAAGTAAATAGGTACCTTTTAGCTTACTTCTTTTCATGGTACCCTCTAATTTATCTCCAATAATCTGATCTGGTGCATGATGCCTTCTAACATACTTGGCCAATATGGGTTCCTTGTCTTTTAAATGAATTGAATTGTCATCCTCTTGAACTTCAACTTTAGGTTCTGGCTACTTTGGCTCAGTAGACATTGGCTTAGTAGCTTTAGACTATGACTCAGGTTCCTACAACTCAGTTTGAACTTCTTGCAACTCGGTGACTAAAGATTCAGGAGTAGAAGTTTCCTGATTGATAGATGTATCTAGCACTATATCTGGTTCAATGAAAACAAATCTCCTGTAATCTTCTAGTTCCTTTTTGCTTTATTCTTCATTCCTTTTTGCAAACTCATCAACTTTCAGATGTGCACTTTCTATGATTTTGTGAGTAGACAAATTCAAACATCTATAAGCCTTACTCTTGCAAGAATATCTCAAAAATATGCCTTCATCACCCTTCACATCAAATTTTTCTTTTTTGGATTCTTTCAAAATATTAAATTTTCTTCCAAATACTTTTAGGTAACTTACATTGGCTTTATAGCCATACCATAACTCATAAGGGGTTTTGAATGAGTCCTTCTTCAACTATACTTGGTTCAAGGTATGAACTATAGTGTTGATAGCTTCCTTCCAGTATTTGATAGCAATGTTCTTTTCAATCATTAGAGTTCTTGCACAATCCATGATAGATTTGTTCCTCCTTTTAGTTATTCCATTCTTCTTGGAATTTCCAGGAGATGATACCTATCTTTTGATTCCTCTTTCAATGCAAAAGTTATTGAATTCATGGGAGATGAATTCACCACCTCTGTCTGATCTCAAACATTTCAATATTTTCCCTGTTTCCTTCTCTACTCTAGCCAAATACTATTTGAACTTCTCAAATGCTTCTGATTTCTATCTTAGATAATGATAATCATCATTCCTGAGTAGTCATCAACAAAAAGAATGAAGAAATTTTCTCTAGTATAGCTCTCAATTCCAATAGGTCCACACAAATCAGTATGCACAATTTTCAAAATTTCTTTAGATTAATAGTTTTTACTTGTAAAGCTAGTCTTTCCCAACTTACCAATCTAATAATTCTTTCATAGACCAACATTAGGTTTCTTTATACTAGGAATGCTTCTTGTTTTCTTGAATTTTCTTATTTTCATCAGGTTATCAAAATTTACATGACATAACCTTCTGTGCCATAACCAACTTTCTTCGACTTGAGAAATAAAACATGAACATTCACCAACTTCAAGATAGAACAAGGTACCTTTTGTTTGTATGCCTGATCCAATCAGTTTTCCTTTGCCATCTAGTAGTCTTGCCTTTCCATGCCTTAATTCCACCTTGAATCCAATATTGATTAGCTGTGCCACACTCAATAGATTGTGTTTTAGTCCATCAACCCAATAGGCATTATCACATGCAAGCTCTCTGGTTAGTGAGATTCTTCCTCTTTCTTTTATGCAACAAGGTTTATTATTACCAAACCTCACACTACTACCATCATAGTGTTACAAATGTTCAAACTTTGTTTTCTCACAAGTAATATGATGAGAGCAACCACTATCTATGATCCATGTATCATTTTTGCTCACATGAGAGATAAGTGCCATGTTATCTTCTTCATCATTATCAGATTCATCTTTTATAACAATATAAACAATTTCATCAACACTATTATCAGAATCCTTAACCATGAAACATGTTTTCTTACCTTTTTCCTTGAATGATTTGAAGTCTTTGAAATCCTTCTTTCCATTGCATTTATGCCCTTTCTTTTCATCCTTTTTTGCTTGTTTGGGCACCTAGCAGCAATATGACCAATTTCTTCACATGAAAAAAAATATTAAAGGAACTTTACCTTTGTATTTTACTTTGCCTCTAGAATATTTCCTTGCAAGTAGAGCTTTAATCACCTCAAGATCACGGTCAGAACTCTCTTCTCATTCTTCTTCATTTTCTGACTGAGATTCCTTTATTTTCTTTCCTTTTTATTTAAGTGAAAACTTGGCCTCAAATGCAGATTTAGTACTCTTGGAAGCTAGAACATAGTTGTCAAAGTTGTTTAGCTCAAATACTATCAATCTTCCTACTATGGCCTTTAAATTTATCTTATGATTTGCTTCACATCTTCTTTCTTGAATTGCAAAAACTCTAATTGGATAAGTGGGAATCAATGTTCTAAGAACTTTACTTACTATTTTTTCCTCCTTGATATCTCCTCTAGAAGCTTTGATTGCACTGATACTTGCTTTGACTCTTTCAAAATATTTAGCAATGTTTTCATTTTCTCTCATTTTCATCTACTCTCATTTTCATCTAATCAAATTTTCCTCTTAGATTCTCTACTTTGGCTCTCCTCACATTGTCATTATATACACTAATATGTTAGCAAGAAACACTAATCTATTAAAAGAAACAAAGCATTAACGAACAACACTAATATAATCTTTAAGAGAGACAAAGAGGGAACAACTCAAATGAGAATATGAGCCATTAAGGGGCTCTCTCAATGAGATTTTTCTCTTGATTTGGGGATGAGTCTATTTGATAGGATTTGGGATGTATGCTCAAGCTTCTCAAACTAGCTTCAATGTTGTTCTTGATGGATTTTGGCTTGGGTGAATAGATTTGATGTAAAACTTGCTCTCAAAATGGCATTATAACTTTAGCTCAAATGTTGTGATGATATGGCTTGGGAGGGGATTCAATTTATAGGCTAAGGGCTTGAGGGTTTGTGGGCTAAGATGCAAGGATGGGGAAAAGCTCATGGAGGGCTTAGATTGCATGAGAGGAGATCACATAGATTGTGCTTCCTTACAGCCAATCAAGGAGTGACACATGTCACAAGGTGAGTGGATGGAGTAAAGGGAAAGGATGAGTCTACAAAGGAGGCTCAAGGCCTTAAAGACCCTCATAAATGGCTTTGTAAGAGCAATGAATGGGCTTGTAAGAGTCTTTATGGCTTGGTGGTTGGGATATTTTTGAGGGAGTTGAGATTGTTGAATTTGCTTGGCTTAGGAAAGTCTTAAACTTACTTAGGGAATGTGACAAGGTTAGGGGGGGATTAGAGGTGATTTAGAATTAGATTAGGCTTGTTAGAGATATGTAAGTGGATGGCATTCATGAGGGTGGGTGAATTAGTGGCTAAGCTTGGTTAGTATGGGTGGATGGGGTGGATTAGGCTAAATGAAGGGTTAGGGATAGGTTAGGGGTTATTAGATTTGAGGGCTTTATTTATCAAATAGATTTATTTAATAAATGGGGATTTTAGAATTAGATAGAAGAATAGGATTTAATTGATAAATGATAAGTTACTTGATTTATCAATTAGGACTATAGATGATTTAATAGGATTAATCAGCTAGGGGATGGAAAAGGATTAATTAAATATGAATTTAATTAATGATGCCTTCAAAGATAACTAAATAGGATTACCAAAGTGGTGTAATCAAATTTAGGTGTCTACAGTCATCACCTTCATAGATATCTTCCATCTTGTTCCACATAGCAAAGGCAATTGTGCAATCCTTGATATCATCAAATTCTTCATAGCTTAGAGTAGATGCAATATCTATCATCATGGTGCTATGAGTCTTTATCTTAGCAATTTCATTGATAGATAATTTTCCAGAAGGTGTTGAGTATTCTTGATCAAGGTATTTTAATCTTGAATCTCCAATGGAAGCTAGATGAAGTCTCATCAGTCCCTACCATGCTCAAATGTTATCCCTATTAAGCCTTGAGATTTCTCTCTTGTAAGAAATCCTGATCTTTATCTTAGATCCTTGAAATCTTTCCTGCAAGCACCAAAAGCTCTAATACTAATTGTTGGAAATATAGATGGAGTAACTAAGAGGTGGGGGGGTGTGAATCAGTTACCACAAAAATAAATCTACTGATCCCTTAGATGTCTTATAAAACTAGTTACTTTCATCACTCGGTAACCATACAAAAATGTTATAACTTGGTAGATGCAGTGTATGTTAACTTATTATTAATATTTAAACATGCATGCATAAAAGAAATAACATGAACACAAGAGACACTAGATTTAACATGGAAACCCAAAATGGGAAAAACCACCAATTAACTATCTACTAATTTTTGCTCTTCTGAAGTGAGCTTTGTTAGGAGCCAACTTGGTTAAAGGTTACAAAACACACTCTTAGGTGTGACCTTGTTAGAGGATTAAATCACCTTGCTAGGAGTGGCATTGCTATAGGACTTTACAATAATTCAATAGAATTGTCACCTTGTTAGAGGATTTACAAAATGGCTATTAAACCAAATCTGTTAAGAGATTTAGAAATCACTGCTACAATGGTGAGAAGGTAATAATGACTTGACCTAAATGAGATGCAACTGAATTGCTGATATAGATCTCTTTTCTACTTCACTAGATCCTATCAATCTGATCCTTTTCCAAATTTCTCTCACACTTTCCTCTTTACATAATCAACACACTTGCATGCTCACTCATTCATACTTTGAATTCACAACTTGACCTTTCATATATACCTTATAGATTGTCAAGTCAGCTCAATTACAAGTTACAATTACCAATAAACATTACCTCTATCAACTACAATAATTAAACATTATTTCTCAAAACAATGAAATCCTTCATTGGCTGACCCAGCTCAGTAAATACTACTCTAGAAATGATTTCCAATGTTAACTGACTGAAGCTCTGTGAACACTATAAACTCTACAAAATCCTTTGGAGACTGAGTGAACTTGGTAAACACTGACTTTCGTTCACTAACCTTGTGAGCTCAGTTACCATTGACTTCTTCCACAAAATCCTTTGACACTTGAGAGAGATCGGTAGGCACTAAAATTGCTTAGATGACTGACTAAACTTGATAGACTCTATTTGCTAATCGACGTGACATTTGTGTAACATCAAATACAACACATAATTGGAGAATTGTATGCAAGACACCATAGCATAACTTTGAAATCGTTGATCTTAGCATCAAATTGTCAACACCATTAGCTCTAGATGGGCAGGTGAACCCTAGTGACACCCTTGTTCTAGTTGTGAAGAGCATCCATCATTCACAGCCATCCCATATCAAAGAGTCTCCAAAGTGCTCTAAGTGCATATTGAGGTCAATCTTCTAAGGGTCGTAACTTGAAGCTTGAGAGGGCTATCGATGAAACATCAAATGCTATAGGATGGTCATGCCAAGGCCTATAATAACCTATCTCATTTTTAAGAGATCATATTCCATTTGGATTCAGTACAACAATCTCATTCGATGCCAAAACTCATAGTGTGCCTAAGTTCATAGGTGCACCATAGTGTAACTTTGAAACCACTGATCTTGAGCCATTAGCTCCAGATGGGCAGTTGAACCTTAGTGACACCCTTATTTTGGCCATGGATAGCCTTCATCATCCACATCCACCTTGTACCAAAGAGTCTCCAAGGTGCTCTAAGTGTGTATCAAGGTTGATCTTCTGAGGGTCATAACTTGGAGCTCATGAGGGCTATTGATGAAATGTTGAATGCTATAGGACAATCATACTAAGGCCAAAAATTACCTATCTCATTTTTGAGAGATCACATTCCATTTTGATTCAGCACAATGATCTCACTCGATGTCAAAACTCACAATGTGCCTCAATTAATAGGTAACATGTTGATTGTTACACTTTGTTGGTAACATGGTTTTAATGAGATTTTCAAAGGAAGATTATTTTTTCATTAAAAAAATTAGTGCTTTTGTGGGGGCCATATCTCAATTTTCAACCATTGGATTGGCCTAATTTTTGGATAAGTTATGGAAGGTAAAGTGATCTAATTACTTGATGGTTGGATTGAGGAAATGAAGTATGGTTCAAAAGTTATGAATGATTGTGTTTGTTTCTATACAAAGGACAATAAGAAGGTATGTTTTGGATTATTTGGTTCCTAAGTTTTATTAAGTGGATCAGTATGGGTAATCTGATCAATGTGAGAAATGTATAGATGTTATTATTATGGATATGGTATTGGGGGAGCAAGTTAAAAAGGTTTTATCCAATCAAGTCTCTTAAGTTGGGATATTTTGAGGTTATGTTGAAATTGAAAAGTTGTAGTATGAGGATAGTAACAAAGTGAAGGGCTAGTTATCAAAGATTATGAGTCTTTGAATGAGTTCATGATTGGAAATAGAATCCATGGTTGAGGAGTGGAATCTTTAAGTGTGTTGAGATTAGATTTGAATCCAAGAGTTAGTTTCAAGGTTGAAGGTGGAGTTTAAAATCAGAATTAGGGTCATGTGAACCTTGTGTAGAAGGTTTAAAAGTATGTTGATGTTATTGTCTAAAATGCCATGGATCTTTGTTGAAGCCTTTGAGATCATCCCAATTCCTTGATAGACTACCATCCTTTTGTGAATCCCCTTACTTAAATTACTATTTATTAAAGGTGTACTGAAGGGCTTTACATCATTCTGCAAATATAAGGAATAAATCCAATCTAAAACTAAAACCACGACGAAAAAAATGGTTTTCCATATGTCACCCATTTCTATAGTTTCTCTCTATAAATAAGGTTTCCCTATTTTGCTTACTCTGAATCACATGATAGAAAGTGAAATCTCATATATTAACTATAGAATTTTTGATAGAAAAAAAATATAACTCATGATAGCATTTCAAATTAAACATTGCATCCAAATTTGATAATAAAGGTTGTTAAAATGTTATTCAAAAATTATTGCATTTGAATCAAATATAACAAACATGATAAAAAAATAAAGATATTCCATAAACATTAAAAATACACATGATCCACGATAAATTGAACAATACTAAATACTAAATTAATATGTATATCATTGTTCACATAAATGACAAAAATATATATCAAAATACATGTATCCATAGACAAATTACATAAATATATATTAAAGTTCATGTATCCATAGACAAATTGCACAAATTTATATATATTAAAATACTTAGATCCATATATAAAATGTGGCTGATCATGCCATTAGAATGTGTATAATATCAATGTTTCTATAAATAATGTGGCATATGCCATCTCAAAATGTCTCATGGTGCATCCTATGACAACTATTCTATCCTAGGTTGTTGATGGATGATCAAAATGTTGCCTCTTCACTACACTAGGTGGATTAGATGCCTCCTACATAAACAAAAAAGGAAAACCCAAAGTTAGACTACTAAATTTATATGATTCTTTGTATCTAACATTGAATTACTCAAATTCATAATGGTCTTTTTTAATGAAGATTTATACTATTGAAATTTCATCATAAATACCTCTCTCATCGACCTCCTATGCTGATCAAGAGTCCTCTCATATGTCCTCAACAATGCTTGTACCTTGTTGATTGTGGCTTGTGTTTGGTAAAATATGTTTGTCAGATGAACCTAAAACTTAAACTATAAAATTATAATTCATAGCATGCTAAATTTATAATATATAATCAAGAATTAAAACTAAAACTTACCTATGTTGGCTCCTCCTTAGGATATAGTGGTTGCATCATCAAAGATACAAAACTCTATCATCCAACCTCGTGTGCATTAGGAGTTTCCTATGAGATACAAAATACTAGTTGTTAATATCATGAAAATTGGTTTTGAATTTATTTATGAAAATAAGGAAAATAAAAAATAAATGATACTTATTTATACAATGGGGCTCTTAGTGTAAATGAAAATGCTAGAGCATCTATGATGCGAAATCTACATGTGCTCATCCCCAGTAGCCACACCTTATACAATAAAGAAGGTAATTAAATTTTATTACCACAAAATTTTTACAAGAATTCATTGATATCTAATAAAATAGAAATCACCTAATTACCTTTCCCTTGTCAATAGGTCCTAGCTCATCCCCCGCACTTTGTCCCCCAGGGATAGGGGATACCTGCAAGAAAAAAAAAGATTAGAAACCATATATGCTACAATATCAAATAGAAAAAACAATAAGAGCACAAAATAATGTATCGTAGATGTCTCAAGGCCAACTAAAATAGCTGAGAGCATGGCATCATCAACTTGTCTCAGCTCCTCCTCAGTCATCAACTAAACATGAATGAAGATCACATACATGTATAAGCTAGTATGGCTCAAAAATTAAAATTACTCTATTTTAAAGATTAACTTTAAATTGCATATGTCGTAATAGAAAAATGTATACATGTACTAATATAGGAGTGCATCCTCTATATGCCCCTCCTCTCTTGCATCAGGATCTATAGCCTCTATACGTGCATATAGTGTATCCTCGTCGAATACAAACTGATACTTAGAAAGATCACCTATGGGACCCAATAAATGTTCTTGAACATTATGCAAGTATGGGGCACAAAAACATGTGATGAGCTCACCGATGATGAACTTGTGCTAGCATCATCAACATGAGGAGGCAACAGTATCCTAGGCTAGGATATCAATAGGCTACTCAATCAATGGATGGCTCTAATAGTCTGAGAGTTAGCCTTTGCAATGATATTGGGATGTTGTACTCAATGAGTGGGGGAGACATCAATAGGAGGGACAAAAGTGCTAGCTTTCTTCCACTGGGAAAAGGGTCTATCCTGAGGAGCTCCTCCTCCTACACCAATGTTGGGCTTCATGCTCCTATAGTTCACCTTGAGCTTCAACATAAATTTTGCATACAATTTTCTAAGGAAATAAAATGGAACCTCTAAATTAGTGTGTGGAGGGATGTCAAAAACCATCCACCAACAATCCCAAAAGTTCTCACGTATGACATCATTTGTGCACCATTTAATTGATAGTTTGGGCCTTTTGGAGTCGACTTGTAAATGGGTTTTTGGGTTCACAAAAAGGGCAACCAAATCATCTTTACTTATATTGAGGGTCACAACCTCATCATAGTCCAACCCATCATCAAACATCTCATGCATTTCATCATGCCAATGAAGAGTTACATTGTGTTTGTTGGTAACTGTTTCAATGCTATCCACTATGGTGTTTAACATAGATGATATAGGAGCCAATGTAGGTATAGTATTATATATTGTTCACAAAGCCCTTAATTCAGTGAGATTTTCAAATATCAAATCCTTAATTCGAGGAGGGTTTTGATGGGGTAGGGGATCATTTGGTGGATGATTTTGAGGGGGCACTAGATTAGTTAGTGGGGTATTACGAGGAATATAATTTCTTGCCTCAGTATCATCATTTCGGTCAGCCATACCTAATAATTCACAAAATATAATTTCTACTAAAAAAAACATAAATTTCAACAATTTCTATCAAAAAACCTAAATTTTAACAAGTTCAATTAAAAATAACATAATTTATAATAAAATTGATTGAAAACATTTTTAAAAATAAAAAATCACTAACCTATATCATGTATCCATTCATGGATTGGATATCAGAGCTCAAAACACAAAACATAGTGTGAACAAATAGCCCTTGGGTTTTGTCTTTTTTTTAAAAATCACAATACAGTTATCAGGTATCCAATTTCATATCGAATATCTGATAATATTGGGTATCTAATATGAAATTGGATACCCGATAAGGTTTGGGCCTACTTTTTAGCTTTAGTATTAAGATGGGTGGAAAAAATTTAGAGCGGATTTTGAAACACTTTTAGACATTTTCAAACTCTATTTTTTTCACATCACCACTTTTTGGCACACCATGATCTTGCATATACCCCTTTCCATCACAACTTGTGACAACAAAAGTCCAACACCTATCTAACTTTTATTGTCACAGCTTTTGACAAAAAAAGTCCAAAGCTCATCTGACGGGAGCCAATTCCTCTTGATGTCTATTGGGTGACAACCTGTCATTAGAATTTGGGTCCAAATGTAGTGGTGAGAGACTAGGTCATCGTGGGTCAACCTAGGTTGACCTAGTCCAAACTAGGTCAACTTGGTCCTAGAGGATAGGTCAAATAAGCCTCACAAAGTGTTAGGAGAGCTTAGGAAGATAAAAAAAAAATATGGTCAAAAGGGTAGAAAAATAATACCTAGAAGACTAGGGTATGTGTAGGATCATGGTGTGGCAAAAAATGGTAACCTGAAAAATATGTAGTTCTAAAATTATTCAAAGAATTTCAAAATCTATTCCAACTATTTTCCCACCTATCTTGATACTAAACAAAAAAATAAAAATTAATACCTTTATAAGGCCTACTATATCTTTTGATACCAACTCTATAAGGTCAACTTTAAAAATGTTCAGAAAATATGTATTTGGCCTATTGTTGTGTATTTTGTACTTCAAACATGTAGCCGATGATTTTTTTTCACCAACATTTGATGAAACAAAAATAGTTTCTTAATAATTTTCTCTACTTTCCATAAATGTAAGATTTGTCAAATTATGAGTTTAGTAAATAATTATTACTTATTTTCTAATGGAGTTATGTATAAAGTGTTGATTGACACACTACTTTAAAATAACTATAACTTTCAAATGGTACAATATTTTTGAAATCCAAAATATGCATCACATTCTATGGTTCTTCTACTATAAGGAAAAAGAAAGGAAAAATTAAATTTTGTAGATTTTTGAATTAGTTAAGGTGGTTAGACAAGAGAGTTTTTTTATTCCAAAAATACTATAGTAGAAAATTAACAATTTATTATTTATTTAGAGTAAAAATACCCAAAAAATGTGTCACATCTAGACATGAGTCTACTTCTTATATCTAGAATATTATTAAAAAATATTATCATTTGATTTTGTTTAAGGTGGTTAGACATAAGTCTACTTATTTTTGTCCTAATTTTTTTGTACTATTGCATTAAAAATTAAATTTTTGACCAATCAATTTTTATTCTTATTCAGATAAAGCCTAGTAGTTTAGAAAGTAAATTCAAGTTCCTATAGATTATTTTCTCTCAAAAATTTTTATATGAAGTTTATAACAAGTATTTTCACATGACCACTTTGAAGCATAGGATGGTTAATAGAATTTATAGACTCAATACAATTGGCAAGTCCACAGAGGATGAAGAGATTATCAAAAGGGAAGCCATGAATTTTTTCAGCAATCTACTTCAAGGGGACTCCAATTTGGATAAAAAAAAGTAGAATATGTTTCTAGACTATATTGCAAACTATATCTCAGAAGAGCAAAATAAATTCCTTCTATTCTATCTTATGAAGAGATATCTAAGGCTATTTTCTCCTTTGATGGAGATAAGGCTCTAAGGCCAGATGGACTTCCTTTCCTATTTCTTCATAAATACTAGAGTATTATCAGTGATGATGTTTGTAATGGGGTTAAGGAGTTCTTTGGCTCTAGGAAATTGTTCAAAGAGTTGAATGACACTTTCCTTGCTTTAATTCCCAAGAAGGTAGGTGCTGATAGTTTGGATCAGTTTAGATCACTCAATCTTTGTAATTCTTTTTATATGATTATTTATGAAGTACTTACTCTTAGAATTCTATCCCTTCTCCCTAGCTTGATTTCTAGGCAATAGAATGGTTTTGTTTTGGGAAGGTAGATTTTGGATTCAATTATCTTGGTGCATAAAAATATTCACTCTCTCAATGCTTCTAAGAAATAGGGGTTTCTTCTTAAGTTAGATCTATCCAAAGCTTATCATAGAGTGGATTGGGCTTTTCTTCTAAGAGAACTCAAAGCTTTTGGTTTTAACAAGAGATTTAGGGATCTGGTCCTTATGCTGGTCTCCTTGGCTACTTTCTCTATTCTTGTGAATGGTTCATCTACACTTTTTTTTTAGGCCTTACATGGTTTAAGGTAGGGGGATCCACCTTAACCTATCCTCTTTATTTTGATGGCTAAATGTCTTGGAAGATTTGTGGAAAAGCTGGTGAGAGTGGGGGATTTTGTTGGTCTTAAACGCTCTTCCAAAGACTTCATTTATTCACATCAAAAATTTGTGATGATTCTATTATTATGGGAGAAGCCTTAGTTAGAAATGCTAGGAATTTAAAGAGGGCATTGGAGGATTATGGGCAAGCTTCGGGTCAACTTATTAATTAGAGAAAAAATGTGATTTATTTTGTTAATGTGAATGAGAAGAGACAAAAAAAAATTAAAAGGATCATTGGATGCGAGATCGGTTCCTTACTAGGTTCTTATCTTCGATTACCTATTTTTTTAGATCCACTTGAGACCTTTTGGAGTTCACTGATTGACAAAATTCACTCAAAGTTAGCTAGTTGAAAAGGTTCCCTCCTTAGTCAAGTTGGTAAGATTATTGTTCTCAAATCCATTTTACAGAATGTTTCTCTATATGCTCTGAGTATTTTTAAAATCCCTAGAAAGTTTGCATTGGCTATTGAAAAAATTTAGGAGCTTTTCTTATGGATAGGTATGAAAAAAAGAAAAGATTGTCTTTGATTGCTTGGGAGAAAGTATGCATGCCTTATAATAAAGGTGGCCTTGGTCTAAGAAGAGTCACTACTATGAATGATGCTTTGCTAGCCAAATTTTTATGGAGGTGGCTTAAAGAAGAAGGAGAATGGCATAAAATTTGAACTAATAAGTATAATAGGGGGAACCAAGATCTTAATTACTTTCTTAATAATGAGTCGGTACAAGGAGGTTCTATGATTTGGAAAAATGCCCAAAAACATAAACATATTATTAAGAAAGGGGTTAGATGGAAGGTGGGAAATGGGAGGATTGTTCTTTACTAGGATGATATTTGGATTCTTGATCATCCTCTTAGTGTTGATCAAAGGTGAAATTCTTCTATGGAGCAATGTAAGAATCTCTTTGAGATTTTTGTTGAGGATTATTGGGAGGGAAATAAGTGGATAGATCTTAAAAGGGTGGATAGAAACCTGATTGATCTCAACAAGATGCTGAATGTGGTCTTCTTAAGCCACAAGGAGGATGCACTGATTTGGAAATTCAATCCTAATGGGCTCTTCTTTGTGTCTTCGTTGTATGCTAATGTTTTTGAAGAGCATCTAGAGCCTTGTTGGGCTAAAGCATGGTTTAAAGGTATGATTCCCAAAGTTAACATATTTTTTTGGATACTTTTACAGGACAATATTTTGACTTCAGATAACCTTTTGAAGAGGGGGTTCAACATTGTTAATAGATTTACCTTTGTAAGAATGATGTTGAGTCGGTCAACCATATGACCCTACACTATTCTTATACTAAAAAGATGTGGGATAGGGTTTGTGGTCTGGTGAATATTGCTTGGGTTTTCCCTGATACCATTCAACACTTTTTTAATGGTTGGAAGTCACCTTCTAATAATGCCTTAGTTTTGTGATTGTGGTATTTTATTCTCCCATTCCTTTTCTAGGGTGTTTGGAAGGAACAAAATGATAGGGTGTTTAGGGGAATTGAATCAAATCCTGATCAAGTTTTCTATAAGACTAAGAATTTGGTGATTGACAATATTAAATCTAGTGGAAAAGGTCAAAAATATTAGAATGAATGGGAAGATTTGGTGATCCAAAATTGGAACCTTAAGGATATCAATCTGATTCAAATTGGTCCTAACCTTAGGGAGCTTTCTAGATGGAATTGTCCCCTAATGGATTAGTATAAGATAAATTTTAATGGGGCTTCGAAGGGCAACCCAGGAATTGTGGGTTGTGGAGTCATTATTAGGAATGAGAATGGAGATAGAATGGGGGGTATGGCCATCCCTATTGGCACTCAAACTAATCATGTGGTTGAGTCTAATATTGCCCTTTATGGTCTTATCTATGCTAAGATTTTGAATTTGAATAATATATGGCTTGAGGGGGATTCCCTTAATATTATCAATTGCCTTAATGGAGTTACCAAGTCTTCCTAGACTATCAATAATATTATTTATTAAGCTAGAGATATTATTAATTCCTTTGAAAACTATATTGTTAAGTTCATAATTTTAGAAAAACCAATCAAGTTGCTGACTGCGTTGCCAATGTGGCTTGTGAGAGTGAGGAAAAGGTGATATTGAACAATAATGATAATATACCCATAGAGGGGTACTTACTAATTGAAAATGACAAAGTTTGAAGTAATCAAAAGTTGTCCATTAATTATTACCATGTCAAAAATATTTAATTATTTTTGTGACAATTTTGGGTTGTGGTGGACTTTTATCAGAAGGACAAAGTTCTTCCACTTAATTCCACATAGATTGTAGGTCTTATTTGCCACTATGTGCCTTGGCTATGATATTGATTACCTCATTCAGTTGCAGAAGGTTTTTTGGAAAAGATAGGATTTTCATTTTTGAAACAGGAATATGGGAGGAAAATGAAAGAGAATTGAACCAACTAGCTATAAACAATGGAAGAATAAGAAGGAAATCTGGGAAATTCTTGAGCAAGGAAACTTTACTGGTTATATGGAAAAGCTAAAAGGAAACAACCCTGCAATCACTCGAGAATTCATAAAGACTTGGAGACATGGGAAAGTTCTTGTAGGAAATCAAAGAATGGAGGTGACTAAAGAAATCATAGTGGAAGCTATAGGTCTAGAGATGGAGGGCATTAATTTTTATCAAGATGGAAAGTTTTCTGATAGGGTAGTCGACGAGTTTGTAGATTATGCCAAAGAATGCAACAAACAAGTTAAAATAGGTAATTCCTACTTTAACTCGGCTTCTTTTTTGCACCCATGGTGATTTGTGGTGTTTGTGATTACTGAATATCTCACTCTAGATGGTCAATTCACAAAAAATTATGGTCACAATTTTATGTCAGTCAATCATTTTATGCATGGCATTAGGATAAATCTGCCTTTTTATCTTAGAAAATCTCTAGGTAACTACATTATTGGCCTTCCAAAATGATCTGGATGGTGATGATGATGAGGGGCTAATGGTTCTCATTATGAACCTTCTAAAGTCTAAAAAGGTGGATAGGCCTAGGTAGAGTAAGAAAGTGATTGATTATGAGATGGAGGGCTCTGATTCAGAGGAGGACTTGGATAAGGACATTAAGGATGAAAGTGATGAGGTGGATGTTAACTAAAGTTTGAAAGGGGATTTTGGTAGTAGTTCCAAGGAGAAAAAGAAAGGAAAGAGGAGTGACACAGATCAAGATAGTGATTACAAGGAGGAAATGGGAAAGTGTTCTTAGAAGAGAGGAATTCTAGGGAAGTGTTCAAGTAATAAGGTTTTGAATGTGGATAGAGCCTTAGTTCCCTCTGATGATGAACTATTAATACAAAGGATGGGAAGAAAAATAAAATTGGTGTCGGTGAATGAGCCCAAGGACAATTTCCCAAAAGAGGTGGATTTAGGTATCAGTAGGCAAGAAGAGTAGGACCACCATTTAGACCATAGCAGGGAGGAGGACAAGAATGGGTTGCTAAAGGGTATCATGGGTAACCTAGGGTTAATTTTTAAGGAGATTGGAACCCTTAAACAACAAGTGTAAGTGATCTCAAAGGATTTTGAGCAGCTCAATAAGATGGCAAGAGGGGAGTGCATGCTGGGCCAACATATTGATAGGCTTTTAGAAGTCATTGGAAATGCAGAGGAGGTTAAAAACTTAATAAAAAGGGTGCCTCCAATTGAAACCAAAAGCATGAATTTAGAATAGGCTAATAAAGATATCCAAAATAAGATGGAGAGCCTAGAAACTAGAATGAGCAATATGGAAAAAATGATTAAGAATGTGGGTGACAAAAATTGTAATATTCTAAAAATTATGGCTGACAATTTCAATACTTTGATGAATAAGATGGATCAGGCTAGAAGACTTGACCCCTCTATTGGGAATGAGGATAAGGGGTTGAGCAAGTGCACCAAGGCCAATTCTAAGAAGACTGTAGGTGGGGGAGTGAAAAAGATAGAAGAAATGAAAGCCATTGCAAAAAGTATGAGCATTCTGGAAAATCAAGTGGTGGACCTATTGAAAACTTTTTAGTTGTCCGGGTGCTATCCTTTTGCTCTCTTCTTGCTATCTTTTTTTCCATAGCTATTTTGGGCCTCATGTTTCTATGATTTTCTTAGCTGTTCTCCGAGGCTTTTTATTTTGTGAACTCTTTAGTTTGTTACTCTTTGATACTTTTTTAAAGGTTTTAGGTCCTTTAAAACATATTTTTATGTAATCAAAAAAAGTATAAAATTGCATGTCAAGTTGACATAACCCTAATTTTATTTTATTTTTATTGCCACTTAAGAGCATAGTTTGGTTGACCATGATCCTACACATACCCACCATGTCATAAAAAGAGAGATGATAGAGAATAGTGAAATGGAAGGGGAGAGGATAAAAATGGACATTGAGCACAAGTGCATCCATGGTCCAAGAGAGGAATTATGGAAAAGGGTGCTAAAAGGTCTTAAAATACAAGTGCATCCACTTTAAGATTGTACATTTATCCCTCACTTTAGTGGGCATATAATTTTCTTCAAATTCATGGTAAATTAGATCAAAATAAAAATGTGATCTTATAACAACTTAGGAGACAAAGAAATCATCAAGCTAGGAATAATGCATAGATTTGAAGATAACCCAGAAATTATAACAATACATAAAGGATAATGTACTCTAAGCCATACTCAGAATCCATAGTTGCCCCTAAGAAAATTGAGTCTTTATCAAATCCAAAAATCACAATGAGGGAGATGTCACTAAAAAGAAAGAAAGAGTGAGAATGGGGTGTGATCAACTTGCCCAATAAGGTGTGTGTTCCTCATTATGAATCACACAAAAGAGGATATGATTGAATAGCCTAGTAGGTCTATGTTCTTTATAGTCAATCCCATGAAACAAAATAAAAGATGGTAGGATAAAATGATATAATGGGTTTGTGTTCTCGATAATATTTCCCACAAATAATATAAAAGAGGAGGATTAAATGGTCTAGAAGGTTTTTGTTTGTGATAGTCAATCCCAAAAATTTGTTTTACACTCTCATGATATAGTACTCCATTATTATGAGAATGGTTTTTGTATGCACTAGGATAGGTCAAATGGTCTAGAATTTTTTTGCTGAATTCTAGTCAACCAATCAAAGACATGTATAAAAAGAGAGAGTAGATGGACCTAGCAATTTGTGTCCTCTAAATGATGTGCCTAAAAAATAAAAACATATGAAAAGGATAAGAGGATCATGTATGCTCCTCCCCCCCCCCAAAGATGGAAAAATAATTTCTTGTTTTGGCATCTAAAGGAAGTGATGGAGAAGGATAAAAAAATTTAAGAATCAAGATAGTATCCATAAGAAACAACTATTCCAAACCAAAGATGCCACAACTACTATGAGTTCATGGAAGGCTAGAATGTAGAGGCACCATGAAAGAAGTGGAAACGGAAACCCTTGAAAAAGAGGACACACTATTATTATATTCCAAGGTAAGTTAGTTATCTACCATGAAAATCCAAATCCAAATGACGTAATATTGAATGGCATGTGATAAAAAAATAAAACAAAAGCAAAGGAAATAGTCAATCTATGAGAGGATTAGAAAGAGGGAAACGGATCCATTTCCCTCCAAGTGTTGGAACAAGAGAAGAGATGGCCTATTATGATACTCACAAATTGAACCTATAATGAAAATGATGTTGGAAACTTATAATTGGAATAATTGTTGTTTTGTCATTGATGTCAAATCTACTTATGAGACATGTTTCTATTTGATCTAAATGTCATATCTATTTGATTGATGAAGAGGATTTGAAGGATTTCTCATAACAATAGCACCTAGAGGAAAGGTTAAGTTATGAAAAGGAATCCCTAATGGACATTTGATTAGTTAGAGTTTGATAAGATAGTGATTCTTTATATGATGAATGTAAAGCTTACCCAAGAAATAAAGTAAAAGGAATGTCGAGTGATTCTAGAGTCAATAGAGCTATGGTAACTATCAAAAAATCTAGTGTTGATGGAGCATTAGTATCGGTTGAGTAAGTTAGCTGATGCCAAGACAATAAGTTCTAAAATGATCGAGTGATTAAGTGATAATCAAGTGTTAGAACTTAGTGATTTCAAAGTAATAGTATTTTGAATATGTTTGAAAAATGTAATTTCCATCCAACTTAGTTGAATTTTTGGGAAATGAAAAATGCATTGAAGATAAAATTGATGAGTTGGATCATTAAAGTCAAGGAGATGATTAGGTATAATACCTATTATCAAATTTGATGGATGAGAATTTTCTTGAGGATGATCAAGAAGATGAATAGATACAATGAACCCTATGAACTAGGTTGTAAACCCTAAGATCTATGATGACTAGGGAAAACAAAAAAGCAAGAATTGTCTATTTAAGGAGGTATAGATCAAAACTATAGTGGTATGTACATAGAGAAAGGTGGACCAGAGATGCACAAGGGTGAACACAAGTGTGTAAGTGTGAGAGAAAAGAAAATGGAATTATTTATGCATATACTACTGAAGTTGATAAAAAAATTTGAGTAGAAGGCTTAAGTTTTGATATGAAGGGTGATGACTTCTTGAAGAGTTGTCGAGCAAGTTAAGAGACAAGCTTGAAAAGGGGAATTATCAATGAATCAACATATGAACTGAATAATTATCTGAACTTGCAAAAGAGAGTTGCAAACATATAGATCAAAACCCTATTATTTTCTATATAATCATTGTAAACAATTTTTATTGAAATCTTTTTAATCAAAGGTTGACCTAATAATCATGTGAAGGACTTAATAGTCTATGTCAATCCTTTGGCAAGATCATATTCTAAATGGAATGGTCAAAGTCCTCTAACAAGACCACTCCTAATATGGTGATTAAATCCTCTAACTAGATCACATTTAACAGTGTGTGTTGTATCCTTTAACAGGGTTGGTTCCTAACATAGCTCTTCAAAAGAGTGAAAAAGTGGTTAAATGTTGCTGGTGGTTTTTCCCAAATTGGGTTTCCACATAAAATCCTAGTGCTAAACTTGTGTTGAATGTTTTATATGTTCTACATTTGATGAATTTTACATTCAATAAAGTATGTTATGATTAAGACAATAATAAGTACATTAGAGACCAGGAAACAACAGGATAAGCATAACTATGCATGTTAATATTTAATTATTCAAATGGTACATATGGATCATGAGTAACTCATTCATCCCTCCCTGTCTTAGCTATTCTAGACATTTTTAAAAATTGGTATGAGAGCTAAGTTCTTATAGAGAAAATTTTCAAGGTACTTGAAGCTAAAGATCATGACTCACAAAAGAGAGCTACCAAAAATGAACATGGAGAAATTCCCTACATGGAAAAACTTGAGGAGGTTTCATATATCTAGTATAGGTGATGTTACTTTCAATTATGTGGATAGTGAGTGTGTGAAAGTAATGACTACTCCTCTAACAACTGAACAACTAAAGAAAAAAATAAAGAACACAATCAAGAAATGTTGGATATTGCCTCAACCCTACGTTATGTCAAGTTTAATGATATAAAATAGTGTGACAATGCAAAGAAAATGTGGGCAAAGTGAAGACTATATATGGAGGTGATGACAATGTCTTGAGAGCCAAATTAGAGATCTTGAGAGGTAAATTTAATAAACTAAGAATGATAGAAGGTGATAATATAGTATAGTACTACACAAGAATCAAGGAAGTTGTTAATGCTATTTGAGGTGAAAATGGAATAATTTAAGATGAAATAGTAATAAGCAAGTTATTGTGGATGCTACTCCCTTTATATGCCATTAGAGTTTCTACAATTGGAGAACTGAGATGTACTCTAGGTAAAACTTTGACTTTATAAGGTGTAATTGGTAGATTTTGAGATACCTAATTTTGATAACTACAAAGTTGCTACTATTGAATATACTTTGAAGTCACAACTATTTCTTAGAAAGAAGAAAGGCAAACATGTGAAGAGTGGCAATGATAGTTCTAATGATGCACTTGATGAAATTGAAGCCCTTATTAAAAAATATATGGAAGAGGAAGAGGTAAATACAAAGGAAAATTAAATATTATTTATTTTTCATGCAATAAATTTGGTCATATTGCCGCTAGGTGTCCTTATAGAGAAGATAAGGATGAGAGAAATAGAAGCAAGTTCAAAGGAAGAAGAGATGATCAAGCCTACAACAAAAAAAAGGATGAAAAAGGTAATAAATCTTGTTATATTTCTGAAGAAGAAACTGACACTGAATCTGAAAGTAATGATGATGAAGTTGTCCATGTTTCTATGAAAAATGATTCTGATGAAGATGAGAAAACTGCATTAATCTCATATGTGAACAAAAGTGATAGATGGACAATTGATAGTGGTTGTTCTAATCATATGACTAGTGATAGAGATAAATTTGTGGATATTGGTCCATACAAAGGTGGATGTCTAAAATTTGGTAATGATATTCTATGTGTTTTAAAAGGTAAAGGTACTATTCAATTGATTGACAAGATCAAATGTAACAATGTTTACTAGGTTAAAGGACTTAACTATAATCTATTGAGTGTTTTACATCTAAACAAATAAGGATATAGAGTTAAATTCCATCTCAGGAACACCAAGATATATGATGCTAATGGTAAGCTAATTGGAAGTGGTGATTAGACAAGAGGTAACTTGTTCTATCTAGATTTATCTAATGAGACATGTTTGTTTGGACAACAAGAAGATGTTTGGCTATGGAACAAGACGTTATGTCATGTGAATTTTTAAAAATTTGATAAACATTAGTAAAATAAAAAAAATTAAGAGGGTTTCCTAAACTAAAGAAGCTTAACAATGCTATGTGTAAACAATGTTAATTGCGCAAAATGACCAAGTCTAGTTTCAAGAGTAAAACACACTTCTAGTGATATTTTGGAATTGGTTCATACTGACCTATGTGGACCTATTGATGTTCAAAGCTACTGTGGAGATAAGTATTTCATTCCATTTGTTGATGACTATTCTAAGATGATGACTATGATGTTCCTTAAAGCTAAATCTAATGCTTTTCAATAATTCAAGTGGTATTTAGCTAGAGTTAAAAATGAAATATGAAAGAGTCTAAAGTGTTTGAGATTTGATAGAGGTGGTGAATTCATTTCCAATGAGTTTGATACATTCTGCAATGACATAGGAATCAAAAGATAGATGTCAACACCAAGCACCCATCCTCATAATGGAATAGTTGAAAGAAGAAACATATAAATAATGGATTGTGCAAGAATATTGATGATGGAGAAGAATGTATCAAACAAATATTGGAAAGAAATTGTAAGTATTATTGTCTATACCCTAAATAGAGTACAAATCAAGAAAGGTACAAATGCTACACTTTTTGAATAATGATATAACTATTCTCCTAATGTGAAATATTTCAAAATCTTTGAAAGTAAATTATATATATTCAAAGACAATAGGAATGGAAATCTTGATGCAAAGAGTGATAAAGGTATATTCCTAGGGTATTTCACCAAGAGTAAAGCTTACAAGTGTTTAAATTCTAACACTAACAAAGTTATGGAAAGTGAAAATGCAAAAGTTGATGAGTTTAAAGAAAGAAGTGACACTACATGCAATTAAGAACCTAAAAATTACAGGGTAAAAGCATAGATCTGTGTCACCATTTGTGATCTCAAAACCTGTTTTGTTCAAATTTCATTTCTCTATCAAAACTCAATTTTATTCAAAAACTAAAAATACCCTTTTATATATCTTAGATTCAATATCATCATTATATAAATTTTTAAGTGTTTTGATTAGTTATAATATGTTAGAATTTCAAAATATTATAAGTCGATATTTCAACATTTCAGAAGATTCTCACTTAAAAAAAGGAAAAAAATAGTAAATCATACCAAAAAAATAAAACAATTATATTTATCTCTAGAGGAGAGAGTCCTCTTCATGAATATGTAATTTTTTCTCAAGGTGTAGATTTGATTGGGAAGTTTTGATGGGAGGAAACAACTATTGGCTTCTGAGAAGGTCGAGCTTGAGTACTTATAACAAAGAAAATATAGATAAAAAATAATTACTTCTTTTTTTGTGCCTAGATATACATGTCTTCTATAAGATATTTTCAAATCAAAACAAAAAAAGATGATTTGCATTTTTTTTTTTGACGGGAACTACACCCTATATTTTTTATAGTTAAAAAAGGGACTTCAAAATAAAATAAATGAATAAATTCTTATTCAAATTTTTTTTTAAAAATGATAGGCATAAATTTCATCCAATTCTACACATTTCATTAGTTTACATCATTTTCAAATTCTAAACACAAATACCATTTTTTTTGTCATTAATGTTGAACTGTCGCATTCTGATATCACATTTCTTCATAAAAGGTGAAACAGGTTTGTGCTTTTACCCTACAATACATTCATCTATATTAAAGATGGTGCTCCAAGTACTGCAAATGGACAAGAAAACCAAGCTGCAGTTTCTGAGCAAATAGGAAATGATGGAGTGCAACAAAAAGTTGTCCAACATAAAATAGTGGGTGTTGAGAAACAAAATTAATATGCCAAGTCATAGACACACAATGCCAACCATCAAAGAGAGAATGTTGAGCAGGAAAAAATTGGACCAAAACCTAAACAAGAAAGAGGAAATGAGCCTAGAATTATCTTTCAAGACAAACCTTTTGATGAACAAAGAAGGAGACCACCCATGCTAGCCAAATTTGTGAGAAGACATCACAAACCTGAAAAAATAATTGGTGATGTTGAATAAAGTGTTATGAAAAGAAAAAGACTCAAATATTGTGCATGCTTACTTTGTGAATTCGAGCCTAAATTAGTAAAGGATTCTCTAAAAAATGAAAACTTGGATTAAAGAAATGAATGGGGAAATTGAGTAGATTGAGAAGAACAACACTTGGACCCAATTGGTAAGACCTAAAGATAAAAATATTATTGGAAAAAAATAGGTTTTCAAAAGTAAACTCAATGAAAATGGTGAAGTTACAAGGAACAAGGAAAGAATGGTATGTAAAGCATATGCTCAAGAAGGAGTTGATTATGGAGAACTTTTTTCTCCTATGGAAAGACTTGAAGCATTTAAGACCCTTCTTGCATACTTAGCCTACAAGAATTTCAAGGTATATTAGATAGATGTCAAATCTATATTTTTGAATGGTATACTTGAGGAAGAAGTGTACATTGAACAACTTGAAGGACTTGTGGATCCAACAAAAAGGAATATGGTATGTAAACTAAACAAAGCTCTTTATGGATTGAAACAAGCCCCAAGAACATGGTATAAAGACTACATAATTATTTGGTGAATACTAGTTTTGAAAGGACAAATGACAACAACAATCTATATTTGAAGACTGGTAAGAACAATGAAGTATATTATCTAATTTTTTTGTTGACGATAGTATATTTGGAGGAAAAGAAGAACTTTGCAAATCATTTGTTGATGAAATGAAGAATGAATTTTAGATGTCTATGCTTGGTGAAATCAAATGAATCAAGAATTTTTTTATATTCCAAGTATATCAAATGAAGTTTGGTATTTTCATTACCCAATCCAAATAAATCAAGAAGATACTTAAGATTTTTGGAATTGAAGATTCAAAACTAGTGAGAAAACCTATGTCTATAGGACATAAGTTATCTAAGAATGATGAATTTTCTTATATGAACCATTCATTATAAAGATCAATGATTGGAAAATTGCAATATGTTGTTCATAGTAGACCTGATATTGCATTAGTAGTTCAAATAGTTGCTAGATTTTCAGAAAATGCTAAGGAGAATCACATGATGGTAGTGAAAAGGATAATGAGATATTTGAAAGGTACAGATGACTATAGATTATATTACAAGAGAAGTGATAGGTTTGAGATGAAGGTATTCACTGACTCTAATTGGGCAAGAAATATTGATGACAGAAAAAACACTAAGAAAGAGATTGGTCTCATAGAAAAGAAAGAAACATAATTGTATTTCCCAATCAACAGTTGAAGCTAGGTATATGGCAGCTGCAATGAACTATTTGAACATTATGTGGATCAAGAAATTAATAAAAGGAATGAAAGAAGAGATTATGGATCCAGTGGTTATCTATTGTAATAACACAAGTAATATTAACATTTCAAAGAATCCAATGATGCACACTAAGACCAAGCACATTGCTATTGAAAGTAACACTACTTGAGGGAACTAGTTCAAGACAAATAAGTAAAGTTATAATATGTGCACACTAAAGAACAAATTTTTGACATATTCATTAAATCCTTGTATTGCATAAAAATGTAATAAGAGAATAAACACTAAGTAATTAATGCATATATTCCTACATGATTATACAAACCTCAAAATGTGTGAGAGAACATGTAAATAAGCATAACATGAAATCAAAATAGCTTAATCTACTAATGAAAACCTCATGAAATCACCAAGTGATTGATGATTTCACATCATGGGATGTGGTTGCTCACAAATCCACCAGCATAACAATGAGGTAGATAGTAGATTATGGAAATGAGGAGAGGGTTCTCCTTTTATAGGAAAAGAGATGCAATAGATGGTTGAGATTCAATGCAAGATGAATGGCTAGGATCTCTCAAGATCAATGAGGTGCCCATGAGGTGGAGGCCAATTAGAATCCATGTGGATTAGGTTTTTTGATCATTCAAAGGGGGGAAGATGCTCACACATGTGTGAGCAACCTTTGATGTGATAGGTCAATGACATGTGTAAGAGGGTTGGAAGCTCAAGGTTTCTAACACATGTGTGAGACACCTTGGTTTAGATGTGAAGGGGGACAAGTGTGTAAGTGTGTAAGAGTCACATGTCACATGTGACTAGGGTTTGCTAATACTTTGATTAGGATTGTGTAAATGATCAATGAATTGATTAGATGAGGAACTAGGATTAATTAGTGGATAAGTGGTTTGACCTAGGTTAGAAGGATGGGTTAGGTTAAGAAAGTGAGGTTAGGTGAGGGTTAAAGTTAGGAGCCATGTGCTCAAACAGAATTAAATTTAATATTTAATTCCAAGTGGGATTAACAAAGGATTAATCAAGTAAACAGAGTACTTAATTAAAGTGGGTGAGTTAGGATGCAAGTGGAAAGGCTAGGATTTAAATAAACCTTAGTTTATTTAAATAAAGGAAAGGTGAATATAATTAAATAAATATAAATTTATTTAATTAAAGGTAGGGTAATTAAATAAATAATAAATATCTATTTAATTGGTCAAGTTAAGGGTATTTGGACAATTTTAGGTGTCTACAATCCTTACCTAAAGGTGCTCATGAACATCTTAGAGGTAAATTAGGGGTGATTCCCCTAAGTAAGGAAACTTAAGGAGAAGAGGTGCAGTGCATCAAATGTGCTACTTAGAATATTCTACACATTGATGGAAAAAAACTCTACTTTGGGAGATGCCTAAAGTAGAAAATCAAGGACAACATAGCAGATTAGTCATATACAGATGACTTATCCAAACATGCAAATATCTTTATAATATAGATGTATGAAGAAATTAAAGGCAATAATGCTAAGTGTGTTTGGTATTATTGTCAAAGAGGGGGAAATATACTAAAGAAGGAGAGATACACTAAACAAGGAGAGATATACAAAAGAAGGAGAGATACTCTAATGGGGGAAAGAATAATTAGAGAAGAAGAGAGATGTACCCCAAGAGGGAGAAAATGATAGAGGAAGTTTATGAACTTGTATAGAAGAGAACCAAAATGAAACTAAGGATATTGATACTCATGATAGTGAAACATTTTGGATTGCATGGTAAAAAATAGAGATATTGTTATAAAGATATGAATTGTAAGATATATTGAGGTATTAAGATATTGAAATGTTTCCATCAATGCCAAAGAAGAAGATTGTTGGAAACTTACAATTGTAACAATTGGTTTTTCTCATTTATGTCAAATCTGTGGATGAGACATGGTTCTATCTAATCTAAATATCATATCTATTTGATTGATGAAGAGGATTTGAGATATTGCATATAAAAATAGCACCTAGAGGAAAGGTCAAGTTATGAAAAGAAATCCACAATAGATATTTGATTAGTTAGCCTTTGATAAGATACAGTGATTCTTAATATCATGAATGTAAAGCTTAGTTGAGCAATAAAGTAAAAGGAATGCTAAGTGATAATAGTGTTAACTAAGCCACATCAAGTGCTGAGAAAATCCAATGTTAATAAACATCAATATCGATCGATTAAGTTAGTTGATGCCAAGCGAAGAAGTTCTATAATGATTGAGTAATCAATTGTTGACTGAGTGCCACAACTTAGTGATTACCACTTAATATTATTTTGAATAAGTTTTTGAATCATGATTTCTAGCTAATTAGTTGATTTCTTGGGATATGGAAATCATGCTAAAGACAAGATTGATGAGTTGGATAATTAAAATCAAGGAGAAGATTAGGTATAATACCTATGGTCTAATTCAATGGATGAGAAGTTTCTAGAGAATGATCAAGAAGACGAACAAATACAATGAATCTAATGAACGAGATTGTAAACCCTAAGATCTATGGTGATTATAGAAAATGGAAAAGAAATAATTACCTATTTTAGGAGGTATAGAGACAAACTTTAGGGGTATGCACATAGAGATACATAGAATAAAGATGTACAATGGTGAACACGAGTGTGTAAGTATAAGAGTGAAGCAAAAGGAATTATTTGTGCAAGTTGATAAGAAAATATGAGTAGAAGGAGCCTTAAATTTTTATATGAAGGGGGATGACTAGATGAAATTTTGGTGAGAAAGTTAAGAAACATAATTGACAAGGGGACTTATCACTAAATCATAACGTGAACCAAATAGTGATATGGAACTATCAAGGTGAGTTATAAACATACAGTTCAAAACCTTACTATTTTCTTTCTAATTATTGTAAATAGTTTTTATTAAAATATTTTTTATCAAAGGTTAACCTAATAGTCATTTGAAGGAGTTAATATTCTAGGTAAATCATTTAGCAAGGTGACTCTCTAAATGGAATGATCAAAGTCCTTTGACAAGGCCACTCCTAACAAGGTGACTAAATCCTCTAACCAAGTCACATTTAATAGTGTGCATTGTAAGCTTTAATAGGGTTGGCTCTTAATTGAGCTCACTTTGAAAGAGTAAAAAAGTGGTGACATGTTGCTGGTGGTTTTTCCCAAATTGGGTTTTCATGTAAAATCCTACTATCAAAGTTGTGTTGAATGTTTTATATGTTTTACATTTGATGAAGTTTACATTGAGAAAAGTATGTTAGGCTTAGGATAGTAATCAGCATAGTAGAGACCAAGCAATAGTAGGATAAGTAGAATAGTGAATGGCATAATATTATATTATTCAAATGGTACTAATGGACCTTTAGTAACTATTTCAGGTCACCCCTCCACACTCCCCCCCCCCACAGTTATTCTAAACAATTATAATAAATGAACCCCCAAGAAAAAGGATATAAATGTTGCATGGAATGGAGCAACATAATAGGGAATTAGATGTTATTTAAAAAAGTTAGAAAAAGAGATCTCATTATAAGGAGATATGTGAGTAATTTCCTTATTAATGTATTGTTGGATCTTATAGTGTAAAGCTTGACAATTATTAGTAGAGTGATTATGATAATGGTGATACATGAAAAATAGAAGATTCATGATTTTTTGACTATGCTTCTTTCTAAATTTAGGCCTAGTAATCACCTTATCATGAAGAAGCTTAGGTAAAAAATATTCTTGATCAATAGAATAAGTTATGTCAGAGGATGTAGAAAAAGAATCAAATTCAATACTTTCTTGAGCACATCATAATTAATGATCAATAATGGTATAAGAAGAGTATTCATGCACCCCATTTCCTAAGGCCCCGTTTGGTTGCTGGAAGATGAGGGCCAAAACTGGGTTATCAGGGGTAAAACCAGGTTTTGCAAAAAAAATTTGGTGTTTGGTTGGTTAAAATTATAACCTGGTTTTCAATTTCATCTTCCAATTTTGGTCAAAAATTGGAAGAAGTTTCTTCCAACAAAAAGGTGGAATCTGAAATTAAAACCAGGTTTTGAATTTTATGACAGTTTTTTTAATAATATTGTGGGGTCCACAGTATATTCATCTTCTGTGTCAACCAAATGGACCATTGGCTTTCCAAACCACAAAACCAAGTTTTCAAAAACCTAGTTATAAGATAACCTGGTTATGGCACAAATTTATCTTCCCCAACCAAACGGGGCCTAAGGGAATATGTGTTTTATCATTCGACTTAATAGATTCATTATGAGTGGAAGTAGAAACAAAGTTGGTGAAGATAGGAGTTGCATGATCTCTCATGAATGAAAATTCCTTAACTCTATACTCTCAAATAAAGGTTGGTGTGAAATATAAGGATCCCCAATTATCACCTAGAAGGGTACTTCTAGAAGGAGGATCATTGTTAGATTCTTTATTATTTTGTTCCTCAACATTTAGACAACTATTTGGCTTAGTATGTGCATGAAGAGTGTACATCACATTATTATAAAGAAACTTGAGATTTTTGATCAAGAGTTGAAGGAACAACATGCATAGAATGTAACCAAGGTCTACCAAAAAGAAGATTATAATTGAGAGGTCCATGTGTAACATAAATATGAGTATTTATAAAAAATGGACCTGTTTTGGTAGATAAATGTATGGTACCTAAATTTTTCTTAGAAATGTTATCAAAACTATGAATAGAGGTACTATCAGGTATGATATTTGAAAGATCAATGTTAGTTGCTGTGATCATATCTACACTACAAAGATTAAGGCCAACTCCATTATCACCTAGAGTTTGATGAAGAAGGTTACCATTGATTAGAGTAGCTACCATAAGAGTGTCACAACAATCTTAAATCTCTTTGGGAGGAAAATCATCATGAGTAAACAAACTTTTAAGTGGGATTAAAGTACTATTCATGCATAGTAAAAAGAAATTTTTGTTATCTTGACTAGGTGATGGAGTTGGAATATTGGATAAAACTTTTTTTAAGCCTTCATGATATGTAGGATATGTTTGAAGAAGTTCCCAAAGATAAATATTGGAAAGCATAATATGTAACTACAATACCAAATCATAATCCAACCCAATATTTTAAGAAAGATGAGGTGGAGGAGTAAGAATAGGCTAATATGGTGGAAGAGAAATAGTAGGTTTAAGATTATTCCTTGTATGGTAGGTGTAAGACACCACATGATAATCATTAGACTCTCTATATTCCCCTTGAAGAGTAATGGGAAGACAACCCTTAAGGGTGATAATAGGTTTATTTGGTGAAGGGCCCTTGAGAGTGAGAATAGGTCGAGATAGATAAACTTGATTAAAATATTGCTTCTTCATACATTCATAACTAGAAGAGAGAGTATTAAGGAGACTCCCATTATCCTCTTTTTCCAATGAATTCTTAGAATATGGATTATGGATGTCCATTAATGGATCATATTTTCTAGGAGCATCAAAAGAAGGCAATGTCGCATTGATGAAAGTATTCATAATGTCTTCCTCTTTTGCTAAAATATCACTAAGATAAGGATATATTAGGAGAAGAAGAAACATGAATCTTGTTATCTTGAAAATTAAAGGGATCAATCATGTTAACTATTTTGCAAGGAAAAGATAATCAATTTTAGCATCCTCAAATAGTGGAATTAGCAATTAAGGGCTCATATCTATTAATAAAGAACACCATAGAGGAATGATCATGAATTTAAGTAAGGTCTATTAAGGGAGGAGGATTAAAATAAGATATAGGACCATCCTCAAAAAATTCATCACCATAGTGAAGGCTTATATTAGGAGAAGGGCCAATATCAATCTGCTACCCATCTCCATATGGTAAATCTAAGTTGATTGGAGGGTGATGTTTAATGTTAAAGATAAGGGAATAATGGTTGGAAAACTCTTTGAAATATTTATGACATATGAGAAAAAGATAAATTCATATAGAGTAGATTAAACTTATCATTTATTCATCAAAATGAATGCAAGATCCCATAAAAAAATTGAATAATAAGGCATGAAAAGTTCAAACTCAATGTTTTAAAATCCATAAAAAAAACATTCTTATGCTTCTAGATGCACAATAAAGAACTTTGGAGTAGAATTAAAAGAAGAGAAATTCTATGAAAGATCTAACTCCAAAAGGAAGGGGTAAGTAGTAGGGTTCAACAAAAGAAAGGTAAACACCCAATGAAATGGGAAAAAAAAATAGAAATATTGAATAGAGAAATATCTACCTCTTAGAAAGAGGGTAAGATGTTTATTTCACCAAAATGTTCAATGAAGTCAATGCCAAATAAGAAAGAAATAGCTACCTCCAAGAAGGATGGTAAGATGTTGGGTTCACTAAAAATGGAAGTACTTTCATAGGATGTAGGCCTCCACTTTACGGGGCATTGAGCCATTCAAATATGTATATGTGAGGGAAAGAGGAAATTTACCGTTATGATTCCACTTCTAACCCAAATCAAATTAGCTAAAATCCAAAGGAAGAAGGGTTCGAATACTAAATTTGAATTATAAAGAGGAATGCAATATAAGTAAATGTACTATTTGGCCCTTTGTAGGATAACGTGCATGTGAAATTGAATTAATCACTTTAATATTGTAAATCTAGACGTTGTGTGGATATAATTATCCCAATTAGGATGAAAATATGAGGTAAATATATGAAAGACTCACCTTGAAATGTGTAGAGGAAGATACATTTTAGCTCCAAAATTTATAGATATGAACTAGTTTTCAATATCTATTTGCAGATCTCATAATGAATTAGTGAAAGGAAAAAAACCTAGAATTATCCCTAAAAGTGGAGGCTAAATGACTGAGGTGACTTGAGAATATATCTTAACATTAGGTTGACATAATTTGGTGATCTGCAACTAGCAACTCTAGAAAGCTTGTGAATAGTAGGTTCTAGATCTATAACCTTGTTTGCTCCCAACTTACAAATTAAATAAAAAAACAAGTGTTTTAGGGGTTTTGTTGGAGGAGGGATTTCCTTGGTCAAGCTCTAGGTTAATTAATTAACATTAATTGAGAAATATAAATGTAAATTATTGTAAAAGACAAGATAAATGTTAGTATTCACCTTTCTTGTATGTAAAAGTATTGTAGATATTGAATTTGGTCTAAAGGGCATCTCAATAATTTCTATGGATCAATGATAACCACATGATAGAACAATTAATTTAAATGTGTATGAATAAAGAATATAAGGAATGCCTCAAAGTAGTTGTCCTCCATTAATGGAAAGTAATATGCTAGATCTTGAAGAGGAAATACCCACAATGAATCCTTGAATGCATGAAGAAAACTCACTTGCTTGAATTCCTAAACTCCTTAAATGACATAGGATGAAATATTCATTTGAGAGAAAGATATTGGACATGAGATGATATTGAGAACATGAGATATGGAAATGAATCCTTGAAGCCTCCTTATATACTAGTTTTGGGGTGGGAATACAACTTAGGCCAATGGGGGAGTAGAATTAACTACTTGGAAAAGTCAAGGACTTTGGAGCCTAGAACTCTGCAACAACTGGGGACTAGGTCTACTTGGGAGGTCTAGATATACCTAGATTGACCTAGCCTAGAGTAGGTTGACTTAGGCCAACCATGTCCAAGAGGAAAAATTAGATAGGCCACAAAATGTGTTAGGAGAGGGTAGGAAGATAACATATTGATATGGTCAAAAGGGTAGAAAAATAGTGTTAGAAATAGGAAATACTAAGAGGGTGGTGGGGGGCGGGGGGTGATTTTTTTCCCAATTATGGATATCTTTTAAAAACTTACAACTTGCATAAAAAATAAAACTTATTTAGCTAAACAATGAAAATAGTCATAAAATAATTGAACACATATCACCATATTTTGTTAACTAGGGAAACCTTGATCAAGGGAAAACTCCAATGAGGATGGTACCCACAAAATGGTCTACTAATCAAAATTATTTGGTTAAATATATTGGCCCTATTAGGATTCTATTAAATGTGTATAATGTCTTGGTCCTTGTTAGAGGACTACACCTTATTAGAAGCCTCAACCCTATTAGGGGGTGTTTCAACCCTAAAAGGAGTTAATATTACAATTATAGAATGTATGCAAGCTAATCCCACTACCCAAACATAAATTTATAAAATGATGTTCCTAATACAAAAGAATAGATACAAAAACCTCTTCCTCGATCCTCATATTTGCAATATCAAATATGCTTTGATGTAGTTCACTTTACACATTCACTCACAATATCCATACATCTATGTTCTATCATCTGAATTATCATCATATGGTTCTTATCATAACATCTTAACTTTATAATACAATATTACATAACATAAACACTTTAACTTTCTGAACATGTCTTTCTTATATACCAAACCGTCTGCCTAGTCAACCTTCTACCTTTCACACGTGTCCCAAAATATTACATTATAATTTTCCAACTTAGGTGTAACATATAGGGTGTCATCCCTACTTAGTTAATTAATTTTTAGGTGAAAAAATCAATTACTTAACACAAAATACTTGATTCCTTATCTTTATCATGTTGAGTCAGCTCATTACTAGAGCTGGGAAAAATATTGTAACTTCTTTCATACTATTTGTATAGATTGGAACACTAACATGCATGACCCTTAGACTGTATATTATTGATCCTTAACTATGCACATTCACATTCCTTCTCTATAAAGCTCACCAACTAAATCTTTACCTTAGCTAACAAGAAAAATAAGTTACACTTAGACAATTTTCTAAGTCTAACTGCCAAACTTGTATCTTGCATCTTACTTACTTTATATTGAATACATGTTTCCACAAATGAAAAAATTATACTATCTACCCTAGCCAAATTTCCAACAACATCCCCCTTTGGCATTGATGACAACATATGGTAAAATTGGCTAAGTCCAAAAACTCAAAACTTTAAAAATTGTGAATGTCTTCCCATGACCATTACAAATTTTACAAAAAATATGGATTATTCCTATGTATACCATCTTATCTCATTTACATAGGGATATAAGGATATATTCATTACTCCCCCTTTGATCATACTCAATTTCATACTATACTCCCCCTTGCATGTACATACAACTTTTATTATATTTCTTTTAACATATACAATTTTTATATTGCTCCCCCCTTGACATCAATGACAAAGGTGTCAAAATAAAATATATACAAATCAAGATTGTACCACTACCTTTCATTTATCTTTATTATTCCTAACTTGATATCTATGAGATGCAGTCAACAAAGCTAGTCTTCCAAAAGGAAAACTATGGGTCTAATTTGTTCTTTTATACATCTCAAATGCTTAGCAATGCACATAATGGATATGAACTAATCTATACTACATCCAAGTTGGTATATGAAAACTTTTCATATGATGCCTTGGCTGAAACATATTCATCCAACTATCTTTGTACAAGATTAAATTTCAAATTAAGGTTCTCCCTTAACAATGAAAATCTTTTCAACATTCTTTCCTTCTCTAGCTTTGAAAGCCCAATTTCATCACATGTCTTGTTGATTCTACTCTCCAAGTTTACAATCTGCACTATAGGAATTTTTTGTTCACTCACAAGTGTCTTTAACTCTTACAGTTTAACATTCAATTCATGTGTGATAGGGCACTTTTACCATATACTTATTTTCCTTTTACTAAACATCTCCTTAATTCCTTGATATTCTAATCAAGGTTTTTAAGGTTTCTTCTAATATTTTCATAAAATTTTCTAAACATCTCTACATCATACAAAGTTTGTGCTTTTGTAGTTGCCACTTTTGATAATTGTGTAAACTTAATATCAAAAGGATTGATAACCTCTTCTACTCTTATGTATGGGTTTTCCTCATTGATTCTAACTAATATGATACTCTACAACTTCTTAGTGACTTCCATCAAAGAGTTTTGTAGAGTCATTAATCTCTTATTCTTCTAAATAATTTTACTCAAAGATGAAATCAATCCATTTTGCTCACCATCATCTAACTTATATCCTATAATAAAAAATTGCTGGTAGTGGGTCAACATCTCTTAGAGGGTTCGTGACATAACTAAATTTCCTCCTATGGTTCTATAAAAGTATTGGTTGTATTAAGTATTAATAGGTCTATTTTTTTGGTGCAAGAAAGCCTATCATTTCTAACATTTGGTATCAGAGCTTGGTCATAGGTTTGAATCCTTCTAGTCATGATGAGTGACGCTGGGAGGAGGATTTTTGGTAGTGGGCTAGTGTCCCTCATAGGGTTCATTAAATGGCTTAATTGCCTCTTGTAGTTCTATAAAACTTTTAGTTGTATTAGGTAGTAATAGGTCAATCCTTTGGTGCAATGACAACCTTGGACTTTCTAACAATTGGTATCAAAGATTGGTCATAGATGCAAATGCTACAAGCCATGATGAGTGATAGTGGGAGGGGGATTGTTGGTAGTGGGCCAACATCCCTTACAAGGTTTAGAATAGGGCTTAATCAACTTTTGTGGCTCTATAATATTATTAGTTGTATCAGGAATTAATAGGTAAATATTTTGGTGCAATGACAACTTTCTAACATTTCCAACATTCTTTCCTTCTTTATCTCTGAAAGCCCAATTTCATCACATGTCTTATTAATTCTACCCTCCAAGTTTAAAATTTGTATTGTGGGACTTTCAAGTTCATTTACAAGTGTCTTTAACTCTTCCAGTTTAACATTCAAACCAGTTGTGATATCCTTAATAAATGTGTGTGAATGGGCACATTTACCATACACATATTTTCCTTCTACTAAACATCTCATCAATCCCTTGATATTCTAATGAAGATTTTTGAGGTTTCTTCTAATGTTTCAAAAAAAAATTCTAAACATCTCTACATCATATATATTTTGTGCCTTTGTAGTTTTCACTTCTTATAATTGTGTAAACTCAATATCAAAAGCATTGGTAAACTATTTTTCTCTTATCTATGGACTTGCCTCATTGATTCTAACTAATACAATACTCTACAACTTCTTAGTTACTTTCATCAAAGAGTTTTGTAAAGTATTTGCTTTCTTATTCTTCTCAATAGTTCTACTTAGAGATGAAACCAATCCAACTTATTCATCATCATCTAACTTATTTCCTAACAAAGTTGCTAACACAAATTCAAGTGGTGACCTTGAAAAACTAGGTTCAGTTGCCTTGATTTTCCTACTAGCTTTTACTTATTCTTCTTTCTTTTTCTTATCTTCCTTTTGATTCTTTCTCTTCTCTTCTTCCTCTTCTCTCTTCTTTCTTTCTTCCTCTTTTTTCTTTTCTTATTCCATCTTCTTTTCTTCATCTATCTTCCTTCTTTCTTCTTCCTTTTTCCTTTCTTCTTCTTCATCCTTTCTTTCTTTCTTTTTCTCCTCTACCACTTCCTCTAAATAAAAACTCATTTACCCTACAAAATTTTCAACAATAATAGGACCATAATCCTTAGAGGGATCTTCTAAAGCATCAACTATGACATTGGTGTTATCTATTTGCATGGTGCCTACATCTATCATTACATTTAAACTTATTGATAATGATGTTGCTATTATTGTTCATGATGTTGTTATGCTTGTACTCTAAGGGCTCAAAGGCTTAAGATCCTTCATCATCTTCACAATAGCTTCCTCGGTCTTATTGTTTTCTTCTTGATAGTCTCATCCCATAATCAGTATTGCTCTTGTATCGTTCCATAGATAAGGTTCAAGAATTTGTAGTAATCTTGTCAAGTGCTCATCATTGTCAACCTCACATAGCTTTATTATCATGTTCCCTCTAATTTTCTTATCCTCTTATTGTACTCTCATCTTTCTTTAATAAGTCTTCCATACAAGTTAGTGGGAATGTGTCCTTTTATCTAAATGAACTTCTTGCTCTTCAATATCTTATATCATACCACTACATATTCTAACTAAAACAAATCAAAATTGCTATAAAATTCATAAAAGTTGTTAAACTAGACAAAATTATCATCATCAATGATTGCATAGCTCATTTTTTCTATCTTACACTTCCATGCCTTTCTTCCATTGCTAGCACTTTTTGATTGGTTTTTCTCTTGTTCTTCTTTCTTAGTATCTTCAGGACATCAATTTTTCTTCTCATTTTCTTCTCCTCAAAAGTCATCAAAAATTTCTACCTTTTATCAGGCTCAACTTACATCATATTTATTGTCTTCTATTTTGGATTTTCTGGTGGTTCTTGTTTCATTTATTCCATTCTAGTGGACTTCATCTTAAACTCAACAACAATCACCTCTTCTCCTTCTACTTTTTTTCCTTCTTCATGTATAGGTGGGATAACCAATGTAATAGTTGGTTTGGATTGTGGTTTTACCTTCAAAGCTATTGCATAAGGAATAACTGATACTTTAGCCAATGGTTCCTCTATAGTTATATCTCCCACCAATAGATCTGCTAGTGAGGGTCCTACTACTCCTAGTTGAGTCATAAACATTATCCCTTCTTTTCCACTCTTTCTCATACTCACTACTATTTTTCTCATTGTTGATGATTCCCCTAGAGTCTTTTGTGCCTCCTTCATAATATTCTTTGAAGCTTCCTATACCTTCTTCTTGTTAGATTGCTTATGCTTCTCTTGATAAGTTAGTTGCATTAACTCACCATAGGTACCAAACATATCAAATTATTCACCTCTATCAGACTTAAGACTAACTTTCACATATCCTTCAATCTCTTCTTCTATAAATTTATACCCAAGAGGGTCAACATACATCATTCTTGGTTCAATTGCTTCTATGTAAGTGAAATTAGTGTCAACCAAAAAATGAATTTCATTTTTATATTTGTTGACTATAGATGGTGGAATTCTATATCTCTTCTTCATATTAATTTGAAATAGGTTTATTATCAAGTCTTTGTTGCTCTCAATATTTTCAATAGGATGTATCTTATACAAATATGTTATCTTTTGCATAGTACACTTATCACTTTTCATCAACTCAAATATAGGCACGAATGGAATTAATGATTAGAATTTGAACTCACTATTTCTTACTTTCTTTATTATCTCTAGGTTTTCAACTAATTGTTCTCTCAATATTTCACATAGGTTAACATTACCTTCCTCAACACATCTCATATAGGTCATATAAATGAAACTTGCTGCCATATCATATTCTCTAGAACTTGAACATATCTTTGATGTCACTATTCTACTAACAAACCTTACATCATGTTGTTTGATTTTGGTTATCACAATTCCTCTTCCATTATATTTAGAAATTATGCTTTCTACCACAATTTTCTTTATATCCTTCTTGTTAACAAATATAGAACCTTCATTACTTAGACTACTGACTTCATGAATGAGGTTAGCTGATATTTGTGTTACATTGTCACCTAACAAAAAATTTCCATCATGAATCCTACTCAATATGATCTTGGTCCATTCATCATTATCAAACTCATGGGAAAATAAGTACTTGACTAGGTCATTCTATTCTAGGTATTCATATCCATCTTTGAAATGTGTGTCCTATATGTATATGAATTCAAATTCATTATCTATGCTTCCTTTTCCTATAGACTTGTAAGTCCCCATCCCATTAAGTACTTGTAAGAGCATCAGTTTGAGCACAATATAATTTCATTAGAGAACATTTGTGAATATTAATATTGTCTTTAGAAAACATTACATGGCTTATACAATAACATTCTTAGGTAGAATCCTTATGTGACTCACTTTGATTAGTATCATTGTTCAATTAAATAGATTTGAGTTATCATATGTAACTATTTGAATAATATCTCAAAATCTGTATGTGATACTTGGTATAGTAGAATTTTGCATACTTAAAGGGAGAATAGGGTGAAGTTATTAAACCAATGAATAAAGTCGTATTGCCATAGCTTTTTTTTAACATGGAATGCAACTAATGCACAAGTTAGACTCAACTTATGATCAACTAGGGATTTTTTTCACAAATAAAAATGGTTACTAATAGAAGTATTTGGACTTTTGTACTTGATGACATGACAATTTATATGTGGAATTGATAGCATTAGATCTAATTCACACTATGATGGATTGCCTAATTTATCTTGATATCTTGATTAGCTAATGGAATTGACCTTATGGATAAGCACCTTATATTGTTTCATTTTATCCCATGATGATAATTAGATAGTTTTAGTAATTAAATAATGGTCAATTTAATTGAATAGATATTCTGTTGTGATGGATATATTTTGTGTAAAGTGATTCTGAAAATGGAAATCAAGCTTAGGTTGTATGATTATATGATCCTAATGTGAATGATGCATATTTATACATTTAGATATAAGGGATAGTGTGTTGATTTAGGTAGATGATGTGAATTACTTATGCTATATATGTGAATGAATTTTTTTGAGGTGTTGATGTTTGAATTGAAATGTATAGGAAAATCTCCATGGAAGTAATTTAGAGAGCTAGGACAATCATATGGACAACAATTGGATCTAAAGTACTCACTACCATGTGATTATTTATACATGGGATCACTTGAAAGCCACATTTAACAAGGGAAGGAACTTTGATGAAAATGCATTAGTCAGAACATGTTTACTCAAATATAAACTTCTACATTATATCTATTAGGATTGTAAGAATGGGATTCAAGTTAGACTTCAACATTTAAATGTAATTTTTATTTGAGTTTCTAGGGAGGAAATGAGGCCCTAGAGAGTAACTAAGGGAAAACTAATGTACCCCAGTTATAGTATCTTGGGTTAGGGTTTATTTTCAAGTCAAATCATAGTTCCCATTATCATTATGACTCCCAAAATGGGCCACTTCCCAAGAGTGACGAAAATGAGAAGTAGGAGACACACTCTAGGCCTTCTCCCCTTTTTAGGAGATGTGACATATTGAGTGGGAGACAATGGAGGACATAGATCCTTGTGCCATCATTAAAATAAATGCAATAGAAAGAGATAATTAGGGTTTTTAAGGAGAAGGTGGGAAGAAATTTTTCTTGTTCACCCACTCTCCATTCTTGGAGATAGGGAAGAGATAGCCAAAAATTTACAGCTTGAGTAGAAGGATGGTGGAGATGGAGATTGAGGAAGAGGAGAAATCTAACTTGAAGAGAGTGATTCTAGGGGGTTCTTTTTAGAAAGATAACTGTTTCCTTTCCTTTATCCTTTTTTATATATAATAGGGTGCTTATGTAATGTAATGTGTGGCCCTTGAGGTAGTTTATTTAATTAAATGTTCATTGTAAAAAGGATCTCTTCTAGAGACACCAATGATCCCCTTGGTGTGTAGAGATCCCTTGCTCGGGGATATGGCTAGGGCTGAAGAGGCCTCATGATGTGATTGTGACAGGGTGGAAATGAGCATTGTTGCAAGTATTTTGGTAATCATTCTTGTAATCTTGCAAGGAAATAAAGATGTAGCTCGTAGAGTTCATGCCTTGTTATTTGATTCAAATCATGTTTAGTAGAGCTTTCATTCTTGTAATCTTGTAAGGAAATAATGAGTAACTTGTAGAGTTCATGCCTTGTTATTTAATTCAAGGTGTGTTTAGTAGAGCTTGCATTTGTTGTAAAAATATACATTTCATAAGGTTTCTTTTGAAATGCAGTTATTTAGCTTGTTGGTGACATATTTCTATTATAAATAGATATAAATATACCCTTGTTAAATAAATAATATGTATATTCATTGTTGGTTGTAAGAAAGTTAGATTGCTACATGTTTTAGATTTATAACTTGTAGTATTGGCTAAAGCACACATCTAATATCATTGCTTTTACCTACAATTGATTTAATGATTAAAAGAAAAGGAAAATGGTAGGCCTTTTGTCTTCTAAATTTATTGTAAAAATTTATTGTAAATGGAAATGTAAACTGTAGAATTATTATTCTCAACTTTCTTTTCAAATAGAGAAAAATGCTTTGAGTTGTAAATATTTGGGGCATGACAAGATTCATACTCACTCCTAATATAGCTTCCAACATCTTCTAAATACAAAAATTCATCTAGAATTATCATAAATATGATTAAGGGATCATCTTCTAAGGGTTTGATAGGGTTTATCTTCATCTTAGGTTTGGGTTCATCCTAAAAATTATGAATTAAATATTTATCCATCTCTACAGTAAATACCAAAATAAATTTTACAAATTCAGCCTTTGAAAATCTGTAAAATACCTCAATTTGATGGAAATAAGGTTTTTTGATGAATTTGCTTCAATTTTGCCTTAATATCTTTTGATTTTATATCTAATTTCTATTTAATTATTTGCACATTCAAATGGTACTCTCAAAAAGGATATTCTTTCCCTTTTACCTACTACATTAATTGTGTAAGTATGCAATCAACAAAAAAATATTTCTATCTATTAGAGAAGTTGTTTCTCGCCATGTATTTACATACAAACTCCATATTGCAAGCACACTTAATTGTGCCTTCCTCTACTATACCTTATATGAACTATGCAATTGCTAACTCTGAATCTAAAACCTCTCATAACTTTTTGATCCTACTTTCTTTTAAGAAATAAGCTATTCAAAGAGATAAATATTGGTTAATAATCATTCTTGGCCTCAACCAATTATTTGATGCTTCAATATGTTCATGGTTAGTTACAATTCAAGAACTAGCTAGATCTTTTTCTTTGACAAATACTTCATTGTACTCTTCTACATGATCTTTTATAGTTTTGGTTTGACTATCAGTACTATTCTGATTCCTTCTGACATTTCTAATCATGTTCCTTCTAAAATTAGGGTCCAAATCTTGTTTGGCACATTCATTCTACAAAATTTTGTTATATGACCCATATTATGTCAAATCTAACATACTATTGGAATTCTTTAGAATAGCTAAGAAGGGGGCTGAATTAGTTATCCAAGGTCCAAATGTACATAGAAAACTTCTTAGTTCTTAACAAATCCTTATCCATAAAACTATAGCTACATGCATCCATTAGATCATACAATATCTTAACTTAGTATGTCATTGTCCCAAGTCAAAATAAATTTGTAGAAATACAAACATGAAATGATATAAACACATTCACAAAATTTGACACAAGGATTTTTAAGTGGAAACCCAATTTGGGAAAAAATGTCAGTAACATGCTACCAATTCTCACTCTTTTGAAGTGATGCCGTATGAATGACCAACCCTATTAAAGGTTACAATACACACTCTTGAAGGTGACCTAGTTAAAGGATTTCAATCACTTTGTTAGGAGTGAGTCTTGTTAGAGGGCTTTAGAATATTCCATTATAATGTCACCTAGTTAAAGGGTTTACAAATGACTATTAGGTCAACTTTAATCCAAAGGATTTATCTACACTAGTATAGTTATTAGAAAGTAAAAACATGACTTGATCTAATAAAAACTTACAACTCACTTGTAGATTTCAAATCTCTAGTTTAGTCCCCCATTCTACTTGTCATTCATACTCTTCAGCTTTGATAGCTTATTCACCCTTCAAGCATTCAAAATCTTAAGCCTTCTTTCTTTGTATGTCAAATTTAGTATCTTTTGTTTAGCCACTAGATGAAGAAACACCCTAAACTTCTTATCTTCCTTAGGTTCTTGCACATTACAACCTTTTCTTCTAGCCTTCTATCTCTATAAATAGAGAATTTAGATCTTTTTCTACTTAACCACAATCATCCATTTTAGCGTTAGGTAAGATTCAATGACTCTACCCACTTTTTCATTTTAGTTCCTCTAGAAACTTCTTCTACAATCTTCCTTGAATTCACCTCAAAATAGTTTATCTTGAATTCTATGCCACCAGTGCATCATAGTTATGTTCTACATGCTTCACAGAATTGAAGAAATCAAATTAGTAAGCTCAGGTTCGATGAATCTTTGATCAAAGTCTTTTTACTGTCACTTTGTGAGGCCTTAACCAGACCGCCATGGTTTAGATGACACATTTTCATTACGATACATCTAATTCAATGTTTTGATACATTTTTGAGACTATAAGGTTTTGTCATTTCAATATCTACATTTTGATAATCTGCACATTAGGACCTAATTGATATAATTAATGATCTCATTTCATGTTCTAAATTATTTCAAATAGAAACTAAATTTGTAGAAATGCTTGAAATGTCAAATTATAATGTTAGTGTTAAAGGATAGATTTTTTTGTGCAATATAATCTAACATTTTGAATAGGATGATCAAACACATATGGATGCAACTTTATGACATGATAGAATTAGATTATGATGTGGTGCAAAATGTTAATTTGGATTATGATGATTTTTCAAATGCAAATAAATGTTAATGTGATTATGATAATTTATGATATGCAAATTTTGAAATTCTAACATTTTGGATTATTGGGAAAGGAATTTAATTGAATTATGTTAATACAGGTTACGTAACATTGGAAATTATATGGCTTTATGATATATGTTTTATATGACCTCCTTGTACTACTGATGCTTGAGTTTAATGTGTAGGAAGTGAAACCATGGAAATTTTGGGGGCAAACAAGACCCAAACCTATGTGAACATAGTTTAACCAAGGTGAATCTTTGGAATATTCAAAAGCCTTGTTGTGATGTATTTTATTTCATAAATGTCAGTTTTCTTGTATGTGGAAATTTTCAATTTTAAAGATGCATTAGGAACATGTCATGGTGATATGGAATGTACTTTTATGTGTCACTTGACACTTGTGGATTTTGTGTGTAATGACATATCATTTAGGCTTTGGTCATGATGGTATTTTACCCTAAAACTAATTACCTTGTTAATGAGTAAGTGAACCCACTTGACAAGGTGTAGGATGGGTCACAATCAAAGGAAATTCGAAATTGGGCTTGGCTAGGGTTTTGAGGGATCATTAGGTGGTCCCAAAGTGTCTTTTAGGTGAAAATAAGTTACCCATATGATAGTACATCATGTTAGGGGCCTAATTTTGACCATGTGAGTACCTAGATAGCCTAGGAGGCCCCTTTACCTATGCATTCCTCCACCAATTCGAAATTAGGGTTGTCACATGTGTTTCTCCCATGTTTCCACTAAGTCAAATATAGCAAACTTGGAGGGAGACAACTTTGTAAGAGAAAGTGGCTTGATGTCCTTGCTAAAAATAGTTAGTGGGAGGGCCTTATTAGAGGGTCTTGGTTAGATTAGTGGGGTGTTTTCCCACTCTCTAAGTTTAGAGATAGTTAGATTTTGGAAGGGAAAAAAGGAGCTCTACTACAACTATCATTATCCTATCTTGGACTAAGGTTGGTGTATCAAACTATGCTTCATTCTCATTCTTGAGTATTGTAAATTAGATCTATAGGTATGAGGAATGTGTCAATGGAGTATTCATTGTAGTGGAAGTCTTGCATTATGGATTTTGATATTGTGTTGTGACATTGTGAGAATGTGTTGTGTTCTTGAAGATTTCTTGGTTTTTCTTCTTGGTTTTGTTTTCTTGTTTGGATTGGAATATGAATGTGATCATGGGTGTGGGGGCTTCACTTACCCTTGTGGGAAGGGAAGAGAAGTCTAGGGTGAAGGACATAGTTGGGCTTGCATAGTTGAGGACCTTGGAGTATGGGATCCATTGTATGCCTTTTCATTCATATTTTTCTTTGGGGGTGATAAGGGAAAAATGGTAAAGAAAGGAAGTAAATGAAGTATGGGTTTTAAGGAAGCTAAAGTTGTTGGTAGTGTGTGGTGGAGGATGTTTATGAAGCCTCAAAAGGGCATGATTTTTTTTTATTTGTGAAGCCCCGAAAGGGTATGATATTTTGCCTATTTGTGAAGCCTCGAAAGGGCATGAAAGTTGTTTATGGTAGATATGATATGATATGGAAAACCTCCTTTGGAAAAGTACACCTTCACCCTATGTTCAATGTTCCATTGGTGAACCTTTGTGAAATACCTTGGGATGGGATTGTTAAGTGTTGTAATGTGATGATCATGCATTGTAAGATTGGAATGATACCCAATTTGGTTTTTGCTTCCCCTGCTCGATGGGTGGCTTCATAGAAGCCTAGGTTGGGAGGTGAGCCTCCATGGTTCCTATTTTGTGTGTTATGTGTAGGTTTTGGTGGAGATGCATACCATGAAGTATTAGAGTTTCACCCTTGTTAAGTGTAGAAGATCCAAGTGTATAAAGAAAGCTCAATGTTCATGGTTTCTTAAGTAGATGTGATTTTGTAAGACTCTTGTATTGTCTCAATGTGATGTATAGAGATTGTGCCATTGTTACCATCTAAATATGTAGAGGGAAGAAACTGAGAAGTTGTACTTATATGTTTACTTGTAAAGAAATGATCGTTGGAAGCTTGATATGTTATGAAAGAATTAGTATGAGTTTTAGAATATATTAGTATCATTGTTACCATTTGAAAATTGTGGAAGAAAGATTTGAAAAGATGTAATCATATATTTTAACTTGTAATGAAATTCTCTATAGAAAATTTCATGTGTTATGAAGTAAGATTGTAGGTAATTCTTCTCTATGATGTATTTGTAGATATGTATTTTATAAGTGACATGTAGAAGAATATTATGAGTATAGTTGGTAAGATTAAAAATATATAGGTTGCATGGAAAAGTTGTATGTTGTGCATTTCATGACTTGGAAGAAAATCATCTTGTTTGATAATTCATTGTATATGTCTAAATCATTTATTCATTTGTTTTTTTCAAGTTCAAATAAATTTGCTAAGTAGACAATATCATAACAAATATATCCACTTAGAATTTTATCATAGGATAAACCAACTCAAAATAAAAGGAATTAGTTTGAGAAAAGTAATCACTTAGACCCAATCTTGATAGAATTGTTGTAGGTGTGTGTTTCAACTCTTTGGAAAATGTATGGGAAAGGAAAGTAATTCCTTCCCCAAATATAGAGTAATAAAATATTATGAGCATGTACTTAGAATCTCCTATGAAAATATAAATTAAAAATAATAAGCACCTTTGGCCAAGAAAGCTTAATAATGATTACCTAGAAACCTACCTAGACACCTAGACTAAAACTTCTCACCTTCCAATGGCACAAACACTCCATCTCCAAGTAAAGTCACGTGAATAAAAGTGTGATCCTCATTTAAATTAAATAAATAAATTTATATTCTCACATACTTGCAAACAATAAAATGAAGAACATTATTCATATGCTGAAAAAAGAAAGAAAAATAAATAAACTTAATCTTAAGTATTACCTACCTAGGCGTCACCCATCCATGCATAAAGTTTTCTATGGTGAAAAGAGGAAAGAGGGGCCCACTAGGTGTCATAACTCTAGCCCCACCTTGGTCATAAAAAAACTATGATTATGACTCTTCTCTGACACATGTCATCAAACTCATCCCTAGGCATCTACCATCACATGGGAACGAATGTAAAATGTTTTTATTTTTATCTTCCCCACCAACTCACATATAGGGAAGAGGTGTTAGGATAAACCACAGACAAAAATAAAACTATATGCAAATATAATCAATAAAAAATAATAATAGATCATACAGAAATGAACACAAGGCACCAAGATTTAATGTGGTTCACCCAATCCCTGGTCTACGCCCACCAAACAACAAGTTCAATCTTATTACAATCCAGTGATTACAACTTGATTACAATCCATAATCCCTTACAGCTCAATACCGCCACAAGAACCAATTTTGCATCACAACATAATGAAAAATACCTAACCCTAAACCCTTTTATACAGAAAGATTTTATTCATTTTAGGGTTACAACATGTCGGCTATATGTTGGCCATAATATGTCGACTAACATGTCGGCCACGGCCCAAAATTTTTTTCCCGAACCCCACTATTTATGAAGTATATATAGTGTTTTCCTTATTAGTCACCATAATCTAACAATCTCCCACTTGGGGACTGATTAGGCTCCACACTAAACAACAATCTCCCACTTGGAGACTAATATTGTACCAATACCACTACCACATGGGGATCCCATTGGATCAAACCACCCGGGACTCTTTTGTTCTTTTATTCATGGTTAGTCTAAAAGACCAACCGAAGCTGAAGAGGAGTTTAGCTTCTCCCTTGTTACAACCTTTGTCAACATATTTGCTGGATTATCATTTGTATGTATCTTCTCTAGCTTTAATTGTCCATCCTCCAAAACTGACTGAATGAAATGGTACTGCAACTGTATGTGTTTGGTCTTAGAATGCAGAGCTGAATTCTTTGCAAGATGAATGGCACTCTGACTATCTGTGAACAAATAACTATCCTTCTGAGGATGTCCCAATTCTTCCAAGAAGAACTAAAGCCATATCATCTCCTTTTTTGCCTCGGTAGCAGCAACATACTCTGCCTCTGTAGTGGATAAAGCATTAATCTTCTGTAACCTAGAAACCCAGCTCATGGCTGCCCCGCCAACATTAAAGACATAACTTGTAGTACTCTGCTTGGTATCAATATCCCCTACCAAATCTGAGTCAACATAGCCTTGTAAATTAGTAGTAGAGCCCCCAAAGTGTAAACACTTATTGGATGTCCCTCTCAAATATCTGAGAATCCATTTGACAGCATTCTAATGCTCAAATCCTGGATGACTCATATACCTGCTAACAACTCCCATTGCATGTGCAATATATGGCCTAGTGCATACCATAGCATACATAAAACTTGCTATAGCTGAAGCATAGAGTACCTTGGACATCTTATCCTCCTCTTCCTATGTCTTGGGACACATCTCCTTAGTCAATTTCAAATGACTAGGTAAAGGTGTGTTGACAGCTTTAGCATTCTCCATAGAGAAACGTTGCAACACCTTCTCAACATAATTAGCCTGAGATAGCATCAAGATTCTGTTCTTCCTATCTCTGTAAATCTTCATACCAAGGATTTTTTTTGCTGCCCCCAAATCCTTCATAGCAAATGCATGTGCTAACTAGCATTTTAGCCCCTTAATATGATCCATGTTAGACCCAGCTACAAGCATATCATCAAAATATAAACATAAAATAATGTAGCTATTATCATCCAACCTCTTAAAATAAACATAGTAATCTAAATGACACCTATTATATCCATGTTCATGCATAAATATGTTAAATTTCAGATACCATTGCCGAGGTACTTGCTTCAAGCCATATAAACTTTTCTTCAATTTGCACACTAATTTCTCCTTACCTTTGACCTCAAAACCCTGTGGCTGAGCCATATATATTTCTTCATCCAAATCACCATGAAGAAAGGTTGTTTTAACATCCAGCTTCTCTAAATGCAAATCTTCAATAGCCACAAGACTTAAAACAATACGAATAGAAGTCATTTTAACAACAGGAGAAAATATCTCATCAAAATCAATTCCCTTTTTCTGTGCAAATCCTTTTACAACTAACCTGGCCTTAAATCTATTCTTACCTCCTTCCTCTTCTTTCAACCTGTAAACCCACTTATTCTATAAATCCTTTTTACCTACAGGAAACTTGCACAAATCCCATGTCTTATTTTTCAACAAAGAGTCCATTTCATCTTTCATTGCAGACTCCCACTGAATCTTAGTATCCACCTGCACAACTTCATCATAACTTTTAGGTTCACTAGCATCAGTAAGTAAAATAGAATACAAAGAGGGAGAAAACCTTTGTGGAGGTCTAATTTTCCTTGTTGACCATCTAACATTCACTGGTGTGTGTGGTATTTTTTGTTGTGGTTGTTGCACATCATGAGGAATGGCTGGAACATTAGCTTTTGGAGTATCATCCAGCACTACATAATCATCTTCTTTCTTCTCATGTTGCTGCAATAGATCTTTGTACAACACTTTTTCATTGAATATGACATCCCATCTTCTTATAATTTTATGATTTTCAAAATCTTAAAGCCTATAACCAAATTCATTAATGCCATATCCAACAAAGACACATTTCTTTGATTTAGCTTCTAGCTTGGTTCTATTTTTAGAGTCTATATGAGCAAAAGCTTCACAACTGAAGGTCTTGAGAAAAGAATAACTCACCTTCTTCCTAGTCCATGCCTCCTTTGGAATACCACAGCCCAAAGGAGTAGAGGGACATCTATTAATCAAATATATTTTAGTATTGACAGCCTCCACCCACATGTGTAAGGGCAACCCAACATGCAACCTCATGCTCCTTGCGCACTCCATTATAGTCCTGTTCATGCATTCAGCCACTCCATTTTCCTGTGGAGTCCTTGGAATGGTTTTCTATCTACGAATACCATTAGTGGGGCAATAATCTTCAAATTCATGACTGCAATACTCACCACCATTATCAGATCTGAGACATTTTAATTTCTTACCAGTCTCATTTTCAACCAAGCATTTCTATTTCTTAAAAGTTTGAAATACATCAAATTTTTGTCTAAGAAAATAAACCCATACTTTTCTAGTTGCATCATCAATAAATGTAACATAATAATGATATCCACCAAGGGAAGATACCTGAGCTGGTCCCCATACATCTATATGCACAAGCTCTAATTTCTCCTTTTTGTTTTCCTTCCCTGTCTTTACAAAACTCACTCTCTTTTGTTTTCCATACACACAACTTTCATAGAAATCCATATTCATACATTTTAGACCTGGTAAAACTTTCTTTGAATGAAGTACTTTCATACCTTTCTCACTCATGTGCCCAAGTCTATTATGCCACAATGCTATATCAGAATCTACAACAGCTATTTTTTCTCCCTTCTCAACTACAACAATTTTTCCTAAACATTCATTTTTCTCTGAAACAATCAAAGTAGAAGGAACAATATGACCTGTACAAAGATATAAGGTGCCTACTTTCACACCTTTTACTACTACAAGGGAACCTTTTGAAACCTTCCAATTTTTATCATTAAAAGTAACTACACAACCCTCATCACCGAGTTACCCTACTGAAATTAAATTCCTACTTAGTTTTGGAACATGTCTTACCTCATGTAGTAGCCAATGATTCTGATTCTGCAACTTAATCTTAATTTTTTCCTTTCCAACAATTTGACAGGGTTCATTATCCCCCAAATAAACAAGCCCAAAATCCCCTTGGACATAATTAGTGAAATAACCTCTATGAGGTGTAGCATGAAATGAAGCACCAGAATCTAAAACTCATGAATCATCAATACTTTCTAAAGACAGAAGCAAAGCATCCTCATTGATTTTGTTACTTACCACATTTTCCTCCTTGTCTCCATCTGATTTATCTCCTTCATTTTTCTTGCGATTCCAGCAATCTTTCTTTTTATTGACCTGGTTTGCCATAGTACCAACAGTCGTTCGGTCCTCTCGATTGAGACCTCTTCCCCTTTGACTTTCCTCTTGATTTTCCACGATTTCCAGAGTTATTTCCTCTCTCAGTTGTCCTGCCCCTACTTTGTGCATTCAAAGCACTTCTTGATGTAGATCCACCTGAGGATTTTCTACGAGTTTCCTCACTTAAAATAACACCAATCACATCATCATATTTTAGGTTACTAGATCTAGGAATAGAATTACTCACAACCATTACCAAGCCATTCTAGCTTTCAGGCAAAGAACACAAAATCAAGAGAGCCCTAATTTCTTCATCAAAATTGATACCCATAGAAGATAATTGACTAGTAATAGTATTAAACTCATTTAAATGATCTGCAACAGATCCAGCTTCTACCATTTTCATATTAAATAAATGCTTCATGAGAAATACCTTGTTTGAAGTAGAGGGCTTTTCATACAGTGTCGCTAGGGTTTTCATCAAATCTTCTGTTGTCTTTGCTTTTGTAATATTAAATGCCACTGATGGTGCCAAGCATAACCAAATGCTTTCGAGTTCCTTTCTATCCAAAATATCCCGTTCAGCCTCTAACATAGTTCCCTAATTCTTGGCTTTGCCTTCCGACGGCTTCCATAAATCCTTTTGATATAGATAGTCTTCCATTTACACCTTCCATAACTGGAACTTCTGACCATTAAACCTGTCAACCCTCAACTTACCCTCATCTTCCATTTCTCCCACTCAACCATGAGACTCCCACTTAATCATGAGACTTTCTTGTAGAGGATAATTGAAAGACAACCTCGCTTTGATACCACTTGTTAGGATGAACCACGGACAAAAATAAAAATATATGCAAATATAATCAATAACAAAAAATAATAGATCACACAAAAATGAACACAAGGCACCAAGATTTAACGTGGTTCACCCAATCCCTGGGCTACGTCCACCAAACAACAAGTCTGATCTTATTACAATCCAGTGATTACAACCTGATTACAATCCGTAATCCCTTATAGCTCAATACCGTCGCAAGAACCAATTTTGCATCACAACATAATGAAAAATACCTAACCCTAAACACTTTTATATAGAAGGATTTTATTCATTTTAGGGTTACAACATGTCAGCCATATGTTGGCCATAAAATGTCGGCTACCATGTCGGCCTCAGCCCAAAAAAAAATTTCGGGGTGATGCCCCAAACCCCACTATTTATGAAGTATGTACAGTACTTTCCTAATCATTCACCATAATCTAACAATCTCCCTCTTGGCGACTGATCAGGCTCCACACTAAACAACAAGAGGAACACAAGTTTTTTTTGGGGAAGTGTTGCAAGTGGGAAGGAGGCATAATTCAAATTTCCTTGAGGGAAAAAGCTGCCACTATGACATGATTGGCCACTTGGTTTCCTTAGATGATGTGACTCCTTGTTCCCCACCTTGGGAATAGATATAGAGGGTACGTGGATTCTAAGGAAATAAGGTTTTAGCATAAAGGAGAGAAAAGTAGTTATTTAGGTATACATTAAGTTGGTAAGAGTTAGGAATAAATAGATATATTAAATGGTGATAAGACCCATAGTCAACCTAGGATAGGGAATGTCCCATTAAAGTTTGAATTGTGACATTTCTAAAGTTTATATTTTACTGTATAAAAAAATGATAATAAGGAAGGGGTTAGGAGATGGATAAGATGTGTTATTCTTTTATAATCATAAGATAATTAAAAGGGATAGGGTTGTGTAGGGCATGTCTTAGGATGTCAATATAAATAATCAAGTTGAAATTTAGATAATGATTTAGGTCTAAGTTATTATAATGGTTTCTTAACAGACTTAATGAGGCGAGCAACAAGGTATGGGGTTAAGAATTTTTAAATTGAAGAAAAACTTAGCATTATCTAAAAATGATGTTGGAATCATGGTTAGTATTAGTAATAATAAGGTGAAGTTAATATATATAATAATAATAATAATAATAAACATAATGGTATGACTTTCGGAATAAGAGTTTGATGAGTAGGAATATATTCAAATTTGAGAGTTAATAAATGATATATAATTCTAAATATCATGTTGTTAAACATTCTTTCCTAAAATTAACCACACTGATGCAAACTAGCCCTATGTCACATCTTAATAGTTTGACCAGACCTTCAACATGTAGAGATAAATACATGATACCTCTAGTTCTTTGAAAAAAAAAAAAAAAAAAAAATTTAAAAAAATAAAAATAAAACTCAACAAACACTAAACTTTACTGATGCTCAGAATTAACTAAACTTTACTTGGCATATACTAACTTTCACTCAACTTTTTCTTCTTTGCCTGACCAACACTAGTTCACCCAAAAAATACTAAAGTTTGTTGATGCTAGTCATCAATGAAAATTTATTCACCATATACTAAATTTCACTTGGCTTCCACTATTTTTCTTCTTTTCTTGTCACCTATTGATTTTCACTCGACTTCTACTATTTTGTGCTCGGTTTGCACTATTTCCTTGGCTAGACTTGGCAGACACTTTTCTTTACTTGATCTTCTTCTAGTCTGTGCTTGAGTAACCTATCATTACAAAATTTAATTAGATAAACAATACACTGTAATACCCCAAAATTGGCACATTTCCATAATAAGCAATTTTGGTCTATTCAATCATCCCTTAGTCCTATTTTACAAGGAAATTTTGATTCTAATTCTTGCTACTTGACCTAAGTGTCAGATGTAGAAAACCCTAATCTGCATTAATGACACTCTTTATTTAATTCCTAAGTATTGACTCAAATTAGCTACATTAAACCTATTGATCAAATTTAATTTAATTATAAGTTTTCATACTTTAATTAAATTAAATTACCTCTTTAGCTAATGTGCAAAGGAATTAAATGTATTTAATTTAATAATGTCCTCACTTTAATTACTGAATGTAATTATTCAATTAATTAAAAATATACATCTATGAGGTCATATTTTATTAAATTAAATAATCTCTTCAAATCTTCTCTTTAGTTTAGGAATGGGAATTTTGAGTGATCTATCTCTCAAATTGTAATTAACCTAATCAACTTGTTCTCACACTCAGGTGAAACTTAGTTAACTCTCCATCACACTTAGGATCTGAGTTAGTTAACCTCATCTACACAAGGAATCTTCCATCCTAACTAAATCTCATCTTCAACCTTGACTATTCATTCCAATTGATCTTGGCGTTGATTGATTTTGATAATGTTATTTAAGAGGCCTTCAATTCCTCATTATAGAGGTTGAATTGAATTGCATCAAATTAATGCTAGAATACTCACTTACTTGCTCATACTTTCATAAGCTTTCATCTTTTCTTGCATTATTAATATCATATTAGATGAAAAATGCATTCGTATAGTGTAATTTAATTTTCTTTATTATTAGATTAAACTACATCTCATATAGATTAATTGCACTTTCAAACAACTGTATAAATCCTTCATACTAAAGGTCTAGTTGCCCACTTCTCATTTTGAGAGCAAAGGAAAAATTGCTCTAGTTAGAAGGCAACAGGTTGCACTATTGGATTACTCAGATGAACAATTCAATGTTCATTCTGGGATGATCTCTCAGGTAATGGCCATGTTGAAGCATATGTGAGGATTTGAGGCCCACATTTCACATATACATTTTTGGTGCCCATCATAGGGCTGAGAATTCAATTTTTTTGGCCTCATTTACTCTATTTTCTACATTTTTAATGATTTTGTCATGTTCATTCGTACAAATTTCCAGATTTTCGTATGAGAAATCTCATTTTTACTTGAAGAACTAAATATTTTTCCCCTTTCATCGCACTTCCTTGTGCAAAAATGTACCTAGGCATGCACCTAGGAATTGGAAGGTGGTATATGCACTTGACCCATACCACAAGGGTATTCATTCAACATATATGTTATCGAGCCCTTGGAATACACCAAAAACATGAATGTCCTCTAGTGGGGTGACATGGCTATGTGAGGTGAATGCATGCACATAAGTTGTGGGACAAAGCTTTTGCTTCCTCTACCATTTTTGGTTATAGGGATAAAGTGTATTTTTTATTGAGTCGCTAAACTTGTCCAAACCTATCAAACAAACTAAAGGTCAAGAATCCCCCATCCCTCCAAGTTTCTTTTTCCTCGATTGGATTATTTGCAACTACTACTTGTTTCTCATGTCTATCTGAAAATAAACTATCTTTTAGAAAATGATAATGCTATCCAAAAGCTAGAAAACCATCTTGCTACCTATCTAAAATCTATCAAAAAAATCAACCTTCTATCTAGAACTATCTGAAACTTGTAAAATCTCTTCAAAATTCTATCTCAATTGTCAATTTGGTCCACTTTCTCACACCTAGTTTTGAAAAATTTATGTGCGAGAATCTTTTTAGTTATTACTTCTTCATATGACCCTACCAAGTCCTCGTGCAGTCCTTTACAAATCTCTTTGCGAGATCTTGCAAATCTTGTATTTTTATGCTAGAATCTTATCCTTTTTTCAGTCTGTCAACTCCTCGCATGGCTCTGTACAAGTCCTCACCCAAGAAACCTACCCTAAAATTGTTTTTTTGAACCTTCTCGTCCTTCTTTGAGTTTCCTCACTTAGTTCCCTATGAATCTCTATGTGAGATCTTGTCTTTAAATTGTCAAACTATTCTGTCAAAGCTATATGCACTCTAAATTTGGTCTGTATCTACAATAGTTTACCACTTTTCTATCCATAAATAGTGTCAAACAATGGCTTCTTGCTTAGCTGAAAACTTGTGACCTATACACAAACTAGTCTTGTTACTTAGTTATCTTGTCCTTGTCCTCTTGTGCTTGTCATACTTTGTGTAACCATAGTCATAATCTTTGGCTACTCTAGCCATTACTTAGATGACTCACACCATAGTATACAACACTCTTATCTTTCCTCTTTGAGACTACATTCTAGTGTGGTCCTTGTCTAGGTTTTTTCTTTTTGTCCTTGTCTATGACTATGGAAAAAAGAAGTGAAAAATGTGTTTTATCCCGTTAGACTTAGATGAGGTATAGGTAGGGATCATAATCATGGAAGAGGTCACTTTCTAATCTATGCATGCTCTATCTCTAGTTCATCTAGTGAAGAATCTTCACAATCTCCTTCACCTATTAGATCACCTCGTGTTCAGAGAACATTTTCTACAAACTTACAACCAACTAGGAACCCCTTGTATCAAGAGGATCCTGAAACTAGCAAATTTCATATGTTTCCAAACAACACAACTAAATTATTATTTATAGGACCTTTCCAACCAACATATACTAAAATTTATCACATTCCTACAATGGTTAATCAAGAACCCAAACATGGAGAACATAGTAGAAAACAAGATCAAAATAGGAATGAAAAACATAAGGAAACTATTATTGATGACACTAAGTAGGAGGTAGAAATACTTGTTGAACACATCGAAAAATTTTCTAAGGACGAAAAATCCTAGAAAGTCATGGGAATCCTACTTAATGAAGAGAAAGATAAGTACTTTCTCAAACTTGCTCAAGAGGGAGCTAAGCTACCTCATCACTTTAATGTTGAAACTATCATTACACCTAAAGAGGAAACTAAAACTTTCAAATTGCAAAAAAAACTAAAGATCATGCAAGAATAGTTAGCTCAAATGATGTGTGATAAAGAAAAATCTACAAAAACATACACTCTAAATGCTCTCTGTCCATTCCCTTTTGACAAGAGTATACAAATGCCTCCTTTTACAAGAGGAATTTAGTTACCTAAGTATGATAAATACTTTGGAACTACCAATCCCCAAGATCATTTGCAGGAATTTGGTGCCTTTTCTATGGAATTTATGCATAATCAGACATATCTGATCTGTCTATTCCCAAGAAATCTTGGCAGTCAAGCTATGGAGTTGTTTGATGAGATTTCCAACCTATTTGTCCAATAGTACTCCCACAACATACAACACCCGGTTAATATTTGAGATTTTTATAACATTAAATAGAAAGTTGGGGAACCTTTGCTCACATTCCTTCAGAGATGGACACAACTTTACACCAAATATTCATGAAAGATTCGTAAAATGGAAAAGCTTGACATCTTCACTGATAATCTCATACCTGATTTTGGGTATAGAGTTCAACTTCAAGGTCCATACACCTTTGAAGACATGGTCACACAAGCTATCTGTATAGAGGAATTCATGATCAAAAAGGGGGAACTAACCCTTCAAATGGACACTGATAGGGATCCACCTCTAATAAGGACAAATCCAAGTATGTGAACAAAAATTGAGAGGTTGTGCATGATAGAGTTGTTGACAACATTACTCCTAAACCTGCTAAGGCATCCTTCAATATTACAAACAATCTCAAAGAATCTAATAATGTTGAGAAACCTCCTACTAACAATAAGATGTTTGGAGACAAAATGAAGAACACATCTTGGGTCATACGCCCAAAACAAGAATATACACCTCTTGGCGAACCTTTAGATGTGGTCTATAAGACCTTGCTACAAAACAAGCTTATTTCTCCATTGGATAACTCTCATCCTTATAATCTATAACCACAACCACCATGGTGGAACGAAACTACATTTTGTGAATAACATTAGAAAAAGGGTCACAAAACTAGCAATTGCATCAACTTATGTCACAAACTTCAAGACCTAATTGATGATGGTGACATTTTTGTGGATGGACATAAAAAGAATATAGATCAAAAGGCTTTTAAGGAGCCATTCCCATCTTATGAAAAAGGAGAAAACTCAAAACAAAAATCTCATAACAAGATCAACTATACATACTCTAATGATGATGATCAGATAGTCCACATGGTTGAGCTGGTGGATGCTGAGTATTGTGATGTTATCACCATCAAGGAAAAACAAGATGAAACTAAACCTAAGACACCATTTGTCTTAAGGGGGCCTACTTCCAACACATCTAACAATGAACCATCACAATCTTGCGCCAACGCTATTACATGCTTTTGTGCTAAGTTGGTATTTAAAGGCCCTGCACTATCTACTCTTGATCTAGAACAACACAAAGAAAAACCTCTTGTTGGTCTATCTAGAAAAGGAAAAAAACTTGCAAAAACTTTTGTGGATACTATCTAGAGTATCCTTGATCAATTATAGCAAACTAATGCTCAAATCTCGATCTTTGAACTACTCAAAATCTTGCCTGCTCATAGGCAGATTCTTGACAAAGCTCTCATTGAGGAAAATGTACCTCAAGATCTTGATCTTGAGAGGTTCCAATCTATGGTACATCATCTGACCTCACCTTACTATATGTCTTTCTCTGAGGAAGATGAAAATTTATTGAGTCATCTGCATAATCAACCTCTACACATTGAGGTCATGATACACTAGAAACTTGTCTGCCATGTTCTCATTGATAATGGATATGGTTTAAACATTTTCTCTGCTGCTCTGCTCAGACAACTAGACTATTCTGAAGAGTCCATTGATCCCTATCACAAGATAACTATTAAAGCATATGAAAAAGTTGAGTGAAAATCTTTAGGTCTTGTGGTGTTCTCTCTCCATGTTGGTCTTGTAGAAAGGGATGTCACTTGTTAGGTCCTTAACATTCCCTTGGCTTACAATATTTTTCTAGGAAGAACATGGATACATGAGATGCAAGTTGTGCCTTCCACTTACCATCAATACGTAAAATTCCAATTTCATGTCTCTAAAGTCACCATACCTTCAAGTACTAGCTATATCTGTAACATGTTGAAATTTTCTTAACACTTTGTACCTACTAATAGGGAATGTACAGACCGTCATTATAACAAGTTGAAGCAAATTGAGTAGTCACTCAAGCTAAAAGAAACTACAATGTGTGAATATCACATAGGATCAAATCTATCTTTAACATCTCTTCCTAAGTCTCCCCATCATTATGGGAGACCATCTAAAGTGAAGAGACCATTTGTGTTGATCCCTCAAACTAAGTACAATGGTACCTTTTTCAAAGCTACTATCCCTCATGAGGATGAAAGTGAAGATAGAGCCATTTTTGCATGGATCTATAAAGAGGAAACTCTAGTTGATCTCACAGAATAGTCTCATGAAATTACTCCTAAAAAGTATGGTCTAGGTCTTAGACTCATGAAATGCTTTGGCTACAAGGGGACCAGTCCTATTGGATGCAACAAAAATGGTCTAATTGATCTTGTCAAAGTGATAGCTAGAAGGAATCAAGACACATCTGGTCTAGGATTCAAAATGATTCCCACAAATCTAGGGATTAACAAATTCATACAAGAACCTGAGAGTTCATCTAAACATGAGTCACAAGCTGAGTCTGATGACCATGAAGAAAATGTTGATGATGAGAATCCTTATCCTTATTCAATTCCTAATGACCTAGCTAAATTATTCACAGAACCAGATGACTTTGTACCACATGTTAGTACCATGGATGGTGATTGTGATTCTTCTAATGATACTATTGATTCACATCATACCCAACAAGAACAAGGAGAGTCTAGTCATGCTTTATGCATTGAGTACCATTGTAAAAATCTAGATGATGGAGAGTTTGTCCCTATCACTATTGGGAATTCTATAGTCTATCTCCATTCAGTATAGATTCTTGAGAGTATGAATTCAACTCTCTCTTAGAAGCAACTACAAACAAAGACATATATCAAGTTTATGTCTATGAAAACCTCCTTGAAGTAGGTGAATCATCTAGGGTTAGGTTAGATGAGTCCTATCCAACTAGTGTCCTTGAGTCTTCAATTAATGATGTTAGTGCTCAAAGGCATTCAAACACACTTATTGATGAAGTCGCTTTAGGTCTCAAATTACTTGTCCAAGCATTTAATGATTATACTATGAATACACTCAAACCCTCCACATCTCTTTCACTCACTTGTCTTGAGCTCATAGACTATAATCCCAATGCATCTAGTGAAGTCCCCACATTCTAGAATGACTATGCTCTTGCTTGCTACTTAAATATTGTCAAACCTATAACATCTTGCACCAACAAACAAAGTGTCAACATGATTGAAGCTAACATCAAATATCTCAATAATACAATCAAAAAGAAAAGAAATAGAAGGTTTGATGGTGAAATTCACATTATGGTAGTGTCAGAACCTAAAATAGTAAAAATAAAAGATGTATCCAAGGGTGAAAACCTCTTTGAGGTGCCCATGGATGAGATATTTGATGAACTTCCTAGTCATTTTTAGGAAAGATCTGTTAGATTAAATAATTAATGAATTATTAATTATTTATTCTATGTACTTAAGCTTACCTAGGTTAATGCATTTATTTAATATTTAGTATTTAATAGTGGTAGTGCTTAGTTGTTGACAACACAAGAGTTTGTTCCCTCCTAGCATGTTCCACCTATTTGTGGATGCTTGGTTGTCAACCTTATCTTCTACCACTTTCTAGCTTGTTCTACAAGCTTCCATGAGGCTTTTATATTTGGTCTCTCTCTCATTGTAAAATCATCCATTCACATAGCAATTTCATTTTTCCTATTGTGAAATATTTTCTCTTGCTTTGTTTCCTTCAAGCTCTTGCTCCTTACGTTTCTCTTCGGCAAGATATTTGCATTGCATGTGATCTTGGAGACTGCGGAGTTGGATTTCATCAACTCCTACATGGTATTAAAGCCTCCCTACTACTTTTTGTTCAAAGAATTTTTTTGAAGCCGTAATTCAGAGACACAAACCCTAGTTTGTTTATTATTTTTTCTTCAATCGGGAGGAAGAGCATCTTTTTCAGTATTTGGAGAAAAAGGAGAAAGAGAGTTTGGCATAAAAAATCTGATATTTTGGGCTTTTTCTTTATTTTTTGGAGGTGCGATGGTGGTGATTCAAAAAAAATAACTACAGAGGTGATTTTCAAACAGCGATATCTCCCTCATATGGACTCATTTTTTCGAGCAATTTTTTTGTTTTGGGGTAAAATTTTGTGATCTACACATTGGTGTAGGTGGTTTGACATCTTTGTTCATGAATTTTTTTGCAACTCGCAAATTCAAAATTTTGCCACTTTAAATGCTTTGTACGAGCTCATCTGGACATAAAAGCAAGTTCCTTTTTTTTTTGAAAGTGCATTTTTTTTGTCTACTTTCCAGATCTAAAATTAGATTATACGTTCTATGGATAGAAATATTACTTTCAAAAATAGGCCCTAAATTGGCTATTGTAATCACACTAAGTAAAGAGTGCCCAATTTATACATTGTGGGGGTGGGGGAGAATTTTATTTTCTATAATTTACTTTAGAATAAGACCCTTCTACTTCTTTCTTCTTCTTTCTCTCAATGATAGATCCATTTGTGACCCATCTCACACCACACAACTATCACACCTGGAAGGCACAAATCACACAGCTTCTCATGTCAAGGGGCTTATGGTCATGTCTGGATGAGAATCAACCTATTCTTACACACCCTTTTGCGGTTCTTTAACATAGAAATAGAATGGATGAGGCCATGGGATTGATTGTACTAAACATTTCAAACAATCTACTATTTCACTTAGATGGTTTGACTACTCCACAAGCTTATTGGCTCAAATTTTAGACTTTGTTTGGCCAAGTGAATGAGTTTCAGGCACTTCAGTTAGATGCAGAGTTGACTTCTTTGACACCTAACAACTTTCCCACCATTGAGGACTTCTTGATGAAGTTCAAATCTCTACATACACTTTCGCAGGGATGTGGGAAAACCAAGATAGATGATGAGTGTATCTTTTTAATACTCTCAAAGTTGAGGGGACGTTATAAGATCTTCTCTTCCACTTTCTACTCCATTATGGATGCCTTGGGTGATAGACATAGGATGCCTTCATTTGAGATATTTTGTGATCAGTTAACCTGTGAATAGTCCAAGATCACTCAAATGGATTCACTTTCAGGTTCACAGTCACAGGCATTGCTTGCCAAGGACACACAAGAGCATAAGTTGAAGCAGATATCAAATCCCTCTTCTAATGATTCATCATCTTCTAAGAAGAAGGAGAAAAAGAAGGTGGAGACTCCTACTTGTTCCTATTGTGGGAAACAATCTCATGATGAGGCACATTTTTTTCAGAAGAGATTTGATGCCTATGAGAAACAAATTGCGGATTTGCAAGCTCTTCTTCAGAATAACATTGTGTCTTCTCCATCCTCTTCTACCTCATAGGGGTCTACCTTTTATTATTCTTCCACGTCTTCACCACCTACATTGGATCTTGGAAAGGATCATGCATTACAAGCTGCCATTACATCTCCTTCACAAGTTCCTTGGATACTAGATTTAGTTGCTTCTCACCATATGACATCTTCTCAAGGTGTCTTCTCTACTCTTGAGGCTTCTCCTATTCCTTATATTCTCATGGGGAATAACACTGCATTACTAGTCTATGAGAAAGCTTTAGTTCACATCCAACATGGTATATTCAATGATGTATTGTATGCTCCATCTTTGTCTACCAACCTTCTCTCAATTTCTCATATTACACATAGTGGATTAGGGAAGACAGTTGAGTTCACTGCTGATTTAGTCTTCATTTAGGATCCTGTAATAGGAGGTCTTATTACTACAGAGGTACTAGTTGATCCTTCCACTCATCTCTACACCTTCTCACACTTTGGTCCACCATCTCCATTGTTGGAGCACACTTCTTCTCTTTTGTAGGAACATCATGTGGTGCAATCAAGATACTTGAACCTTTGTATTGTTCTCGAGATCCCTATTTTGACTTCCACACCACATCTAGTTGAGGGCTTTTCTCTTCCATGATATTCTTCTTCTTCTTTGCCTAATCTCCTAGCTTCATTCATTGAGACTCCAAGTGCACTTGTTGTAGATACTTCAGTGGACATTCATGATAGTGTCATCACACCTACCTTGGGGATTCCCTTTCTAGTTCCTCATACATTCTCCTCTGGGCATTAGCTAGGCTTTCCAATTTTGCCTCTCATTCAAGGGTTCCCTTGTTATGTACCCTTGTTTCTTCCACATTGGAGTTGCATTGGTTCGATCCCTCCTTTAGGGGCTCCTTTATTCTAGGGAGGCTTTAGTATCTCTGATGGGGGGTCTGGTTGTACTTATGGTTTTGAGTGGGACTCTTGACTCTTTTCTGGTGGAAGTTGTCCATGGGGGGATTGGTTGAGGCCTTCCTTCCTTCACTTCATATTTTTTTCAGCATATTTTTTACCTCTTTTTGGGGGAGAATTTTCCCATGAGGTTTTCCCTCTTTTCCCATTTTCAGAGGTTACATGGGTACCTAACATGGCCTTGTTGCTGGGACCCATTCTACATTTTCTCTTAGTTTTTTGTGAGCTTAAGGAATTCCCCTAAGTTGCACTTAAGAGGGGGTGTTAGAGTAAATAATTAATTAATTATTTATTTATTTATTCTATTTACTTAAGCTTACTTAGGTTAATGCATTTATTTAATATTTAGTATTTAATAGTTGTAGTGATTAGTTGTTGACAACACGAGAGTTTGTTCCCTTCTAGCATGTTCCACCTTTTTGTGGATGCTTGGTTGTCAACCTTATCTTCTACCACTTTCCAGCTTGTTCCACAAGCTTCCATGAGGCCTTAATATTTGGTCTCTCTCTCATTGTAAAATCATCCATTCACATAGAAATTTCATTTTTCCTATTGTGAAATATTTTCTCTTGCTTTGTTTCCTTCAAGATCTTGCTCCTTATGTTTCTCTTTGGCAAGCTATTTGCATTGTAGGTGATCTTGGTGACTGCGGAGTTGGATTTCATCAACTCCTACAAGATCATCAATGTTGATAGAACCAACATAGCCAATCAAATTAAGAATAGAGGAACAACCTCACATGATACATCTTACACAATTTCTATCTCCAAAAGAAAAAGAGGAATTCATTGCTTTCTTCCAAGAGAAAAAAGATAAAATTTGGGTGGACATATTTAGACATGTGAGGATTAGATCTTGATCTCATAATACATCACTTCTCTATTGCACCGAGAGTTAAACCAGTCAAACAGAAACTTAAGAAAATGCATTCCCATGTTGCATTATTGGTCAAAGCTAAACTAGAAAAGCTTCTAAAAGCTAGTTTCATCTATGCTATTGATTATGCTGAATGGATATCAAACATTGTTCTAGTCTCCAAGCATGAAAAATCATCAGAGTCTATATAGGTTTTTGAGATCTAAACTTAGCATGTCCAAAGCATGATTTTCCACTCCCTAACATTGATATGATAGTGGAAATGATAGCAAGATATGAGATGTACTCACTCATGGATGGATTCTCTAGTTCTATTTAGATCAAAATTACACTAGAAGATCAGGAAAAGACTACTTTCACTTGTGCATGGGGAAATTTCTATTGGAACATGATGCCATTTGGCTTGAAAAATGCTAGTGCTACATATTAGAGAGTGGTTACTATAATTTTTCATGATATGATGCATAAGACCATGGAAGACTATGTCGATGATACTCTAGTTAAGAGAACAAAATGCAACACTCATCTTCAAGATTTGGAACCTATCTTAGATTGCATGGAGAAATTCAGTCTAAAACTCAACCTTAAGAAATGTGCATTCAAGGTAACATTTGGGAAATTGCTTGGTTACATTGTGTCTACAAAAGGAATTGAGGTTGATCAAGAGAAAGTTCAAGCAATCATGGACATGCCTCCATCCTGTAATATTAGTCCAATGAAGGGCTTACAAGGAAGACTTCAAATCATTCATAGATTCATCTCATAGTTGGTGGATAGTTCACAACCTTTTACCAAAACTCTGCACAAAGGTGTGAAATATAACTAGAGTTAAGATTGTGAGTGAAGCTTAACATTGATAAAGTAATATCTTGCTAATCCACCAAGCTTGATGCCTCCTATCTATGGGAAGCCTCTGATTTTTTACATCTCATCAATAGAGAGATCTCTGGACATCTTGCTAGCTCAAGAAGACAATGATAACAAGGAAAGAGCTATTTACTATCTAAGTCACACATTGATCTCCTATGAAATGAATTACAACATCATTGAGATTGCTTGCTTGGCAGTTTTCTTTGCTTCCCAAAAGTTGAGACACTACATGCTTTCCCAAACTATGTGACTAGTTGATAAATTCAATCCGCTGAAGTACTTACTTAGCAAGGCATCTCTAATAGGAAGGTTGGCTAAGTGGGTCATGATACTAAGCAAGTTTGAGATTCAATATTTCAAGAAAAAAGCTTTCAAAGGACAAGAAATTGTTGATTAGCTAGTAGAAGCACCAATGTAGAGTCTTCTTCCACTTAACATTGATTTCCTTGATGAATTAATTCTAACAATTACACACCAAACATGGGTGATGTTCTTTGATAGTTCCTTCACACAACAGGGATATGGTGCTAGGCTATTGTTTATAACACCACAAAGGTATTCACTACCTAAGGCATACAAGATTTTGTTTCCTTGTACTAACAATATTGCAGAATATGAGGCTCTGATTCATGGCATGAATATTATAGCTGAATGGAGAGTGGTGAGTTAAATATCTTTGGTGATTCATAGCTCATAATCAACTAGGTTAATGATGTATATCTGAAAAAGGATGAGAAATTGATCCCTTATAAATACATGGTGGATGATATATAGAAATACTTTTCTTATATCACTTTTCAACAAATTCCTCAAGTAGACAACAAAGTGATTGATGCCATGGCTAATATTGCTTCCATGTTACAAATGCTAGAGAATAATCATCAACACAAATTCCTGGTGGAGATGTTACTCTACCCTACCTATAACTCCCCTAAATCTCAGATGATCTATTCTATTTCAGGACATGATTCATCCCACTACCACTATATATACTCTTATCTATGTGACCAAACAATTTTGGATGATCTAATCTAGAATGAAAAATGTCACCTTATCTACAATGCTTCAAAGTATGTTATTATTGTTAATGACTTTTTTAGGAGAGGTCTCAATGGAACACTCCTTCAGTTTCTAGAACCCATTGAGTCCAAATGTACATTAATTAATGTCCATGAGGGCATTTGTGGATCTCACTCTAAAAGCTTGACACTAGCTCGTAAACTTATTAGAGTTGGTTACTATTGGCTGAATACAGAGCAATAGGTAATCAAATACTCCAGGTCCTACAAACAATGCCAACTCCATGGGAATGTGATTCATGCTCTAGCTAGGGAGCTAATTCCATCTATGACACTATGACCATTTCAAATGGGCCTTTGATCTTGTGGGTTAGATCTACCCATCCTCTTCAAATGGACACAAATTTATCATTACAGCTATAGACTACTTCACTAAGTGGGTAGAGGTAGTCCCTCTCTCTATATAAAATCACAAAATTCTAGCTTTGTTCATCATGAATTACATCATATGTAGGTATGGTGTACCTTCCTCCATTATTACCAACAATGGAGGATAGTTTAAAAACATGGATCTTAAGGAGTTATGCAAAAAGTTTAGAATCACACAACATTGGTCTTTTATCTATTATCCCCAGGGTAATGGTCAAGTAGAGGCATCCAACAAGGTGATCCTTAAAATCTTGCATTGTACAGTTAAAATATCTATAAGGGACTAACACCTTTAGATTAATCTAGCATTATGGGCTTACGGAAGAAGTATTAGAACTCCAACAGGTACAATGCCCTTTGATTTGGTCTATGGAGTAGATGTTGTGCTTCTCATTGAGGTTGAGATTCCTAGTTTGAGAATCTCCATGAAGGACCTCATTACTAATGATGAGTATAGAATATCTTAGCTTCAAGAGCTAGTATTGTTAGATGAATGTCGGCAAGTGGTGTGTGACCATCTTCAAGCTTATTAATAGCATATGTCCATAAACTACAATAAGAAAGTTAAGCCAAGTGATTTCCAACTAGGTGATCTCTTTCTTAGGGAAAACCCTAAGAATCAGCAACAACAGGTACAAAAAGGGAAGTTCAAACCCAACTACCTTGGTCTATACATAGTCATTACAGTGTTTGGATTTGGTGCTTACCAACTTTATACAGCTAAGGGAGAAGTGTTCAGGGAGCCCATTAACACTCTCCATCTGAAGCAGTTCTACAACTAATCTGGTTCCAGAAGCTCTTTGTATATATCTAAATGTCCTAAAAAAAATTATTATCTTGGTGAAAACCTAGCATTAGGAACCTTGGTAATACCAAAAAAGGTGGAAAATTTCAAAATTACAAAAAAAATTCAAAAAGAGAAAAATACAAAAAAATTGAAAAACAAAAAAGGTGCCATTGATGAAAACTTGACAAACAAGCATCCTGGTAGAAAAAAAAGAATCTCTACCAAGAAGGTGAAAACTTGGTAAATAGGCACCTCTTATTCACAATGTTATATCTCATAGTGCATCTTCTAGCATCTTGATAGTTGTTTTCCTACTTTAGTTTTCTTCTTTCGCTCATGTATCCATGGATTGAATCTTATCATAACTTAGGGGCAACGCCCTACAGTGTCATAGGAATCTCTCTCGCATTAGTCACTAATTATTCTATTTGTGTCTTCCTACTATCACTCGTGTCACTTTGAGATTCCTCTCATGAAAGATCTCTTTCACAACAGTCACTAGTTGTTCTAACTACATCTTCCTATTATCGCTAGTGTCACTTTCAAATTCCTCTCATGGAAGATCTCTTTCACGATAGTCACTAGTTGTTCTAACTATGTCTTCCTATTGTCACTAGTTTCACTTTTGAGATTCCTCTCATGGTACATCTCTCACATCAATCACCAGTTGTTCTAACTGTGTCTACCTATTGTCACTAGTATCACTTTTGAGATTCCTCTCATGGTACATCTCTTACATCAGTCACCAGATGTTCTAACCATGTCTTCCTACTATCTCTCTTGTCCCTTTTGAGATTCCTCTCATGAAAAATCTCTCTCATGTCAGTCACCAGTTGTCCTAACTATATCTTCCTACTATCACTAAGTTTCCTACTAAGGTTCTTCTTACTAAAGATTCTTCTTTGAATTTAGTAACTAGTTGTTATAACCATGTCTGTCTACTATTGTCACCCTATTGAAGTGATTTCTTTCATCCATGTTCTGAACATTGACACTTGACATCAATCCTATAACACAAAAACTAAACTGAAAAAGTTGATTTTTTCTGGGATATGCTGAGATTTTCTTTGTTTCCTTTGCTTTCACTTTATCATGTCTCTTTGAGAAACTCGATGATGTCACTTTTGACTAGAGAAGAGAGGATTAAGTGCATGATCTTTTCTTTTCTTTCTATTTGATGGCTTAGTTCCAATGATCTAAAGCATCCATATAAAAGGGGTGTCCACTATAAGAGTCTCCATCTCATATTGGATGGTCGTGTGTACCTAGACTCCTTTTATATGGATAAATTAGTAAGGTTGGTTCTTCTCCTTGTTTCTTGGAGTGAACTCTTTATGCTACAATAAATACTGATACTCATCCTACTAAGTGAACACATGGGTCACTGGGAGAATATCTAGCACACTTTTGTCTCAAGTTACAAACACAAGGGTCATTGCGGAAAAAATATTTACTAAATTACTTAGCATAAGAAGGATCTCTCATGTTTTTGGTGTGTTTTCACGCAAGAAACATTTTGGTCATCCTAGTGTTTATGCTTTGATGCTTATGTTAGCTTGCTACATTAAAGGGGACAAATGTTCTAGTCATTCTAGCTTCTTGTGCCTTGAATGCTTACATTCAATCCTAAAAAAACTAGAATAGATGTCCTATTCATATTCTTATGATTGCAATGTTAGTGGGGATTGTATGACATCTAAGGTTTTTCTATAGGCTTAGTGATGATAATTGTCAAAGCTTGTAGGTAACCAGACCTAGGGTTTCATCTAGCCTAAAGTTACGTCTAGCATAGGGTTGCATTGCATAAACACATGGTTTGACTACTGATTTACTTGCATTCTTTGTGATGAGGAATTTTTGGCTTCTTTAAAGTATCATGCTTCTCCATAGCTACACAAGCATTCACTTCTTTGGTTCGTCCTCTTGATCTTCATGAAATACCTATCACTATCAACACAAAACTGGAACATTGCATGAGATGTTAATTCATTTACATTTTTCATTTCATACATATTATCATGATTCATCTCATCTACACTACATTCATACATCACATCGTATTTGCATTCATGATCATAGCATAAAACATCTCATGTACAACAAGCTATAAAGACAAAATGATGACATGTGCGAATGGTACTCAAATCAAAATCTCATATATATATATATATATATATATATATATATATATATACATATATATATATAAAGTTGAAAGTATACATTGGTGCCAAAATTGGACACTACTTGAGCACTATCGATCTCAAAAATAATACAAAACAGTGTTGGCACACCAATCGATACATAGCTATATCAAAATATAGAAAAATGAGGTTAACTCTCTACTTCTCCCTCACATCTCACTAGTGGCAGAGGAGGAGGAGGCATGTCTGGTCTCACTGCAAGCCATGCTCCCCTTGACTCCCATACATACAGAAAAAACTTTGGCACCTACTCTTCCTCATCTAACACAACTACTACGTACATTGCAAAATAATAGGCTGCCCTAGATGACTATAGTTAGATCTTGTCCTACTACTAATTTGATCTCTGAGCCTCTCGCTCTAACTACTCTTGTAGCCCATGGATCTCACGCTCTTGATTTGTGATTTAGGAGTCTCTAACTGCCACATATATTTGTAGCTATCCTAGCTATTGATGTGTGGTTTGTATCTACTTTCTAGATCTCCTTAGAGCCTCCTAAGTCTATACTAGGATATCTCTACCCTAGGCCCCTATAGCAGACTGGTCCTACATCTCCTCGTCACCTAGCCCCTACTCTAGCTACTTGGCTGACCACTGCTCCTATATGCAAGGTCTTTGTATGTCTCCTCCAATGGCTCTTAAGGAACCCATCTCACTCTAAGGTTACCTCAAACCTAATCCACTCCTACTAGCACCTGGATCTACTCTCATCTACCATGGAGAAATGGGCACCTAACATGTCCTATATCTCACTCTCTCCTATTGTGGCTACTATAGCTACTATAGTAGTCCCTGTAGTTCATGTACTAGCTAGGTCGGTGTGGCCATCCCCACTAGATCTATAAATCATGGAAAAGGATGACTCTCAAAATGGGCTTGATATGCAGGAGTCATCCCTCCATCCACTATCAATGGTAGGTAGTCCCACTATGTCACAACCAAGTTGCACACATCAATCATCAACCTGCCTAGGTCTAATCTTAGAGACCATCTACGGTCCATATCTATCACTAATCACATGTATGAATAGTACTCCTATGATATGTCATATGGGTGCCCATATTGCTTCCATATGCAAGTTAGCAAAAATCTCTCCAGAATCTACATGGATCGACCTATCAGTGGTCAAGAAGCAAAAATATGTCCTAGCTCCTAAGGTGCATCATCCCAATCCTCCATCTCTCTTTAGGGATGCCATACTACTGCCATCAAGTCATCCAACTAGCCTCTCCACTTCTTAGTCTTTCCTAGAGTTTTCTACATCAATTAGCCTCTATATTGACATATATAGGGCTCTATATGCTACTGCTTATCTACAAATATAGGCCTCATGACTAGAAATTGCTCCCATGCCCATATGTGAAAAACATGGACCCCAGCAACCATGCTCTTCCTCTTGTGGTAAACTATCTTATGCATCTCATGGAACATGTGAGAGAGTATGCACTAACCCCACCCATATATCTCTGGGGTCTCTAGCATCATCTAAAGCATATGGCCCCATTCTCACTCTAGACCATTTTGGCCTCTATTTGGCATCAAGAAGTAGCTGATAATATACCCAATACCACTAGCAATTTGTGTCTATGTCCATAGGTGTGTACCAACTCCTCCCATGTGATGGCTTGGCCCATGATCAAATCCTCCTCAAAGATGACCCTCGGTGCCTCTATGCCTATTTATGGAAGTGTATCATAAACCACTTGTGGTCTATGGAATGGTATGTGAAGTATCATATAGATATCCTCTTGGGTGATTGTCATCTCCCCCTATGGAAACTAGAATCTATTCATCTCTAATTGGAAACACTGCTCTAGTGCATTCAAAAGACCATGATTCACTAACATTGGTGGAATCCAAGAGAGATACAATTATCCAAGTTTGTCAGTGTGCATCATATCTGCATCATCAAGCTGCTTTAAGAAAGCTCCATAAGGTAGGTAATAGGATTGAAATTTGACATCAAAAAATATAACCTACACACATAAACATAATAGGAAAATGATTAGTCTTAGCATAACAAATAAGATGAAAGAAAGCATGAAATTGGAATGAGAAATCACTTTGCAAATATTTAAATTGCGATTTTACACTAAAATCTCATGTGAACATTCATGTTCTTGTGCGAGATTGCACATATTCGCATGAGGACACACTTTTTTGTGCAAAGAACAATCAAGGAATAAGTAAAAAATCACCCTTTTTAGGGCTTCTCATGTGAAAGATAGTTGTCTTCTACATGAGGAAGCCCATTACACTAGGTGAAGAAGTAACAGTCTGGTACTTCTTCACGCAAAGGGTGGTTGGGCCTACATGAGGAGAGACATGCTTGTGCAAGAACTGACACACTAAACTATTAAAAAGCCAAAAACATGCTAAAATACCCCAAAAAGTGTGTAAATCAAAATGCAAAGCAAGATTATCAACTACTCACCAGATGCCCACACTCCACTAACTGGCTATGTCATTAGGAAGGCTCAAATTGATGTCTCTATATGGGGACAACCATTATTTCCTCAGAGTTCTCTTCTTCACAAAAGACAAAAGTGCAAATGATTTGAAAATGACCCTTTACCCTTATATAGGTTTTGACCTAATTTTCCAAAGTGCTTTGATTTGCATAAAAATCACCCCTTGGCTAATTTAGCTACTCTGAATCCACTTTTAGGATTGAATTCAAAATCTGACACACTTTAATAGCTCAAATGGACATTTTAAAATTTTGGGACCAACGTGATCAAATGCTTGTACAATCCATTTTTTTGATACTTTGTGAATCTTAGAATCTTTTCAAATCACATTTTCTTCAAAAAATTCCAAAATTTATGGAAAAAGTCAACTTTGGTCAAACTATTAGGATAAACCACGGACATAAATAAAAAACTACATGCAAGTATAACCAATAACAAAAAATAATAGATCACACATAAATAAACACAAGGCACCAAGATTTAACAGGGTTCACCCAATCCCTGGGCTACATCCACCAAACAACAAGTCCAATATTATTACAATCTAGTGATTACAACTTGATTACAATCCGTAATCCCTTACAACTCAATACCACTGCAAGAAGCAATTTTGCATCACAACATAATGAAAATACCCAAACCTTAACCCTTTCATACAAGTATTAAACCGCTTTAGGGTTATAACATGTCGGCCATAATTAGCCATAACTTTAGTGGTGAATCTACGAATGGTGAATAGTATGTATAGTACTTTCCTTATCAGTCACCACAATCTAAAAATCTCCCACTTGGGGACTGATCAAGCTCCACACTAAACAACAATCCCCCACTTGGAGACTAATCCTGTAGCTATACTACTACCACATGAGGCTCCCTCTGGATCAAACCAACCTAGACTCTGCTGTTATTTTATTTATGTTCAATCTAAAAGACCAACCGAAGCTGAAGATGAGTTCAACTTCTCCCTTGTTACAACCTTTTTCAACATATCTATAGGATTTTCATTGGTATGTATCTTCTCCAGCTTTAACTGTCCATCCTCAAAAATTGACCGAATGAAATGGTACCGCAACTATATGTGTTTGGTCTTAGAATGCAGAGCTGAATTCTTTGCAAGATGAATGACACTCTGACTATTTGTGAACAAATAATTATCCTTCTGAGGATGTCCCAATTCTTCCAAGAAGAACTAAAGCCATATCATCTCCTTGGTGGCCTCTATAGCAGCAACATACTCTGCCTCTGTAGTGGATAGAGCATTAATCTTTTGTAACCTAGAAACCCAGCTCACAGTTGCCCCACCAACAGTAAAGGCATAACCTATAGTACTCTTCCTAGTATCAATATCCCCTACCAAATTTGATTCAACATAGCCCTATAAATCAGTAGTATAGCCCCCAAAGTGTAAACACTTATTGGATGTTCCTCTCAAATATCTGAGAATCCAGTTGACAACATTCCAATGCTCAAATCTTGGATGACTCATATACCTGCTAACGACTCCCACTACATGGGCAATATCTGGCCTAGTGCATACCATAGCATACATCAAGCTTCCTACAGCTGAAGCATAGGGTACCTTGGACATCTTATCCTCCTCTTCTTGTATCTTAGGAAACATCTCCTTAGTCAACTTCAAATGACCAGGTAAAGGTGTGCTAATAACTTTAGCATTCTCCATAGAAAAACATTGCAACACCTTCTCAACATAATCAGCTTGAGATAGCATCAATGTTCTATTCTTCCTATCTCTGCAAATCTTCATACCAAGGATTTTTTTTGCTGCCCCCAAATCCTTCATAGCAAATGCATGTGCTAACTAATGTTTCTGCCCCTTAATATGATCCATGTTAGACCCAGCTACAAGCATATCAGCAACATATAAACATAAAATAATGTAGCTATCATCATCCAACCTCTTAAAATAAAAAAGTAATCTAAATGACACCTGTTATAGCCATGCTCATGCATAAACCTATCAAATTTTAGATACCATTGCCGAGGTGCTTGCTTCAAGCCATATAAACTTTTCTTCAATTTACACACTAAGTTCTCCTTACCTTTGACTTCAAATCCCCATGGCTGAGCCATATATATTTCTTCATCCAAATCACCATGAAGAAAGGTTGTTTTAACATCTAACTATTCTAAATGCAAATCTTTAGTAGCCACAAGACTTAAAATAGTATGGATCGAAGTCATTTTAACAATAGGAGAAAATATCTCATCAAAATCAATTCCCTTTTTTTGTGCAAATCCTTTTACAACTAACCTGGCCTTAAATCTTTTCTTTCCTCCTTCCTCTTCTTTCAACCTATAAACCCACTTATTCTATAAAGCCTATTTACTTGCAGGAAACTTGCATAGATCCCATGTCTTATTCTTTAGCAAAGACTCCATTTCATCTTTCATTGCAGACTCCCACTGAATCTTAGTATCCACCTGCACAACTTCATCATAACTTTCAGGTTCACCAGCATCAGTAAGTAAAATAGAATACAAAGAGGGAGAAAATATTTGTGAAGGTCTAATTTTTCTCGTTGACCATCTAACATTCACTAGTGTGTGTGGTATTTGTTGTTGTAGTTGTTGTACATCATGAGGAATGGCTGGAACATCAGCTTTTGGAGTATTATCCAACACTACATAATCATCTTCTTTCTTCTCATGTTGCTGCAACAAATCTTTGTACAACACTTTCTCATTGAATATGACATCCCGACTTCTAACAATTTTATGATTTTCAAAATCCCAAAGCCTATAACCAAATTCATTAATGCCATATCCAACAAAGATAGATTTCTTTGATTTATCTTCTAGCTTGGCTCTATTTTTAGAGTCTATATGAGCAAAAGCTTCACAACCAAAGGTCTTGAGAAAAGAATAACTCACCTTCTTACCAGTCCATGGCCTCTCTAGAATACCATAGCCTAAAGAAGTAGAGGGACCCCTATTAATCAAATATATTGCAGTATTGACAGCTTTAGCCCACATGTGTAAGGGCAACCCAACATGCAACCTCATGCTTCTTGCATGCTCCATTATAGTCCTATTCATGTGTTCAGCCACTCCATTTTCCTGTGGAGTCCTTGGAACAGTTTTCTATATATGAATACCATTAGTAGAGCAATAATCTTCAAATTCATGATTGCAATACTCACCACCATTGTCAGATCTGAGACATTTTAATTTCTTAGCAGTCTCATTTTCAACCAAGCATTTCCATTTTTTAAAAGTTTGAAATACATCAGATTTCTATCTAAGGAAATAAACCCATACTTTTCTAGTTGTGTCATCAATAAATGTAACATAACAATGAGATCCACCAAGGGAAGATACCCGAGCTTGTCCCCATACATCTGTATGCACAAGCACTAATTTCTCCTTTTTGTTTTCCTTCCCAGTCTTTACAAAACTCACTCTCTTTTGTTTTCCATACACACAACTTTCACAAAAATCCATATTAACACATTTCAGACCTGGTAAAACTTTCTTTGAATGAAGTACTTTCATACCTTTCTCACTCATGTGCCCAAGTCTATTGTGCCATAATGTTGTATCAGAATCTACAATAGCTATTTGTTCTTCCTGCTCAACTGCAGTAATTGTTCCTAAACATTCATTTTTCTCTGAAACAATCAAAGTAGAAGGAACAATATGACCTGTACAAAGATATAAGGTGCCTACTTTCAAACCTTTTGCTACTACAAGGGAACCTTTTGAAACCTTCCAATTTTATCATTAAAAGTAACTACACAACCCTCATCACCAAGTTTCCCTACTAAAATTAAATTCCTACTCAGCCTTGGAACATGTCTTACCTCATGTAGTAGCCAATGATTCCCATTCTACAACTTAATCTTAAATTTTTCCTTTCCAAAAATTTGACAAGGTTCATTATCCCCCAAATAAATAAGCCCAAAATCCCCTTAGACATAATCAATGAAATAACCTCTATGAGGTGTAGCATGAAATGAAGCACCAGTATCTAAAACCCATGAATCATCAACACTTTCTAAAGATAGAAGCAAAGCATCCTCTTTGGACTTTTTACTTACCACATTTGCCTCCTTGTCTCCATCTAATTTATCTCCTTCATTTTTCTTTTGATTCCAACAATCTTTCTTTTTGTACCCTGGTTTCCCACAGTACCAACAATCACTTGCTCATCTCGATTGAGACCTCTTCCCTTTTGACTTTCCTCTTGATTTCTCATGATTTCTAGAGTTACTTCCTCTCTCAGTCATTCTACCCCTACTTTGTGCATTCAAAGCACTTCCTGATGTAGATCCACCTGAGGATTTCCTACGATTTTCCTCACTCAAAAAAACACCAATCACATCATCATATTTTAGGGTACTAGATCCAGGAACATAATTACTCACCACCATTACCAAGTCATTCTAGCTTTCATGCAAAGAACACAAAATCAAGAGAGCCCTAATTTCTTCATCAAAATTGATACCCACAGAAGATAATTGACTAGTAATAGTATTAAACTCATTTAAATGATCTACAATAGATCCACCTTCTACCATTTTCATATTAAATAAACGCTTAATGAGAAATACCTTTTTTGAAGTGGAGGGCTTTTCATATAGTGTCGCTAGGGTTTTCATCAAATCTTCTGTCGTCTTTGCTTTTTTAATCTTAAATGCCACCGATGGTGCCAAGCATAACCAAATGCTTCTGAGTACCTTTCTGTCCAAAAGATCCCATTCAACCTCTGACATAGTTCCCTGATTCTTTGCTTTTCCTTCCAACGGCTTCCATAAATCCTTTTGATATAGATAGTCTTCCATTTGCATCTTCCATAACTGGAAGTTCTGCCCATTAAACCTGTCAACCCTTAGCCTACCCTCATCTTCCATTGCTCCCACTCAACCATGAGACTCCCACTTAACCGTGAGAATTTCTTGCAAAGGATAACTGAAAGAAAACCTCACTATAATACCACTTGTTAGGATAAACCACAGACAAAAATAAAAAACTACATGCAATTATAACCAATAACAGAAAATAATAGATCACACAAAAATGAACACAAGGCACCAATATTTAATGTGGTTCACCCAATCTCTAGGCTACGTCCACCAAACAACAAGTCCAATATTATTACAATCCAGTGATTACAACCTAATTACAATCCGTAATCCCTTACAGCTCAATACCACCGCAAGAAGCAATTTTGCATCACAACATAATGAAAATACCCAACCCTAAACCCTTTCATACAAGTATTAAATTGTTTTAGGGTTATAACATGTCGGCCATAATTAGCCATAACTTTAGTGGCGAATCTATGAATGGTGAATAGTACCAAATTTTTTTTAGTATGTACAGTACTTTCCTAATTAGTCACCACAATATAACACAAACTTGGTCTTTTGGACCTCGAAATCACTTCAAATCGACTCCAACTTTTCTTCTGATCATTTTGATCTCTTCTATTTTCTTTTGATACTTAGCTTTCTTCAATATCACTTAACATATTTCTCTACATCATATTTCTAGTGTGTCATCTTTCAATTTCACTCTCGAGGGGGCAAGATGTTTACATCATTATATTTTTTCAAAGTTGGGTTCAACTCAATCTGAATCTTATGTCCTCATCACTTGGGCCATCTCGTCACTTGGGGCATCTCATTCTCCTCTATCTAGAATCTATGTTATATATCTTATCTTTTCATCAGTTGATCACATCTTATAACATTTTTGGTCAAAGTTTGATGGAAAAGTATCAGAACAGTCTAAACCTTGACTCCTAAGGATCAAGCCTCATTTTGGGGATGATTCTACGACTCATCATTGGATCTTGTTATCTGTTTGGACCAATATTTAGGTGTTTTATCTAGACTTTAGGGGATTAAGCTTCATTTTGGAGATAGTTCCAAATTCTTGCTAAGGATTAACTTTGTTTTGTAGATAATCCTAACATTTTTTGAGAATTAAGCCTCATTCTAGGGATAATTCTAGGCTCTTGTTGTTGATCACTATGCAATGGATAGGTATCGAGATATTTTGGGAATAATTGCATGAAATCTAACAACCTTTATATTATCATCTTAGTATCTATTTGTTCTATCTGGATCCCCTAAGATTACACTCCATCCTAGAGATAATCTTTATCATCTTTGTAACTAGGACTTCTATCTAGATCCCCTAAGTTTAAGCATTGTTTCGGAGATAATCTTTAAAGGATTATCATCTTGCTATCTAGGTGTTCTATTTGGATCCCCTAAGGTTAAGCTTCATTCTAGAGATAACATTTAAAAGTTTTTCATCTTGGTATCTAAGTGTTCTATCTGGATTCCCTAAGGTTCAACTTCATTCTGGAGATAACCTTAAAAAGCTTATCAATTGGTCTCTATATCATCAATTTTAGAACCAATCTCATTTCTTGATTTAAGCTTCATACTTCTGATTTCTTTGAATTGAACATGCTACTCACACATTCATTCAAAGAGCGGCAAATGTAATACCCCAAAATTGGCACATTACCATGATAAGCAATTCTGGTCTATTCAATCATCCCTAAGTACTATTTTACTAGGCAATTCTAATTTTGATTCTTGCTACTTAACTTAAGTGTTAGATGTAGAAAACCCTAATCTGCATTAATTGCACTCTTTATTTAATTCCTACATATTGACTCAAATTAGCTACATTAAACCTATTGATCAAATTTAATTTAATTATAAGTGTTCATACTTTAATTAAATTAAATTACCTCTTTAGCTAATGTGCGAAGGAATTAAATGTATTTAATTTAATAATGTCCTCACTTTAATTATTGAATTTAATTATTCAATTAATTAAAAGTATGCATTTATGAGGTCATATTTTATTAAATTATATAATCTCTTCAAATATTCTCTCAAGTTTAGGAATGGGAATTTTGAGTGATCTATCTGTTGAATTGGAATTGATCTAGTTGACTTGTTATCACACTTAGGTGAAACTCAGTTAACTCTCCATCACACTTAGGATCTAAGTTAGTTAACCTCACCTGCAAAAGAAATCTTCCATCCTGACTAAATCTTATCTTCAATCTCGACCATTCATTCCAATTGATCTTGACTATTGATTGATTCTAGGAATGCTATTTAAGAGGCCTTCAATTCCTCATTACAAAGGTTGAATTTAATTGCATTGAATTAATGCTAGAATACTCACTCACTTGCTCTTACTTTCATTAGCTTTCATCTTTTCTTGCATTATTAATATCATATTAGATTAAAAATGCATTCATATAGCGTAATTTACTTTTCTTTGGTATTAGATTAAACTACATCTCATATAGGTTAATTGCACTTTCATATAGCTGCATAAATCCTTTGTATTGGAGGTTTGGTTTCTTGCTTCTCATTCTAAGAGAAAAGGAAAAATCCTTCTAGTTAGAAGCCAATAGGTCACACTGTTGGATTACTCAAATGAACAATTCAATGTTCATTCTAGGATGATCTCTTAGGTAATGACCATGTTGAAGTGTATGTTAGGATCTGAGGCCCACATTTCACATATACATACACTATAGTATCAATGTCTTACTTGGTCTTAGTGCTCCTTTTATACACTAAATAACTCAACCTTTCTCTAGGTGCTCTCATTATCTTCTCTTTTCAAATCCTCTTCATCAATCAAAAAAATTATGGCATTTAGACTAAAAATAAATTTTCTCACCAACAAGTAAAAGGTTTGATATCATTTATAAAATAATGATTTTTCCATGATAGGTTCTATACTTTAAACAATTTATTTTCAACAATCTCCCTCTTTAGCATTGATGGAAAACCAATATCAACAAAAATACAAAAACTAAAATTATAGCTTTGAATGTTGTCCCTCTATTAGTATATGTCCTTCCACTATATAGGGTAATATAAGATTTGTTAATCTTGTTCAATGTGGCATCTCCCTCTAAATTGTATCTTCATCACTAGGAATTTCTCCCTCTTTCCTATATCTCTAACTTTAGAGTATCTCTCTTCCTATGTCTCCCTCTTTGACAACAATGTCAAACACTTATCATCTATCTATGTGGATATAATCAATTCAAGTTCTCCCTTTTGTCACCTTGCATGTGAGTGTAAATATTTTTATTCGTCTCCTTTAATACTTTAGGAAGCCCCTAAGGTAAGATCTACTGCACCAAACTTAAAAATATGAAATTCAACTCAGTTGATGAAGGGCACTACTCTTGCTTCTCAAGTAGCTTTGGATAGGGGTATCTTCCATATTTTACCTCTAAGATATTCATGGGCATCCTTAGGTAAACATTTTGTGAATATATCAACTATTTGTTCTTTTGTATTCACATATTTCATTCTCACTTATTTGTCTTGAACCAATTCTCTCAAGTAATGATACTTGATTAGAATATGCTTTATCTTTGTGTGCATCACAAGGTTCTTTGATATATTCATAGAACTTGTATTATTACTATAAAGTACCATAGGTTCAATAATTTCTTCGTTAATTCCTTTGAGTGGTTAATCTATCCAAACCACATTTGTATAATTTACCACAACAACCACAAATTCAACGTTAGCAGTAGATTGAGATATACAATTTTTTTTTTATTGGTCTAGGTGACCAATCTCTTTCCCAAGAAAAATGCTCCACCACTTGTACTCTTTCTATCTTAAATGTTTCCAACCCAATCAACATTTGTATAGGCTCTCAACTCAATCTTATAATTCATATTATAGTATAGACCATAATCTTCTATTCCTTTTAGATATCTCATAATTCTCTTAACAACCATCAAATGATTCTCCTTAGGATTTGAAAATCCCAACAACTTATGCAATTTCATGTCTTATATATACTACATATTTCAACTTGCCAATCATAGACCTATATAATGTCTGATTCACTTCAACAGAATCATCAATTTTGGAAAGTTTGTGTTATGTCACCATAGGAGTGCTAACTGGTTTTGAATCCTCCTTACCAAAAGTTTTCAATATTTCCTTTACATACTTAGACTGAGTGATGTAAATACCATATTTTATCTAATATACTTGCAAACCAATAAAGAACTTTATCTCTCCAAACATAGAAATCTCAAATTATTTCCTCATTTAATTTGAAAATTATGTCTTACACAATGCATTTTGTCCTCCAAATATGATATCATCAACACAATTTTCATATAGTAAAATACCTTTACCTGCTTCTATATTCAAATACAAATTGTTGTTATCACCAATTTTCTGAAAACCAATCTTCACAACATAATTGTGAAGCCTTTCATACCATGCTCTTGGGGCTTGCTTTAAACCATATAAAGCTTTGTGTAGTCTATATACCTTGTTCTTTTTGTTTGGAACAAATCCTTCAGGTTGTTTTATGTAAACCTCTGTTTCTAGTATACCATTCAGAAATGCTGACTTCACATCCATTAGATAAATGTTGAAATCTTTTTATGTAGATTAAGCAAGAAGAGTTCTTATTCTTTCCAATCTTGCCACTAGGGAAAATATCTCTCCATAGTCAATTCCTTCTTCTTGTGTATATCCCTTGCAAAATAAGATTTCGTTATTCCTTGTGACATCACCATTCTCATTCAAATTTTTTTTGTACACCCACTTGGTTCCCATCACATTCTTGTTCCCTGGTCTAGGTGCTAGAGTCCATGTTTTATTCTTCTCAAACTAATCAATCTCTTCTTTCATAGATTTAATCCAGTCCTTTTTCTATAATGCATCTCCTACTAAATTAGGTTCATGCTATTGAAATATGATTGAAAAGATCAATGTTGAAGAAGGGAGATTGTTGATAAAGAATGATTTTAATCATTTTTTTGTTACTGATGTTAAACCTACTATTTACTAGAATGACAATTTTTTATAAGGTCCAAGTACTATCACTTAGTTGATTGATAAAGAGCATTTAATCAATAAGATGTAACAAAAGCACCTAAGGGAAAGGTTCAGTTATAGTTTTGTAATGAAGTGCAAGGATCAGTTAAGACAATAGTTAAATGATGTATTTACAATATAGTTGAAGATATAGAGCTTCACTACACTTAGAAACTCTAGAAGAATAAGTTGTAACAAATTTGTCTGCAAAGCTTGACTAAATTCAATAGTGGGTGCCGAGCAAATTAGTTCATGCTAAGAAAATTATCAGTAAGTGCCAAGCAAATGTAAAATCTAGTATGTGCCAAGTGAAATAGAAGGTGCCAAGAAAGTTCAAGTGTTGAGCTAGACAAAAATGTAATAGGTGTTGAGCATCAGTAAAATTTAGTTGATGCTGACTGAATCTATAACAGGTGCCAAGTAACACAATATGTGTTGAGCATCAAAAAGTCAATAGTGTCGACCTGCTGCATTATTTTAAAAGTCAAAGATTTTCCAAATCTAAGCTGACAAGTTTGTTACCTTGAATTTTGTGAACCAAATGGAAGATAAGGATGTTGAGCTAGAGGCATAGAATTATAGGTAAACCATTTTTAGGCGAATACAAGTGGATTCTACATGATGTTTCTAGAAAAAAAAAGATAAAGGGTAGATACATTGTATCTTACCTAATCCATTCAAACAAAAAATAAGAGCAAGAAGAATAGAATTGGAAAAGTATTCCAGACTTCTATTTAAGGAGTCATAGGTCAAGAAGGAAGAGTGGTTGGTCAGAGAGAGTATGTGGTGTCGAGGAGAAGGCATTGAGAAAGAAGAAAAAAGTATAGAGACTCTACTTTGATAGATGACCATAGAGGTGATTGCATTGGCAAACCAAGCATGAAGACTCAAGTTGACAAAGATTGAAAGGAGGACAAGTTGTCAGAACTGTAGAGACTAAAAGCTAGGCAAATTTGTGAACTGAATTGAGATATAAAATCTACAAGTTATGTTGTGAGCTATATCAAATTGAAAGCCCTTATTGTTACTATCTAGCAATTGTATCAGTTAGGGAAAAATACTATGGACTTAGCTTGCTCTAATAGTCATGTAAATCCTTTAACAAGGTGACATTCCAAGTGAATGTTCTAAAGTCCTTTAACCAAACTCACTTCTAATACGGTGGTTGAAATCTCTTAATTGGGTCACATCTAGCAGTGTATTTTGTGGCCTTTAATAGGGTAGGTCTTTCACAGGGCATCACTTCAAAAGAGTGAGAAAGGAGTAGCATGTTACTAGTGGTTTTTCCCAAATTGGGTTTTCACATAAATCACTATGTTATAAGTTGATCTTTCATGTCTTATTCCTGCATGTTGATTTTTTAGTAACTTTTTAAGATGAATGCTTAGCTTGGATGCATGATTAGATTAAATGGGCTCACTATACTTAGTGAAAATTTTTTATCGAGACATTTAGACCTTGAATAACTAATTCATCTCCCCCCGCCTTAGTTATTCTAAAGCATTTTTAACAATTGGTATCAGAGCCATATGCTGATTTGGTTTAAAGGTACTAGAAGTAAAAAGATCAAGATATCCAAGAGAGAGGTTCCTAAACTCAATAGAGACAACTTCACTACATGGAAAAGTTAAATCAAGCTGCATCTTGGATCAATAGGTGATCATGCACATACCTCAATTAAAGTGGAACATGTTGATCCAACTAGTGCCCCTACTGTAGAAGATATAAATAAAAAGAAGGAGCACAATCAGGCAATGCTGGAGATCACCTCTATTCTTAAGTATGCTAAATTTGATGACATCAAGGGATGTAACTCTGTATTCAAGATGTGAAAAGCCTTGTCAAATATTTATGGAGTAGATCAGAATGTCCAAAGAGAAAAAAGAGAAAGCCTCAAAGGAAAATTTGATGACATGAGAATGGAGGAAGGTTGGAACATTGCTCAATATGCCTCTAGAATAAAGGAAGTAGTAAGTGCAATAAGAAGTTTGGGTGGTCATTTAGATGATGATACTATTAATATAAAATTCTTAAGAACCTTGATCCCCATCTATGTTATTAGAATATCAACCATCCAAGAGTTAAGATACTTACCAAGAAATAATCTAACTCTTGAAGGTATAGTGGGAAGACTTACTACATTTGAGTTATCCAACTTTGATATCTACAAACTTGAGAATCTCAAATCTACTTTCAAGGCCAAGCTATTGTTGAAAGATACTGAAGAAGTGAAACCAGATAAGAAGGGAAGAAAGATAAAATATGCATCCAGTGATAGCAACATAAATGAAGAAGATGTGGAACAATTGGAAGCATTGTTAGCTAGAAGATTTCATAGAGGCAAAATTAAATTCAAAGGTAAGTTGCCAATCATTTTTTTTAATTACAATGAAGTAGGACATATTGCTGCAAGGTGCACATAGAAAAAGAATTACAGAGAAGGCAACAAGCACAAAATAAAAAGAGAAGATGATAACATAGACTAAAAATACAAAGGAAAAAAGTGCTACATTGTTGAAGAAGAGGATTCTAATGAAAATAATGATTAGGTATTCTATGTAGCTATGAAGGATGAGTTAGAAGAAGATGAGCTAATAACATTGGTAACCTATGTAGACAAGAATGAAAGGTGGATCATAGACAGTGGGTTCTCACATCACATGACATGAGATAAAAGTAAGTTTGTTACTTTTAATTAGTATGATGGAAATAGTGTTAGATTTGGAAATGATGCTCCATGTCTAATCAAAGGAAAAGGTTCCATTAAGCTTATAGAGAAAATTTCATGTGATAATGTATATTATGTTGAAGGATTGAACTACAATTTGTTGAGTGTGTCATAGTTAGGCAATGTAGGATGCAAAGTAGAATTGTGAAACAAAATTGCCAAAATCTATCACACTGATAGAAATTTGATAGGAAAAAGGACACCAAACTAGGAGTAATCTATTTTAACTAGATATGGAGGATGTTGCCTGTCTCATTGTAAGATTTGATGATATGTGACTATGGCATAAAAGGCTATGTCATGTCAACTTTGATAATTTGATTAACATCAACAAAATGAAGAAAGTTAGAGGTTTGTGCAAACTAGAGAAGCTTGACAATACAATGTGCAAACAGTGTCAGCTAGGAAAGATGACCATGTCAAGTTTCAAAAGTTAAACCTATACTTCCAAAGAAGAACTAGAGTTAGTCCATACTAATTTATGTGGCCCAATAGAATTGACAAGCTACAAAGGAGATAGATATATAATGTTGTTTGTTGATGACTAGTCTAGAATGATGACTATCATGTTCTTAAAGCAAAAATCTGATGCTTTTCAAATGTTTAAGTGGTATTTGGCCAGGGTTGAGAAGGAAACAAGAAAGAGTCTAAAGTACCTAAGATCGGACAGAGGAGGAGAGTTCACATCAAAAGAATTTGAGACATTTTACAATGATAAAGGAATTAAGAGACAAACATCAGCACCTAGAACTCCCCCATAGAATGGAATTTCAAAGGGAAGAAACAAATTAGTGATAGACTATGCTAGAACATTAATGATGGAAAAAAATCTTGCTCTAAAATACTAGAGAGAAGTTGTGGGTACATCTGTCTACACCTTGAATTGAGTACAAATCAAGAAAGGTAAAAATGCAACACCTTTTAAATTATGGTATGGTCACTTACCCAATGTAAAACATTTCAAAGTATTTGGTTGTAAGTGCTATATTCTTAAAGATTCTAGAAATGGCAAGTTTGATGCAAAGGGTGATGAAGGCATATTCCTTGGATACTCCATTGGAGGTAAAGCATATAAGTCACTAATACATTTGGTACCAAATTGCAACAGCAGTGCTATTGCAATTTTTTCGTCACAACCTTGTCGTCGTCGCAATTGTGACGATGACAAGGTTGTGACGAAAAAATTGCAACGGCACTGCCATTGCAATTTGGTACCAAATGTATTAGTGAGTGTTTAAATACTAACACTAACAAAATTGTGCAGAGTGCAGACGTAAACTTTGATGAGCATACAGAAGTTCAAGTTGATGAATCCAAGAAACTTGAAGAGTATAGATCCTTTGTATACTTCTATGAAGGAATGCCTACTAAAGGAGAAGCTACCAATCAAATTGGGAATCAGGAACAAGTTTTAGTATCAAGTGAGTCACAACTAGTGAATATTGAGTTGTTGAATGAAGATAATGCACATTCTAATACTGAAATCAATACATATGAAAGAAATGTAGAGCTACCTAAAAGAGATATGCATAGTGACTGTGAAGCTGAAAGATAAAATAAGGAAACAATGATAGAACCAATGTTATCCAAGTATGTGAGAAGACATCACCCTACTAAACAAATAATTGGTGACAAGGAAGCTAGACCAATAACAAGGAATGAATCATGTCTGCTAAGAAAAATTGAACCCAAAATAGTGAAAGATGCACTACTAGATGATGATTGGTGTAAAGCTATGGAAGAAAGATGTATTAGATAGAGAAGAACAAAACTTAGACTTTCGTTCCAAGACCGACTAATAAGAATGTGATTGCTACCAAGTGGATATTTAGGAAAAAGCTAGATTAAAATGGCGAGATCATAAGAAATAAGGCCAAACTAGTCTATAATGGTTATGCACAAGAAGAAGGACTGAACTATGAGGAAACATTTGTCCTTGTTGCAAGAATGGAAGGAGTAAGAACTCTACTTGCATATGCTTCCTACAAAGGTTTTAAAGTCTACCAAATGGATCTAAAGTCTACTTTTTTGAATGGTATACTTGAAGAGGAAGTCTATATAGAACAACCAGAGGGATTTGTTGATGACAACAACAAGGATATAATTTTCAAATAACATAAAACACTCAATGGATTGAAACAAACACGTAGAGCATGGTGTGAGAGACTTCATGAATATCTTGTGAAGATAGGATTTGGGAAAATAGATGACAACAACAACTTGCATATCAAGGAAGAAAAAGGTAAAGACATTTTGATATCTAAAATCTCTGTTGATGATATGCTATTTGGAGAAAAAGATGACCTATGCAAAGATTTTTTTTTATCAGATTAAACATGAGTTTGAGATGTCAATGTTTGGAGAATTCAAATTCTTTGTTGGATTGCTAGTACATCAATTAAAACATGGCATATTTGTCACTCAATCAAAATATATTAGGAAGATTCTCAAAAAATTTGGCTTAGAGGATTCAAAACCAATTAGTACACCAATGGTAATTGGACATAAGGTATCCTAGAATGATGAGTCAGCTGAAGTAAATCAGACAATGTATAGATCAATGATTGGAAAGCTACAATATGTTGTGCATAGTAGACCAGAAATTTCATTATTTGTTGGAAAAGTCGCAAGCTTTTTTTCAAACCCAAGAGAAAATCATCTATTGGCAGTAAAGAGAATAATGAGGTACCTAAAAGGAACATATGACTTTGGTTTATATTACAAGAGGACTAAAAATTTTGAGTTGAATGCCTACACCAATGTAGATTAGGGAGGTAATATAGATGACAGAAAAAGTACCAGTGGAGGAGCACTCTTCTTAGATAAAAGATTAGTCACTTGGACTAGAAAAAATAAAAGTTGTACCTCATAGTCCACAGCTAAAGCTGAGTATGTTGATGTTGCTATCAACTGCACCAATATTGTATGGATCAAGCACCTATTGAAAGGTATAAAGGAAGAGACAAGTGAACCTATGATACTCTATTGTGATAATACAAGTGCCATCAAAATATCAAAGAATCATGTAATGCATGCCAAAGCAAAGCACATTGCAATTAAGTATCAATATGTAAGAGAATTAGTGGAAGAAAAACAAGTGAAGATGGAATATGTCAACTCAAAGGAACAAATTGTTGACATCTTCACAAAACCATTACCTAAAGATGCATTCGAGTATCTTACAGGTAAGTTAGGGGTGATACCCCTATCAAAGGTTGCTTAAGTAGAAACAAGACTATTTTGTATCAAATAAGTTTATTGCTGAAATGATATAAATTGATGTAGAGGATACTTACTTTAGGTTTCACCTGAAGTAATTAAAATAATGAAATTCCAAATAAGTCACAAGCAAGGTGATAGAGGGAGAAATTGGAGTTCCTATAAATCCTACACTTGCATGATAAGATGTTGAAACAATATGACTTTGGAATTGTTGTCAAAGAGGGAGAAATAGAAAAAATTGATCAAAGTGGAAAGCTATAGAAAAGAGGGAGAAATAGCAGAAAGGAAGGAGAAAGGAAATAGTAGCTAAGAGGGAGAAAAAAACATAGACAAGAATCAATCAAGATGAGGATGAAAAGATCATAGAGGGAGTAGAACAAAAAGGAGGAGATAGTGTATCAACAAAAGAGATATCCCTAATACTTTAAAAGAGGGAATTACTTAGAGAATTCATAGGGATTCATAAGAAATTCAAAATTGTCGATGGAATAAACAATCTTGGAGACAAAGTTTTCTTTTTGGCATTTGAATTACTATTTTAACCTAGTTAGCATTTTGATAACTTGGTTGATCAGTTTTGTTTGCCATCAATGCCAAAGAGGGAGATTGTTGAAATCTAACTGAAAAGATCATTGTTGAAGAAGGGAGATTGTTGATAAAGAATATTTTCAATCATTGTTTTGTCACTGATGTCAAACCTTATATTTTTTGGAATGATAATTTCTTATAAGGTCCAAGTACTATCAATTAGTTGATTAATGAAGAGGATTTAATGAATAAGATGTAACAAAAGAACCTAAGGGAAAGGTTGAGTTATGGTTTTCTAATGAAGTACAAGAATTAGTTAAGAAAATGGTAAAATGATGTATTCACAATATACTTGAAGATACAAAGGTTGGCTACACTTGGAAACTCTAGAAGAGTAAGTTGTAACAAAGCTGTCTACAAAGCTTGACTAAATTCATTAGTGGGTGTCGAGTAAGTTAGTTCATGCCAAGTAGATTACCGGTAAGTGCCAAGCAAATGTAAAATCTAGCATGTGCCAAGTGAAATAGAAGGTGCTTAGCAAGTTTAGGTCCCAAGCTAGACAAAAATCTAATATGTGCCAAGCATTAGTAAAATTTAGTTGATGCCAAGTGAATCCACAATAGGTGTCAAGTAACACAATATGTGTCGAGCATTAGAAATTCAATAGTGTTGAGCTACTGCATTATTTGAAAAGTCAAAAATTCACTAGATTTGAGCTGACAAGTTTGTTACCTTGAATTTTGTGAGCTAGATGGAAGATAAGGATGTTGAGATGGAGGCATAGAATTCTAGGTAAACCATTTTTAGGTAAATACAGGTGGATTCTACATGATGTTTCTAGAAGAAACAAGATAAGGGGTAGATACATCATATCTTACCTAATCCATTTGAACCAAAAATAAGAGCGAGAAGAATAGAGTGGGAAAAGTATTTTAGACCTCTATTTAAGGAGTCATAGGTCAAGAAGCAAGAGTGCTTGGTTGGAGAGAGTATGTGGTTTCAAGGATAAGGCATTAAGTAAGAAGAACATAGTACAAAGACTCTACTTTGATAGGTGACCACAGAGGTGATTGCATTGGAGCAATGAGCATGGAGACTCAAGGAGATAAAGCTTGAAAGGAGGACATGCTGTCAGAGCTATAGAAATTGAAAGCCAGGAAAATTTGAGAGCTGAATTGAGATCTAATATCTGAGAGTTATGTTGTGAGTTATATTAGATCAAACACCCTTATTGTTACTCTCTAGCAATTGTATCAGTCAGGGAAAAATCCTATGGACTTAGGTTGGTTTAATAGCCATGTTTTAAATCATTTGATAGGGTGACATTCCAAGTGAATGTTCTAAAGTCCTTTAACTAGGCTCACTTGTAATAGGTTGGTTGAAATCCCTTAACTCCAATGAAATTTGATTCAGGCTCTAGCTAGGAATCTAATTCCATCTATCACACTATGGCCATTCCAACAATGGGCCTTTGATCTTTTGGGTCAAATTCACCTGTACTCTTCAAATGGACAAGTTTATCATTATAGCTATAGATTACTTCACTAAGTGGGTAGAGGCAATCCCTCTTGCTATAGAAAATGGAAAAACTATAGCTCTAGTCATTATGAATTACATCATATGCAGGTATGATGTAACTTCTTCCATTATTACTAATAATGGAGGATAGTATAAAAATAAGGACCTTAAGGAGTTGTGCAAAAACTTTAAAATCATGCAACATTGGTCTTTTATTTATTACCCCTAGGGTAATGGTCAAGTGGAGGCATCTAACAAGGTGATCCTTAAGATCTTGTATCATATAGTTAAAAAATCTAGAAGGGACTAGTACCTTCAGATTTATCTAGCTTTATGGGCTTATAGAACAAGTATCAAAAATTGAATAGGTACAATAGCCTTTTATTTTGTATATGGAGTGGATGTTGTGCTTCCCATTGATGTTGAGATTCCTACTCTAAGAATCCCCATGAAGGACCTCATTACTAATGATGACTATAGAATATCTCAACTTCAAGAGCTAAAATTGTTAGATGAATGTCGATAATTGGCGTGTGATCATCTTAGAGCTTATCAATAGTGTGTGTCTAAAATTTACAATAAGAAATTTAAGCTACATGACTTCCAATTGGTTGATCTTGTTCTAAGAGAAAACCCTAAGAATGAGCTACAACAGGTACAAAATAGGAAGTTTAAACCCAACTAGCTTGGTCCCTATATAGTCACTGTAGTGTTCAAATCTAGTGCTAACCAACTTTTAATGGTTGAGAGAGAGGTGCTCAAGGAGCCCATCAACACTCTCCATCTGAAGCAATTCTACAGTTGATCTAACTTCAAAAGCTCTCTATATATACTTAAAAGCCTTGAAAAAATCATTACCTTGGTAAAAACCTAGAAATAGGTGCCTTGGTAATACCAAAAAAATAGAAAATTCAAAAAAATAAAATAAAATTGAAAGTTCAAAAAATACAAAAAAAATTGAAAATTCAAAAAATAGAAAAAAAATCAAAAATTAAAATTTAAAAAAAAAAATCTGCCAAGAAGGTGAAAACTTGGTAAACAAGCACCTCTTGTTCCAAATGCTATATCTCACAATGCATCTTCTAGCTTTTGTACAATTTCTTTCTTGGTTTCACTCATGTATCCATGCATTTAATCTTGTCATAACTCAGGGGCAACGCCCTATAGTGTCATAGGAATCTCTTTCATGATAGTCACTAGTTATTCTAGCTACACTTGCCTTCTATCGCTAGTGTCACTTTAAGATTCCTCTCATTGAATATCTCTTTCATGACAATCACTGGTTGTTCTAACTATCTGTCTACTATTGCTTGTGTCACTTTTGAAATTCCTATCATGGAATATCTCTTTCACGATAGTCACTAGTTGCTCTAACTGAATCTATCCACTATCACTTGTGTCACTTTTGAAATTCCTCTCATGAAATACTTCTTTCACGATAGTCACGAATTTCTCTAACTATGTCTAACTACTATCACTTGTGTTACTTTTGAGATTCCTCTCATGGAAAATTTCTCACATCGCTCACCAATTGTCCTAACTATGTCTATCTACTATCATTTAGTTCCTACTAAGGTTCTTCTTACTAAAGATTCCTCTTTGACTTTAGTCACTAGTTGTTCTAACTATGTGTGTCTACTATTGTCACCCTACTAAAGAGATTTCTTTGATATATGTTTTGAACATTGACACTTTACATCAATCCTATAACATAAAACAATGAACTCAAAATGATGACATTCATACTTGTTTGGGATATGTTGAGCTTTTCTTTGTTTTTTTTTCTTTTACTTTATCATGTCTACTTGAGTAAATCAATGATGTTACTTTCAACTAGAGAAGCAAGGACTAGGGGCATGATCTTTTTCTTTTCTTTCTATTTGTGATTTTTTTCCAATAATCTGAAGCATTCATATAAAAGGGGTGTCCACTGTAAGAGTCTCTATCTTGTATTGGATGGTCATGTCTAACTTGACTCCTTTCATAGGGATAAATTAGTGAGGTTGGTTCTTCTCCTTGCTTGTTTGAGTGAATTCTCTATGCTATAGTAAATCTTGATACTTGTCCTGCTAATTGACCATACAATTCACTACGAGTATACCTAGCATAGTTTTGTGTTAGGTTACAAATGCAAGGGTCATTACAAATAGAATACTTACTAATTATTTAGCATAAGAAGGATCTCTTGTGTGTTTGGTGGGTCTACATGTAAGAAACAGTTTGGTCATCCTAGCTTTTATGCTCTAATGCTTATGTTTGCTTGCTATATCAAAAGGAACAAATGTTCTAGTCATTCTAGCTTTTTGTGCCTCAAATGCTTAGATTTAATCCTGACAAAACTAGAACATGTGTCATATTCATATTTCTATGATTGCAATGTCAATAGGAATTGTATGACATGTGAGGTTTTTCTAAATGCTTAGTGATGATAATTGTCAAAGCTTGGTAACTAGATATAGGGTTGCATCTAGCATAGGGTTGCATTGCATTAGCACATGGTTTGATCATTGATCTACTTGCATCCTTTGTAATGATGGATTGTTGGCTTCTTCAAATTATCATGCTTCTTCAAGGTTGCACAAGCATTTAGTTTTTTGGTTCACCCTCTCGATCTTCATAGGGATACCTATCACTATCAACAAAATGAAACATTGCATGAGATGTTAGTTCATTCACATTTTGCATTTCATATATTCTATCATGATTCATCTCATCTACATTATATGCAAACATCATATCAAATTTGCATTCATTCATCATAGCATAAATATCTCATGTACAATAAATTATAAAGATTGAAAGATGATACATGTAACTGGTACTCAAAATAAAAAAATCTTATATATATATATATATAAAGTTGAAAGTGTACATTAGTGCAAAAATGGATGCTACTCAAGTGATATCAATCTTCAAAATGGTACAAAATGGTGTTGGTACACCAATCAATACATAGCCAAAGAAAAATTGGCACAAAAAGAGATAACTCTCTCCTTCCCCCTCACCTTTGACCAAAGGAGGAGGAGGAGGCATGTCTGGTCTCATTGGAGGCCATGACCTCTTAACTCTTGTGCATACTGCAAAAATCTAGGCACCTTCTCTGCCTCATCTAGTACCACCGCTACATATGCTACAAAATAGTAGATTGCTCTAGCTAACTACAACTAGATCTCATCCTGGTGCTACTCAAATCTTTGATCCTCTCACTCTAGCCACCCTTGTAACTTGCAAATCTTGTGATCTTACTTTGTGATCTAGTTGTCTCTTATTGCAACCTATATATACAGCTCTCTTAGTAATCTTTGTGTAGTCCATACCCACTCTCTTGACCTCCCTAGGGCCTCTTGCGTCTATGATAAGATATCTTTACCCTATGTTCCTACAAGCTAATCCTATATCTCCTCATCACCCTACTCTGTATGCTCGATTGCATACTTGGCTGGCCGCTCTGCCTCTATGCATGGCCTCTGGGTATCTCCTCCAATGGCTCCTCGAGAACCTTTCTCACCTTGTGGATGTCTTTGTCCTACTCCACTACTACTAGCAGCTAGGTCTACTCCCATCTACCAAGGAGGATTAGGTACCTGGTGCATCCTATGCCTAACTCTCTCTTGTCAAGGCTACCATGGTGGTGCCTATGGTGCTCACACTAGCTATATAGGTCTAGCCATCCCTACTAGGTTTGTGAATCGAGGGAAGGGATGACTCACAAAATAGACCTGATATGCAGGAGTTATCCCTCTATCTGCTACCATAGCCAAGTAATTCCATTGTTTGGAAACTAAGTTGCACACATCAATCATCGACTGGGCTGGGTCTAACCTCGGGGACCACCCATGGTCCAAATCTATAGCTAGACTCATGTATGAATAGTACTCCTATGATATATCCTGAGGTCAACCATACTATCGCTACACATGCATCAATGGGAATCTCTCTAGAATCTACATAGAGTGACCTATCAGTAGTCAAGAAGTGAACATGTGCCCAAGCTCTTAGGGTGTATCATCCCAAGCCTCTGTCTCTCTCCATGACTACCATACTATTGCTACCAGGTTGTCCAATTAGCCTCTCCATTGCTCAATCTTCCCCAGAGCTTCCTAGGTCAACTAGCCTCTATAGTTGCATATGTAAGGTTCCATGGGCTACCTCTCATTTGCAAAAATTGGCCTCATCACTGGCAAGTGCTCCCATGCCTAAATTTGAAGAAAATAGTCCCCAAAATCCATGCTCTTCCTCTCATGGTAAATGATCTCGTGCATCTCATGGAACATGTGGGTAAGCATGCACTGAGCTCGCCCATATCTCTTGGTGTCCCTAGCATCATCTATAGCATCTAGCCCCATCCACATTCTAACCAATATTACCCTCTATCTAGCATTAGTAAGCAACTTATAAATATGCCCAAAATTGTTGGTGATATATGACTAGGCTTTTATGTATGTACTAGCTCATCCCATGTGGTGGCTCTACCCATGATTAGCTCCTCCTAAAACATGACCCTCAATGCCTCTATGCTTATTCATAGAATTGTCTCATACACAACTCATGGCTCATGGAATGGGATGTATAGTATCCTGTAGATTTCCTTAGGTGTGATAGTCATCTCTCCCTAAGGCAGATCGAAGGTGCTCATTTCTAAATGGAAATGCTCCACCAGTGCAGTCAAAAGGCCATGATTCACCAACAATACTGGGATCTAGCAAAGATATGACAAATCAAGCATTTCAATGTGTGCCATGTTGACATCATCTAACTATCATAACAACACTCTATAAGGTGGGTAATGTGATCTAAATCTAACATCATGAAAGGTAACCTACATGAATGAAAACAACAAGCACACAATCGGTCTCTGACAACTGCAAAAACATGAAAGATAACATAAAATATCAATAAGAAACCAAATTTTTAAACATTAAACTTGCACATTACACCAAAATTTTGCATGAAAACACATGATCTCACATGAGATTACACATCTTTGCATAGGAACACACTTTGTCATGCAAAAAGTGACAAAACTATTGGTGAAAAAATAATCTTTTTTAGGGCTTCTACATGGGCATCTTTCACACAAGGAAACCCATAACACTAGGCGAAGAAGTATCGGCCTGGTAATTATTCATGTGAAAGATGATTAGGCTCATGCAAGGAGAGACATCCTCGCATGAAAACCAACACAATAAAATCAAAATTAACCTAAAAATGTGCTAAAAAAACACTCAAAAAGCATAAAAATCAAAATGCAAAGCAAGATTATCAATAACTCACCAGATGTCCATACTCCGTCGGCCAGCTGTGTCATCTAGAATGCTAGAATTGGTGAGAACGCATGGGGACCACCATCTTTCTCCTTGGAGCTCTCATCTCCACAAAAGACAAAAGCACAAATAAATTGAAAATGACCCTTTGGACCTTTATATAGGTTTCCACCTATTTTTTGAAAGTGCTTTGATTAGCGTAAAAATCATCCCCTAGCTAATTTGGCTACTTTGAACCCATTTTTGAGATCAAATTTGAAATTTGACACTCTTAAACAACTCAAAATCACATTTAAATTTTTTTGGGACTGATGCAATCAAATGCTTGTGTAGCCCATTTTACTGATACTTTGTGCATCTTGGAATATTTTCAAATGACAATTTCTTCAAATTTTCAAAATTTCTAGAAAAAGTCAACTCAAGTCAACTTTGGTAAACTCTAGTCAACTTTGGACCTCAAAATCACTCTAAATTGACTCCAAATTATCTTCGTGCTCTCCTAATCTCTTCTATATTCTTCTAAATCTCTGATTTATTTAGTATATCTCCATATACTACTCTACATCATTGAATCTTTCAAAACTAGCTTCAACTCTATTTAAATTTTATGTCCTCATCACTTAGGGCATCTCATCACTTGGTGCATCTTGTTCCCTTTTATCTAGAATCTATGTCATCTGTCTTACCTTTTGACTAGCTAATCAATTTAATAACAATTCTTATCAAGAGTTCAATGGATAGGTATTGGGAAAGTCTAAACCCTAACTCTTGAGGATCAAGCCTTGTTCTAAGGATGATTCTATGACTCATGATAGGTCTTACTATCTCTTTCATGGACTAGTATTCAAATGTTCTATCTAGACTTTGGGGAATTAAGCTCCATTCTAGAGATAATTCCAAATTCTTGCTAAGGATTAAACTTCATTCTAGAAATCGTAACTCTTGCTATTAATTAAGCCTCATTCTGGGGATGATTTTAAGATCTTCTGTTCTAGAGATAATCCTAACTCTTGCTACAAATTAAGCCTCATTTTGGGGATGATTCTAAGCTCTTTCTTTCTATCACTATTCAATAGATAGGTATTGGGACATTCTAAACCCTGACTCCTGAGGATTAAGCCTTGTTCTTAGGATAATTCTATAAATTGTGATTAATCTTGTCATCTTCTAATAGAGAGGTATTGGGATAGTCTAAAGCTTGACTCCTTAGAGTTGAGTCTCATTCTAGGAACAATTCTATGAATTTTGACAATCTTTTTCATATCAATCTCGGTATCTAGGTGTTCTATCTAGATCCCTTAAGGTTAAGCTTCATTCTGGGGATAATCTTAAAAAGCTTATCAATCTTGGTATCTAGGTGTTCTATCTACATCCCTTAAGGTTAAGTTTCATTCTAGAGATAACCTTAAAAAGCTTATCAATTGGTCTCTATATCATCAATTTTGAAACCAATCTCATTTCTTGATCTATGTTGAATACTTCTGATTTCTTTTAATCGAACGTGTTACTCGCACATTCATTCAAAGAGGGGCAAATGTAATACCCCAAAATTGGCACATTGTCATGCTAACAAATTCTAGTCTATTTGATCAATTCTAAGTCCTGTTGTACTAGGATATTCTAATTCTGATGCTCGCTACTTGACCTAAGTGTCAAATGTAGAAAACTCTAATCTACATTAATCACACTTTTAATTTAATTCCTAAGTACTAACTCAATTTAGCTACATTGAACTTATTAATTAATTTTAATTTAATTATAAGTCTTCATACTTTAATTAAATTAAAATTACCTCCTTATCTAATGTAAAAAGGAATTAAATGTATTTAGTTTAATAAGATAATGCCCTTATTTGAATTATTAAGTTTAATTATTCAATTAATTAAAGTTATGCATTTATGAGGTGATAGTCTATTTTATTAAATTAGATATCTTCTCCAAAATCTTCTCTTCAATTTAAAAATGGGAATGCTAAGTAAACTAGAACTCAAAATGGAATTAACTTAGTTAACTCTTTCTCACACTCAGATGAGATTCAACTAACTCTTCATCACACTCAAATGAGATTCAGCGAATTCTTCATCACACTCAATTCCTCATTCAAAAAGTTAAATTGGTTTTGCATCAAATTTATGTTGAAATATCTACTCATTTGCTCATACATCCATAGCTTAATTTCTTGCATTATAATCTCATATTAGCTTAATATGGATACATATAGTATTATTTTTCTTTCTTTTGTTCTTAGATTAATATGCATTTCATATAAGATTAATTTGAATTTCTCATATAGCTTTTACAAAATCCTTCGTACTAGAGGTCTAGTTGCCAGCTTCTTGTTTTGAGAGCAATAGAAAAATCCATCTAGTTAGGAGGCAATAGATCAATATTCCAAGTTATTTTGAATGAACTACTCAATGTTCATTCTAGGATGGTTTTGTATGTAAGCACTATGTTTGAAGTGTGGTTGATTAACATGCCATAATTAACACATACAGTATTACTATCAAGTGATTGTCATATGGCAATTTTTAGTGTTTTAGGATGATGTATATGTGTTGTGCTCAGGAAAAATTTTGGATTTCAAAGAGCACAGTCAAGGTGCCTCACAAAGTAATGATATTTCACCAAATTATAGGTAGTGTCTGAGATGTGCCTCAAAATAGAAAAAAATCCTTGTTAACATAAATACTCATCAAAATTTCAAAGTTGGTGGCTACATAAGCATGTGGAAAGGTGATATTACCATTGTCAAGATATCTTGGGAAGTACAAAAAATTTTCAAGTTTTAATTGGAAAAGATATTAATGGTGTACAAATGCAACCCAATCATGTGTGGAATTTTTTTGAAAATATTTTTTAATTAATAGATCATTAAATGCTACTATTTAACTAACCCATTTAGATGAGATGGTGACACATCACAATTTTGAGGTGTAAAGGCTACACCAATTCTCTAATTGTAGAGTTTCTCTTTAGTCTTAAAGTTATAGGTATCAATTTAGCAGTGCAAGAGCATCCAACAAGATATAAGCCAAATCTAGTAACACAACTGGACCTTTCTCCAAAAGAAGAAGAATAATTTTATATCATTAACAACATGTACATAGTTGCATGGGACTTGAGAAATAATGATGGGGACACAACCCAAGAACAGAATGGACACAACAAAAAAGGGGAAAATTATATTGACTGAGAAAATAAGCTAGTACAAATAGTACAGAGAAAATAATCTTCAAAACATGCCCTAAGGGCTTACAATAGCATAAATCTCGAGATAATTTCTCCTTTTAGTACCTCCTCTCAAACTCCACTCCGAACTGCCTTTTACAATGCCAAAAATCTCCTTAAATAGACCTCAGAGGGTTAAGGACTAGGAGTACATTCTAGAAAGTGCTAGTAGGCATCCACTGACCAAATAGAAAGTTCCAAAAGTTGCATTGGAAGTCGGTGCAAATATAGAAGAATCCAGAAATGGTAACCAAACTTCTGGGAGGCATAACTTTTGAACTGTAGCTCTGATTGATGAACCGTTTACATTTTCAAAAAGCTCTCAAAGCACTCTATAGCCCTATGGACAAGCTTTGCTCGTCCCCCATTTTTTGACCCTTTTTTAGGTCATTTAATGCCCCTAACCTGACTTTGAGGCATTCTTAGGAGGTCTCCAAAACTCAAAAAACTGCAATAACTTTCAAACCGTGGGGCCTTTTGACCTGATTCTTTTTCTAGAATGCTCTAAATTACAATTACATTCATCTGGCTAATTCACACCTTCTAGGTCACCAAAATGATGGCCAAATTGCATGCTCCTATTTTTTCAAGATTTTCTAACACACTGATAGTGGAACTGTGAGAGTTGGAACCTTTATTTGGCCCAAAAGGGTATCCAAAAATGAAAACACATGAAACAGAAACTAAGTCTAAGTACATTTTTTTGGGTGACACCGGATTGCCCTTATACCTCTGGATGTTCCTACATCAAATAACTAGGCCAGTTATGTTAGTGGTTGTTAGGAGCTTGAGATGGAGGAGGATAGGGTTGAGATTGGATTGAATGCTGATAGAACATGGAGATCAAGCTGGTGAATGAGCATACTTGAACAAGATGTTGGAGATTCTTCAAGGTCTTCTTCCATGATGATTATGAAGAAAAAAAATACGTGTTTTTCATAGATAATTTGTTTCTAGGTGCAATTAGTTAGAGGTAGTTATAGTTTGAAAAGGTCTAATGCTAATGTTGCACCTCTTGGTGTTTTATAGGAAGTTATACTAGGACCCTATATAATATATAAAAATGGATAGTGAAAGATATACATATAAATAATAATATAGAAGAAAAATGCATAATATAGATCAAATAATCTCTAGAGATTTTGAGCAGACATTCCAACCAATCATCGTTCAATTGTACTCACATTTTGAAATTAATATTAATACTCTATTTTTTTTATCCTAAAATTATGCAAATTTATCTTCATTAGTATTTAGCATATTTTCCTCTTAGATTTAGATTACCATTGATGGATTGGAATTCAATATTGTCTCTTGATTATCAATAATCACAAGATTTGTGTTTTTTTCTTCTTTTTGATTGGTCTTCTTAAGTTGGAGTTAAAAGAAATTGGACTGTGGTTTTGTGTTAAAGTTCTATGTCTAGCAATTGATGGTATGTTCACATTATCTCTGAAGGGTTTGATTCTGTCAAATTTGGTATTGATTTGACTCTATTTTACCCAAATTAGAACAAGGAACTGGACTTTTTAAATTAATAAGATTTTTTGATAATTGAAGTTGGTGGGATTCATTATCATACTCAAATGCACTATTTATTCAAATCCCAAAGCATTTTAAGCATTCATTTTTCAAACTTTCATTCCTCCTTGACTGACACTTTCCATTTCAAGAGTATCATCTAGAAACCCTACATTGAAAAATCATTTATTCATCTTGAAATACCATATTAGAGGTGTACTCACCTAGATTTCATAGGGCATAAAGAGAAGGTGTGTTTGATTCTCAAAGGATCAAACCCATTCATTGGCCAAATTATGTTGAATATCCCTGCATTGAGTTACAAATTCATAGGATTTTAACCAAAAACATTGAGGAACCTATAGATTGGTAACTTTACTAGGGAACTATCTATCAAACATTTTGGAAGTTTAGGTAGTTTTTTCTATATATTTAAAGTATACTCTACTTGAGGGAGGATCCCAAAATACCTTCCTTTGATAGAGCTGACAATTCTATGTTAGATGTTATGAATGATCAAGTTCTCCATATTGAGAGAAGAGATAATTTTAGGTACTTCTATTTAAAGTTTATGTGAAGAAAAAGATATGTCCACAAAGGGGAAGAGTATTTGTAGTCAACTCCTAAGAAGAGAAGTAGAAACAAGAAGAAAAAATCCTCTGATATGTCATTTACAGGATATAGAAGGTTTGTTGATAGAGAAAACGAGTGTAATATTTTATGAATTATTAAGGTATTCATATTGAGAGAAAAGCCAATTATAGGCTCCAGTCTTTAAATTTAATGAGGGGAAGAATATTTGTCCATAAAGGGGAAGAGTACTTGGAGTGGACTCCTAACAAAAGAAATAGAAACAAGAAGAAATAATCCTTTGATATGTAATTTACAGGATATAGAAGGTCTTCTAATAGAGAAAAGGGGCCTTATATTAATGATGGTAAGAAATTTTTTGATAAGACTTCAAAGAGAGAAAGAAATCAATTTATAGCATGAGAACCCTTGGTGATGAGAACCAACTAGAGACTTATCACATTGAAGATGAACAAAGAGAAGAAGATGAGGAGGATAATGAGGAAGATGCTCGTTAACTGGATACATCTTTCCAAGTATAATGTAGAATCTCACCCACAAAGGAAACCAAGGCCTTAAGATGAGTCCCTAGCAAGATGTTGGCAATGATTAGTATAAAATGAGATGAAATCATCACTCCAATGAATACTGATGACAACAAGAACTAGAAAGATGGTAAGTCATCTAAATATAACCCTTCTCATAAAAATAAAGAGTTCATTTTCAATAATTCACATGAAAATTCTTTGTATGAAAGAAATAAAAGAGAATTTGAAACAAATGGACATTGGAGGAAAGACCAAAAAAGGGGGAAATAAGCATCCAACCAATAAAAAATAAAGTGGGGTAAATAGAAATTAGATTCATTCCAGAAATATTTTTTAGAATAATAAAAAAAATTATACCTAAAACAATTAAAGAGCAAAAAATATACATCGCTTAAATATAGGACAATGAGTTAGAGCCCCTACGGTGATTGGAAGTTATAGACAACTTGACTTCATAGGTATTCTAGGATATCCCAATCCTATAACAAATGAATTAAGAATTGGACACCCCATATGTAGAAGTACATGTTATTAACTTGAAAAATACTATTGAAGAGTTGGAAGAAAACCATGAGGATGTGTTCATGAAATTATTTGTTTAGTCCCTTATTGATGATGCTACAAAGTGGTATAGAGGACTCCTTGATGATGGTATCTCTAGTTGGCATAAGTTTGTAGATTTTTTCATTGAGCAATTTGGAGACCATAGCGATACATATTTTTCTTCTCATGAATTAAATATCTTCAATAGTAATTATAATAAATCAGTTGTTGAGTTTTGAATATATTCAATAAATTCTTAAATAGGATACCAAAAGACATCCAACCTAGTGATTATTTCCTAATAAACTCTTACTTAAGTGCCTTTGATAGTAGAATTTACAATGATATAATGTCTCATAGGCCCAATACATTTCAAGAAGCTTTCAAAATAATCACAACCATTGAGAATGATAGGAAAGTGGTTGGTAAGATTGAGAAGAAAGAAGATCCTAAATTATTCAACCCCAAAGCACTGAAGCAAAAGAAGGATTCAGACAAGATTGATAAGATACTAAATATGATCAAAGATTTACATACTAAGAAAAATAAAAATGAATTTTTCAAATCTCTTAGAAATTATAGACCTTACAAGTTCAAACTATAGGACATGTCATACACTACTAATTGAAATGATGAAAAACCTGTGAGAAATAATGAAACCCCTAGTCTGCTAAAGAGAAATAATAACTATGTGGAAAGTGATCCATTGTGTGAGATTTTCCAACTACCACATGCTCGTAGTCAATGTCTAATTTCCCATAGCATATTGGAAGAGTAAGGTCAAAAAGAATAGAAGCCTGATAAATTAAAACTTTATCATCAAAACCACTTTGGGGAGATGACGATTCCTCAAAAGATGAGCACATTCTTGATGTTGGCATGATGAAAATGAGGAATAGGTATCAACAATAGGTTTCTTCTAATGAAGAAGAAAACCCAAGGGCAAGGAAGTTAACTAATAAATAGAGGAGAGCTTACAAAATTGTAGGAATGGAATAAGCCTAGAGTATTTATAAATTAATAAATGGGACTATAAATCTTGACAATAGGAAATCATTAGGAGTAACTATAAGTAGACCACAACTAGATCTACACAAGAAAGATAATAAAAATGTAATGCCTAATGACCAGAAACAAATAAATGTAACTAATCCTCTTGAAAAACAACCTAAGAAGGTGATAATTACTAACTCATTCATTTCTAATTATTTATCTCAAGTAAAATTCCAATTCCTTTCTTTGAAATTGTCAAGATTCCTCAATATGGGAAAGAAGTTTTAAATATTTTGTTTAAAGTGAACAAAGATGACCATTCAAGAGAAAAAAATTGTTAATGAAGCACCATTTATTTATCTTAGAACTAATATCAATTAGAAATCACCATATGTAGATCATTTCTATCTAACTTGGTTAATTAACAATAGATTATTGAGAAATTGTATGATAGATTCAGGTGTTGAATTAAATATTATCCTTGTTCATCATGTCATGAGAGAACTAGGGTTAGTATTAGATACACAAGGTTATGAAAAGTTCAATACAGTGGATAATATGTTAGTCCTAGTGATGGAAATTATGAAGGGTGTTGAATTCAAGTTTCCCACTTGCCCAGATGTGTCATATAAGATGGATGTCACTATGGTGGAAATACCAGCCCATTATTTGATGTTTCTTTCCAAGAAATGGTTTAATTTGGTTGGAGGAGACATTCAATTAGACTTTTATTATGAAACTATCCTTGTAAATAAAAGATATATTAGAATTGATAGAGATCTGAGATTCACATAGTTGGTGGAAATCTCTAGTCTTGATTATGAAAATATTGTAGTAGGGAAGGTAATGGTGTAGAGGTTATTCTTACATCTCTCTCCTATAAGATCTTCACATATTCTTTTTTTCTAAACTTTGAATGCACTAATAATATTTCTAAATATAAAGCATTAACTGAAGGACTAAATATGGGAAAAATGCATAAGATTAAGGTAATTTCAATCTTAGAACATTCAAAATTAATAGTGTCTCAAATTAGATGTAAGTTATGTTGAAAATAATTGGTGAATTGTGTATTGTCTTTGATCTGTTACACAAAATGTCATTTCTTTGCCAATCAGTATATGCTAAGCTCACTCAAGCATTGAAGATAGTTTCCTATGTCTGTTGAGCATTCTTGAGTTTGCCAAGTTTAGAAGATAGTTTCTATCAAGTTCACTTGGGCAAAAAAGAGAAGTTCACAAAGGTTGACTGTTAACCAAGCTCACTTGGTAAATAAAGGTAAAGTTGGATGGAGCCAGTGTTAACTAAGCTCACTCAAATACCAAAGGAAAATTTTGAATATGTAGTTTAAACTAAAATCACTTGGTTAACATAGAAAAATTATTTATGAGTGAGTGTCTATTGAGTAGGGTTGGCTAATGAAGGATTTTCTTGTTTTGGCATATTGAATGTAATAGTTTTGTTTGTTGGTTCTAGCCAACCAAGGAGATGGATATTAATTATTCTAAGTTGTATTCAAGCTGAATTGACAATATGTATGATATAAATATAAGGTCACATTGATGATTGAATGAGAAGAAGTGAATAGAAAATTTGAAGATGCTTAGAGAAAGAAAATTAGAAGGGTAAAGTAGAATATTCTTGTAGAGCTGCAAAGACACATTCAATCAAAAAGGATCAAGTATATAAGCTAGAATTGACATCTATAATAAAAAATTAACTTGCATCAAAAATTAGATCATCTCATTTTTATTCTCTAACCATTGTAGTAGTGATCTAAATCTCTTAACAAAGTTGGCTTAACATCTATTTGTAAATTGTCTAACAAGGTAGCATTTCAAGATTGAAGTGTCTAAAGACCTCTAAAAAGGTCACTCCTAATAGGGTGATTAAATCCTCTAATAGGGTCACACCTATTAGTGTATCTTGTAACCTTTAATAAGGTTGGCTCCTAACATGACTCACTTTAGAAGAGTGAAAATTAGTAACTAGTTGCAATTGGTGGTTTTTCCCAAATTGGGTTTCCACGTTAAATCTTGGTGTCACTTGTGTTCATGCTATGTATTTTATATATATGAAACTAAGTTAAATAAGGTTAATCATAGAAAATATCATAATATTTTCATGTTAAGCATTTATCGAGTTACAACATTTTCTACTGTAAATGGAGTGCTTGTGTGTTTATCGAGCATCAATATTTTCAGTGAAGTTTATGTTTTGTGTTTCTATCTAAGGGATCAAGAACTTATTTTTGTGGCAACTAATTCACCCATCCCACCTCAGTTACTCCTCTTATATTTCCCATGAATTGTATCAGAGCTTCTTGGTTCTTGTAGAGAAAGGTTTCAATGACCTAAGCTAAATATCAAGATGTCTTACAGAAGAGAGATTCCCAAGCTTAATAGAGAACTTCTAGGCATGATAGGAACCAATGAAGTTACACTTGGAAACCATTAGTGATTCAAGTTTGAAATACTTGGAAAATTATAACAAGGCTCGTATTGGAACACCAACTATGGAACATATTTCTTAAAAGAAAAATCATAACATTATGATGATTGATATTGCATCAACTCTTAACTTTGGTGAGTTTGATGATGTCAAAGGATGTGCTACTACTCATAACATGTGGACCAAACTAAATGATATCTATGGAGGTGATGATGACATTAAAAGAGCCCAGGTGGAAAGCTTGAGAGGTCAATTTGATTAGATGAAAATGAGAGAGGATGAAAACATTGCAAAATATGTTGAGAGAATCAAAGTCAATGTCAATGCTATCAAATCCTCTAGAGGAACAATTGAAGATGTAACAGTGGTATGAAAGGTAATCAGAGCTCTTCTTCCTATCTATGTAATTAGAGTGCCTACTATTCAAGGGATGAGATATGATCCAAATAAAAAGATAATTTTGGATGCTCTAGTTGGAAGATTGACTGTAATTGAACTAGATAACTATGATAAATATACTCCTAGTTCTAGCAATCTTGAGAATGCATTTGAAGCCAAGGTATCACTCAAGAAGAAAGCTAAAAATTCTAAAAGAAAATAATTTGAAAGTGAAGAGGAAGATAGTGCTGATAGTGATCTTGAATCCATTAAAGCATTTCTTGCAAGAAGGTATCCCAAAGGCAAAGCAAAGTACAAAGGTAAAATCCCTTTAATTTGTTTCTCTTGTGAAGAAGTTGGACACATTGCTGCAAGATGTCCAAAAAAAGAAGAAAAAGTTGAAAAGAAGCATAAAAAGTACAAAGGCAAGAAGGATTTCAAGAACTTCAAGGACTATAAGGACAAAGGAAAGAAATCTTATTTTATGGCTAAAGATTCAGATAGTAGTGAAGATGATAAAATGGTTTATATTGTTGTAAAAGATGCATATGATGATGAAGTAGATAAAACAAAACTTATCTCTCATCTTAGCAAAAATGATACATGGATTATTGATAGTGGTTTCTTACATCATATGACTAGTGGAAAAAAAAGTTTAAACATATAGAACTTTATGATGGTGGAAGTGTGAGATTTGGAAACAATGAACCATTTTGCATAAAGGGAAAAGGTTGTATCTCACTAACCAATGAAATTAGTTGTGATAATTCTTATTGGGTTGAAGGACTAAATCATAATCTACTGAGTGTGGCATAGTTGAATAACATTGGATTCAAGGTATAATTCATTAATAGGAAGGCCAAGCTTCTGGATGGAAAAGGAAATCTACTTGGGTCTAGAAAACAAACAAAAGGTTATTGCTCAAGTAGAAGAAAGTTGGTTATGGCATAAAAGGTTATGTCATGTGAAATGTGGTAATCTTATCAAGATAAGAAAAAACAAAAGAATAAGGGATATTCCTAGTTTGAGGAAACCTAATACGGGCCTATGTAAAAATTGCCAAATTGGCAAGATGGGAAAGAAAAGTTTCAAAAGCAAGAGCAATTATTCTAAAGAAGTCTTGGAGCTAGTTTGTATATACTTATGTGGACCTGTTGGAATATAGAGCTATAGTCAAGATAAGTATTTTATTCTTTTTGTTAATGATTATTCTAGAATGATGATTGCAATGTTGAAATAATTAACTAATTGTGTATTATCTTTGATGTTACACAAAATGTCATATCATTGCTAGTTAGTGTATATCAAGCTCATTCAAGCACTGAAGACAATTTCTACCAAGTTCACTTAGGCACCAAAGGAAAGCTTGTGGAAGTTGACTATTAAAAGAGCTCAATTAGTTAATGAAGGAAATATTCAATGGAACTAGTGTTAACCAAAATTTAGTGTTAACCAGGTTCACTTGGTTAACATAGGAAAATCACTCTAAGTTAGTTTCTATCGAGCAGGGTTATCTAACAAAGGATTTTCTTGTTTTGGCATATTAAGTTCAATTGAATTGTTTGTTAGTTCTAGCCAACTAAGGACATGAGTGTATATGAGCAATGTTAGTATGCTAATAGAAACAAAATTTAAATAAAGCTTCTACAAACTAAACAAAATTCATAAACTTCATGATAGACTAAGATGAGCTCTCAATTGAAAATATGAGCCATTAATGGGCTCTCTCAATGAGAAGCTCTCTTGTTGAGTGGCTTTATCTAAATGGATAGGATGTATGCTCAATATGCTTCCAAAGGCTTCAATGGATGATTGTGGATTTTTGGTGTGGATAGATGGCTTTAGTATGGATTTGGATCTCAAAATAGCATTATAACTTTACTTCATGGATTGTGCTATTTTCCAAAGGGGAAGGATCCAATTTATAGGCAAGAGGCTTGAGGGATTGAGGGCTAAGATGCAAGGATGGGAAAAAGCTCATGGAGGGCTTAGATTGCATGAGAGGAGAGCACATGGATTGTGCTTCTTTATAGCCAATCAAGGAGTGACACATGTCACATGGTGAGAGGATGGAGGAAAGGGGAAGGATGAGTCAACAAAGGAGGCTCAAGGGATAAAATCTTCATAAAGACCCTCATAATGGCTTGTAAGAGCAATAAAAGGGTGTGTAAGAGTCATTTATGACCTAGTGGACTTCATAAAGTTTTATGGTTGAGATATTTTGAGGGTGATGAGAGCAATTTCAACGTGGACTTGATTAAGAAGGTTTTAAGCTTGTTTAGGCTTGTGCAAATGATTAGAGGATGGATTAGGATGGTTTAGGATTAGCTTAGGGATAGGCAAGTGGATGGCATTTAATGAGGGTGGGTGAAGGAGGAGATATTTGTTAACTTTGGCTTGGGTTAGTAAGTTTTAACTCATGTTTAGGGAATGTGACAAGGTTAGGAGGGGATTAGGATTAGGGTTAAAGACATCTTCTAGAAGAGTCTAGGCTTTGGATGAGGATAAAGGCTTTTTAGAATAGTCTAGAATTTCCTAGGATGAGGATGAAGACTTTCTAGAAGAGTCTAGAACTTCTTAGGACAAGGATAAATTAGATTTTTAGGAAATAAATAAAGTTTTATTTATTTCAAGGGTTTGGGTTGAGGAGATATTTATTAAAACTTTTTTAATAAACATGAGGATTAATATTTAATCTTAATTAAATATTTTGAGTTGGGATTAGGGGTAGGAAATGATGGGATTAGCCTTTAATCGAAATTAAAGAAGGATTAGAAGATTTTGGAAGAGGTTATTGGTCATAAGAAAATTGGCCAAGTTTTGGGCAAAAAATAAATTTTTTATTTATTTTAGGATTTTTGGTCAATTTATTAATTAAATAATTAATAAATAAGGAAATAATGTTTAAATAAGATTTAAACATTTTTGGGAGGGATTCCTTAATTAAATATTTTTAATTAAGATAAAGGGATTTAATGGCATAAAAATTAATTAATTAATTAATTAAATAATTAATTAATAAATGATGATGTCATCAGGTATTTTTTCAAAAAATAAAAATACTTTTTTTTAAAAAGGATTTTTAGGTGTCTACATTTTGCCCCTCTTTGATGTGATGCCGCAAGTGGCATGGCATCAAAGATAAGAAAATAAGATGCCCAAGGCTAGAGCAGAAGAGGAGAGAATGGATTGTGAGATGCCCCCTCAAAAAGGCAGCGGGGAGAGAAAGCAAGGCTCGGTGGCTTCTTGAAAAATACAAGAATCTGGGATGAGCAAGGAGACTCAGATTTGCTTAAGAGAAGAGGTTTGGTTAGCTCAAACTCTCACTATGAGAGGATGATAAAGGGAAATCAGGGGCACAAGAGGAAACAAGCTTAAGACTTTTGGGATTGGGGGGATGAAGGAGCGGAGTGCTATAAAAAGGAATCCAGGATAGGGAGATGGATGAGGGGATTATAAAGCTGATGCAACAGGATTTCAAAGAGTTAGATTGGCGGAAGATGGGTTTCGGAGATCCCTAGGACTAGGATTGTGGATCTCGAAAGATGAGGCTTGGTGGGTTGATTTGGATTGGTGGATCCCTAAGACTAGGATTGTGGATCCCTAAAGCTAAGAGTGATGAGTGATTCAAAGAGATACTGATGCATAAGCTGGGGTAGGAGAGACAAATGCTAGATATGGATGGGGGATAATGGAGATAAAGGAAAACCATTGAAGCTTTTTGAGCGGGGGGATACTTCAAAGAGAAGTACCACCATGTAGTTGAGCACTAGATTTGCTATAGGACTATTGGTTAATTGCCAAGGTTACCAAGAACATCAAGGCCTTTTCACCAACTGTCCAGAGGACTAATGGGCTGACTCAAAACAAATACGCAAGGATTGCCCCAGCATCAGACATGATTCCTAAAGGAAGCAGCGTGGAACCAAAACTGGGTAACCCACAAGCAGAAAAGAAAAACAAACAAAAGACATGAACAAGACCTTACGATCTGATTGCCCCATTCGTAGTATACCATGATATGGAAGATCATGGAAACCTTAAGGAGGGAACAAGGAGATTGCTTGGAAAAGATATTTCAAGACCCAACAGGGAAGAGTCCAAATCAAAAGAAAGCGAAAATCCAAAAGAGAACCGTTTGCCAATGAGATGGGTAGGACGAGGTACTAACGGACCAAGATCAGACATGAGGAAAGCTATATCCTGCAAGGACCTATCGAAGAGCACCTAAGCTGGTGGATTTGGATGAGTGATGCGTTTGGCAAGCTGAACTAAGAAAGATAACACTTTGGTGACAAGAAATCTAGCTAAAGGATGCATTGGAATAGCTAACCAAGATGTGCGATGGGTGCAAGATGTTGATCAAGGATGAACTGACACAAAAGCTAGATAGATGCAATGGTACTAAGCTAAAGAGGATGTACAAGCTGACAGACCAAGATATTTACAAGTGAGCTAATCAAGATATGGTACAAGCTAACAGACCAAGATAGTTACAAGTAGGCAAAAGCTCAGGATGATAGGATAGCGGGATGGTTCGATGTTGTGCAAGATGCGAAAGCTAAGGGTGGGGTGATAGCAAAAGATATGGATTTGGAAGGATGCATCCAATGATGATGAGAGATTTTGTGACCAAGGATAGCTAGAGGAGCAGGATGAGATGGCTGGATAGGATGGTAGATAGCTAGGATTATGATGGATATAAAGAGATGACATTGGGTTTGCATGAGGATAGCCTAGAGCTAGATACCAATGACAAGGGAGGATGGACAAGACAAGATCTTCAAGGAATATAGTGCCCCCAATCAGAAGATAACATGCGGAAGGAGGTCTTATGATGGATGTGATAGGATTGAAGCTAGGATGGAAAAAGCTGAAGGGGCTAGGGAGATGGATGATAGCTGAGATGATTGGTTGAAGCTGCATAAGATTAGTGGATGGTGTGAGATGGAAGCTGGAGGATTGAGGATAGGTGGATAGATTGGAAGATGGAGGTGGATGTCAAGAGATGACCAAAAGCATGAGGGTGATAGGCTAAGCTAGGGATGACAGGATTACGCATGACGCTTGTTTGCCAAGTTTTCATCATGGTACTTGTCCAAGGTGCTTGAATTGCCAAGTTTTCACCAGTGGATGCTTTATTTTTCTTTTCTTTTTTGACTTTTTGACTTTGGACTTAGCTGGAATGATTTTGGCTTTCTTCAGCTATTTTGGCTTTTTTGGGACTTTTCACTAGCTGTTCGTACACCGGATGTGTGATTTATGTAATAGATCGGATTAGATGGGATTGATGGTAGGAGATGGAGGGATGAAAATGCTGGAAAGGAGCATGAGATGGGGATGCTTGCAAGAGAAACATTGGCACATGTTGGGACGGGTGTGAAAAGAGCATATGGGGGATAGATGGTAGATGCAGGCATGATGGAGGATTTGTGGAAGCGTTCTTAGGGATATAGGCACCCAAGATGGAGTTAGGAGATGGGGGACATGAGTCACTATATGGAGGATTAGCAATGGTGGATGCCATTATGCATTGGGTTTCAACTTTTTTCTTGGGGATCCACATGGTTTTGGATTTTCTTTTCATAGGCTTTTGCATTTTTTTGCATTCTTTGATTGGATTATGCCTTTTTGGAGTATGTCTTTTAGAATAGACATATGATTGCCTAGGATGTGGATTTTTAGCTTTATGCATTTTGAAGTTGGCATTCACATTGCTATGGTAAGCTTTGGGAAGATGGTTAGGAGAAGCTTTGTGAGATGGAGAGGATATGAAAGAGCATGTAGGGGGATGATGATGGATGATGTGCCCTGATATGTGCCTTTGTTGATCTTGCATAGAAATGGATGGAATAGGATTTTTATGATGGCTGATAGGAGGATGGAGGATGGTAGATTTTGGGACATAGGGACCCAAAATGGATTTAGTGGATGAAGGGGGGATATGGTAGGTTGTTTTGGATTGCAAAGATGGTGGAGGGGGGATGACATAAGATTTCTTAAAGGAGTGATGGGAGGCTGGCATGGTGGGCTTGGAGATAGACTTGGTTTGGGGGTGTGGTGTACCAACACCTTTAGATGGTGAGCCTTTGGATACATATCCAAGACCATGAAATCCTAGATTTTTTTGTGCAATAATAGGCTCTCTGATTCCTTGCTCTTGTGGTCCTAAACCTTGACCTTGATAATGCCATCGATTGAGCATTTGAACAAGCTGAGGAAACTTTTTACTTGCAGAAAATGGTAGAAGTGATTTATTAGGTGTATTGCAATGGGGAGATACTGTTCTTAATTCTTCTGCTGAGAGAGGGCCACCATGGATGAATGTAAGTGAACCAAGAGGGTAGATTATAGATGGTGGAATAACTTGGATAGGTGGTAAGATGGAAGCATGGAGCAGGGGAGATGGAAGGATAGGATCTTGATGTAGCTGGTGGGATGACAAGATATCTTGTAGTGGAGGAGATATGGCTCGAGGTTTTGGAGATGGAGGAGATGGTGACTACACTATGGATGGAAGACATGGTATGATGATATCTTCATTTATGCTTTGGGGGATGTCAACATGCTTTTGGGCAGGATCTTGATAGGATTGGTTTGGAGTGGATGGTGCGATAGGAGGTGAAGGGATGGATTCTTCAAAGGCAACGGATGGATAGATGGGAGATTCAGTAGTAGAGATGGGTGAGTAGAAGATGGATGCATAAGGGTCATTATGAGAGATTTGGGAAATGCTTGGAGGCGATGTGGATAGGATTTGGAGGGATTTGATAGGTGGTGGGATTTTGATGCTTGCGGGAAGTGGAAGGATTTTAAGCAATTTGATGGATGGTATGGGGATGATAGCTATGGGAGATGGAGGTGATATTATAGATGGGGAAGCTTCATCACTAACTACTTCACATGGTTGGATTAGATGACATGGCTTGTTGACTATTGGAGGCAACTTTTCTTGTATTTCCTCTAGGAGATTCCTTGGAGACTCGTGTGTTGAAGGTGGAGGTGGATTGACAGGAATAGCTAGCATGATGTGGGTGGAAGATTGGAAGCTTGGTTGATGGGGTGATGGAGGGGAAGCTGGAATATCAGATGGCATGACTCGATAGTTTGGAATAACTCTTGGATTTTGGGGGATGCTTGGGGGAATGTTTCTAAGGCTTTCAATATACCCGTCATAGTCAACAAGATTTTCATCATCATTGGAATAGGAGGTGGCGGGAGCAAGGACAATGCGACCAAACACATCATGATAGGATTGGTACTTCATGCTTTGATGATGATTTTGATGGGGATGGGGTCTTGCATATGGATGAACATGGAAGCTCATGGTTGGATTTGGGTTAAGCACAGATTTTGGATTGGCTGATGAAAGATTTCCTAGGGAGACTCAAAGTTGCATGACAGACCTAAGGAGGATTGGCTAGAGATTTTTGGCTTTCCTATTGATGGAAGACTTCAAGGGCATGCTGTCAAAAAGTGAGAGTTTTACTTTCCTATGCACTGGATTGGTGGAGATTGTCTCAACTTAAGGATAGACTAATGATCCTATGGGCATGACATGAGATTGACCACTTGTGGATCCCAACCTTTAGCTCAAGGTGATGAGGGATAACAAGTGACAAAGCTAGATTACCCTAGACAAAGCTTTGTCAAAGGGATAACCTTGGTGAGGCTAGTGGATTGGTCAGATTGATTGGATAGCAAATTCTAGCAGAATGACAACTCTCTAAAGGCTTGGGTGTGATTTTGGATTGGGTTTCTAGCTGGCTAGGGGGGGATGATTTGGAGAGACTTTGGATTTGGGATTGTTCTAAAGCAAGGAACTAGATAGATTTGGTTGCAGTGGGGGAGCTTGGATGATTTTCTAATGAGGCAGTGACTATGCTAAGTATGCCTTGAGCTGGGAGATTTTTTCTTTTTTGGGATTTTGACCAAAGTTGGCAAACATTCATTCAAAAGCTATGAACAAATAAGCAGAAAAAAGTTTTGAGCAAGCACGTCAAACACACCAACATCCTAGGAAGCTTTCTACAAGGATAAAATTTGTTATAGCTAGGGATTCCTCGATATACGCAAGGTACGTGAGGCCCAAATCCGTAGATGAAACCAAAAAGATGTCACACAGCCAAGAGGAGTGGTAACCCACTTCTCCTCTTTCACTTCTCAAGGGTATAAAGTTCTTTGAGGCTTAGCCCGAGTGACAAAATTTTGATCCCAAGAGAGGTGTCTTTGGATTCACCTCCCGATCTTTATACTCCATCGGAACGCTGGAGTTGAGGTCATCCCAAGGGGTGATGAAATCCCCAAGCAGGCCTCCTAAAAAGCTAAGACAAGATTTTGGATCCTAATCTTATGCACCCAGGATGGCCTCGAAAGACGACAAGGGGAGAGAAGACTTGGATGATCTTGGGCTAAAAAACACGCTTTTTCTTTTACCAACTGACGCTTAAGTTTTCTGATCTAGACTTTGCAAGCACTCATGTTTAAGATACAATTTTTATTCCAACTTTGAAGCATTGACAAAAATAAAATTGATCGAAGAATGCGAACAAGAAGAAGAGTTAGGGTCAACAAGAAGGTAAACCCATGCGCTCGGAGGCCCTCCACATCAAGTATCGATTGATTTTTCTTTAAAGAATTCAAGATTGAGTGTGAGTTTATTTTAAGCCCAAAACAAAGGTGTGTGAGATTCGATTTCAAGCGCGCGCCCAAAGGTCCTCCACATCAAGATTTGTCCAATTTTTATGCCCAAACGAAGTGTGAGCGAGATTAATGCACATTCAAGAAATTTTCTAACTTAGAAAAACCACTAAAGACACAAGTGAGTGGAGTTTGATCTTTGTGGAGCACTTAACACCCTCTTAGGTAGACCCATCCCCATAGATGGCACTGAGATTGCAACTAATGGTTAAATTGATAGGTGATTAAAGAGGGTGAGTCCAACTAAAAACTTACTCAAAGCGTCTTTATTAGTTTTTATAACTTAGAAGATTTCAAAAATGTGGATTCTTTTTATGCCCCAAAAGATGATTATTTGATCTATGACATTCAAGATTGGATTTTGTTGTTTTAATCATGCATTCATAAAAAAAACAAACTTGATTTTAATCCATGGCACTCAAGAGTGTTTTTAGCAACATGCATTCAAAGACAAGTGTTTAAACATTCAAGTTTTTTCCTTTGAGCATTCAAGATTGAGATTTTGTGTGTTGTTTTAAGAGCTTTGAAGTGCTTTGTTTTAACTTTAGATCATTCAAGATTTTTTTGGACTCAAAAGTGAAAATGACTCTTTGGACTTTGGTTTTCATTCAAGATTTTGTGTTCTAGTTTTCATATTTTAAGCCCAAAAAATGATATTCCTAGATTGTTTTGATGCATGAAGAACCTAAGAAACATTCAAGATTTTGCAACAAGACATTTTTTTGGAACAAATAACAAAGCTTTTAGGAAAATTTTTGGCAACCATTTAGGACTCTTAGTTTTCATGAGATTTTTAAAAGAACTTTAAAATATTTGCAAATGAGGTTCATTTTATCCTTGATTGATGCTTTGAGTTTGATTTAGATTTTAGTGTGCACTTAGTGTTGATTTTGAACCTTTTGAAATGGAAACTTGAAGTTCTTTTTAAATTCCCAAAAATGAAGTGTTCCTAATTTTTCATGAATGCATCTAAAACCTTGATATTGCAAGGATGAAAATGATTAGATTGGTTTAGTTTCACTTGTTAAAAGATTTTTTCTTTTTTGCAAATTTTTAATTTTTTAATGGATTTAAGTATGATTTGGGGGTTCATTTTAAGCACTAAAAAGAAGTGTGTATGATTTTGCTTCCTTCAAAAAAAAAAATGGCCAAGATCTCCCACAAGAAGAAGAAGAAGAAGTAGATGGAATAAGAAGAATATAGACAAGAAGAGGAAGAAGAATTTCAAATTCTTTGTCCACCTATAAGCTTGAAAAATCTGCAAACACTATGAGATAGATTATGAGTTCCTTTGTCTTCTTCATGCTCATGTTGACCTACAAAACCAATTTATACAATCCTACCAATAAAAAAAACAAGTAAAATTAGCCAAAATCAGCAAATGACATACAAAACTTGACTAAAAATGCTAATGAAGATGACCCATGCAGGGTCCCACTAGGCGTGCCAAAATGTATATGAGCAATGTTAGTATGCTAATAGAAACAAAATTTAAATAAAGCTTCTACAAACTAAACAAAATTCATAAACTTCAAGATAGACTAAGATGAGTTCTCAATTGAGAATATGAGCCACTAATGGACTCTCTCAATAAGAAGCTCTCTTGTTGAGTGGCTTTATCTAAATGGATAAGATGTATGTTCAATATGCTTCCAAAGGCTTCAATGGATGATTGTGGATTTTTGGTGTGGATAGATGGCTTTAGTATGGATTTGGCTCTCAAAATAGCATTATAACTTTACTTCATGGATTGTGTTATTTTGCAAAGGGGAAGGATCCAATTTATAGGCAAGAGGCTTGAGGGATTGAGGGCTAAGATGCAAGGATGGGAAAAAGCTCATGGAGGGCTTAGATTACATGAGAGGAGAGCACATGGATTGTGCTTCCTTATAGCCAATCAAGGAGTGACACATGTCACATGGTGAGAGGATGGAGGAAAGGGGAAGGATGAGTCAAAAAAGGAGGTTCAAGGGATAAAATCTTCATAAAGACCCTCATAATGGCTTGTAAGAGCAATAAAAGGGCTTGTAAGAGTCATTTATGACCTAGTGGACTTCATAAAGTTTTATGGTTGAGATATTTTGAAGGTGATGAGAGCAATTTCGACTTGGACTTGATTAGGAAGGTTTCAAGCTTGTTTAGGGTTGTGCAAATGATTAGAGGATGGATTAGGATGGTTTAGGATTAGCTTAGGGATAGGCAAGTGGATGGCATTTAATGAGGGTGGGTGAAGGAGGAGATATTTGTTAACTTTGGCTTGGGTTAGTAAGTTTTAACCCATGTTTAGGGAATGTGACAAGGTTAGGAGGGGATTAGGATTAGGGTTAAAGACATCTTCTAGAAGAGTCTAGGCTTTGGATGAGGATAAAGGCTTTCTAGAATAGTCTAGAATTTCCTAGGATGAGGATGAAGACTTTCTAGAAGAGTCTAGAACTTCTTAGGATGAGGATAAATTAGATTTTTAGGAAATAAATAAAGTTTTTTTTATTTCAAGGGTTTGGGTTGAGGAAATATTTATTAAAACTTTTTTAATAAACATGAGGATTAATATTTAATCTTAATTAAATATTTTGAGTTGGGATTAGGGGTAGGAAATGATGGGATTAGCCTTTAATCGAAATTAAAGAAGGATTAGAAGATTTTGGAAGAGGTTATTGGTCATAAGGAAATTGGCCAAGTTTTGGGCAAAAAATAAATTTTTTATTTATTTTAGGATTTTTGGTCAATTTATTAATTAAATAATTAATAAATAAAGAAATAATGTTTAAATAAGATTTAAACATTTTTGGGAGGGATTCCTTAATTAAATATTTTTAATTAAGATAAAGGGATTTAATGGCATAAAAATTAATTAATTAATTAATTAAATAATTAATTAATAAATGATGATGTCATCAGGGATTTTTTCAAAAAATAAAAATACTTTTTTTTTAAAGGATTTTTAGGCATATTAAGTTCAATTGAATTGTTTGTTAGTTCTAGCCAACTAAGGACATGAGTATTAATTATTCTAAGTTATATTCTAGTTGACTTGATAATATAAAAGATATAAATATAAGGTCAAGAAGATAATTAGAAAGAAGCATGCATAGAAGATAATTTAAGATTTAATGATGCTAAAAGGAAGCAAATGAGAAGGATAAGCACAATATCCTTGTGGAGCTTAAAAGATACATTTGATCAAGATGCATCAACTATACAAGCCAGAATTGAGATCTATAATCAACAATTCAGTTGCATCTAAAATTAGGTCATCTCATTGTTACTCTCTGACCATTGTAGTAGTAATCTAAATCTCTTAAAAGAGTTAGCTTAACAACTATTTGTAAATTCTCTAACAAGGTGACATTTCTATTGAATTTTCCAAAGACCTCTAACAAGGCCACTCCTAATAGGGTGATTAAATCCTCTAGCAGGGTCACATCTAATAGTGTGTTTTGTAACCTTTAACATGTTTGGCTCCTAACATGACTCACTTTAGAAGAGTGGAAATTAGTAACTAGTTGCAATTGGTGATTTTTCCCAAATTAGATTTCCACGTTAAATCTTGGTGTCAAATGTGTTCATGTTATTTATCTTATCTTTTTGCACCTAACTTAAAGTAATAGTAATATCATATAACATTTTAATATTCTCATGTTAAGTATTTTTTGAGCATTAGTAGTGTTTTCTGAGTTACAAAATTTTTCTATGTGTTTGATGAGCATTAGCAAAGTTTAGTTTTAAGAGTTTATTTTGTACTAACATCTAAGGGATCTGGGATTAATTTTAGTGGTAACTAATTCATGTCTCCCCTCTCAGTTACTCCTCTTATATTTCCAACAATTGGTATCAGAGCTTTTGGTGCTTGCAGAGAAGGTTTCAAGGAGCTAAGCTAAAGATCAAGATGTCTTATAGAAGAGAGATTCCCAAGTTGAATCGAGAGAATTTTGTAGCATGGCAAGGACTTATGAAGTTACATCTGGCAACTATCAATGATTTAGGTTGTAAGTATCTTGATATTGAATACAAGACTCCCAATAGAACATTATCAATTGAAGATATTGTTGAAAAGAAAAATCATAGCATCATGATGATTGACATTGCATTTGCTCTTAATTATGTTGAATTTGATGAAGTCAAAAGCTATACTATAGCTCATGATATGTGGATCAAACTAAAAGCCATCTATGGAGGAGATGAAAATGTAAGAAGAGCCAAAGTAGAAAGTCTTAGAGGATAATTTGATCAGATGAACATGAGATTAGATTGAAGCATTGCAAAATATGTAGAAAGAATCAAAGCAAGTGTGAGTGCAATCAAAGTATATGGAGGAGACATTGATGAAAAAATAGTTGTAAGCAAGGTACTCATAACTCTTCTTCCTATCTATGCAATTAGAATGTTTTCTATTCAAGAGATGAGATGTGATCCAAATAAAAATATAACATTGGATGTTCAAGTTGGAAGATTGATAGCTTTTGAATTAGATAACTATGAAAACTATGTTCCTAGCTCCAAAAGTATCGAGTCTTCATTTAAAGCCAAACTTTCACTCAAGAAAAGAGGTAAGAAATAAAAGGTCAATCAATTAGCAAGTAAAGAAGAAGAAGAAAGCTTAGACAGTGATCTTGAAGTTGTTAAAGCCCTACTTGCAAGGAAACATTCCAAAGGCAGAGGAAAGTACAAAGGTAAGATTCCTCTAATCTACTTTTCTTGTATAGAAGTTGGTCACATTGGTACAAGGTGCCCAAATAGAGAAAATAATGACAAACAAAAATGTAATAAATACAAAGGCAAGAAGGAACTCAAAAAGTACAAGGACTACAAGGATAAAGGTAAGAAATCTTGTTTTATGGCTAAAGATTTTGATAATAGTAAAGATGAAATGGTATATATTAATATAAAAGATGAATCTGATGATGAAGGGGATAAGATGGCACTTATTTCTCATGTTAGCAAAAATGATACATGGATTATTGATAGTGGCTTCTAGCATCATATGACTAGAGACAAAACAAAATTTGAACACATGGAACATTATGATGGTGGTAGTGTGAGATTTGGAAATAGTGAACCTTGTTGCATAAAAGGAAAATGATGTATCTCATTAACCAATGAACTTATATGTGATAATGCTTATTGGGTTCAAGGCCTAAAGAAAAATCTACTAAGTGTGGCATAGTTGAATAACATTTGATTCAAGGTAGAATTTATGAATGGTAAGGCTAAACTGGTGGATGGAAAAGGAAATCTAGTTGGATTTGACAAACAAACAAAAGTATCTTATTCTATCTAGATCTTAGTGAAAGTTCATGTTTTATTACTCAAGTAGAAGAAAATTGGTTATGGCACAAAAAATTATGTCATATGAACTTTGGTAATCTGGTTAAGATAAGAAAAAATAGAAGAGTAAGAGGTATTCCTAGCTTAAGGAAACCTGATATGGGTCTATTCAAACATTGTCAAATTGGTAAGATTAGAAAGACTAGTTTCAAAAGCAAGAACTATCATTTTGAAGAAGTCTTAGAACTTGTTCATATAGACTTATTTGAACCTATTGGAATATAGATTTATAGTGGAGATAATTTTTCATTCTTTTTATTGATGACTATTCTAGAATGATGACTGTAATGAATCTAAAAGAAAAATCTGAAGCTTTTCAAAAACTCAATTAGTATCTATCAAGAGTAGAAAAAAGAAACTAGAAAGAAGTTGAAAATTTTGAGATCAAATAGAGGTGTGAATTCATCTCCAATGAATTCAATGAATTCTACATTGAAAAAGGAATTAAAAGACAAGTATCAGCCCTTGGTACACCTTAGTAGAATGGTATAGCTAAAAGAAGGAATAGATCCATCATGAATTGTGCAAGAACACTAATGATAAAAAAGAATGTTGTAATCAAATAAAGGAAGCAATCAGCACTATAGTGCATACCTTGAATAGAGTACAACTGAAGAAAAAATCAAATCAAACTCCTTATGAACTACGGTATGGCTACAAACCTAATGTAAGATACTTGAAAGTATTTGGTAGAAATATATCTTGAAAGAATCTAGTAAAGGTAAATTTGATGTTAAAGGTGATGAAGGCATATTCCTAGGATACTCCTACAGAAGTAAAGCATACAAATGTTTGAATTTATCTACCCAAAATATCATAGAAAGTGCACATGTGACAATTGATGAGTTTGCAAGAAAAGAGTGAAGAAGAAAGAAACAAAGAGCTTGTGAATTACATAAGATTTATTTACTATGAACCTAATACCATGCCAAATCTATCTAATAGATAGGAGGCTTCACCTCCCAAGTCACCAAAATCTCCAATACCTACTAAGTTACAATCAATACAACCCAAGTTACAGTCTGAAGGACCTGAGTCACAAATAGTGGGACCAAAGCTTAATACTAAAGTTCATGAAGAAATCAATAAAAAAAAATCCAAATCCAAAGAACCTATGTTAGAAATCTATGTTAGAAGGCATCATGCACCTAATTAGATCAATCGAGACAAGTTGGATGGAACAATGACAAGAAACAAATTGAAAGGTACATATTTACTTGCTGAATTTGAACCTAGAAATATTAAATTACTTTGGATAATAAAAGTTGGATTGAAGAAATGAATGAGGAAATAGAACAAATAGAGAAGAACAAAACCTAGACTCTTGATCCTAGACCCAAGGATAAAAATTTAATTGGCATAAAGTGGTTATTCAGAAATAAATTAAATGAAGATGGAGAAGTTTCCTAAAAAAAAGAAAGGTTAGTATGTAAAGGCTATTATCAAGGAGAAGGTATTGATTGTGTTGAAACTTTTACTCCAGATGCAAGATTAGAAGGAGTTGGAACTTTACTAGCATATGCAGCTCACATATATTTCAGAGTTTATCAAATGGATGTAAAATCTGCATTCTTGATGAGGACATCTATATTGAACAACTTGAAGGTGTTGTAGATCCTAGCAAAAGAGACATGGTCTAAAAATTACACAAGCCATTATATGGTCTCAATAAAGCTCCCAGAACTTGGTATGAAAGACTTCAAAACTACTTGATATAGATTGGGTTTCAAAGAACAAATGATAACACTAGTCTTTATATCAAAGAAGGATCAGATAGATGGATTGTGTTGGTAGAAATATTTGTGGATGACACTCTATTCATAGGAAATGATAACTTGTGAAAGGAATTTTTAGAAGAAATGAGTAAAGAATTTGAAATGTCTATGTTTGGAGAGATAATTTATTTTGTTGGATTGCAGATCTAGTAGAAGAAAGATGGTATCTACATTACTTAATCTAAATATATCAAGGAGATACTAAAGAAATTTGGAATGGAAGATTCAAGACCAGTTGGAACCCCTAGTCTACTAGAAATAAGCTTTCGAAAAATGATGATTGCAAAGAGGTAGATCTCACCACATATAGATCAATGATTGGAAAATTACAGTATGTAGTGCATACAAGACTTGATATTGCATTAGCAATTAGTATGGTGGAAAGATTCTCAGAAAATCTCAAAGAAAATCACATGATGGAAATCAAAAGAATCATGAAATATCTGAAAGGTACTGAAGAATATAGTTTATGGTACAAAATAGGAGGCAATGTAGATTTAAAAGTATTCATAAATGCTGATTAGGTAGGATGTATTGATGGCAAAAAAAGCACCAATGATGGAGCATTCTTTCTCGATAAAAGGCTAGTGTCTTGGACAAGCAAGAAACATAATTGTATCTCTCAATCCACAATAGAGGCAAAATATGTGGTAGCATTAGTTTATTGTTCTAATATTTTTTGGTTCAAATAATTGTTGGCAAGTATGAAGATAGAGATCAAGGATCCAATAGTTATATACTATGATAACAGCAGTGCAATCAATTTATCAAACAATCCAGTGATGCATACTAAAACAAAACACATTTCTATAGAATAACATTTTTTGAGAGAATTGGTACAAGATAAAGAAGTAAGATTGGAATATGTGAATATAAAAGAACAAATCATATACATATTCACCAAGCCATTACCTAAGAATGTATTTCTATATCCAAGAGGTAAGCTAGGGGTCATTCCCCTATCTAAAGCTCACTAAATGAAGTTTAGTGATACATCAACCAAAGTATTTTGAAGATCAATCAGTTGGTGCAATATTGACAAGGGCATATTGCAAATGAATCAGTAGTTAAGGTACATTGATATTCACTAAATATTATCTTTGGCATGAGATGTCAAAGAGGGAGAAGTTTTCTATCATATCTTATAGAAATTTTGTATACAAAAAGAGAAAGAGATATAAGAAGTGAGAATGAACTTGGTTAGATATGAAAGGTAGAGTTCGTTATCAGAAGAAGTTGTAGTAGATAGAAGTTTTCTGATAGAGGGAGAAACTGGAGGAAGGAAGAGTCTACACTGATAGAGGGAGTTCTCATGGATGAGAATTAGAATAAAACTAAGGATAATTCCTTACTTTATTCTTGCTCTAAAAATTTCATTGCATTATGACATGTTGTGTTGCCATCAATGCCAAAGATGGAGATTTTTGGAACAATTGATTAATTGTGTATTGTATTTGATGTTACAAAAAATGTCATATCATTTCCAGTTAGTGCATGCTAAGCTCACTTAAGCATTGAAGACATTTTTCTATGTCTATCAAGCATTCTAGAGTTTTCCTAGTTTAGAATATAGTGTCTACCAAGCTCACTCAGGCACCAAAGGGAAGTTTGTGAAAGTTGAGTGTTAATCGAGCTCACTCAGTTACTAATGGAACTTTGTGAATTTGCATTGTTAATTGAGTTCACTTAGTTCACACAAGAAAATTAGTCTCAGTTAGTGTCTACTAAGTAGGGTTGGCTAACAAAAGATTATCTTGTTTTGGCATATTAAGTTCAATTGAATTGTCTGTTGGTTCTAACTGACTGAGGAGGTGAATATTAATTATTCTAAGTTATATTCTAGCCAACTTGACAATATGAAAGATATAAATATAAGGTCAATTTGAGAATTAGAAAGAAGCATGCATGGAAGATAATTGAAGATTTAATGATGCTAAGAGCAAGAAAATCAGAAAGATAAATAAAAAATCCTTGTGGAGCTGAAAAGATACATTTGATCAAGAAGGATCAAGTATACAAGCTAGAATTAATATTTTTAATTAGAAATTTAGTTGTATCTAAAATCAAGTCATCTCATTGTTACTCTCTAACCATTGTAGCAGTGATCTAAATCTCTTAAGAGAGTTGGCTTAACAACTATTAGTAAATCCTCTAACAAGGTGGCATTTCTATTGAATTGTCCAAAGACCTCTAACAAGGATACTTCTAATGGGGTGATTAAATCCTCCAATAGGTTCACACCTAACAATGTTTTTTGTAACCTTTAATAGGGTTGGCTCCTAACAAGGCTCACTTTAGAAGAGTGAAAATTAGTAACTAGTTGTAATTGGCGGTTTTTCCCAAATTGGGTTTCCACATTAAATCTTGGTTTCGAATGTGTTCACATTATTTCTCTTATGTGTTTGCACCTAAGTTAAAGTAATATTAATCTCTAATAATATCTTAAGATTTTCATGTTAAGAATTTGCCAAGCACTTTTAGTGTTTACCGAGTTACTACATCTTCTATGTGTTTTTCGAGCATCAATAGAGTTCATTTTTTAAAGTTTATTTTGTACTGACATCTAAGGGATTTGGGATTAATTTTACTAGTAATGAATTCACTCATCCCCTCTCAATTACTCCTCTTATATTTCCAACATGTAGTGTGCCTGAAAGAGTATTTTGAAGCATTTCAAAAGTCTAAGTGGTATCTGGCAAGAGTAGAGAAAGAAACTAGAAAGAAGCTAAAGTGTTTAAGGTTAGACAAAGGTGGTGAATTTATTTCCAATGAATTCAATGAATTATGCATTGAAAGAGAAATTAAGAGACAAGTATCAGCCTTTGGTTTACCATAGTAGAATGGTATAGTTGAAAGAAGGAATAGATTCATCATGGATTGTGTAAGAACTTTGATGATGGAAAAGAGTATTGCAATCAAATACTAGAAGGAAGCAATTAGTACTATAGTGCATACCTTGAACATAGTATAGCTGAATAAAGACTCAAATCAAACTCCTTATGGACTATGGTATGGATACAAACCAAGTGTAAGTTACTCGAAATTATTTGGTAGGAAATTTTATGTTTTGAAAGAGTCTCTAGAGGAAAGGTAAATTTGATGTCAAAGGTGATGAAGGAACATTCCTAGGATAGTCCTATAGAATTAAAGCATATGAATGTTTGAACTTATCAACTCATAAGATCATCAAAATTGCACATGCATGAATTGATGAATTTATAGAAAAGAGCAAAGAAGAGAGCATCAAAGAACTTGAGGATTACAAAATTTTTTTCTACTATGAACCTAATACATTTCCAAATCAAATTGGAAGTCAGAAGACTTCACCTCCCAAGTCCCCAAAATCTCCAAAAGCTACAAAGTTGCAACAAGTGCAACCTGAGTCACAATCTAAAGGACCTAAATTACATTTTGAAGCTACCGATTTGTTGCTATAGAAAATCGAGTCTAATGGACCCGAGTCACATATAGTGGGACCTGAGCTTGATATAGAAGATCATGGTGAATCTAGTGGAAAAAGGTTCTAAATCCAAAGTACTTGTGTTAGCAAGATACATAAAAAAGCATCATGCACCAGATCATATGATTGGTGAAAAGTCTGATGGAACAATGACAAGAAATAAATTGAAAAGTACATGTTTGCTTGCTGAATTTGAACCTAGATTAGTGAAAGATTCTTTGGATAATGAAAGTTGTATTGAAGCTATGAATGACGAGATAGGTCAGATATAGAAGAATAAGACTTGGACTCTTGCTCCTAGACCCAAGGATAAAAATGTAAATAGCACAAAGTGGGTTTTCAAAAATAAGTTGAATGAAGATGGAGACGTTTCTAGAAACAAAGCAAGATTAGTATGCAAAGATTATTATTCTCAAGAAGAAGGTATTGATTATGGTGAAACTTTCTTATAATGCACACAAAGGATTTAAAGTTTATCAAATGGATGTGAAATATGTATTTTTGAATGGAATTCTTGAAGAGGAGGTCAACATAGAACAACCTGAAGGTTTTGTGGATCATAGCAAAAAAGGATATGGTCTGTAAATTGTACAAAGTGTTGTATGGTCTCAAGAAAGCTCCTAGAGCTTGGTATGAAAGACTACATAACTACTTGATAAGGATTGGTTTTCAAAGAACAAATGATAACAATAGCCTTTATATCAAAGAAGGACCAATAAAAAAGATTGTGTTGGCTGAAATATTATTGGATGACACTTTATTTATAGAAAATGATGATTTATGGAAAGCTTTTTTAGAAGAGATGAGTAAAAATTTGATATTTCTATGTTTGGACAGATAAAATTATTCATTGGATTTCAAATCCAATAGAAGAAGGATGGTATCTACATTACTCAATCCAAATATATCAAGGAGATACTGAAGATATTTAGAATGGAAGATTCAAGACCAGTTGAAACAGTTATGTCTCCTAGACATAAGCTTTCCAAAAATGATGATTCCAAAGAGGTAGATTGGATAGAAGCAAAAGAAATCAATTGCATCTCATTGTTACTCTCTAACCATTGTAGAAATGATGTAAATCTCTTAATAGAGTTGGCTTAACAACTATTTGTAAATCCTCTAACAAGGTGGTATTTCAAGATTGAAGTGTTTAAAGACCTCTAACAAGGCCACTCTTAATAGGGTGATTAAATATTCTAACAGGGGCACACTTAGTAGTGCATTTTGTAACCTTTAACATGGTTGGCTCCTAACAAGGCTCACTTTAGAAGAGTGAAAATTAGTAACTAGTTAGAATTGGTGGTTTTTCCAAAATTGGGTTTCCACATTAAATCTTGGTGTCACTTGTGTTCATGTTACTTATTTTATGTGTATGTAACTAAGTACGGTTAATCATAGAAAATATCATAAGATTTGCATGTTAAGCATTTACCAAGTTACAACATTTTCTAATGTAAATAGAGTGCCTATATATTTATAGAGCATCAATATTTTTAGTGAAGTTTATGTTCTATGCTTACATCTAAGGGATTAGGGATTTGTTTTTGTAGTAACTAATTCACCCCTCTCCTCTCAGTTACTCCTCTTATATTTCCAACAAGTTAACCACTAAAGCTAGATTTGATTGAATTTTTTTATGTTTATTCAATAAAATGAATTGATAGAACTCATAATTTCTTATTGAACATGATGGTTAATATAGCTATCAAGAAAATTGGAATTTCATTGCAAGAAATTATGTAGGTTGAGATGTAAAATAGGCCATGTATACTAGATAATGTACATAATTGGCAATTTTTTAATGATGACAAGGATTTTCTTGATTTTCTAACATGTGAAGGACAATACTAGGATCAATGTAGTGATTGAAATAGTTTTGTAGAAAATCACAATGGTAGGGAGACTTTGTTTGGAGAGGAAATTATGAAAATCAGGGCTAGTAAGATACCAAATAGATTGGTAGCACTAGAAAGAACCTTTGACAAGCATGAGAATCTCAAGACTTACAAACCATTTGTCATAGAAAAAGAAATTGAAAAGGTTAATCTTGGAAATGAGAACTCTCCAAAAGAAGTTTTCATTGGTAAATGGCTAACTCCTAAAATCAGATCTAGCCTTATTTCTTTACTAGGAAAGTATAGACATATATTTTCACAGTATTTTGACTAATTAAAAGCATACATAGATCATTATTCAACATGAAATACCTTTGAAGCTAGATGCTAAACCCTTTAGATTGAAGAAAAGACATATTAACCCAATTTTGGCCCCTAAAATGAAAGAGAAGTTAATAAAAATGAGAGATGTCAGGATCATTTAACCTATCAATCATTATACATGGGTGTCATATTTAGTTCCTATTAGAAAAAAGAATGGGGACATAAGGCTATGTGTAGATTTAGAAACCTGGATATTTTCTCTTTAAAAGATAACTATCAATTTCCTAATATGGAGGTTCTATTAAAAAGGTAATAGGAAATGAGGTTCTTTCTATGATGGATGGTTTCTCAAGTTATAACAATGTAAAAGAGAAGGAATGAGAATAATACAAGACTAAATTTACCACTCCATGGGGGACATATGTATATGAAAGAATGCCCTTTGGTTTAACTAATGCAGGGGCCACTTTTAAAATGGCCATGAATGTTTATTTTGAGGATTTAATTGACTTTATTATTATATTGTAGTAGGATGATCTCACTGCCCATTAAAAAGGGGAAGAGGATCCTTGCAATCATTTATAATAAAGAATTCAAAAGAGCCCTTGAGTGTGGAGTATCTCTAAACTGAAAAAAGTGTCAATTCAGAATCATAGGGGGAAAACTCCTTGGATATATTGTATCTAAGGATGGATTTAGGATTGACCCTAAGAGAGTAGAAGAAATCTATAATATAAAGGTTCCCATTATAGTTAAGGCTATTCAAGCATTTTTTGGGAAAACCAACTTTATGAGAATAGTTTTCTTCAAACTTTATAGAAATAGTTAATGTATTTCCAAAATGTTAAAATAGGGACCAAATGTTGTGTGGAATGAAGAAGTAGTACAAGATTTCTATGATATAAAAAAGGTAATTAAGGAGCCACAAGATTTTAGATATTTTCATTTTCCTCCTTCCACACTATCATTCCTATAAAGATGCAAAAGAATGAAGCAACATATAAACAACATATTACATTCTTTAAAAAAAATTCAAAAAATTATGAGTTGAATTATGACATAAATGAGAAGTAGGAATATGTACTAGTAAAAGATGTAAAATTAATAATATATGTGTCAAATGTCATTGTTAAAGAAATATTTTGCCAAACAGAAATTGGAGGAAAATGATGCAAATGGATCAACTAGATTGAAGAATTTAACATAGATATCTAGATCACAAAATTGTTGTTAGGCCAAGGATTAGAAATACTCATGGTTGATACTAACTTAGAAGCAATCCAAGTGAATCAAGTGAATCTTGAAGAAATGGTTGTTAGTATTGAGCATTCTCCTTGGTATAAGGAGATTGTGTACTACCTAAGGCATATGTAATGTCATGACAATCCCAATAATCAAAAAATAAATTTAAAGTTTCAAGAATCAAAATATGTTCTAATTCAATGTGATATTTTTTGAAGAAATAGGGATGGTATATGTATATTTTTTTAGGACATATCAAGTTGAGGATACAATGAAGGACTTTGTGGAGGTCACTTTTTAGCCAAGACCATAGCCCACAATATGTTGGGTATAGGATATTACTTACCATACATATTCAAATATTGTTATGCCTATGCAAGAAAATTTGAATCATGCCAAAAGTTCTTAGGAAAAATTCAAATATGATGGATCTCTTTCTTTGAGGACCTTGTAGGCTAAAGAATCTTTTCAATTGTAGGGGATTGAATTTATAGGAGAAATTAGTAATAATTCAAGTGTAGGACATAGCTAGATTTGTGTGGCTAATGATTACATTAGTAAATGGGTAGAAGCTATACCTACCACTTGAAACGTACTAGCAAAGTTGTGAAAAAATTTCTAATGGAAAATATTATAACTAGGTTTAGAGTTCCTTATAAGCTTGTTATGGAGAATAGTATTTGTTTTAGATTTGATGAATTTTATGAATTTTGCAATAAATATGGTATATTCATTTCATACTCTTCTCCATATCACCTTCAAGGAAATGGTCAAGCAAAATCAAGTAATAAAAATTTATTAAAAATCATCAAGAGAATGTTGGACAACAAAAAAATGGCTTGGGATACTAGGTTGAGTTTGGTAGTATGGGTTGACCAATTCATATTGAAAAAATCCATAGGTTTTTTCTATTTTAATTTAGTTTATAGTAAAGAATCCAGAATCCCTTTGAATACTTTATTGTCAATATGCAAGTTCACGATAGAGGAACAACTTGAGGACATTGATTTCATGGAGCTAAAGATAAATGTAGTGGTTTAACTAGATGAGATTAAAAGATTGACATTAGAGAATAACATTAAAAATTAAAAACATGTCAAATTCCTCCATGACAACAGATCACAGGAGAGGTCATTTAACATGGGAGATTGGGTGCTATAATGAAATGTAACAGATTAGGATAAAGGGAAGAATGACAAGTTTGATGACTTGTGGTTAGCAGCCTTTAATATATTTGACATGGCAAGAGAAAATTCTTATTTCCTAAAGGAAATTAATGAAAGCATTTAGGAGTCATGTGAATGCATGGTTCATAAAAACCCTTTTTTCTCTTAAGTTAATTATATTTAGTTTGTATAATTAGATAGTTTTATTTTCTTTAACATTTCCCCTTTTATTTGTTTTTCCCCAAAGATAGCTAGATTAATGCCATGTTTTTGAGAAATATGCATTCCCAGAAAAAGCCACTGGTAAAATCTGCATATTTTCTCCAAATTTGATAGAAAATTATCAATTTACCACTTTAAAAGGAAACATTTGAGAAGCCAATGAAATAGTAAAAAAAATTCACTTCACAGATAGTGTATGAAGGGTGGTGTGAAATGATTTTTTTGTCATATCAAAGAGGATAGTCTGGAAGAACTGCAAGAGCAAATATTTCCTTTTTTGGGAGGGATCTTACATAGATGTAATAAAATCATAATTTTAAAAGAGAGGAAGAGCATAGCTTACAAAATGGCCAAATCTTGGAACTTTTCATGTACTATTATTGCATGACCACGATATGGAAATTTTTGGTGTTTTAGGATGAAAGATGTATATATGGACTAAACTTTGGCAATTGTTTAGGATTTCAAAGAGAATGATTAAGGCACTTCATAAAATGGTGAAACTTCACCAAATCATGGGCAGTGTCTGGGATGTGCCTTGAAATAGCAAAAATATCTTAAATTACATAAATACTCAGCATAGTTTTGAAGATAATAGCTAGAAAAGCTTGCAAAAGGGTGGTATGACCATTTTTAGGATATCTTGGGAAGAATGGAAAAAAATTGCAAGCTTTAATTGGAAAATCCATTAATGGTGTACAAATGCAAGCCAAGATTGTATAGAATATTTTTGACAAGATTTTTTAATTAATGGCTCATTAAATACCATTATGGTATTATGCCATTTACATGAGATGGTGATATAGAAATTTTTTGAGGTTTAATGGCTACACAAATTAGGTAGTTGCAGATTTTTTCTCCAACTTCAAAATTGTAGATATGGGTTTACTAGTGTAAGTGCATTTAGCAAGATAGGAGTCAAAGCTAGTGACATAGCCAAACCTTTCTCAAGAAGAAGAAGACTATTTTTATATCATCAATAATATGTACATTTTTTCATGGGACCTAAGAAAGAACTATTTTATTTATGTTAGTGACTACCATAAGCTTGAGATAGATGAGAATAGGGCTAAGATCAAATAAATACTGGTACAATGTGGAGATCAAATTGTTAAACAATCTTACTTGAACAAGATGTTGGAGATGTTTTGAGGGATTATACCATGATGATAATGAAGATCAATTTTTTTTGTTTATTATAAATAATTTTTTTCTAGTTTCAATTAGTTATAGGTTGTTATAGTTTTAAAGACCCAAAGCTACTATTGCCCCTCTTCATTTTTTATAAGATGAGGTACTAAGACCCTAGACAATATATAGAAAAGGATAGTGAAAGATATACATAAAAATAGTAACATAGAAGAATATGACATGACATAGATTAAGTAATCTCTAGAGATTTTGAGTAGACATTGCAACTAGGCATGGCTCAATCATATTGAAATTATGAAATTAATACAAATAATGTATTTTTAGTTCCCAAAATTGTGCAAATTGATCTCCATTACTTTTTTATCAAATTTTCCTCTTAGAATCACATTACCATTGATAGATTGAAATTTAGTACAATCTCTTGATTATCAAAAATCACAAGCTTTGTTCCTTTTGTCTAAATGGTCTTCCTAAGTTGGAATCAAATGCAATTGAAATAAGGTTCTCTATTAAAGTTCTATGTTTGATAATTGATGGTAGGCATATGTTGTCACTAAAGGGTTTAATAATCTCAAAGGTTGGTATTGATTTGACTCTATTTTTCCTAAATTGGAACAAGGAACTGGTCTTGGTTAGTTCATTAATATTTGTGGATAATTGAAGTTGGTGAAGTTCATTATCATATTGAAGTACACTATTTCTTCAAATTTTAAAGTATTTTGAAAAGATATTTGAAATATTTAATTTTCAAACTTTGATTCCTCCTTTAAAGATACTTTTCATTTCAAGAGGATCATCTACAAAACCTACACTAAGAAAACATTAATTCATCTTAAAAGAACTTATTAGAGATGCACCCTCCTAGGTTTTATTGGGCCTAAAGAGTAGGATTATTTTATTCTCAAAGGATCAAACTCATTTGTTGGCTAAATTTTGTTGAATACCCCAACATTGGGTGGACATCTCATAGGATTTCAACAAACAATTTGAGGAACTAACTAGTAACACCTCCTCTAGTACATAGATGAGTAGAAATGGTGTAGCCCTTGGGGGAATTATGATGCTATTTCTATATGCCCATAATGATAGGTTGATATATATATAAATGTCAGTCCCTTCCTAATTTATTCATAGTTCTATCTAGTAGTTTGATGATTTCTTTGTTTGGTGGCTCAAACTATCTATTACCTTGAGGGTAATACATTGACAACTAGTGTGGGGTGATTATGAAATGGGGACATAGTTCTTTCATATATTTTTTTGAATTGCACTCCATTTTTAGTTACAATTCATGAAAATCCTCCATACCTACAAAGGATGTCATTAATAATACACATTTCAACTTTCTTACCTTTTCTATTGGATAGGAGATCAACCACCACCCACTTAGTGAGCTAGTGAGTTATGGTAATGATGTATTTACTCCCATTTGAAGAATTTGGGTAAATGTGTCACCAAATAAAAGGCTAACTGCTAAAATGGCCAATGTGTTATTAAAGGAATAAGCTCCCTAGATGGAGATGTATCAAATTACCATGTGTTTGGTATTTTGCACGAGCTTTGGCATAGTGTAATGCATCTTTTTCCATAGCCAGACTATAGTATTACACCCTCATAAATTTGTTAGCTAATGAAAAATTATTTGAATGATCCCCACACACACCTTAATGGACTTCCTTTAAGACATGATTCAGCTCATCTTTAGTCAAGGAATCTAAGTAGTGTTTAATCAAGAGACCATTTAGACAAGTCAAAAACACCAATTAAATACCATAATCTGACTCTTAGTAGGAAACATTTCTAATTTTATGAATAGCTTTTAGGCATAGTTTGATCTTTAAGATAGTTGTAAATATGAGAATACTAAGAAGGTCCTTGAGGTTCTAAGGAAAAAACTATCTTTGGAAGGGATGTTCTTCATCCAAGAATTCATACAAAAACTAAAAATTAATGTTCTTCTACTTGTAACATTGATGCTAATGTAGTTATTACATCTACCACCTTGTTCTCTAACCTCAGAATCTATTCAAAATTAATGCATAGGAAAAAAATAAATTATTATGTCATCAACAATATTATTTTACGCCATAACTTTATCATCTTTAGTTTGGTAATCATCATTCACTTGGTGGATGATGAGTTATGAATCTCTAAAGATATGTAACTCTATTATCTTCTATTCAATTGAAATATTAAGTTTATTCACCAAGGCTTGATATTCTATGATCTTATTAGTTCAAAGAAAAATAATATTGTATGTCTTGGGAATTTTATATACCTGTGGAGTGATAAATTTTCAACCCACTTTGGATCATTGTTGGGTGAATGAACTACAAAAATACATCTTCAATGGATGTTAAATTAGATGCATTATTTCTACATCAATAAATTCTATGTGCAATAGTTCATTATCTTGCATTGGTGACTCTATCAACTAGTTTTCTAACACTTGTTCTTTTATTACCTTTCTATTGACATTCTGAATATCAAATTCACTTAAGATAAGGGCCCATTTTTATAATCTCCCTATTATGATTTCTTTTCTTAATAGATATTTGAGTGGATCAATCTTTGCAATTAACTTTACTTTGTGTGAGAGTGTGTGGTTTCTTAAATTTTTGATGTTAAGACAACAACTAAGCATGCTTTCTCAATCATGGATAAGTTTAGCTCATAGGACACAAGGCTTCTACTCATATGATAGATTTCTCTCTCTTTATTGGTATAATATTCTTATCCTAATAGGAATCTCAAATATGTGTCAATTTTTTATATGTATAGGAGTAATGGTTTTCCCTGAATTTGAGCAATTAAAATATGTGGACTTGGGAGATACTTCTCTAAAATTATTCTCACAATACTTATTGGTGTAGGATAACCCCTCCTAATTTGTCTTAGAATAGGCTTGTGTTTATTAAGAATTATTGGATCCATTGGATATAATAAGGAAACCCATTCATAAGGCCACTTGATATAAGATGCTCTTATAAACCTCAGAGTCAATCTTGGTCAAAGGGTTTGATTTGGATGAATGTTATGGGTTTTATGTATTTTAGGTAGTTTAGCATATAAATAAATTCATTTGAATCCCCCAAGAACTCCAAAAAAATATTGGAATACAAATTGTCAAGTTAGAAAAGTTGCATAGAAACTTTTACAACTTTTAATTGCAAATGCACATGATAAACTTCCCCAATAGTCCCTAATGGATTAAAAAAAAAATTGTGTATATTGGGATGGGTATATATAACCTTGACAAGATAATCTCAAGGAATAATGTATTATGTATAAAGTTGGTGGTATTTTGCAATAATAAAATAGTAAATTTTTAAGAATTTTCTCTATTTTTTGGTATTTATGGTCTACATCAGATTGGACCTAAAACAATCTAAAAAGACCTAATAGATATTATGCCTACTTGATAGGTTATGTTGAGGATTCAATATTGTGGGCCTTTTGGATATGAACTTGTGGTTTGTTTTTAGGTATTAGACCAAGATAGACCTTTCCTAGCCAATTTTCTTACCATAGGTTGAAGTTGGAGTCATTTTTCTATTAGCCCCTACTTTTAGGAAATTTATCCTTAAGACAAATTTTATGAGAATTTTGATCCATGAATAGGTCATGTGTTTGTGAACCTTGTTGTTGTTTGGGACCTTAGGGATGTTTAACTCGTCCAAAACAAGAGATTGAGTATCTATGTTGCCTCTTAAGGGGTTCATTTGGATTTAGAAAGGGTTTCAAAATTTTCATATACCTTATTACAGTGATATCTACACTAAGTGGTATTAGAGAAAAATTAGTAATTGGGAAAAGAAATGGAGAAGGTTTTATGTTAGCATAAGAGTCACAAGCTAAGGTTTTTATCATAGTGACTAATGTAAATTTTAACAAGAAGATGCAAGAACAAGAAGAAAAGAATAAGTTTCTTAGAGATGAGTTGTAGAAGTTAAAGGAATGGATGAAGTGGGTGTAAAAGTAATTTTGGAAAGATGAAAGAGATGAGGGTGGAAAAGGAAACCCAAAGGTACCTATAGAAAAAGTCTAGTCCTTAATGTTTGAATTCCATGGGAGTCAAAGCCATGGAAGGTAAAGTAGAAGTAGCTACATTTAGTAGAATGATGGATGCAAACACTATAATGGATTGGTTATAAGACTTGGAGAACTATTTTTAATGCGAAAATACACCTAAAAGTTAGAATTAAAAAAATTCAACGTCAACATTGAGAGGGGCCACCCTCACATGGTGGAACTTTGTTCAAATGGAGAGGGAAAATTTAGAATATAAAATGATCACTTCTTGAAAGGGAATTATCTCTAGATTAGGGAGATGTGTGTACTTGAATATTATGAGGTACAACTACATAGGGTAGGATCAAATTGATGGAAAAAGGAAATGGAATTACTGGTCTACATAAAGGATTTTCAAAACTAAGCATGAGATTGAAGAAAAAGAAATGTGTAAAAGTTGAAAGGTATTTAAATAGTTTAAGAATTAACATTCAATAAGAACTAAATTATTTGTTCCCTAATATTGTACACAAGTGTTGTCAATTTGCCTGAAAGTTGAAGAGAAGATTCTATGGAAACAAGAGAAGAATACCAAATGAATAGGAAGGAACAATAGAAGAATATGAGGATCTAATAGAAGAGGAGAAGTGTTTAGACCTCATGGATACTTTAATCAAGAAGGGTCCCAAGGATAAAGTAGTTCAAGGGACAGTTTCAAAGGTAGAAGGTCTAATAAAAATTGTAGATTTGGAGGAAGGAATGGAGGTCCTTTGAGGTGTTATAAGTACAATTATGTGGCTCATACTTCCCATAGATCTATAGAGAAGATAGGATAAAATACCCAAGGTGAGGGGAGAATATTATTAGTACAAGATGATTCTAAAAGTCTTAACTAACCCTGAAAGAATTTGGATCTAGAAGGAGTCCACCTAATGATGAGAAGAATTTTTTTGAAGGTCCCTTCTACTAAAGAACCACCTTAGAGGAAGACCATCTTAAGAAAATTTTTAAAAATCCAAGGTAGGTTTTGAGAACTAATTATTGATTTTAGTTCCACTAAAAAAATTGTTTCTAAGGAGATGATTAGAAAGCTAAGTTTGAATAAAATGTGCACCTCTATCCTTATACATTTTTATCATGGCTTACTAAGGGACAACACACTTTAGTGGATGACCAAGATTGGGTATAATTATTCATAGGCTAGTACAAAGACAAGATAGTATGTGATGTTGTAGAGATGGATGTATCTCATCTACTCCTAGGTTGCTAAGGGAAATATGACCTCAAATATCAGCTTGAGGGAATGATAAAAACTTATACGATAACCAAAGATGAGAAGATTTATACAATGAAACCCTTGCCTAATCTAAAATCAAAAAAATACAAAGATCCAATCATCACATTGGTAGGAGAAAAATCATTAATGAAAACCATCAAGGTTGTAAATGTTTTATATGCTCTAGTGTTAATACCCAAGTAGAAAGAGGAGAAGGAAAAACTTAAATAAACAACTAAGGAAGTGTTATGTTTATTGGAGAAATACAAGGGTATAGTTGTAGAGGACCTACCCATTGCCCTCACACCAATCATGGATATATTGAATTTGCCCCTAGTTCTTGATTACTAAATAAAGCAATATATAAAATGACTTCTAAATAAAATGTATAAATAACAAGGTTGGTGAATGATCATTTATAGAAAGTTTTAATTTAGAAGAACTAAAGCCCATGTGCAATAAATAGTCTCATTGTACCTAAGAAGCATGGAATATGGAGACTCAAACTAATTCCAGGGATTTTAAAACATCACCATTAGATACAAATTCCTCGTTGCAAGGAGTGAAGATCTCTTAGACCAATTAGGGGTGCATGTTAATATTAAAAGATAGCTCTAAAGTTTGGTTGTCACCAAATTAGAATGAGGTCAAGAGATAAATGAAAATTTTCATTCAAAACCTTAGAGGGACTATATGAGTAGTTTTTGATATTATTTTTCTTGAGTAATGTACCTAGTAAATTCATGAGACTCATTTATGAAGTACAAAATGGTTTAAGGGTAAAATTTTTAGTTTCTTATTTGGATGACTTACATTTATTTAGCAGGTCATAATTGGAGCACTTAGCTCATCTCAACAAGGTCTTATGGAGATTACATGAAAATTAGTTAATGATCGATTTGGAGAAGTATGTTTTTATAGAGGAGGAATTGTTGTATGTTGTCTTTATCATATCTAAAGGGACAATGAAGATGGATCTATAAAATCTCTCTACCAAACTAAATTGACCTACTCCAAAAAATCCAAGTGATATTATAATATTTCATGATCTTGACAAAAATTTTAGGAAATTTGTTAAAAAATTCAATCATGTGTGGGCCCCAATAAATGATACAATAAAGGGAGGTAAGAAAAATAAGTTTGAATGGAAAATTAAAGTAGATGAATCTTTTGAATATCTCAAGGATATGTAATCATCCAAAAATGGTCATCTAGACTATGGGCCCCCCTTTATAGTAATTTTTCATAATTTGCCATTTTCTTATTTGTGATTGAATCATCAAAAATCTAGTTATTCAACTATAACCTATATTTTGACCACTATATCCTAAGTTCCTATTGAAATAAAATAACTTACACCCTTTTAATTAAATAAAAATCCCCACTGCCCACTTATCCTAAGTATGCACACATAAAACATTATTCCCATTTTATAAATAAGAGGAAAAGGCATTTGTTACACATAAATGGACAATTTTATATGTCAGAGGAATCTTCTATTTTTAAAATAACTTTAATTATCCTTTACAAATTTATTTCCCTCTCAAAATTCAACTATTTATTGTGATTGGTGGAGTTTCTTGTGCACATGGATCATGCAAGATGCATTCTCCTCCCTCGATTATGCTTCCTCATTCTCTTAATCTTGGTCTTTTATGGTAATGTTATGTTTTAGGAGTTTTAGGTACTTTTGGAGCTTTGAATACTTGAAGCATTTTCATTCTAATGCTAGTTTCCATATACTTTCATCTTGGTTCACTTGCATTGTAACTTCATTGATTTCTCCATAGATTAGTTTTTCTTTATGCTTTAGAATAGCTCACATAATTTAACTAGGTGTTTATTATATCTCTCTGGTTATTTTGCATCATATTTAGTTTAGTTCATGCATCCTTCATCTTTCATTGTGATTGTTGGATGCTAGTATTCTTGCTCCCATCTTTGAATCTCTCATTCTATGTTGAACATTGAAAAGGTTGCATAGCTTGGTTCATTTGAGAGCCACCATATTAAATCCATTGTACATCATACATATATATCTATAAGCCACATCTTGAGATGCCCTCTTTCATGGATATTTTTTAGTATAATGATTTATAGAAGTGTGAAACAATTTTATGCACAAATTTTTGGCACCCATTTGTGAAACATTTTGATTCACACATTTTTATGAGTATAATGGTTTATAGAAGTTGATGCATTCTATTCACTTTAGAAATAACAAGAAGATCCTAGACATACTTTTGAGAAAACTTTTACTCCTATGGGATATTCATATGATATGGTCATAAATGTGAAGAAAGAAAGGTCATAAAAATGACGACTGTAGTGAGTTGAAATATAAAATTGAGGATCTTATTGATAATGGCATCGTTGATGTTAGAACCCCTAATTACTCATGTAATGATGATAATTCTCTTGATCAAGATTATGTTGATAAACCTATGTGTAGTGATAGTTTCCTTGATATCTCCACTTCTTTGAACACTTATGCATCTCCCAAAAATTCAAAGCTCTCCAACATACCTCCATCAAAAAAATAGCCTAATTCTTTCCATATCAAAAACACCTACCCTCAAGGGCTACCTCTGAAAGAAACTCAAGCTAATCTTCACTTGGTTGTAAATCTTTTCCATTCTACTAAGACTAAACACCCCTAACCTTCATGTGCTACTATGCCTACTTCAATCACTAATCCATTCCCTCTTTATTCTCCCTTGTACTTAGAAGTGGCTCAATGTTAAGAGGACTCTATAAATGCTAAAGATATAAATATAAAGAAAAATCAAGAACAAGTATCCTTTCATCTCCTTCAAAATGTCACCCCTCCATATCGTATGCCTTTTCCATCTTCTATGTATGATTAAGATACCACTTCCACCATCTCTATTAAGCTTATTAAATATAATGAAAAAATGACCATGCCTATATTATCTAAAGATACTTTTCAATATTAAAGTATCCCTTCTTGATCAACTTCTCCATATCCCCTTCGAAACTATGCTAAAGATTCAAATTCTCATATTAAATTTGTTTATCCTATCAAAACTACTCATGAGTCTATTGATTGTATTTTCTATGTTACTCACTCTAAAGATGTTGATATCCCTACTCACTATTGATTTTTCTTCTCCTAGCTCTATCCTTTGTCCTCATCCATCAAAACTAAAGCCTTCAAATCAAATCCTTCCATATTGGGACCTTATGTTCCTCCATATCCTACTTATACTCCTATCTCATCTCCTACTTATACTCCTAGCTCATCACCTACTGATCTCATTATACCTCAAGATCAAAAATGAAACTCATCCTTGACTAATATTTATTCATCTATCCATCTAAACCTGGCATACAAACTTTATCCATCCACAAATCATGTCTTTTGGCAAAAACTTGGATGATAAACTCAAGAATAAATACAAGAATACATTTACAAATGAAGATCACTATGTACTATATAATTGACATGTGAATAAAAAGAAAGAATAATTATTCAAGAGACCATAAAGGTTGACTATAGAAAGAGCTAAATCAAAGAAAATATGGGTTCCTAAACCCATTATTGAAGAAATTTATTCTAAATTATCCAAAGGAAAATTTAAAACTATATGGATTCTGAAGTCTCTCTTGAAAGATTTAAATATTAAACATAAATCTAAGTTGACATTCAATCCTTGAAAGGCTTCCCCTCTATTGTCTTCCAAACATCTTCCTCAAAAGCTTTTGAAGGCTTCCACTCCATCTTCAAAAAATCTCGTACCACCTCATACATATACACCTCAAGCTATTTCCTCCATAATCCCTTCGTTATTCCACAACCCTTCAAGGTGTGTGTCAATGTTGATCTTCCACACTTTCTCACCCACCCTTATGAAATCGCTTCAGTCCTACACTTACCTACTATCCATACTCCTACAATCCTTTCAAGGCATGAACACTTATCCTCCATATACTTATCCTACTACAATCTCTCTTCCTTCACCCTATCAACATCTTTGAGCATACTTATCTATGGTCTTGGCTTATCATGACTTATCTTTCAAATAGGATCACTATCTAACTTGGAAAATCTTAAGCTATTTCTAAACAATAAAATTCAATTGAGAAAAATCAATTTTTTTGAAAAAGTTCCTTGGTAGCAAAAGTAAATAGAAATAAATATGTCTTATGGTGAAAACCTATTCTTATGGTGCCTTCGATAAGTACCATTATGATAAATAGACAAACATGTGTCACGTGTAATTCTTTCATTTTCCATCTTCCATCTATCCCCTCTTCTCTCTTTCATGCTAACAATGTTGAGATATCCTTGTGTATTGGTGGTCTAATCCATTAGCTTACCTATTTTTCTTTCTCATTCACTCATAGCCTTCATATCTAGTTTCATTCTTCTTTCTCTATCCTATCACTATCCTATCCAATTGACCCCTTGGTCTTGCTCACACAAAGTAATATATGGTTCTTAGGCCTCTTGACTTGTCCACTCTTTTAGATTACATGATTTCATGCTATCTTTCTTATTGGCTTCCATTTCTTATCATATGTGCTATCTCTCTTATTGGCTTTTTCTTCTTATCCTATATGTTATCTAGCTTGTTTTCTTTAACAACTTATCCTACATGCTATGTCCTTTCCTAGATTTCTTGTCTTATTCTAAATGTGCTTCTTATGGCTATCTTTCTCTTTCCCTAGCTTGGGTACTCTTGAGGATTTAGTCCTTGAGGATCACATTCATCATACTACATCCTTATTTTCTTATCCACCATCTTCCTACTCCACCTTTCCCTACACCTTACTTGATACTAGAACAAAATGATGTGATCTTTCTTAAGAGCTAGTCAATCCTGCCAATTGCTAAAAACCTAGAAATAGATGTTACTTGAGACTCTTGCATCTATGTCTATCAGCATCTTTCTTGTGCTCATGAACCTATTCATCTCAACTTTCTTTTCCTTACCTAACTTGGAACACTTCCCCTTGACATAGAGTGTTTATCAGCACTTATCAAATACTTTTCCCAATATAGGATGTTGTGACATTTCTCGTTGGTAGACTTGAGTCCTATAAAGATAGTCATGTGACTTTCACACACGCACTTAAACTAAAATTGGCTAAGATGTTTTGGCTTTATCTTTCTTTGTGTATCATCTATGATAGTTTATTTACTTAGTGTTCACTCCCTAATAGTCCCTCAAGGATGTCATGGACTAGAGGACTAGGGGCTTGGGGCTTATTTTCTCTTGTTTTCTACTTGTGGGTATACATTTTTTTATCTTAAGTGTCATGAGCATTCATGCTTTTCCTACATGACATTTGTGATCTACAATGTATCATCCTTGTCTATTTTTTGGCAAGACCACACTTGGGGTTATCTTGGTACTCATGCCTTGATATAGGTGTAATATTTCTATATTAAACATAGTGAATATAATTTCACCATCATCTTGACCCATATGTCCTTAATGCATTGATTTTGTTCCCATAAACCTATCTGATATAGATCGTATTCATATCCTTATAGTTATACTAGTTATGATTGCATGAATTTTTTATGTCCCTAATAAGGCTCAATGATAAAAACTAGGACCTACTTATATAACCCTTATGATTGCACCTTTGAATATTAGCTTTCATTTTAGGGTTCATTTTATTTTAGCTTTTTATTTTTAATGTTGGGAGGGTCCTCTTATCTTTCATGGGTGCATTGGCTAGCTACATTCATCTTCTTGATTCTTCTTGACCGTGTCTTCATCTCTCTTAAACTTGTTATCTTCTCTTACCTTTATCTCATCTTTTTTCTATCATGTCATTGCAAAGGGTTGATATCATAACCATATCTATCCTTTTGGACCCCTTCTATAACCTTTTAACCTTTTTGACATGATTTTTGAACTCCTCGCTAATTTCAACATCTTGGATCCATTTTCAAGATCGAACCAGAATTTAGGTTCATCTTGATGGTCAAATTTTTGTTTCAAATTTTCCCACTTCTCTAAAGTTGGCTTCCTTTGTGAGGCTTAATCTTTGAATCTTATTGTGTCATTCATCATTTCTTCACTTCTACATAATTTATACTCTCTTCTACTCTTCTTATTAATTCTATTTCATTTTTATTCTTACTCTGACCTAACTCTTATGCTTCATCTTATTTATCATATCTTCATTTCTTAGTGGTAACTCTTTGGTTTTAATCACTCATCTATCATAATCCACTTTTCTTTATTTTGATTTAATCATATCTAGATCATTTTTGCATCTCCTCTATCTCATTTCAATTTTGATCCTAAGGGAGCATGAATATTCTATCATTTCTACAAATTTCTTTTTCTTCTATAGTTATATATTCATCTTCTATCTTTTCCTACTTGTTTTGATGTATTAGTGCTCATCTCGGGTATTAGTATTGTTTATCTCTTTCTTAATTTTCAATACCCTCTCTAATAGATTGTGCAATCAGGGTTTTCTGTCTCTCTATGCTTCCTTCTTCATAGTCATATTTTTCTTATATGCTACTTGTTTATCTTCTTTATTCTTTGATTTAATGTGTTCCCAAATTGATCACACATTAATCAAAGAGGGGAAAATGTAACCATCAAAAAATGGTCATCTAGAATATGGGCCCCCTTTCTAGCAATTTTGTATAATTTATCATTTTTTTATCTTTGATTGAATCATCAAAAAACTTTTTATTCAATTATAACCTATGGTTTGACGACTATATCCTAAGTTCCTATTTAATTATAATAACTTTCTCCCTTTTAATTAAATAAAAATCCCCAGTTTTGAATTATCCTATGTGTACACACATAAAGCATTATTCCTATTTTAAAAATTAGAGGAAAGAGCATTTTTGTCTACACATTAATGTAGAATTTTTTATATGAGAGGAATCTTCTATTTTGAAAATAACTTTAATTCTCCTCCACACATTTCTTTCCCTCTTAAAAGTTAGTTGTTTAGTTGCTTGTGCACATTGATCACTCAAGATGCATTCTCAACCCTTGTGTTAGAAATGTAATGATGACCAAGTGACTGAGAGGTGGGGGGTGAATCATGAACCTCTTAAAACTTCTTTCTCTTAATCCCACTTTATTAGATTATCTAATCTACTTGCATGCATGGAACATAAAGAAATAAAAGAAACAACACCATAGCAATTTGACACAATATTTGGTATCCTAGAAACCCTCCAAGGAGAAGGTAGAATTGGGGTGGGAATGACACCCGCAATGATTCACTACTACAAGTATTAAAGTTGGCTTGTTAGGGATTACAATTCATCACTTCTAGCAATCTACTTGGTTAAGAGTAAGTAGGACTGCTAGGTCAACCTTGTGAAAGGATTTATACAATATAATGAAGTATGCACTCAATTAAGAGATTCTACAAGGACTATTAGGTCCACCTAGTTAGAGGATTTGGGACTAATACACCTATTAGGATGAATCAACAAGTTGAGCTCTTCTTGGAAACTTTTTTTGTTGGTGAAGATCATTTGAATAATATAATGATCACTTGACTATGATAGTTGAGTCTCTTCTTTGCCTTTGTACTACTCATTAGCCTCCTAATCAATCTACTATTCCATTATCCACATTCTCTTATGATAGTGAATAATATAACTCCACAATGATTTGGATGAAACATGATATCTTCCATATATAGAGATCAAAATAGTAACTCTACATGAGGTCGGCTACAATAGTTTTGCAAATAATTACCAAGTTAGTTTAGCATTCGTACTCTTGTCCAATAGCTTACTCATGTGATATGTTGATACTCGGGAAACTCTATCTACTCAATTGACATTAATGCTTGGTTCACATTGATCACTTAGAAAACTTTGATGGCTTGATTCACACTTTTTTTGACTGCTTGATTCTCATTTTGAAACTGGGACTACTAGGCTACTCAGTTTACACTAGAGCTTGGTTGACATTGCTAACTCAATTTATAGTACAACTCAGTCAACACTTGTCTTCTTGGTAACTTGGGTTATACTGATGCTTTCTATGTGAAGGAAGGCTTGTTTGTAGTACTAACTAAATTCCCATGATGACTAAGAGTTTTGGAACTAATTGAGAATATGTCTTACCATAGGGTCAAAAATCTCCCCCTTTGGCATTAGTGACAAAAAACACTTGTCATGCACAAAATATTCAATCAAAATCTTTTAGTCATACTCCCACTTTGCAAGTTCTCTATTCTGAAACTCGAGTTGAATTGAAGACTCTACAACTCAGTTACAACTATCTATTTTTTATTTTTCAAAAATTATTTTTCTTTATCTTCTTTACATATCTTCTATATATTTCATATTCTTTACATTTTTTCCCCTTTGTTCATATAAGCATATTTCCTACTCTATATACCTTTCCCCCTTGCTTTTGTTAAAAATGCCAAAAATTACAAGGTAATGCACAAATGATAGAGGAAAGCATTATGCACCTTCAAAACTAAAGACATAGTCTTATCCAAATTATCTTGCAATACCTTTAAGATGTGTAGTTCTATCTGAAGCTCTGCTGACAACTCTGTCATATGCTCTGCCACTGAAAGGATTGTTTCTTTTAGTAGTGTCTTTGCATGCTAAATTCTCTTCTACATAATATCCATTTGGGTAAGCATCATACTTTGAATGTCTATCAAGGTTTCCCTTATTCTAGGCTCTTGCCTTAATAATTCTGCCTATAGATCTATCAAAAATTTAACTTTTTCAAAATAAGTTGAGCTGGAACTCGGGTTAAGTGTGAACTCACTAGTACTAGCATTCAAGTCCATATAAATCTTAGCTATTTTATCCTTTACTTTCTTGGTAAAATTTTTTGTCTCACTCAATTTTACAAATAAGGATACACATTATTTACAACATTCTCTAATGTAGCAATGAGAGTGGATAACTCTACTTGGTCAATGGCAATTTTCTGTGACACATTTTTTGGAAATTTACTTGTAAATTCCCTTTTTTCTTTTAGAAGATTTTTTTACTAACCATCTATGTATTTATTTAACTTGTGTACAATTTCAACTAATTTTTCAATGTTGGGGAATTTTCCATTTACCTCTAAAGACAATGCATCCAAAAATATGTCTTTAATTTCCTCAAGGGCTTTGCTTCTATCCCTTTCTTCTCTCATCTTGTGTTTCTTGGCTCTTTTCTTCCAAAGTTCACCTATTATTTCTTTTCCTTTGTACAGAGATTAGATAGATCCCAATTTGGAATTACAATTTCTTCATCTAGGTCAATATCAACAACATTCTTTTCTTTTCCTTTGACCTCGATAGCTATTGAAGGTATGATTTCTTTCTATTCTATTTTTTCACTCTTTTCTTCATTGCTTGGTTGAAGCTTGTCTTCTTTATCTTCTTTTTCAATCGTGTCCTCATCCTTGATAGGTTGTTTCTTTATTAGGCTTTCCCCAGGAGGATTTAGCACATGTTTCTTGAAGGATGAAGGATTTCATTTCTCCTCTATTATCTTATCTGCACTTAGTGAAGGCATAATTCATTTTTTATTTTCCTTGCTTCTTTTCACCATTTGGATGAACTATGTTCAACCTAGTAGACTACAGCTTGGAACTTAATGAGATAGGGGCTTGGCTCAAAGAGGTTGCAAGAGTTGCCATAATTGCTGGATCAGATTCCTCAATGGTCTAAATCTCTAGTAGATCTTCCTCTTCCTTCTTATCTTTCAAATCAAAAATGTTTTTCCACATATTAGATGTGGACTGTACAACATCCTCAACTTTATTTGACATAATCTAAAATGTTTTAAATCTAGGAGTCTTTTTGTTTTCATACTTTGACATTTCCTCCTTTATTTCCTTCTTAGAGAGGTTTGGCATTAGCTTCCTTAGAGTCTATTCTCTAATTTCCTTCTCTATTTTGAATGCATTCACCTTTAGTAAGGTTTCAAGAGCATGCCCTTTTTGTTCAGTGGGGTCATACTTCCATCTGGCCATTTTCTCTACTAATTTATGTTCTATTTAGTTTTTATCCTCCTTATTTCTAGATTCATATTTGAAGTATTTGAGTCCTTCCATTCCACTTCCTTCCCTTATTGATTTCAACTATTTCTCAAAGCATGGTGGAGGCTTGTTTAGTGAGATGATCAGTGTGTTATCTTCATCATTACCATCATCATCCTCATCATCAAGCCTCAATTTCCTTCTTGACTTCCTATGCTTGGTGGTAGTAATCACAGGATTGGAAGACCTTGTAGATCTTTCTTGATGATGCTTATTCTTTCTTCTTTGGAGGTTCTTCTACTTCTTCTTCTTCATATTTACTTACCTCTTCTTCTTCTTCTATATCATCACCTTTACCCTTGGTAATCATGAGTGGGGCATTTGTCTTCCCAAATTTTCTCTCTAAGTTTTCTACCTTTTTATTTCCTCTCTTCAAAATTTATGTAATTTGTATCTCAGGTGATATTTTGGTTTTGGCTTCACCATAAATTTCAAAATAGGTAGTCTTAGGATGCACCAGCTCATTGATAAGAGCTTCAATGATATCTCTTATATCATCAATGTTAACTATTAGGATTAAATCATAGACAGAGATAACAATTACACGCAAATAAAATCAATATTAGAAAATAATAGATCACATAGAAAAGAACAAAGACACCAAGATTTAATGTGGTTCACCCAAACCCTGGGCTATGTCCACCAAATAGGAAGTCCAATATTTTTATGATCCAGTGATTACAACCTAATTACAATCTGTAATCCCTTACAGCTCAATACCGTTGCAAGAACTAATTTTTGCATCACCTTATGAAACAATCCCTAACCCTAAGCCCTTTTATACAAGTATTTTTACCACTTTAGGGTTATAATTAATAATTACATGTCAGCGCAAAATCCCAATAAAATAGGCCCAAATTTTTTTTTTGAATTTATGAAATATGTATGGTCTTTTCCTGATCAGTCACCACAAACTAACAATCTCCCACTTGGGGACTGATCAAGCTCCACACTAAACAACAATATATCACTTGGAGACTCATTTAGCTATGTTGCTACTCCATGAGGCTTCTAGTGGATCAAACCACCCTGGACTCTATTGTTCTTTTATTCATGTTTAGTCTAGAAGACCAATCGAAGCTAAAGAAGAGTTTAGCTTCTCCCTTGTTACTATCTTTGTAAACATATATGCTACATTATCATCAGTATGTATGTTTTCCAACTTTAATTGTCCATCCTTCAAAACTGATCAAATGAAATGGTACCACAATTGTATGTGTTTGGTCTTTGAATGTAGAGTTGAATTCTTTGCAAGATGAATGGCACTTTGACTATCTATAAACAAATAATTATCCTTTTGAGGGTGTCCCAATTCTTCCAAGAAAAACTCAAGCCATATCATCTCCCTAGCTACCTCTATAATAGCTGCATGCTCTACCTTTGTAGTAGATAAAGAATTAACCTTTTGTACACTAGAAACCCAGCTCACATCTGCCCCACCAATAGTAAAGACATAACCTGTACTACTCTGCGTAGTATCAATATCCCTTACCAAATATATGTCAACATAGCCCTATAAATCAGTAGTAGAGCCCCCAAAGTGTAAACACTTATTGGATGTTCCTCTCAAATATCTGAGAATCTATTTAACTACATTCCAATGCTCAATTCCTGGATGACTCATATAACTACTAACAACTCCCACTACATGTGCAATATCTAGCTTGGTACATACCATAGCATACATCAAGCTTCCTATAGCTAAAGTGTAGGGTACCTTTGACATCTTATCCTCCTCTTCTTGTGTCTTGGGACACATCTCTTTAGTCTACTTCAAATGACTAGGTAAAGGTGTGCTAATAGCTTTAGCATTCTCCATAGAGAAATATTGCAACACCGTCTGAACATAATCAGCTTGAGATAGCATCAAAATTTTGTTCTTCCTATCTTTACAAATCTTCATACCAAAGATTTATTTTTCTTCCCCCAAATCCTTCATAGAAAATGCATGTGCTAATTGGCATTTTAGCCCCTTAATATGATCCATGTTAGACCCATCTACAGGCATATCATCAACATATAAACATAAAATAATGTAGCTATCATCATTAAACCTCTCAAAATAAATGTAATGACCTGAATGACACCTATTATATCCATGCTCATGCGTAAAACTATCAAATTTTAGATACCATTGCCGAGGTGCTTTCTTCGAGACATATAAACTTTTCTTCAATTTTCACACTAAGTTCTCCTTACCTTTGACCTAAAATCCCCATGGCTAAGCCATATAAATCTCTTCACCCAAATCACCATGAAGGAAGGTTATTTTAACATTGAGCTGCTCTAAATGAAAATCTTTAGTAGCCACAATACTTAAAACAATACATATAGAAGTCATCTTAACAATAGGAGAAAATATCTCATCAAAATCAATGCCCTTTTTCTATGAAAATCCTTTCAAAACTAACCTTTCTTTAAATATTTTCTTACCTCCATCCTCTTCTTTTAACCTATAGGCCCACTTATTCTATATAGCTCTTTTACCTACAGGCAACTTGCATAAATCCCATGTCTTATTCTTCAGCAAAGAGTCCATATTATCTTTCACTGCAAACTCCCACTAAATCTTAGTATCCACCTACACAACTTCATCATAACATTCAAGTTCACCAGAATCAGTAAGAAAAATAGAATACAAAGAGGGAGAAAATCTTCTTGGAGGTCTAATTTGCCTTGTTGACCATATAACATTCGCTGGTGTGTGTGGTATTTGTTGTTATAGTTATTGCACATTATGAGGAATGGCTGGAACATCATCTTTTGGAGTATCATCTAGCACTACATAATTTTATTGTTTCTTCTCATGTTGCTACAACAAATCTTTGTACAACACTTTCTCATTGAATATGACATTCCTTCTTCTTACAATTTTATGATTTTCAAAATTCCAAAGCCTATAACCAAATTCATCAATGTCATATCTAAAAAATACACATTTCTTTTACTTAGCTTCCAACTTGGTTCTATTTTTAGAATCTATATGAGCAAAAGCTTCACAATTTAATATCTTGAGAAAAGAATAACTCATGTTCTTACAAGTCCATGCTTCCTCTAGAATACCACAATCCAAAGGAGTAGAGGGACCTCTATTAATCAAATATACAATATTATTGACAACCTCTGCCCACATGTGTAAGGGAAACCTAGCATGTAACCTCATGCCCCTTGGATGCTCCATAATATCCTATTCATGCATTCAACCACTCAATTTTCCTATGGAGTCCTTGGAAAAAAATTCTATCTATGAATACCTTTAGTGGAGAAATAATCTTCAAATTCACAACTACAATACTCACCACCATTACCAGATCTGAGACATTTTAATTTTTTACCAGTCTCATTTTCAACCAAGCATTTCCATTTCTTAAAAGTTTGAAATACATTAGATTTCTATCTAAGGAAATAAACTTGTACTTTTCTAGTTGCATTATCAATGAATGTAACATAATAATGAGAGCCACCACGGGAAGATACTTGAGCTGATCTCCATACATCTGTATGCACAAAATCTAATTTCTCCTTTTTATTTTCCTTCCCAGTGTTCACAAAACTCACTCTCTTTTATTTTCCATACACACAAATTTCATAGAAATCCATATTAACACATTTTAGACCTAGTAAAACTTTATTTGAATGAATTACTTTCATACCTTTCTCACTCATGTGCCCAAGTCTATTGTGCTACAATGTTGTATCAGAATCTACAACAACTATTAGTTCTCCCTGCTCAACTACATCAATTCTTCTTGGACATTCATTTTTCTCTGAAACAATTCAAGTAGAAGGAATAATATGACCTATACAAAGATATAAGGTGCCTACTTTCACACCTTTTTCTACTACAAGGGAACCTTTTGAAACCTTCCAATTTTTATCATTGAAAGTAACTACACAAACCTCATCACTGAGTTTCCCTATTAAAATTAAATTCCTACTCATCCTTGGAACATGTCTTACCTCATGTAGTAGCCAATGATTCCCATTCTGCAACTTAATCTTAACTTTTCCCTTTCCAATAATCTGATAGGGTTCATTATCCCCCAAATAAACAAGCCCAAAATCCCCTTGGACATAATCAATGAAATAACCTCTATGAGGTGTAGCATGAAATGAAGCACCAGAATCTAAAACCCACAAATCATCAACACTTTCTAAAGATAGAAGCAAAGAATCCTCTTCAGATTTGTTACTTACCACATTTGCCTCCTTGTCTCCATCTGGTTTATCTCCTTCATATTTTTTTTCAATTCCAAAAATCTTTCTTTTTATGCCTTGATTTCCCACAGTACCAACATTTGTTTGGTCCTCTCAATTGAGACCTCCTCCCTTTTGACTTTCCTCTTGATTTCCCACAATTTCCAAAATTATTTCCTCTTTCAATCATTCCGCCTCTGCTTTGTGCATTCAAAGAACTTATTGATGTAGATCCACCTAAGGATTTCCTACGAGTTTCCTCACTCAAAATAACACTGATCACATCATCATATTTTAGGGTACTAGATCTAGGAACAAAATTACTCACAGCCACTACCAAGCTATTCTACCTTTCAGGTAAAGAACATAAAATCAAGAGAGCCCTAATTTCTTCATCAAAATTGACACCCATAGAAGATAGCTGACTAGTAATAGTATTAAACTCATTTAAATGATTTGAAATAGATCCACCTACTGCCATTTTCATATTAAATAAATGCTTCATGAGAAATACCTTATTTGAAGCAAAGGACTTTTTGTACAATTTTGCTAGGGTTGCATCAACTCTTCTATTTTCTTTGCTTGTGTAATATTAAATGTCGCTAATGGTGCCAAGCATAATCGAATGCTTCCATGTGTCTTTCTATCTAAAATCTCCTAGTCCTCATTTGACATAGTTCCATGTTTCTTGAATTTTCCCTCCAATGAATTCCATAAGTCCTTCTGATAAAGATAGTCTTCCATTTGCATCTTCCATAACTAGAAGTTTTTCCCATTAAACCTATCAACCTTAAACTTACCCTCATCTGCCATTACTCCCACTCAACTGTGAGACTTTCTTGTAGAGGATAACTGAACAAAAAAAAACCTTGCTCTGATACCACTTGTTGGGATTAAACCATAGACATAAATAATAATTACATGCAAATATAATCAATATTAGAAAATAATAGACCACACAGAAAAGAACACAAGACACCAAGATTTAATGTGGTTCACCCAAACCTTGGGCTATGTCCACCAAATAGCAAGTCCAATATTTTTATAATCTAATAATTATAACCTAATCACAATCTCTAATCCCTTACAGCTCAATACCTCTACAAGAACCAATTTTTGCATCACCTTATGATACAATCCCTAACCCTAAGCCCTTTTATACAAGTATTTTTTACCACTTTAGGGTTATAATTAATAATTACATAATGGCCCAAAATCTCAATAAAATAGGGCCCAATTATTTTTTTGAATTTATGAAGTATGTATAGTACTTTCCTGATCAGTCACCACAAACTAACATTAACTTCATATCCTAATGATTTTACCCATGCAATCTTAGGCCTGACTACTTGAATGTGAACTTTGTCATAGTCATTAAGGAAAAATATGTCTTGCTCATAATTATCAACCAATTCCTTGGGGCTCCCAAACCTATGTTGCACCTACTCCTTGAAGTTCTTAAAATATGCATCCATGATGCCATCAAAATTCTCACCCATTTCACTAATGAAATCATTGATTTGGCATAACACAGGTATGTCCTTGCTCTATACAACATTTCCCTTGGAGAGAAATAATTTTTGCACATAGAAAAATAAACATATCAAAAGAGAGTCAACCATACTTTTATTTTTCTTGGAATCTCAAATGCTCTCCATGTTCTTACTCAACTAAATACATTGCAACTTGGTGAGATCAAAGAATAAGTTGTTGTTTACAATTTTATATGCTAGGTCAACCACTTCACAAGGAATGTTGCTAGGTCTACTAGAACAATAGATCTTGTGGGCTATGAAATGAATGCCAAATTTGATTTCCATATTAGTAACATTAATTAGCTTCATGTCTCTGCCATCCCATTTACTTAGGGTTTTCTTAGTCAATTCTCCTTGAGCTAGGGCTTTTGTTGTCTTAGAATTTTGCAACATTAGATATCTAGTAACTCAGTGGATCATCTTCTTGTTGATCTTGATTGGTTTCTTTGGAAAGAAGGTAATTAAATGAACTCTTCTCAATATATACTTGATCTATTTAATTTGAAATTTCCTTAGCATATGTAGAATGTGGGTCAAATCCTTGACTTCCAAATGCTTATGATTGGGTTTTAAAGCTACATTCTCACACAACACATTATATTCTTGATCTAGCTCAAAAAGTACCTAATTCTTGGATTGAATAGTGATAAAAAGTCTTTATATCATGAATTAGAAGTACCCTCAAAGGGATGACCAAGCATGGTCCTTTGGGATCCTTATCTTCATCAATTGCAAGTTATAATTTAAATTTAGCCAGTTTGCAAATTGTGTTCTTAACCAACATTTCAGAACCCTTCCTTATCTTTGTGCTTGATGAACCTTCCATAATGCTTAGTTAATGAATAACTCTTGATAATCAATAGACTTCCCTAAACTTAGCTCAACAAAGGATTTTCTCTTAGATCACTAAGGGGCTTGAAATCACTCTCCATAGTTTTCTCTCTAAATTTGTGATGAAAGAATAAACCCTCAATTTTACCTTTTATTTCAAAAATTCAACTTTTAGGGCCTCATAAATGATTCATACTATGGTAGGTGAAATAACTTGGTTAAGTCTTCAAAATCAAACTTGGCATGGATTATGCATCATGAAGCTCAGTTAGAACTAGCTATCAACTCGACTTTTCTCAGTTAAGTCACATGACTTGGTTGAGTCATAGAATTAAAACTTAAATGGTTATGCCTAAAGAATAACTTAGTATTGCTTACAACTTAGTTATAAATAAGATTTGACTTAGTTAAAACATTATTCTTCCACTTCTCCTAGCGCATCTAATATGTTGATTTAGGCTTGCTTTCTTACTTGTATGGAACTAATGTAGGATCCTCTATTTTATTCAAAGCTCCAATGGTCTCCTTGTTACTTACTTGGGGGTGGTTGTATCACCCAAATCATTGACATGGGTGTTAACAACTTCATAGTTTTGACTTGAGCTTTCTAGTGATTTCCTTACCCATTATTTATTTCTTTGAGTCTTGATCTCATCAATCTTAGTATTGCCTTTATTTTATTTATTAGTATTTGCAGTAGCTCAATTCATATAGTTTCTATCCAAATGACTGAGTTATTTACATACATAGTATCTTTTGGTAGGATTCATTTTCCTGAAGTGGGTCCTTATATAGTGTTCTTCAATGTGTCCATATTCTCCACATAGATAACATTTGTACCATGTATTTTAATCCCAATTGATAAATGCTCCAAATCTTGGTCCAATGTTCTATTTCTTTGTTCTGCACTCAAAGGATTTATTACCTTGCTTGTTACATGTAAAGAGCTTTACTTTAAAGTTTGGTTTATCTTTACATTCACTTGCTCTATGTCTAGTATTATTGCAACTATAACAATTTCCATTAAATTTTGACTTTCCATTACTCCAACATGTGTTTGATGAGTGCCCTATATTTCCATAGTGGTTACATGTAGGCCTTTTGTCCTTTTGAGTTCCTTGCTATGATGATTCTCCTTAGTCAGTGTAACCCAATCTTATTTTGTGTTTGCATCTTTTCTAAGATAATTTAGTCAACTAATTCATGATTTCTTTTGATCTCGTCATTATTTCACTAGTTTCCTTTTTTTCAATAAGATCATTCTTGAGTCTATCATTTTTTTTCCTCAGATTGATGACTTCTTTATTTTCACTATTAATTTGATTTATTATATCTTCCTATGTAGTGATAGCTGGTGGATATTGACTTTTTATTCTAGTCTTGTATTGATTGATATCTTATCTTCATTTTTCATCTCTTTATCACTTTCAAGTATTTTCTTTTGTTCCTTGAATTCACATATTTTGATTGAATGAATCTCTTGTTCTCCTTTCAAATTCATGACTTCTTGCAAAATGAGGTTCCTTCTAAGTAGATCTTCTATAGTAAAGTAAACATTCACAAACCAAAAACTAAATTCACATATATGCTTAGATAAAGAAAGCAAACAAGAAGTGCAAAGCTCACAAGAAAGAGCACTCCATGCTTTCTTGATTCTGTAGATGTGTCCTTTTGTTGTGGATGTATGCTCAAGATGCTCAAAAGCTGCTTCAATGGAGGTGGGTAATGGCAAATTGGTAGCTTTGTGAGCTCTCAATTTGGCATTATAAGGGTATGGTTGATGGCTTTGGTTCTCAAAATAGCATGGTAACTTTAGCTCAAAGATTGTTTTGATGAAATGGCTTGGGATGGGATTCAATATATAGGCTAAGGGGTAGAGAGATGGAGGGCTTAGATGCAAGGATGGATGAAGGCTTAAGGAGGGCTAGGATGCACTCAAAGGAGAGCACATGGATTGTGCTTGTTTAGCACCAATGGGAAGGTGACACTTGTCACAAGGAGGATGAGTGTGAGAGGGTAGGGTAAAGGGTTGGTTAAAGTCATGATGAGTGGGGTTGAGTATGTAAGAGGGATGTAAGAGGAATGAGTGTGGAAGAGGGAAGAGTGTGGAAGATGGGTGTAAGAGTCATGAGTGGGCTTGTAAGAGTCTTTGTGTTTTGTAAGAGCACTCATGACTTAGTGGTTGGGTTTTTTGAGGGGAGACTTTGATTTGGATTAGGAAAGTCTTAAACTTGTTTAAGGAATGTGACAACATTAGGGGGTGGATTAGGCTTGGGTTTAGGATTAGATTAGAGATGTTAGAGATGTGCAAGTGGATGGCATTAATGAGGGTGGGTGAGTTAGTGGCTAAGCTTGGTTAGTATGGGTGGATGGGGTGGATTAGGCTAAATGGAGGATTAGAGATAGGTTAGGGGTTTTTGAATTTGAGGATTTCATTGATCAAATAGATTTATTTAATAAATGGGGATTTTTGGAATTAGATAGGAGAAAAAGATTTAATTGATAAATAATAGATTATTTGATTTATCAATTAGGACTATAGATGATTAATTAAATTAATCAACTAGGGGATGACAAAGGATTAATTAAATAGAATTTTAATTAATAATGCCCTTTTTAGATAACTAAATAGGATTACTAAAATAGTGTAATCAAATTTAGGTGTCTACAGCATCTTCTTCTTCTTCTTCTTCTAAACCCATTTCTCTAAAATGTATTCTATTATTTATTCTTTGTATAGATTTCCATTCACTTGTGTTGTTGAATCTTTTCTTGTCTTTAGGGATTGAGAGAGTTGATCCTTTAGTTTCTTGATTTGTTCCATGGCCACATGTAGATCCATCTTTTCATTCTCAATGGCTTTTCTAGTTTGTACACTTCCATTGCCTTTGATCTTTACTCTCAAGATGATAAAATTATACAAATAAAACCTTCCTCTAATACCAATTTTTGGAAATGTTATGATGATCAAGTGGCTAAGAGAGATGGGGTAAATTAGGAACCACTTAAAACTTATTTATATTAATCCCACTTTATTAGATTGTCTAATATACTTGTATGCATAGAACATAAAGAAATAAAAGAAACAAAACCATAACACTTTAACACTATATTTGGTAACCAAGAAAAACTCCAAGGAGAAGATAAAATTTTTGTGGGAATGACTCCCACAATACTTCACTATTATAGTAATAAAGTTGGCCTATTAGGGCTTACAATTGATAACTTTTGGTGATCTACTCATTTAAGAGTAAGTAGGGCTATTAGGTAAAGCTTGTGAAATAATTTATATAATACAATGAAGTCTACGCTAGATTAAGAGACTCTATAAGAACTATTAGGTCCACCTAGTTAGAGGATTTGAGATTGCTACACTTGTTAGGATGAATCAACGGGGTGATCTCTTCTTGGAAACTTTGTTTGTTGATCAAGATCCTTTGAGTAATATAATGATCACCTAACTATGATAGATGAGTCTCTTCTTTACCTTTGTACTACTTAGTTTGGATGAAACAAGATATTTTCCATATATACCAATCCTAATAGTAATTTTGCATTCAATCATCTACAATAGTTTCACAAAAAAATACCAAGTTGGCTCAGAGTTGATACTCAGGTCCAATACCTTACTTAGGTGATATATTGATACTCAAGAAAATTTGTCTACTTGGTTAACACTAGATGCTCAATTCACATTGATCACTTAGCAAACTTTTATGATTCGGTTTACACTAATTTTTCCTACTTGATTCTCATTCTAAAACTAGGAATTCTAGGTGACTATTGTCACAAAAGTTTTCACCCTTGTCCAAAGTTTTCACCTAAGGACAACTTTGTGAAACATGGAAACAACCTCCAAGATGTGGGACTTGAACTGTGAGGTTGAGTCTCCTGAGAAGGCCGGCTTCCTTTACTATTAGGGTGCACCTAACTACTCTTGGAGAGGAAAAGGGAGAAGGAATGCATGGAAGCAAATCTACCTATTCTAACCTAAGGGGGGTGATGCACCAAAAATAGAGTGTTCAAACCAATCTCTTCCCATACATGCACTATTGAACCATCATGACACCAAAAGATATACACATCCATACTTGCTTTAATCTAACAATCACATACAATTCAGAAAAACCCAAATGAATGACACAAGGAAAGAGAGGATTCACTTATATACCATTCATAGGCCAAAAGAGATACAATCATGCGAGATTGTAGATATCTACAATGCACTAATGAGAGGCAAATAGTTCTTTCACTTCACATCAATGGATGAAGGAGATAAGAATGTCATACAATTCAGAGGCAAAGGGGATTTATAGTGAAATCACAAAGCAACATCGGAAAAAATAGAGAAGAGTCAACCAGTGTAGACAAAATCTAAAAAAATTGCCTTTATAGTTTAGGCATAACTGAGATATTTTCTAATTGAAGTTACTCCACAACCACTGCCATTAAGTCTTGATAAAGATCTAGAGAAAATTTGATCTAGGCACAGATTCAGATATAATGAAATCTGATATTGAAACAGGGGGCTAACAGAAATGATGCCATTAAACCATTATGACTAAGTAGATGGATAAACTAGGGTGGCAGAGTGTTCTCCTACTATTTATTGGGTTTAGCGTTCATTCGAGGGTAGTTGGAATTGATCATGAGGATCAAATCATGCAAGAAAACTTGATCTCCTTTGTTTTTGGCTTATGAATCAGCAAAGTTAATAGGTTAACTAAGTCTTACAACCAAAATGGGCCACGTGGGCCAATAGTCTTTTATTTTTTTGCCACCTCGCATGGCCTTCCTAAGTTTGACCACCAAACCAACTAACTATGCCACCTTTTCAAAACCCTGACCATGGTAGTCTCCCAACTGCCAGCCTTAACTATATTGCCTTTCTATTAATTTCCTTAGCTGGGCCCACTGGGACACATTTCCTTTAGGCACTTTCTCACATTGTTCAATTTCCTTGTAACTCCAGAATGTGTGAAAGCACCGACCGTTGATCTCCATGAGATCAATGATATGAAAGATCATATTATACTATGCTTGACCAACAATTTCTAGGCCCACAAACCACTCAACATGACCTGGCATGACCTGGCACCACCTTGTTGTCACCCTACTACTTCATAATAACCTATCCCCACAAAGACATGTGGCAACAAGGCACTTGCCTTCATTCCTTAATCTCCTTGCATATTCATAATGTGAGGAAGCACCAGCCCTTGATCTCATTATATCAAATAGTGTACATAACCCATACCCTTTGAACCTACATGAATATCCTTAGTGACATTGTTAGGACATGTGTCACCAGGATGGTTGCTCACTGTCAGGAAGTCTGACAAAAGATAGAATGTAGGGTGCCAGCTGGACTGACATTTCTTCCTTTCTGCAACCAACACAGGAACATTTTCCTCACCTACCACACATCACAAAGGGGCTTCCTCACATTATGTCAAGGTAGTGCATTTTGAGAATGCATGAAAGCACCCACCATAGATCATGAAAGATCTAATGGTGCAAAAAGTTGTGGGCCAGTGGAAACAAATTAGGAAATAAAAGAAATGCCATAAAGTTTTAGTCATTTTTTTTAAAAATTTCTAGGGCATTTAAATAATATTAAAGATGGTTAAAGGCCATTGGGTGGGCTTGCATTCAAATTCAAATTTTTGGCAGGAGGCAGAAATAGGTAACATTTTTGGTGACTCAGAGGGGACACAAGCTAGCTATGTGTATGACCAGTGATCTTATGCATCCATTGGGCTATAGAGTCATAAAAGATTTATATTAGTGCATTATGAAATCCCAACCCTACCTCTATGAGAACAAAAACCTAGAAAAATTTCCCTCAGTAACTAGAACCAGAGACCAAAAAACCTTCTGCAACCTTCAAAACTTTGAAAAAAATAGCTATCTCACAGAGAAAAACTTGTGCTCATGCACTTCTTGGAAAGTAGGAAACCAAAAAAAAGAAAACTAAGCTACCTATGTACATGAAACCTCAACCCTTATTAGAAACATGGTTTGAGATAGATCCCATTGATTGGGATAGGAAAAATTTCACCACCAGGCTTGCTTAATTGAAAAGCATTAGCCTACTTGCAACTGATAATCACATAGGGACCACTCCATAGTGCATCAAATTTTGAGTGTCCCCCTAGTTTTTCCCTTTCTACATCCCATTTCAAAACCAAATTACCCTCTTTAAATATTATGACCCTATCCTTCTTGTCAAAGCTCCCTTTCACCTATTGCTGATGTGTTTCTAGGGTTTGCATGGCTTGACTTCTTTTCTCTTCCAGCTCCATCATCTCTACCATTCTCACTATCATGGCATCATCTTCAATTAGCTCCAGTTGATGAGCTAGTTCTAGGGATGGGAACTATAATGAAATTGAAAGCCTTGCTTCTCTGCCATACACCAACATAAATGGTGAATTTCCTATTGACCTCTTAGGTGTTATTTTATCAGCACACAGTACAGTCCTCAACTTTGATGCCAACACCTCTAGTTATCCTCTATAGTTCTTTTCATAATCCTAATCAGATTTTTGTTGGATGACTCAGCCAAACCATTGCCTTGAGGATGTGGTCAAGTAGATATTATGGTCAACTGCCCATGCACAAATCTAAGCTCCTACAAAAGATTTTGCATTATCTGAAATAATGGTTGAAGGGCCACCAAACTTGGTCACAATTCTATCAAGGAACTCAACAACTGAAGATTCTATTATGTCCTTAAATGAAACTGCCTCTGTCCATCTGGTGAAGTAATCTATAGTAGCTAAAATCCATTTGTGACTAGAACTAGAAGAAGGATTGATAGGGCCTATGAAATCCAATCCCCATCCAAAAAAAGGCTGGTCCACCTGAATGGGATTAAGAGGAAGAGCTGAAAACTTTTTCTTACTAAAGAAGAAGGAAAATTTTTCACACTTCCTCACATACCTATGACAATCATGGAATAGGGATGGCCAATAGTAACCAGCCCTCATGATCTTCATTGCAGTTGTCCTTGCTGAGAAGTGACCACCATCATGACCATCATGAAGCTCTTTGATCATTCTTTCAACTTGGTCTATGTCGATGCATCTTAATAGGGCTATATTAAAATCTTTCTTGAAAAGGATACCATCAAGTATGACATAAGGAATTGACTATAATCTATACTATCTCCTTTTAGTTCTATCTAATCCTTGAGGATATGTATTGCCTAATAAGAAATTCTTCATATCATCCATCCAATTCCTTGGGTCATCATTTCTTGTCTCTTGTTGTTCTGTTAGTATCATAGCGACTTCCTCATCTAATTCCTGATATGATATCATTTGTTTACACAACCCCTTCCCTCTTACCAGCTTGGTGATCTAGATTTCAACATCATATTCCATTACTTTAGTAATCCAACCAGCTCTCTTCTCACTAATATCTTTTCTCAAAAAGAAATCTTTCACACTTGCATGTGGTACTAACAAATGAATTTTATTATGAGATAGAAGGTGTCTAAATTTCTTTTAAAGCTTTGATGATTGCAAAGGCTTACTTCTTGACATAGCTATATGTATCTTCATACTCTTTAAGCCCTTCACTGAAGAAGGCTATGGGATGATCTTCATCTTTATCATTTGTTTGAGTCAAGATAGTAGAAATGCTTGACTCACCACCTAGGGCATAAAGGATGAAATCCTTTTCAAAATTTGGATTAATGAGAGTAGGGGCTGAGGCTATGGCTATTTTGATCTCTTCAAAACTTTCCTTGCCTTCCTTGGTCCATGCAAAGACCATACTTTTATTGAGCATAGTCATAATGAGTTTTACCATGGTAGCAATATTAGGGATAAATATTCTCACAAAATTTATCCTACCAAGGAAACTTTGCAAACCTTTCTTATGTTTAGGAAGAGGGATAGCAAGTATTGCTTTTGTTCTTTTTGGATCAATGGTCAAACAATCCATAGATACAATGTGTCCTAATAATTTTCCTTGATTGGTAGCAAAGACACACTTGCTTGGGTTAATGGATACCCCAAACTCTCTACAGCTTAAGAACACCTGTCTCAAATGATCAAGATGATCTTCTACATTCCTTGAATACACTATGATATCATCAAGGTAAACTAATACAAACTTTTCAATCATGTATTTGAAGGCCATCTCCATTGCCTTCTGAAATTTAGCACTTGCATTGGTTAGCCCAAATGGCATCTTACAATAAGCATAGGTACCCCATTTGGTTGTAAATGTAATCTTGTACCTATTAGACTCTTTGACTAGCACTTGATTGTAGCTAGAAAATCCATCAAGAAATGAAAACCTCTTTCAACCACTGACCTTGGACAAAATCTACTCCATGGAAGGGAGATGATGGTGATCTTTAAGGGAAGCTTGGTTAAGGTCCCTAAACTCCACACACAATCTAGTTTATCCATTCTTCTTGCTAACAGGGACAAGGTTTTCTACCCATGATGAGTGCTTGATGGGGAAAATTATATTGGCCTCAATCAATTTGGATAGCTCTTTTCTCATTAAGGGTTCAATTTTGGGACTCATTGGCCTCTATTTTTGTCTTACTAGTTTGACATTATCAATTAAATCTATGGTATGATGAAACAACCTTGGGTCAAAACCCCTTAAATCATCATATGTCTAGGCAAATACATCATTAAATTCTTGACATAGATGAATAAAACTTTCTTGCTCAATCTCAGAACATACCTTCTCCATATTTAAGGATTTTCCATTAGCAACCGTGACTGGGGTGTGATCATCTTCATCAGAAGCTAGGGTCATGACTCTACCTCTTACTTGGTCATTAGGATTGAAAACAATCTCTAAGGTAATGAGACCCTTAGGCAATTTGTTGGAACTAAGATTAATGATTTGATCACCATACTGATCCTACAGTCTCGACTGGTTTCTATCTGAAAATGTTGCTTCATTCTGCAAGAAGCTTACAATTTTTTCATCATATTCAAAAACTTGCAAATGGATGTTATTGTTAGGGATGGTAGGCCTTACTACCATTTTGATTTGTTTCTTCTTCTCGTCCTCAAGATTCCTTGACACATCATGAGATGCACCTATTGCTGCAAGTTTATCAGCATATCTATTTTCTTTTCTAGGGATGCTTTGAATATTAAATGGATTGAAACCCTCAAGAAAATCCCATACCCTATGTTTATAAGACTTGAGAAAAATGTTCTTGGTGATATTTTGATTTCTGACTTGATTAACTACCAACTCACTATCTACATATACACTTAAGGCTTGAATTCCTCTTTTCTAAGCAAGTAAGAGACCCTGAATCAAGGATTCATACTTGGCCACATTATTAGTACAACTAAACTAGAGCCTAAAGGAGAAGTAGTAGCTTACTTGTGCAGGAGAAATCAACATCACACCAACCCCTGATCCATTCTTATTCCTTGATCTATCAAAGTACATACTTCATATCTCACTTGCATCTTCTTTAGTCTCCACAAGATTGGGAACTATAGAATCCTTCTCTAATATACAATATGTATAGAGGCCTGTCTCAAGGGTTTCTAACATAGGATCAAATTGATATGCATTAGCCCATTCATCTAAGATAAAATTAGTTATCTCTTCTAGGGAAGTTGTAGGCTCATTCACTATGTCATTCTCATCCATTTCTAGGATAGTGCAATTCATGTGATGAGATTAGGGGTGTAGGGTTCAGTATGATGGAAGGCTAGAGGCTCTATTATTATTGAATCTTTGGTTCCATATCTTGTTCTAAAAGACATATATGACCAATCAAAAGATATGTAACCACCTATTTGGGCAGTGAAGTCTCTTGACAGACAGATGGAAAAATGTGCCTTGACTTCAACAATGGATATATCTTGAGTTAGAATACAACTAGGGCATGCATTAAGGCCCATTTCCACATTTCTAAGGGTCCCTATAGTCTCGATAGTACTACCATCCAACTATAATACATCTCTAACAATGGGCTCATATTTCATTTCCAAAGCATCAGCAACACACCTAGGCATCACTAAACTACTAGCCCCTGAATCAATCATGCATTTGTGAACTAGTTTACTCCCTATAATTAGAGAAACATAAAATGGAGGGGGTCTAACCTTTTTAATTATTTCTACCTCCTTTAATGGTTGTACTAGGCTTGTGGTACTTTCCATGCTGGGTGGCTGACCCTTTGGTTCAATACTTTCCAATTCTTGTTGCAGCAAACCTCTTTTGCATGGGTATAGTAGCAACAGCATCCCACATGGAAATATTCACATTTTTCTTCTTCATTTGTCCTACCACATTGATTGGCATAGTAGGTACTTTGGTAGAAGCCTTGGGAGCTGCATTTGTAGGAGGTTGAGATGGAATAACCTAAGGATCACCTACATCTTTTCTGCCATCATTTTGCCTTTGCTGTTGAAAGGTATTTGATTAATCATTTACTACTTGTTCATGAGGTATTGCATTTGAAGTTGAGGCATGATTGGGAGGAGGAGGGGTATCATCTTCAATAGATCTTCTTTTTCTCCTAGTGTTGTGAGCAATGGAATCCTAGTTTACATTACAATGTTCCTCCAACTGATGATTCATAAAGGAGCAATCACTTTGTCCTTGCATATACAAGGCATCTTTAAATTGGTCCTCCTTGTATGATTGTCTTGTTGCAAGATCTTGGATGGTCAAAGACAAATAAGATTCAGCCTTCCAACACATGCAATAGCCATAGGAGTAGTTACAGGAGGGACAAAAATCCTGATCTTGGGCCATGTTTTTTTGAGTAACTATGGCCCTACTTTGGTTTACATTTGAGGTTGAAGCATGGCTATTCTGCCTATTATGATCAAAAGAATTGTTCCCATGATTATGATTTGGAGGCCTACCATTTTTTGGAGTTTGATATTGTAATTGATGTGCTTTACTACCTTGAGCTTGCTATCTCTCTAAAGTTGGCACCTTGTTGCTCACTTTCTGCATCATAGAGAAGCTATCCTCTAACTTCTTCTCATGGCCCTACAATCTTTTATCCATGTTCTCTATGTTCAACATCATAGATTGCATCATCTCCTTGATTTCATCTATTCCATTTGAAGATGTGGAAGCTTGAGTGACCAGAGCAAGGGATTTTGATGTGGTAGTTGTGGGAAGAGGAGCCATTACTGGTTGGTGATTTTGAACATCAAGGAAGAAAGGCATAGGAGGCCTTGGAGCTAGCTTACCTCCTTGTATTAGGATGTTTTTTCACTTTATTGCTATGTCATAAGCATTAGGCAAGGTATCTCCTCCCATAGTTTGGATTGTAGTGGCAATTTTACTATTAAAAGCTTTAAGGTCATGCAAGAAACCATTACTATAGTAGTCAACTATTCTAAAAGTGAAAAATGGTCACTCTTGTCCTCAAAGTGTTTGCACAGTCCTACTCCTAATCCATCCCAATCTACTATAGAACCATGAGCCAAACTTGTATACCATTGTAGTATTTTTCCTTTCAAGGATGAGGCTAGAAGCATAACTGCAACATCATCTTCTATGATGCCATGGATATTGTAGATATTTGCAACTTCTTGAATGTGTTCTAAAGGAGAGATAGAAGTTTTACCAGTAAATTCTGGTATACTTTTGAGTGTAGCTATTGGTATATTGTGTCTTTGGGCCAATAAAAGAGGACTTCCACCATTAAAGGTGGAAAAAGAATGACCTCTAGGCTACACCATATAGACAAGTGATCTATTGATATGTGTTGATGGCAATCTAGGCTGAGATCTAATAGCAAGAGGAGTAGAGATGGATCTTGCAGGTGTATTTGTTACTATTGCACTCCTAACTAGTGATAAAGATACTCTAGTCCTCCTTCTTCTAGGATTTCAAAATGAAAGCTCTTGGTACTAAAATTTACCTCTAGAAGATGCCCTTGTTTCAGCTTTGGGCATGAATTACTACAACTTTGGTCTAGAACTAGGTATATTTGAAGCTCAGAGTTGCCAAGTACTTGAACAATGAATCCCTTGAATGCTTGAAAACTAAAGCCAGTACTATCTACTTAGTATTAATCTTGAAATCTTCCTTTTGACACCAATAGACTTGAAATTTTCTAAATATTGTCCCACCAGGCCTGCCAAAAACTATTGTCACAAAAGTTTGCACCCTTGTCCAAAGTTTTCACCTAAGGACAACTTTGTGAAACATAGAAACAACCTCTAAGCTATGGGACTTGAACTATGAGGTTGAGTCTTCGAAGAAGGTTGGCTGCCTTTACTATCAAGGTGCACCTAACTACTCTTCAAGAGCAAAAGGGAGAAGGAATGCATAGAAGAAAATCTACCTATTCTACCCTAAGGGGGGTGATGCACCAAAAATAGAGTGTTCAAACCAATCTCTACCCATACATGCACTATTGAACCATCATGACACAAAAAGATATACACATCCATACTTGCTTTAATATAACAATCACATACAGATCAGAAAAACCCAAATAAATGACACAAAGAAAGAGAGGATGCACTTATATACCATTCATAGGCCAAAAGAGATATAGTCATGCAAGATTGTAGATATCTACAATACACTAATGAGATCCAAATAGTTCTTGCACTTCACATCAATTACTGAAGGAGATAAGAATTTCATACAATTCAAAGGCAAAGGTGATTTACAATGAAACTATAGAGCAACATTAGAGAAAATAGAGAAGAGTCAACTAGTGCAGACAAAATCGACAAAAATTGCCTTTATAGTTCAGGCATAACTGAGATATTTTCTAACTAAAGTTACTCCACAACCACTGCCATTAAGTCTTGATAAAGATCTTGAGAAAATTTGATTTGGGCATAGATTTAGATACAATGAAATCTGATATTGAAATAGGGGCCTAACTAAAATGATGCCATTAAACCATTTTGACCAAGTAGATGGATAAACTGGGGTGGCAAAGTGTTCTCCTGCTATTTACTGGGTTTAGCATTCATTCAAGGGTAGTTGGAATTGATCATGAGGATCAAATCATGCAAGAAAACTTGATTTCCTTTATTTCTATCTTATGAATCAGCAAAGTTAGCAGGTTAACTAAGTCTTACAACCAAAATGGGCCATGTGGGCCAATAGTCTTTTATTTTTCTGCCACCTTGCAAGGCCTTCTTGAGTTTGACGACCAAACCAACTAACTACACCACCTTTTCAAAACCCTAACCATGATGGTCTCCCAACTACCAGCCTTAACTGTGTTGCCTTTCTGTTAGTTTCCATAGCCAGGCTCGTTGGGACATGCATCCTTCAGGTACTTTCCCACATTTTTAAATTTCCTCGTAACTCTAGAATGTGGGAAAGCGCCGACTGTTGATCTCCATGAAATCAATGATCATGAAAGATATTATTATATTATGCTTTCTCATACAATTTCTGGGCCCACGAACCACTCAGCACAACCTAGCATGACCTAGCATCACCTTTGCCTCACCCTGCAACTTCATAATAACCTAACCCCACAAAGACATGTGGCAACAAGGCGCTTGCCCACATTCTTGAATCTCCTTGCATATTCATAGTGTGGGAAAGTGCTGGCCCTTGATCTCATTGCATCGGATGGTGTACATAACTCATACCTTTTCAACCTACATGAATATCCTCCATGACATCATTAGGACATGTGTCACCAGGTCGCTTGCCCACATTGTTAGGAAGTCTGACAAAAGACAAAATGCAGGAAAGTGGGCGCTAATCAAAATGCCAGCCGGACTGACATTTCTTCCTTTCTGCGGCCCACACAAGAACATTTGCTTCACCTTCCACGCATCACAAACGGGCTTCACCGCATTATGTAAAGGTAATGCATTTTGAGAATGAGGGAAAGTGCCCACCGTAAATCACAAAAGATCTAATAGTGTGGAAAGTTGTGGGCTAGTGGAAACAAATTAGGAAATAAAATAAATACCATAAAGTTTTAATCATTTTATTTTTTGTATTTCCAAGGCATTTAAATAATATTAAAGATGGTCAAAGACTATTGGGTGGGCCTGCATTCAAATTCAAATTTTTGGCAGAAGGCAAAAATAGGTAACAGTGACTCGGTTTACACTAGAGATTGGTTGAGACTGCTAACTTAGGTAATACTAGAGCTTAGTTAATACTTTTCTTCTTGCTAGATTAGGCTATACTAATGCTTGTTATCTAACAGAAGGCTTGGTTGTAGTACTAACCAACTTCTCATGATTACTAGGTATTTTGGCACTAATTAACAATATGTCTTTTCATAAGTTCAACACCTTTATTATGCCTCATTTTCCTCTTAATATCTACCATCTATTTATCTTTAAAAGGAGAGCTCTATCCTCATTCTCTCAATCTTTTTCTTTCATGCTAACATTATGCTACAAGATTTTTAGGTACTTTTGGAGCTTTGAATACTTGGAACATTTTCATTCCCATACTAGTTTCCTCATACTTCCATCTTGGTTCACTTTCATTGTAGCTTCATGGCTTTATTCAAAGATTAGTTTTTCTTTATTCTTTATAATAGCTCACATAGTTTAACTAGGTTGTTACTATAGATCTCTTGTTAGCTTGCATCTCATTTAGTTTAGTTCTTACATTCTTCATCTTGCATTGCATTTCATTATTATTTGTGGATGCTAGCATTCTTGCTCCCATATTTGAATCTCTCATTCTATGGTGTACCTTTCAAGGTTTGCATAGCTTAGTTAATTTGAGAGTCACCATGTCATAGCCTTTGCATGAACGCACACACACACACACAGAGACACATGCACGTGCGCGCATGTGCACACACACACACACACACACACACACATATATAAGCCACCTCTTAAGATGCCCTCTTTCATGGGTACTTTTGAGTATAATGGTCTATAGAATTGTGACCCATTTTTATGCATAGAGAATAGTGTTGTACAATTTCCTATTTTGATTCTTCCTTACTTCAATAAGTTATTTACTATGAAATCTAATGCAAGAAACTTAGCTATTGGTGTAGTATTAAGCTAACAAGGAAAACCTATTGCATTATTTTTAGAAAAGTTAAATGATGCAAACAAGAAATAAAACACTTATTATTTATAGCTCTACGCTATGGTACAAGCCCTCAAAAAGTGGAGGCATTACATTCTCCCAAAGGAACTCTTTTTTTTTACATACAACCATGCCCTAAGCTTCCTTAATTGGAAAAAATAAATTAAGTAGAAGACACATGAAATGGGTATAGAAATCATAAGCCTATGCCTTCACTATAATGCATAAGAAACACAAAGTAAACAAGGTTGTTAATTATCTCAGTAGGAGAGGAAATTTGTTATAGGAGATACAACTTTAAAGCATAGGGATTGATTCCTTAAAGGACTTGTAAAAGGATGATTCAATTTTTTGAGAAATTTATCAAGTTTACATAGCACTTTCTAATTCATATAATACATTTTATTCAGATTTAATAATTCAAAATGGTTTATTATTTAGAGGAGCATAATTGTGTATTCCCAAGTGGTCATTTAGAAATAATATCATTAACTAAAAATACTTTTCTACCATGACTAGCCATTTTGTCTTTAAAGAAAATACCACAAACCAAGGCCTTTACCAACCCTTTACTATACCATCAAAACCATGGGAGAGTTTTTGTGTGGGTTTTTTTATGGGGTTATGAAGAACCAAACATAGATTTTATAGTATTTTTTTGATTGAAAATAGATTTAACAAAATGATACATTTTGGTCCCTTCCACTCAACTAATCATGCTTTACACATTTCTATATTGTTCCTTAAGGAAGTGGTCTAGATACACAACTTCCCATCATCTATTGTGTTTGATAGGGTTTTTGCATTTCAAGGGAATTTTTTGAGAACTCTCTGGAAAGTTAGCAACGAAACTCTAATAGATGGACAAACTAACACAATGAGTAGATATTTACAAAACCTACTAATATTTCTAACAAAATAGTATGCATAATAATGTGAGTCCATTCTTCTAGAGGCATAATTTTCCTTCAATGACACTATTAATAGGAGTACGAGGAAGACTCATTTCCAAATCAATTATGGGCTACACCCTAGAGGGACGATCGAACTAAGGGAACTTCATAATCACTTTAAAATTAGTGTGAAAGGAGAAGACCTACAAAAACTAATAAAGTAGGTCCATGAATAGGTAAAGATTATTTTAGAAGCATCCATAGAGAAATATAAATCTTAGGAAGATTGTTAAATAATGATAGTGTAATTAAAGGGTCATGATAAAGTCTAGGCATATCCAAAGAAAGGAAAAGACACAAGGAGAAGAGCACAAAGATACATAAGAGAAATATAGGCCCATGAACTATCCTCCAAAAAATTTAACACAACTCTTATGTTTGTGAGACAATTTTGAGACTATCGCTTCCCCCTAAAAATTTTATTTCTCCTACTTTTAATGTTTGTGATTTCACTATTTTCAAGGGTGATGTAAGTTCAATTAATTTCAGGAAAAAGGAAGAAGATTCACAAGTTGAAGGGCTCAAGGATATTCCTACTAGCTGGCTAGTGCAATCAGAGAAAATAATCAATAGCGAGGTTGTGCAAAAGATAAGGAGGAACATTTATAAATAGTTCTTGGTCAAATGGAGATGGATACCTAAAGTATATGCCAAATGAAAGGATGACCAAACCATTTCCATGCATGAAACCACATTGTAAGAGATACTCTCAAATAGGATCTTGAGATTTAAAAATCAAGGGAGTATGGTGTAGGAGAACCCCTCCTAAGGTGTCTTAGAATAGACTAGGTTTTCTTAAGGGTCATTAGATCCACTAGATGTAATAAGGGAACACAATTTTAAGGCCACTTTGCACATAGTAATCTTATAAACCTTCAAGTAAAGCTTGGTCAAAGGGTTAAAGTTGGATGAACTTCATAGATATAGGTTTTAAAGTTTTTTAAGAATAGAAATAAATTCATTGAAATCTCCATGAAGTCTGTAGTAATAACGGACAATAAATTTTCAAGTTGTAAAAGTTGCATAGTAGCTTTTACAACTCTTAAATGCAAATAGACATAAAATTCCCCAATGTTCCCTAATGTATTCAAAAAAAATCTTTGGAAGTTTTGACTGGTATATATAATCTTGAGAAAATTTAATCAAGGGATATTCAATAATTGTATGAAATTGGTGGTATTTTATAGCAATAGAATAGTGAGTTTTCTCTAATTTTCCATATTGAATAGCTTGCATCAGATTGACATATGTAAATTTCTTGCTTTGTTGGATAGATTTTTACCTTATCTTTTTTTTTCACTTGGTTTCACCCTCTCAAGTTTGGGAAAAAGGGATCTATTGTTCTTTTTTTTAAAGCTTGCATCATATCGTCTCTTAAAAAGAATTTTCTAAACTATAGACCTCAAACTTTCTTTGAAACCATTGGACTTAAATGCTTCTTTGGATAAAGCAAGTAGGGGACATGTTCTCCTTCATATTCCTGAGTTTTATGTACATTAAAGTTAATTTTTTATATTTTTAACTCCAACTGCTAGTTGAGCATCTCAAATTTATTCAATTGTAGGTTTGAACTATTGGAATGTTTAGAATAACTAACAAAGGGGTGAATCAATAATCCAATGTCCAAATATATAAATAAACATTTTCCACACTTAACAGATTCATACCCATATACCCATATCATGCATGCACCCATTAGATCATCAAATACCTTAAACATTTGCATATTGTTGTCCTAGGTAAAAATAACTTTGTAGTCATGTAAACATAAAACACCACTAACTCATTCACACATTTTGACATGAGGATTTTATGTGGAAACCCAATTTGGGAAAAACCACCAATAACATGCTACCAATGTTCACTCTTCTGAAGTGATACCCTATGAAAGGCCAACCCTATTAAAGGTTACAATACACACTATTAAATGTGACCTAGTTAAGGGATTTCAATCACCCTATAAGGAGTGAGCCTTTATAGAGGACTTTAGAACATTCTATTAGAATGTCACCTAGTTAAAGGATTTAAAAATAACTATTAGGTCAACCTTAATCCAAAAGATTTATCCAAACTGATACAATGATTAGAAAGTAACAATAGGACTTGATCAAATAACTAAATATAACTCACTTGCAAATTACATATCTTTTTTTTAGGCCACCATTCTGCTTGGCATTCATAGACTTCATCTCTAATCAAATTTTCACCCTTCAAGAATTCAACTCCTTAAGCCTTCTTTCTTAACATGCCAATTGTAGATTCATCCCTTTGGCCACCATAGTAAGGAACACCTTAGACTTCTTCTCTTCCTCAGGTTCTGGCTCTTGACAAACTTTTCTTCTGGATTTATTTCTCTATAAATAGAGAATTTAGGTCTTTTCCATTTAACCACAATCATCCATTTTAGGGTAAGCTAAGATTCAATGAATCTACCCACTTTTTCATTTTATTCCCTTCTAGAAACTTCCTCTCCAATCCTCTTTCAATTCACCTTAAAATGGTTTATGTTGAATTTTTTGCTTCTAACTCATCAAGCTTATCCTCCACATGCTTCACATAATTCAAGAAATCAACTTTATTGACTCAGATTTGACATTTTACTATCACTTGACATCCACACTATTCACTTGACAATAGTAGTCTTCTAATGCTCAACCAACACTGGGTTGCATGCCACCTACTAAGTATTCCTTACTTAGCTACTACTATTATTTTATTTATGCTTGACACATATTGAATTTTACTAATGCTCGACACATAATAAGTTTCACTTGCTACTAACTAGAACTTTTCTGCTTGGCTTGTGCTAAATTTTGTCAGCTTACACTATTTTCTTGGTACGGTTTAACAAAAAATTTTAATGAAAACACTTCTTCTTTTCTTAGCTTAAGTAACCATTCACTTTAGCCTTAAGTATATCAACAATACATCCTATCATCCATGTCTTACTTGGTCTTAATCCTCCTTTTATATACCATATAACTCAACCTTTCTCTAAGTGGTCTTGTTATCTTTTCTTTTCAAATCCTCTTCATCACTCAAACAAATGATAGCATTTAGACCAAAAATAAATTATCTCACTAGCAAGTAGCAGATTTGACATCATTGAAAAAAAAATTATTGTTCCATGATAGGTTCTATACTTCAAACAATTCCAACAACTAGTGCAATATTAGGTCTTCTATGCACTGCATATTGTAACTTGCCAATCATAGACATGTACAATATTTGATTCACTTTAGTAGAATCATCAATCTTTGAAATTTTATGTCTTGTGACCATAGGAATACATACTAGTTTTGAATCTTCCATACCTAATGTCTTCAAGATTTTTTTTACATGGATTCAGTAATGTAAATACCATACTTCTTCTGACATACTTGTAATCCAACAAAGAAATTTATCTCACTAAACATAGACATCTCAAATTCTTTCTTCATTTCATTTGCAAATGTCTTATATAATGCATTTTGTCCTCCAAATATGATATTATCAACAAATATTTCAGCTAGTATAATTCATTTACCTCCTTCAATCTTCAAGTATAAGTTGTTGTTTTCATTAGTCTTCTCAAACCCAATCTTCACAAGATGGTTCTGAAGCCTCACATACCATGATCTTGGAGCTTTCTTTAAACCATATAAAGATTTTGTAATCTACATACCATGTTCTTGTTATTTGAATCAACAAATCCCTCAAGTTGTTCTATATAAACCTCTTCTTCTAATATGAAATTTTAAAATGTTGACTTCACATCCATTTGATAAACTTTGAAACCTTTGTATGTAGATTAAGAAAGTAGAGTTCTCACTACTTCCAATCTTGCAACATGGGAAAATGTCTCTCCATAGTCAATTGCCTCTTCTTGTGCATATCCTTTGCAAACTAATCTTTCCTTATTCATTGCGACTTCACCATTCTCATCTAATTTGTTCCTAAACACCCTCTTGGTTCCAATAACATTATTATTCTCTAATCTAGGGACCAATGTCCAAGTTTTGTTCTTCTCAATTTGATCAATCTCTTCGTTTATGGCTTGATTCCAATCTTCATTATCCAATGCATTCTTTACTAACTTATCTTCATGCATGCTTAAAGTTAACAAACAAGATTCATTTCTCAACTTGTTTGTTTTCATTGATCTATCCTCTATATCTCTAATGATTTTTTTAGCAGAGTGATGTCTTCTTACATACTTTGATAGTCTTGTATCTATTCTTCTTTCTTCAGTAATAAATGTTTCATTTAGTTCAATCTTAGAATCATTGTGCACTTCTCTATCAGGAAACTCGACATTTCTTTCATGCAAACTAATTTCTATATTAGAATTATCTCATCTTTTTCTTGTAACTTGCCTCCCAGAAATAGCTTGGCTCTTGAATGCAACTTGGAATCCATTGTATGTGACTTGGAAGTCACTGATACTTGTTTCTCTTGACTTATAACTCAGTTCACAGAACCTTCATCTACATGCATATCTTCATAAAAGTACACAAAGGATTTGAACTCTTCAAGTTCCTTCTTAAGTTTAGCTTCATGTACCTCTTTCTTGTCTTGTACTTGGTTCAAGATATAAACAATTGTACTTATAGCTTCTCTCTAATATTCCAAAGAAATATTCTTCTACATCATTAGTGTTCTAACATAGTCGATTACTAATTTGTTCCTCTTTTCAGCAATTTTGTGGAGGGGTCCTAGGTGCAAAAGTCTATCTCCTAATTTTTCTATCATTATAGAATATCTCAAACTTGTTTGATGTTAATTCTCCACCTATATTAGATCTCAAACATTTCATGATTTTACCAGTTCCTTTTCAAATCTAGCCAAGTACCACTTAAACATTTGAAAATCATCATATTTTTGTTTCAAAAACATAACTGCCAACATCCTAGAATAATCATCAACAAATAGGATAATATACTTGTCACCTTTTTAGATTTTCACATCAATTGGTCTACATAAATTAGTATGAACTAATTCTAGAATTTATTTAGAGTATGACTCTTACTTTTAAAACTAGATTATGTCATCTTGCGTAAATGATATTGTATGAAAATCACATTATCATGTTTCTTTAGTTATGGCAAACCTTTAACTCTTTTCATGTGACTAATACTAACTAGGTTATCAAAGTTAACATGACATAACCTCTTGTGCAATAGCCACACATCATCAAAATTCTACAACAAGACAAGTAGGATTATTCATGTCAAGATAAAATAGATTAACTCTAGTCTAATCTCCATTTCCAATCAATTTTTCATTATTTTCATAGATCTTTTCTTTCTTTTTATCAAATTCATCTTTACAACCTGAACTATTCAATTGTGACACACTCAAAAAGTTATAGTTAAGTCCTTCTACATATTAAGCATTGTCACACATGACCTTTTATGTCAATCTTATTGATCATTTTCCTTTTATCAAACATGGTGCATCATTGCCAAATCTAACATTATTTCCATTGTAATATTCAAGGGTAATGAACTTACTTTTGTCTCCACCTATGTGATGTGAACATCTAGTGTCAATCATCCATCTGTCACTCTTGGTCACATAAGATACTATTGCAATTGCCTCATCATCATTGAAATCATTTTTCATAGACACATACATGACTTCATCATCATGGTCATTAGATCCATCACTTGATTCCTCTTTGACAATGTAGCAAGATTTCTTCCTTTTTGTTCTAATCTCTTTTACCCCTAAATTTGTCTCCACTTCTATTATTCTTCTTCTTTAGACACCTTGCTGAAATATGACCAACCTCATTACAATTTAAACACATGATAGGTAGCTTACCTTTGTATTTTCCTTTGCCTCTATGAAATCTCCTAGTTAGCAATGCTTCAAGCTCTTGTACATCATCCTCATATGTGTCACTATCACTAGAAACATTCTTAACCTTTTTCTTCTTCTTATCTTTAGGTTCTTTTAGTATCAATTTATCTTTGAAAGAAGAATCAATACTCTCATATTTCAATTTATCAAAATTAGAAAGTTCAAAAGTAGTTAGTCTACGAACTAGACCTTTATGAGTTAGAGTACTTCTAACTACACACCTTAGTTCTTGAATTGCAGAGGCTCTAATAGCATAGATAGGTAGAAGGGTTCTCAACACTTTTCTTATCATAGTCTCATCATCAATGGTACCATTTTCTCCTCTGATTACATTAATAGTTTCCTTGACTCTTGTAAAATACTAGACTATAGTCTCACCTTCTTGCATTCTCGTTTAATCAAACTTTCCTCTTAAAATTTTAGCTTTGGAGCTTAAATAATTTGTATCCCCTCCATAAAATATTTGTACAACATCCCAAATCTTCTTTATAGTATCACATCCTTTGATATCATCAAACTCTGAGTAGCTTAGGGGAGATGCAATCTCTAACATTGCCTGATTGTATTCCTTCTTCTTTTTTAGATCATCGATAGTAGTAGAATCCACATGTTTAACAGTGATGGTTGACTGAGCATAATCTCAAAGTACTCCTAGGAGTAACTTCATCAAACTTTTTCATGCAAGAAAATTTCCTCTATTGAGCTCGGGCACATCCTTTCTATACATCTTGATCTTTAGCTTCTAGTATCTTTAAACTGCCCACTCACAAGCACTTAGCTCTGATACAAGTTATTGGAATGTTTAAAATAACTAAGATGAGGTGAATCAATTATCCAAGGTCCAAATGTACAATTAAAAAATTTCATTGCTTAACAAATTCATATCCATATACCCATATCATGCATGCATCCATTAGATCATCAAATATCTTAAACATTTGCATATTTCTATCCTAGGCCAAAAAAACTTTGTAGTAATGTAAACATAAAACACCACAAACTCATTCACACATTTTGACACAAGGAATTTATGTGGAAACCTAATTTGGGAAAAACCACTAGTGACATGCTACTAATTTTCATTCTTCTAATGTGATGCCCTGTGAAAGGCTAACTCTATTAAAGGTTACACTACACATTATTAAATGTGACTTGGTTAAAGGATTTCAATCACCCTCTTAGGAGTGAGCCTTATTAGAGGACTTTAGAACACTCCATTAGAATGTCACTCAGGTAAAGGATTTACAAATGAAAATTAGGTCAACCTTAATCCAAAGGACTTATCCAAACTGATACCATTATTAGAAAGCAACAATAGGACTTGATTTGATAAAAAAATACAACTCACTTATAGATTACAAGTCTATATTTCAGTCCTCCATTATGCTTGGCATTCATACACTTCATCTCTGACAACTTGTTCGCCCTTCATTCAACTCCTTAAGCCTTCTTTCTAAGGATTCTAGTTGTAGATTCATACCTTCAGCCACCTTATGAAGCAACACCTTAGACTTATTGTCTTCATTAGGTTCTCACTATTGAGAACTTTTTCTTCTAGCTTGTTATCTCTATAAATAGAGGATTTAGGTCTTTTTCCACTTAACCACAATCATCCATTTTAGGGTTACGTAAGATTCAATAAACCTACACATTTTTCCATTTGATTCCCTTCTAGAAACTCCCTCTCCAATATTCTTTTAATTTTCCTTAAAATAATTTACCTTGAATTTTGTGCCTCTAGCTCATCAAGCTTATCTTCCACACACTTCACATAATTCAAGAAATCAACTTTGTAGGCTTAGATTTATCAAATCTTTGATTTAACACATTTTACATTCACTCGGCAACCACACTATTCACTCGACAATACCAGTCTTATGATGCTCGACTAAGACTATGTTATATGACATCTACTAACTCTTCCTTGCTTAGTCACTATTATTGTTTTACTAATGCTCAACACATATTGAATTTTACTAACACTTGAGACATACTAACTTTCACTCAACACCAACTAGAACTTTTCTGCTTGGCTTGCACTAAATTTTCTTGAAGTACACTATTTTTTTAGTAAGGCTTAGTAGATTTTTTTTATGAAAGCAGTTCTTCTTTTCTTAGCTTAAGTAACCACTCACTTTAGCCTTAAGTAGATAAACAATACATCATATCATCCATGTCTTACTTGGTCTTAGTGCTCCTTTTATATACCATATAACTCAACCTTTCTCTAGGTGCTCTCATTATCTTTTCTTTTCAATTTATCTTCATCAATTAAACAAATGATATCATTTAGATCAAAAAGAAATTGTCTCATTGGAGCAAGTAGCAAGCTTGACATCATTGACAAATTAATGATTGTTCCATGATAGATTCCATCAATTTGATCTCAACAATCTCCCTCATTATTAATCTCTTTTCTCAATAGTCTTTATCTAAACAATCTGATCCCAACATGATTAAAATAAAGTACAAAGAGGGTCAGGAAATTTCCAACGGACTCAATATGATGATTTTATTTTGAGCTAGTGAGGCTGTTAGGGAATTTTTGTTCTATAGAGGAAGTTTGACCCATCCTACTATTAGTAGTCTTTTTTTTCAAAATTGTACCTAATTAAGCCTATAAGGTATTTGATCATAGTCCTACTTTGTGGTTGTCTTGTTGGAGAGAAGAAAAAGCCTTTAAATTTTGATATAACATTAAATTGGGTATCAAGAAGTTCCATTTTTTCATAGGTTTCTTTTTGAGAAAATGAGAATTTAAGGACCTAAAACTATCTAAATAAACCTAGATGACATTAGGCCTATCTATTAGGCTATGTTGAATAGTCCATATGTGAGCCTTACGGATATGAAGTGATGGTTGATTTTGAGATCTTATACTAAGATAGACTTTTCCTACCGCATTTCCTAGATCTAGCTTGAGGTTGGATTCATTTTTCTTTTAGGCCCCACTTTTAGGGAAATTGTCCCTCAACGAAATTGGAAGACAGTTTTGATCCATGCATAGATTAGATTTTTGTGAACCTTATTGTTTTTGGGACCTTAGGGATATTTATCTAGTAAAAAGAAGAGATTGAATACCTTTTTTACCTCTCAAATGGTTCATTTGGAGGTAGAAAGGTTTTTAGGCCTTTTAACTACCTTCTTGTGTAGTGCTTCTGAATATCACTCATTAGATGTGAATGTTACTGGTAGTAACTTCCAAAAATGTGTGCGTGAATTTTTGTACCTCTAAACAATACAACACTTCAATAGAGCATATCTTGTTAGTCCAAATATGTTTAGTTGATCAAATAATAAGAAAAATTAAGCTAACAAGAGCCTCATATTTCTCCCTATCTAAGAAGAGTGTGATTAGGTTGATTCAATTGACCACAAATTAAGACCCTAATAAATAAAAATATATTCTTAGAATGAGATATTTAAGTGAAATTATACAATTAAAAAAAAAAAAAATAGTGTTTATTTCCACTATTAAAAGGAAATATTAACTAATTTCTACTTCAATTGAACAATCAATCTATCAATTCTATACCATAGCAATGAAATCTAAGTGAATTGGTCATTTGAGCTTCAAATTCATCAATTTTATAGAAATGGAGATGAGTGGAGTAGATTCAAAGTTAAGGAATTACTTAGATTGATCCTTGAGTGTTCCATATGAGATTACTTACATTGGTTCATTCTCAATTTCCTTATCTACTAGTCCCCTTTGTAATGACATGTATTTTAGAAGGCTTATTAATCCATTTTAAAATTAATTACTTTAGCCAAGTGTAGTAAATTGTTTGAGTTAATTAAATAGACAAAGGTAATTTATTCCTGATTTATGATCAATTAATGAGGATTTAATGCTTGATTAGTATTTTCAATGATTTTGATGAATTATGTCAATAACCAAAGTGACATATTTGAGGGGTATGTCATGTTTTAGAGAAAATGGGGCTTTTAGACTAGTAACAAATTTTAGGGTGATTCAAAACCTAGCAATTATAATAATCCAAACTATAAATCCTACAGCTCATCCATAACCATTCACACTAACCATAATATTGTTCCTATCTCTAAATAATACACCCCAATCATAATGCTAATGCAATGTTGACTCTAAACCCAAAAAACTAATATTAATAAATTATAATATTTAATTTATTATAAATATAATATATTATAATTAAAATAATAAAATAAACTTATAAATTAAAAATAATAGTGTCTTCCATGTTGTGCCCCAACTGCTAGTAGTTTTATATAAATATATTTTAATGTTATATATAGTATACATTGAGAGATATCCTTCTTGAGGTGCCTATCTTTTCCATACTCAGTGGCAAGTATGATAGGATCTTGGACAAGGATATATCTTTCTATATATATATATATATATATATATATATATATATATATATATATATATATATATATATATATATATATATATATATATATATATATATATATATATATGTATGTATGTTCCTTTTGGTATCTCTAGCTATTATTGTCTATTAGTTTCAAACACTTAGTCATATACTAGGATACTAGGCAGAGTCGGATAGTCATCACTATGACTGACCTACTCTATATAGACCGATTCATATAAAGACTTGTGAATAAACATGTATATGTTGAGCCTTAAGAGTCAAGAAAGTCTTTGGTCATAGAGTATTCTTAGTATAAGTTGAGCCTAGTAATTGTCAAGCAGTCTAGGCACATTGATATCGAGTTACATAGAAGGTGTCAAGCATAGTAGAGACTGAGAAACAACAATGTGTATAGTGAATGTCAAGTATTAGAGACCATAAGTGTCAAGTAATGTAGAATTGACATTCAAGTAAGGAATGATGCAAACTTTGAGGTAAAATATTTTAGGCCAACATTCACACAATATTTAATATTTGTAGAGGTTTTTATAGATGCTATTACACTTTTTATGAAGTGGATCATAGATCCCTATGAACTATGATCAACCAAATAGATGGAGAGGTGAAAAAGTGAAGCATCTAGAAAACTCTTTAAGAAATCTTTAAATAGAGAATATCAAAACCTATTTAGACATGGTAAGAAGGAGAAAGTGAGATATTCATGTGATCATAGAAAAAATCAAGTGTGAAAGTGTGAACATTATGAGGAAGTAAAAAAAGGTTGAGTTTTGTTATTGCAAAATAGAGGAAGTGGCCTTATCAAGTAGTGAAGCATAGTGAAGATATATCAGATCAATGATCATATTAGATTGAAGAGAAGAGATCCAAAACTAGATTTTCAGAGTAGACCAAGGATCAGGTACCAAATCAGTTTTAATAGGTTGAGTTAGGGATAATCTCTTAACATAATAGTCTTGATAGATCTTTTTTAAATATCTTATCCAAGTCCTTACTTTGTTATAAGTGAGAAATCCTCTCAAAAGCTAAGACCTATATGTCTTAACAACCTTTAACATGGAAAACCCCTCACATGGGAGATCATTAGAAGTGATCAACATTGTAATGCTAAAAGGTTAACTTTATTACTAAAGAAGTGAAGATTTGTGGGTTTCTGGGTAATAAAATGTTTATATTATGTGCTTGCATTTCATGCATGTGATTGATAGATTAGATCTACATGTTACTACAATTTGATTTTATAAATTATGTTATGAATGTATTAGATATGAGACAGTAAATATGGTGAATGGACTAAAGTTATGTTAAAAGATAAAAGTGTTACAGATCCTGATTCACACCCCCCCCCCCTCCCCCCCCCCTCCTCTTAGTATCTTAGTTTCCCAATTAAGACTTCCAACAATTAGTATCAGAGTGAAGGTTCTCTTGAAAATGTCTTGGGATTCTAGATCTTGGGGATGGAGGGCTATAAATTGGGAAAGGTTGTTGAAAATCAAGTGATTGACATCTACCTCATACTAGACCTGTTAGTTTATGGTGAATGATCAAGGAAGCACTATACGTACTCCATAATTTCTCAGTGGGGTTCGGAACTATTTTATCAGCATTCTATGGATGACATGTTGTAACTAATTTTAACCCTAAAGTGGAAAAAATACTTGTATAAAAGGGATTAGGGTTAGGGATTGTTTCATTATGGGTGATGTGAAATTTCTTCTTGCGGCGATATTGAGCTGTAAGGGATTATAGATTGTAATCAAGTTGTAATCACTAAATCATAATAGTATTGGACTTGTTATTTGGTGGACATAGCCCATGATTTGGGTGAACCATGTCAAATCTTGGTGTTTTGTGTTCTCTTATGTGCAATTTATTATTTTCTAATATTCTCTATATTTTCATGTAATTTGGATTTCTATCTGAGGTCAATCCTAACAAGTGGTGTCAATTTGAGGTTGTTTTTCAGTTATCCTCAATAAGAATGTCTAACGGTTGAGTGGGAGCAATAGTAGATGAGGGTCAACTAAAGTTGGAGAAGTTTAATGGGAAAAACTTTCAGTTATGGAAGATGAAAATGGAAGACTATCTTTATCAGAAGGATTTATAGAAGTCACTAGAAGGAAAATCCAAAAAACAAGTATGACAGATGAGGATTGGGAGATTTTAGATCAAAAGGCACTTGTAAGTATTTAGTTATTCTTGACTCCATCAGTGACATTTGACATTACAAAATTGAAGATGATGAAAGAGTTGATGGAAACCCTAACAAAATTGTATGAAAAGCCCTCCACTTCAAATAACATATTTCTCATGAAGTGTTTATTTAATATGAAGATGGTAGAAGGTGGATTTGTTACAGATCATTTAAATGAGTTTAATATTGTTACTATTTATTTATCTTCTATGGGTATTAATTTTGATGAAGAAATTAGGACTCTCTTGATTTGTGTTCTTTGCCTGAAAGTTGGAATGACTTGGTAATGGCTATGAGTAATTTTGTTTCTAGATCTAATACCTTAAAATTTGATGATGTGATTGGTATTTTTTTGAGTGAGGGAACTTGTAGGAAAACCTCAGGTGGATCTACATCAAGAAGTGCTTTGAATGTACAAAGTAGAGGGAAAATGACTAGGAGAGGAAATAATTCTAAAAATCATGGAAAATCAAGAAGAGAGTCAAATAGAAAGAGATCTCAATCAAGAGGACCAAATGATTGATGGTACTATGGGAAATGAAGGCATAAAAATAAATATTTCTAGAATCGAAAGAAAAATGAAGGAGATAAACTAGAAGGGAACAAGGACGCAAATGTGGTAAGTAACAAATCCAAAGATGACCCTTTGCTTCTATCTTTAGAAAGTGTTGATGATTCATGGGTTTTAGATTTTGGTGCTTCATTTCATGCTACACCTCATAGAGGTTATTTTATTGATTATGTCCAAGGAGATTTTGGGCTTGTTTATTTGAGGGACAATGAACCCTATCAAATTTTTGGAAAATAAAAACTTAAGATTAAGTTGGAGAATGGGAATCATTGGCTACTACATGAGATAAGACATGTTCCAAGGCTGAGTAGGAATTTAATTTTAGTAGGACAACTTGGTGATGAGGGTTGTGTAGTTACTTTTAATGATAAAAAATGGAAGGTTTCATTATAGTAGAAAAAGGTGTGAAAGTACGCATCTTATATCTTTGTACAAGTCATACCATTCCTTCTACTTTGATTGTTTCAGAGAAAAATGAATGTTTAGGAATAGTTGCCGCAATTGAGTAGGGAAAACAAGCAGTTGTTGTAGCTTCTGATATGACACTATGGCACAATAGACTTAGGTACATGAGTGAGAAATATATGAAAGTACTTCATCCAAAGAAATTTTTACAAGGTCTGAAATGTGTTAATATGGATTTCTATGAAAGTTGTGTGTATGAAAAATAAAAGAGAGTGAGTTTATGGAAGAATGGGAAAGAAAAGAAAAGTGAGAGATTAGAGCTTGTGCATATAGATGTATGGGGACTAGCTCGGGTATCTTCCCTTGGTAGCTCTCATTATTATGTTACATTTATTAATGATGCAACCAGAATAGTATGGATTTATTTCCTTAGATAGAAATATGATGTATTTCAAACTTTTAAGAAATACAAATGCTTGGTTGAAAACGAGACTAGTAAGAAATTAAAATGTCTCAGATCTAATAATGGTGGTGAGTATTGCAGTCATGAATTTGAATATTATTGCTCCACTAATGGTAGTTCCAAGGACTTCATAGAAAAATGGAGTGGTTGAATGCATAGAGAGGACTATAATGGAGCATGCAAGGAGTATGAGGTTACGTGTTGGATTTCCCTTAAATATGTGGGTGAAGGTTGTCAATACTATTGTATATTTGATTAATAGAGGTCCCTCTACTCCTTTGGGTTGTGGTATTCTAGAGGAAGCATGGATTGGTAAGGTGAGTTATACTTTTTGCAAAACCTTTGGTTGTGAAGCATTTTCTCATATAGATTCTAAAAATAAAACCAAGTTGGAAGCTAGGACAAATAAATGTATATTTTGTTGGATATGGCATTGATAAATTTGGTTATAAGCTTTTAGGTTCTAAAAATCATAAAATTGTAAGAAGAAGGGATGTAATATTCAATGAGAAAATGTTGTACAAATATTTGTTGTAGCAACATAAGAATAAATAATTCTAGAACTTCCTCATGATTTTCAACAACTGCAACAACAAATACCACTAGTACATTTGACCCCTTTTTTAGACCAAATTTTTTGACCATCTATTAAAATGGGGTCAAATTGGTCAGAATAAGCAAGGAAAAATATCTTTTTTAAAATCCATGCCCACGTTGGTCAAAATTTTGACCAACACGGGCTCATCATGTTAAAATAAAACAAAGTTCTATTTTGCCCTAAGTTTTGGTCAAAATTTTGACCAACACAAGCTTCATCATGTTAAAATAAAAAAGTTCTATTTTTCCCTATTTCATTGTTAGTCCAAGGTTTAGTGCACAAATACAAACATGCCACTTTTAGGGGAAATGGAAATGCATCTCTTCTATGAGGAAGTGAGGGCATCTACGCTTCCTTAGCTGGTTCTGATAATCAAAAATCTGGATCCATCAACAATGGAAAATCTTAAATTAAGTAAGTCTCAAATTTGGATTGAAAAGAAAATATTAAATACATGAATAGATACATTTTTTAATGAACAATGGCTCACTTTGAAAAGGTTGATTATTCTGTTGATTTTTTCAAAAGACTGTGATGTGTATTCTTTTCACACCATTTAAATTTGTATTGGTATTGATGATTTCCAATTCTCTTGGAATCAAATCTTTAAATTTTTCTATTTGTGGAGGGTTTTTGTGTGTTGCATATAAGGGTTGGTTCTTTGAGCATCAAGATTTTTCTTCTTTGTTGTTTTGATTGAGAATGTTATCTTTGTCAAAGAGTAACTCTTCTTTACATATCAAAGGATTCTCTTTGAGGAAAGCATATCTGAAGTTATAATCTATGCTACTGTGAGGAGTTCCCTGTGAGAAGGCCATGGCTTCTTAGAGAAACCATGGAGTCAGATTAATCAGCCCTTGATTTTTTGGAGTGACTGAGTTCTACTTCTAGCAGTGAAAAACTCTTTGTTTGTAAGTAGACAGTTGATGGAAATGAGCTATGTTCTTGAATTTTCTTCTTTTTCAATGGAAAGAAGCACTCATAGGGGCCTTAGAAAAGTAACATAAGTTGACCCAATGAGATACTTGAACACATACATAGTAATATTTCTCTGGTATGATGGAACACAAATCTATCTCATTGGTAAAGTTAATTAGGAATTTGTAGAATTACATTTTATTGTGGTCAGGGTCATAATTCATATAATTGTCAAGCCCCAAATAAATCTTATCATGTAACTTTATTGAGGGTGTTCTATTGGTGTCATAAGGCTCCATGCAATCTGTCAATTTATCAAACTCTAGTAATCAATCCCTGGCCCTCTCCAATTCATTTTAATGCTCTTAGTCTCTCTAAAATTTTCCTATAAAATTATGCTCTGTTAAAGTTGCTTTTTATGTAGTTTGTGTTGCCATCTTAAAGTTTTGTATAGATTTGGTTATTGTCTTAATCCCTTTTGTATCCAATTCATCCAATGATATTTTTAGGATTTGTAGATTCCATTGGTTCATTGATAGTTGTTTTTTCCCTCATTATAAATAATGGACTTCAATGTGTTGTTAGCAAGTAGGGTTTCTAATACTATTATGGGAAGTTTGAAGTATTAGTCAATGATTTTGGGTAGCTTCTTAACCTTTCTTTTGTTGGAAGCATTTTCTTCTCCATTAGAGCTTCTCAAATGGAGGAGTGTTCTCTCCATTTGTCCTTCATTAAGGTTGATTGGTGCTTGGCTATATCATTGTGAATGGATAATGTACATTCAATGGAAATCAAATCTCCTTTTATTATATTTCATAGTTTGTAAGGAGGAAGTTGAATACTAGAAGTTTTGTTGCTGCAAACAACTCTTTGTTTTTGTGCCAATCTCTTGACCTAGCATTTACTAGATTGTCATGAGCTAATATTGAAGATAACTTTGATGTATATGATTGCTAAGTATTCATAGATTGTTAATTATGTAGTGGAAAACTTGGAGGTCTATGTGTGTATGATATCCATGGTGTATTTAATATGGCTGCCTTCTTAAGCATTTTGTCTCCTATGTACTCACACTTGTGATGGCAGTAATTGTATGTCTAATTGAATCTTCAATCAATTCTTTGAATTGATAGTGGCAAGGTCTAGGCCTAAGTGGATGGTATATACTAGCTGTGGGTATTTCAAACATAACTAATTTCAATAAATATTCAAATGGATTCTCTACATGGTGAAAAATGGTATCATAGAGACTCATTACATGGATTCCAATCTTCATAAATGCATGTTAGGTTGATTCTTAAAACTGTCCAACATGCTCAACATAACATTAGGTGGGACATTGAATTTTCATATTTTTTGTACATAAGGCTTTGTTATGTGTTACATATAGCCTTATAGGGAAGAATCATGTCTCCAATTCTTTATGTAGCATGTCATCTCAAGTCTCAAAATCTTCCTTTATGCTGCTAGGCACATGAAGTTCATTATCTTTGAAGCCAGATTGAGCTTTGACATAGGTTTTTATAATATTGATACTTTTTTTGCAATGATGATGGTTACAATATTAGCTTATATTCTTTCTTTAAATTTTAATCACCATTTCCTTGAGGTATCGATTTAAGTATTTTTTTAAAGATGGTCTGTTAGTTCATCGATAAGAGCTTTTACTTCCCCTTAGTTTTCTAATATGAAACTATTGTAAGGTTTTGATTTCCTTTTTCTGGCTTCGATAATGTAAATTTGCATTTTTATTCATTATAAACTTATTATCTTTGAATTTGATTCATTAATAGGGGAATATACCATTTTATAATTGCTTTTCATCTTTTACTATATATCTTCTTAGGGGTTCACAAAGAGAGTTCCTCTTACATCCCCCATGAGTCTTTCACAATCAGAAAATATATTTAAGAAATTAGTGGATGCAATTGCATAAGGCCATGTTACAATGATGTTGATGTTAGTATTTTTTGCTATGTGATGCCATTTGGCTGCACAAGCCAACACAAAAAGAAGGATATTGTAAGGATAACTTGTTGGTAATCAATACTTTTAAACATAAACTAAGATTAATGATTTATGAATACCTACATACTGTAAGTCCTTAGTGTCTTTTCTTCCAACTGAAGAATTAATTGGCTATATAAAATATAAATGATCCTCAGTATTCAACAAATTCAAGCCTAAACATGACTGTTGGGGAAAAGAAATATAGATTAATTTGTCATCCCTTTTCTATTTAATCTTGATTGTTAAAAGAAAACTTTGAATATAAAATGAAAAGAGAATAAGAAAATAATCAAGAGTGACCTTTCTGAACAATTAATAGTAGTATTCGATAGTTATCTCCTGAACAAGACTATCTCTTGAACAAGACTATTACAATCTTGAATGGGCCTATACCTTATTTATTGTGTCTTGATATGCATTTTTTAGGACCTCATTAAGGAAAAATTACAAACAATGAAAGTATTCTTTATATTTTATTGTATAGCCTACCATATGTTCTATATTTTATCATTACAGCCTACCAAATTTCCTGACCTGTTGATACTAGTCATCTACACAGGTATGTTGTCAGATAGCAAAGTAACTAAAACATATAAATGCAAATCTCTAAAATTCATCCAATTCAATGCATTTGAAATTAGGAAGAATCAATCTAGAGGAATATTTTAAGTACCTCTTGAATTGTGCCTAACTTCAGTGAGCTAGTTAAACCTAATCCTTTTCTATTACACCTCTTTGGGGATCATTAAATGTGATCCTATATTTTTTTTAAAAATAGAAGCTATATTATGTAAATTAGCTTTTACCTTCCCAAGAGTTAATACTTATTACCAATAATGTTTGTTGAATGTGACTTTGTATTGATTTATGCTTGTATAGTGGCTTAGTATGGTTTAAATAGTATAACTCATTGTCAAACTTTAATGGTTTAAATGGTTCCTAAAAATTATGAGAGAAAAAGGAATCAATGACTATTTTTCTTTGTGGTACAAGTGGATGTGGAAAGTCAACTTTATCTTCTTTATTGGTATCTTCAAAATTCTTTTGATAGAAGATGTATTTACTAGTTTTATTATGAACCCAAAAGATAAAGCTTGATGATTGCAAAGAACTCAATCATATAAAGATGTTGTCAAATGATGAGTCAGTGAGATTATGCCCATATCATATCCTATAGCCACATAGGCATAAGGTTTATTTAAAGTGATCCAGTGTTTCACTCTATCTCCAAACTCTTGAAAGCAAACTTCAATGTAAGCTACAAAGTCCTTCCTGCATCATTAGGAACACAAATCTCTTTTATGAAAGTATAATGACTAAGAAAATAAATTAAAGTTTAATGATTTACAAGTGTTCCTTACACAATGATTTGAACCATATTTTTTTAGGAGGGCTGCAGATATTGTGTTTTGAAGAGGCCTCAATCTTGCAGCTGCGAGGAGCACATATGTTACCACTTACATATGAATGATAGTTAAAAGTATTTTTCCTCACAAGGCCTCTCAAAGGATAGCTACACAAAATTTCTCAAGATTTTGTCATATTGACACAAGGGCTAGGTAGATTTCTCAACCCAAATTTAATTTTCTTCAAACTAAAGCAATGCAATTGGAATTATTTTAGACTTTTTCTGCATACTGACATCTTGGATCCTTTATTCCTATGGGATGATCAAAACCACCAGCTATTTTGCAGAGGGCATCTAGGTTCTCGTCAGCACAAATGGCATTAACAGTTCGCTAAGGAGACTATAGAGTGAGCAACACAAAAGATTAAGGACATCCTCAACATCATGTATGCATTCTCTAGGTGTTTTAATATTATGGTTTGCAATCTAACTACCTCTCTCTGTCTCTAGGGTTTATGGTTTCCCCAACTTATGGCTTCTTTTGTACTTATCACATTTTTCTACCACTGGTTCAAGTTTGGGGTTTCCTGCATGTTTGTTTACATGAAATTGCTTGTGTAAAAAATACTTATGTTTTTCAAAAAAATTATGTTTTTTTCATGTGCAAGAACAAGTGGCAAACCTACTATTACAAATCTAGAAAGTATAGGATGAAATGAATGATCTTTGAATTTTTGGAAGAAAGTATAAGGTATATAGTGAGAAGGCATCCTATACACAAGTATATAACATCTAGGTTTCCTATACCCTACAAAATAACTTCAAATTTGAATCCTATGTTAGTGATGAAATGTGGTTTTTGTTTCCAATCATTACAATTTCATGTCTGACTTTTGTCTTTTTTATTATGTTATAAGTTTTCATTTAGCATAATTAGGCTTCTATCTTACATCAAGTTGTTGTATCTCCTCAAATACAAATTATTCCAATTCATTATCATCAAAGGATCATTTAGTAACTTAGTGCTTAAGTCATATTTGAACCTATTGGGCTATCATCCTTTTGATTGTACAATTAAAAAAAAGTGGGTCACCTCTCCCTCCTCTTCTAATATTCTATCCTTCCATATTTCTCTTTAATTTACACCAAATAATATCAAATAGTTTCAAATGGAAATGAACTTGATGAGGCTATAGGCTTGATTGAAGTGCATGTTTTAGATAGATCATTCTTTAATATTGAGGAGTTTGTTAATCCATGAAGGGTGTGAAACGAGTACACAGATCTCTTTTTATTAGTTAAAAAGGTAAGAGTTGTGTTATTATAAGAATAAATTTCATCCCTTTTTCCTCATGTTTTTCTTACGATTAAATATTATTTGGCTATGTTTAGAATATTGAGATCTCATTGAGCTAGTTATTAGAAATAGAAAACTAACAAGGAATACATATTTCTATTTTTTTCAAGTAATTTTTTTTCATGCTCCTCTACTTCCTTTTACTCTATCATGGATAGTTCAAGAGAATCATTTGTAATACCTTCATTTTAAAAATGTGATAGATTGACTAGACAATAAGCAAACATGTCAACTTGATGTATCTTCAAAGTCTGTTGCATTGATTCACAATTCAAGGGTAAAGGAAAGATGAAGAGGAGTCATAAGCTAAATTCCCAAATGGAAGAGCATAATACTCACTTCAAGAACCTCATTTGAAGGTACAAATTTAATGTCTCTAAAAATTTTATTGCACTTAACTATTTAAAAGACTTATTCCCGCATTAGCCATCTCCAATATTGAATCACTACACACAGGCTAGCAAGATGTTTTGTGCTTTGATACCACTGTAGGATGTTGCACTATTTTATATCAAAATTTTTGTAACCTGAACTTTGAGAAATTTTGTCAAATAGTTTTCTTTATTTTACCACTGTGAAAACCCAACTAATTTGTCCTTCAAATAAAATCTGAGGATTAGCTTCTGTAGTTTGTAGAAGCTCTATCCTTTGCTACATGAGAGTTAGGAGTTATACTAGGCTAGTTACTTGCACAAGTTCTTTGTGAAAAGCATTTGATTATTTTAAAATAAAGCATGGAGTAATTCTGAAACTAAATAACAAACAATTTTTGTACCATAGCTTTGAATTTCTAGTATTTACAAAAAGTATTCCACCAATATGACCACCATGCAATGTTGACTACTGCTATATAATATACCAACCCTTGTAAATTTGATGTATTGCTTGAGAAAAGAAGTAAATTATTTATGATCAAAGAGTAGAGCCATATAAAGAATAAATATACCTATTAAGAACATGCTTGCCCCTGTTGAATAATTTTAAAAAGATAATGTCCATCTTCCTGGAACACACATAGATCACATCTAATTCATATTTCCTTTTATATCTTACTGAAGACAATATATTTCCTCGAGAAAAACACTACTATAAATTAATATGTTTTGATCTTTTAGTCATCTTCATTACTTGATGCATTAATCACATTAGTCATTGCTATCAAGATTAGTCAAGGCATGTTGCTGATAGCACCTAAGTAACTTTCACCTTGTGATATCTCTTTGAGGAATTTTGCAAATAATTAAGATAAATTGTCTATAATTCCAAATTTTTCTCATATCTCGCCTCAATTGATGTAGAGTCTATAGCCTTAATCCCTTGAGTAATAGGAGAACTCCAAGATAGGTTGCTACCAAGACAAAAATAGAGAAAAAGAGGTGCTTGAGAGTAGTTGCAGGTAGAAGAACAAAACAACAAGAGAGAAGTAGAACCCCAAGAAATCATAGTTCAGAAGTTCTCCAGTCACCATACAAGGCAATTGAGATAGAGAAATAGTGCAGCTGGAGGAAGTGGACACTTGGAAGGGGGCATATATAGTTAGTTACTAGTGTGGAGGGATTTTCTATGTGAAGAATTCTTTGAATAGGCAACACAAACCATCCTCACAATGGTTCCTTACTACCTTACACAAAAAACAACACAATTTTTTTGGATGCACACCTTAATTCCTTAGCCATATCTTGTTTGGCATTAGAACAAAATTAAGTTTGAATGATGATTGATCCATGTTAACATCCCTCATTATCACTAGAACTATTGGAAGTGGTCTCCCCATGGTCAAGCTCCTTCAAAGTGATACCAACCAGCCCTCTTTGTGTATCTATAGCATCCTCATCAATTTTTCCTATTGGAGTGGAGTCTCATCATTATTTTAGATAATGTATTCAGTGGGCTTGTTTAGGTTCATTCTGCTAAAAATTGATGAAGTGGGAAGGGCAAAAGGCAATGCAAGATGATCCACATTCACTATAGAGTAGTCTAGTGTTTAAAGCTTCATGATTTTATGGCACATGATTCATCTAAGCCACAAATTTTTAGTGTATTTCTTGTTCCAATCTTGCATATGCTCTAAAATAATGCTACAAATAGCTAACTATCTATATGCATAGTTGACTCATCTCTCTAAACTTGTTGCATGGGAAGGTGCGCATGATACTTAGAGGTATGGTATTTAATAATAACACATCCATATATTTAGCATCTAGAAAAATATACAAGGTAGAGAAAAACATGGCGACACTCCAACAAATGTTTCCCCTATTGCAAACAAAGGAAACACTTGCATCTCCATAAGAATTGGCTGCATTTAAGGTATCCTTCTTTTCTTGCATTGATGGGAACCACTACAATGACTTATATAATTTGGTCCTTTCCAAATATTCAATCAAATGTCTAAGTTGTAAGTTGTGAAACAAAGGTAGCTAATAATTGTAGGACTAATCATCAAGAATGGTTGCATTAGACTATACTATTTGCTTGCATAGTGAAGTTTTGTTACTACCCAAGGAGGCAACTTTCTGCATTTTTTGATGGGTCAAAGGAGGTATCTTTATAGAGGGAATGCTAATACAATCAAGCCAAATAATATTATAGTTGTTTCTTCGTGCTCTACTTAAGCAAAACACATTCTAGTTTTAATGTTGTAGTAGCTTCTAATTTATTTTTACTAGGAAGTTATGAAGTCTTAGAATGTTTTATTAGTGGATTTCTCTACTTTATTGTTTAATCTCATCATGCTTTTGCCAAATGTTTTTTTATTATTATTTAGATCTTTTTGTAACTTCTTTGTTCTATTTAAAAACTTGGAAGCATTTTTTTCTTTTAGTTCAACATTCTCTTTATTGTGTTTAATGCTTATAGATTTACAAATTGTGAATGACGCATAACATAGGGCATTCATCAATTTTGTAGGTTGGGTACACTCCATATTACTCATTTCTCCTCCAGATAATTTTGCACTCTGATCCCTAGGTATTATCAATTTATAAAAATATATTTTTGATAGTGAATCTGAAGATGTTTTAAAGAAAGAGGTCTTATTTGTTGAAAATCATTTCCAAGGCGCTATTAATTTTGCACTGATGATGTCTCAAATGGAGGGCGGTTGTCCTGTTGTTAAAATGTCATCACATATCTTTTTCTTCAGGTATATGCTTTCTAGATGTTGTAACTTCACATATTTTCTTCCTATTTATAAATAACTTTTGGATTTTGATGTTGAAGTCTGTAGTTGAGGTGATTATCAAACTATTTCTCTTATTGCAATTTATTTGTTATATGATTTTTTCTTATAGGGCCTCTATTTGGTGATAAAACATATTTGTTTTGAAAATACTTGGGAACTAACTATAAAGTACATTCTCCTCATAATTAGATTTGATAACTTTTGTGTTTTATCAACAAATTTTTGAATTTTGTTTCATTTGTCAACCTGATATATAACGTTGTGTGGAAATTCAAATATTTGCAAAGGATAAATTTCTTATGCTGAAGAATAATTATTCTTCAATATAACTTAATATAGTTTTGTTTCCAATTTAAATCTATATCTAGTGTAATATGATTTGTGAAGGAACATCATTTTTGATGGATGTTTTGAAGCCTAATTTGCCAGAACATGCACATCTTCAAACTAATGCAAGTTGTTAATATGATCATGAATGAAGTAACTTTTAAATCTAGTTTAAAAGTACACTAATGTGCAAAGTCTGGAAAGAGTGAAAATGTAACTATTTATACATTGTTAATTGTAGAAATTACTATGGTTTTGTCTTTTCTAATTTTATTTTCCTTACAGGTTCTTGAGATTAATTTGGTCACTTTCCCTAATTTTGTTGATGTTATCTTGGAAAATGGAATTTCTAGTCACTATGACCATCATCGTATAGCACAATTGCATGAGAAAGCTAGTTTATATATGCATGCACTTCAGGTAGGTGATTCATTGGGAGTACACTTGAGCTTTAATATATATTGAATATTTTGTATGAAATATTGTCTATATGAATTTTTTTGGAAATATTTTTTAGGTTTACTCCATTTTTCCTTATGTCAAACGGTTTCTTAGGAAATATTTATGCATCACTAATATTTTAAGTTTGGTTACAACACTATACAAAGTTGCCTGATATCAAACATGTTATTGTCAACACCCACGCTATTGAGTCACAAGTTTTTGAAACATCCTATGCTCTTGAAATTGAATAGAAACTATCAATTCCCTTACCAATTCAAGAACTTTTCAAGCCCTTGTTGAGTTCTTTGGGACCCTTTCTAGAGAGTGGGCATTAGAGTGCATGAAAGATCTCCTCCTTGTTAACTTGAGGGGAAATCTCCAAATCATTGTCAAGGTAAAAAGCTTTCAGCTTTAACGCATATTTCAAATCAATCATGGGTGTAGATGACAAAGATAAATGCTATCCTTTTTTTTTGATAAGTTCTTTCATGTCTCACATGCTACAAAAGAATATTATGAACAATTGGGTGTAGATTTATGCATCAAGTTGTTTGAATAGTTCAAGTCTTATGAAGGGCTTTATTTCTTCTTGGGTGCATATTTGAGCTCTAGGTGATTTGAATTGGGATTGACACATATATTATTTTGTTACTTGAAATCCATTTGATTTGACTTCAAATTGATGCTTATATGGTAAACTTCTTTTTGGATGTCATTGGTAGTGAGGATCCTAAAATTTACTTCAAATAAATTGAAGCAGTAGCCAAAACTACACAAATCAAGGAGGTGGAATGTGTTACAAGGGAGTCAAACTTCTATGATGCTAAAAAGAAAAAGAACTTCCTTATGGAATCAAGACTTCCAGATGCTCATCCACTGATAAATGTTTGTGATCGATTTGGATTTGTTCTAGACCTTACCCACTACTTATATTCAAACAATATGTTGTGATACATTGAGGGCTATGTCCAAAAGGTAGGTTCCTATATCAAACACTTATTTTATACATCAAAGTGGTATTTAGTCAATTATTTTTTGTAAATGTCTTCTCTGTTGATATTAAAGATGAACTACAAGAACTATTATTGATCACATTTACAATGGATTTAACGAAATCGTCCCTAGGTTTATGTGAAAGGACATTAACCCTTAGCTGAAGCTCTTTCAAATGATTTTGATTATGGAGTTCTTGTTTTACTTTCACCTATTGTGATCTAATACTCTAATTTTCCTTGTAGAGAAGTTCAGTATTATGAGTATATTTTTAAATATTATTTAATTTAGTTTTCCAATATTTTGAAATGCATTTGATTTCAATTTTTATTCCATTGTAGCAAGAAAAATTACTTTATTACATACTTTATTGCATATACTCAACTAGGCTCTGGTTCATAATTGTCAATGGATTATATTATGTCATTCTTTGGAGCCCAGTATCTGTACAATTTAATCTTACCCTTGTTTAGTATCTTCTATGTGTGGAGTGTGGTTTTGATTATTGGTTTAGTGAAATTTTCATTAGGTACTTGTTATTGAACAAGTCTAAGAGTAGCCAGTACTATCATCTTTCAATTTGGATTATGTAATATTGATGGTTCTGTGAATGATATTCTTCTGAGGAAGTCTTTGGAGCCTTTTTGGTTGTTATAGTATTCTATGCTTTTGATTATGGATTTGTATATATCACAACCTTTGTTTGCATCGTTTCATATATTTAGTCTTTTAACTTGTGATCTGTTATCAATATGTGGATGAATGCACAAGTTGATTTGGAAACTACAAATGCTATGACAAAAAGAAAATGCAATGCAAGGATTGGGAAATGAAGTGATTGATGAGAGATGCCATCTTTATATCAAAGATAATTCTCACTTCTTTATTTGGTTTTATTATTATTGTTCTTTATTATAGAAAGTAGTACATCTATTGTTAGGAAATATGGTGAAAAGTGGAAGGATTTTGTGACAAAATGTAAGCATTTTTTCATCAATTATTAGACTTTAGTTATGGAAGTAATGCAAAACTTTGGTATAAGAAGACAGAGTTAAGTGATGAAAAATCCCTCTCTTTGATCAAATATAAATGGCTTTTAATCAAATATAAATGGCTCCTAAATCTTATGTAAGAAAAGTAGTAGTTGAATCCTGCTCCTTGGGTCCAACCAATTTATATGCTTCCTCAACTGAGAAACCCAAAACTTTCACTTATTCTAAATGAGCTGAAAAAAAAAGCACTTGGCAATAACCCAAAACTGACCTAGTCCTATCATCCTCCACACTCATTAAATTGAGAAAGAAAGTAGACTAAGTTATTTATGGGCTCTAAACTAAAAATTGATGCCAAAGTCAATTCAATAAAATTATCCTTAGAGCCTACTAAAGAATGCTGAAAATTAAATTGAGCAGTCTTCTAAAAAATCACACTTCTTTGCTTTCAATTTACATCTAAGTATAAACCAATCAAAGCCAACTTATTCTCTTCACTTTTAAGAGGAGCATCTTCTTGTTCTATATAAGAAGACATTTCACACATGTTAGTGGAACTTCAATTAGAGCATAAAAATCACATCTTTTAACATTACTCCCTATTGAATGAAAGGAAACCCAACAACTTTAAGCTCTACGTCCCCTATTCCACTCTTTCTATCAACTCCAAAAGAGAACAACAAAAAAATTCATTCAATTAACATCCTATTTATCAACAAAGGTTTCTTTAATCCTTGTTTAGATAAATAGAGTAGACTCAAAAATAGTTTTAACTTGACATCTTGAAATATAGAAGCTTAAACTTGGTGCATAAAAGAAAGCCACCAAAATTTTCAGCCTATGTTCAATCATCTTATTTTTTTCATCTTAATTAGGTTGAATATAAATTCTATTGGAAGGGGGATATTTAGATCCTTCTCATAGTGTCCCCTCAATTTTGGAGGTGCTTCATTTTCATTTTAACTTCTTTGAAGTGTCCCAATCTTTCCATGATTGTTGCACAGTTGTTATTGTGTGACCACATTGCTATTAGTTTGAATGTTGTTTCTTGGGATTGCTACTAGTGTGGTTGTAGAATGGTTATGTGCCATAGCATAAGTATACCACTAACCAAAATATTCTCCAACTCTTGCATGGTGCAATTTATGTAGCACTCCCTTATTAATTTCTAGACTCACTTTGGTGCACATCAAGCCATGTCCTTGCTAGTTTTAGTGAGTTTATGAGGGGATTACTACCTTGGAAAACATAGTATCAGATGTTAGGAGGGTCTATTTTTGGGCCACAAACCTTTGCACTATCTCATGCTAAGTAGCCTCTTTTTGTCCATGAAGCATCTTGGGATGGGAAACCTTGATCACTTCACTGACTGGGGTGAAATTCTATCTAAATTTTCTCATCTCAGTGGTCTTTCTGAGGAACATCTAAGCCGATGGGTGCTAATCAAGAAGAGTTATTTGGTATCCTTTCTATTTCTCCTCATAGTGTTGACAATTTAATGAGTGACATTAGATCCCAAGGTTTCTATTATGTTAGGACTAGCACTCATTCCTTGTAGGTTAGAGAACCTTTTGATTGCTACTTATATAGCATATGGAATTTGAGTATTAATCCAAATTTTAAAATATTTTAGTGGTTTTTCTAACAGACTAAGATGGTCATTTCTAAAAATATCATTAAGTGGGGTATGATAGGTTTAAATATTTTCTTCAGATGTAATACCACCTCTTCTCTACTTGGAAGGAGGCCTTCTCCATTTGGACGTCTATGTGTGTTTTTTGGGGTCCACTTATGAGACAAAATAGCTTAGAAATATCCACCTAGAAATGAAATGCCTATTACTCCATCTTGTTCAAAGGTGAGCATCTTAAAATTATGGCCAACCTTATCTTTTTGTTGCATTTGGTATATTTGGATTTGTTACGAACAAAAGTTTTTTTTTGAGATACAAACACTCTAAAAATCATTTTGATCCACAAAAGTAAGCTAGCTATGGTGGAAAATGTCAAGTCTCACCTCAATAACACACAAAATCTAAATGTACCACTTAGTGCTAAACTCTATTTTATCAGAAAGTGGAACCTTGTGGGTTTCATCAACATTGATAGCTGATCTAAATTGTGTTCAATGACTTGCTCTTCTGTTACGAAGGTCAAGATTAGTGCTCATTTGAAGGTAAATGTGTTTTTGAAGGTCATTTTACATGTCTCCCATTGAACACACACCACATAACGTGTAGGAAGGTCCATTTAGTGTTTTCTTTACACATGTTGGACCTTGGAAGGAATTCTTACTTTTTAGCTTATTGGGATATGCATTTGCCTTACTTATGTTGTTTGGTGGCTAGTTGATCAAGTCTCAATATCTTCCTCATCTTTTTTTTACATTTTTGTTAATTTATATTTTTCCAATCTTGTTTTGAAGTTACGACCAAACTTCTATGATGCATGGTCCAATCTAGCTAGTGCATACATGTAGAAAGGAAAATTGAGTGAAGTTGCAGCTAGTTGCTATCAAGCTCTTCATCTAAATCCTCATCTTTTAAGCCTCTCTCTCATTCAAATTGTACATTTTGTATTTACTTCAAGACTTTCTTGAATTATGTGGTTTTGATTTGTTTGGTACACTATATAGGTTGATGCACACAACAACCTTGGAAATCTATTGAATGCACAAGGATTAACTCAACATGTAAGCTCTATTCTTTTTCTCTTGATGCTTTGCTAGCGGATATAAATTCAATACTCAAATGCTAGAGTTCTCAGCATGGTCCAGGGATTTGTCTTCTAAAATATTGTACATTGGCCTGATTGGCAACATTCGACATTGGAAATTGTTGAACATTTTTAATTATTTTAACATGAACAGGCATACTTATGGTATTCTGACATACTTATGAAAAATTTCTTCTTTTTTCAAGAATGACCAGGTCTACTTTATATGAATGCCACCTAAGACACAAAATGAAATGATGGTGAATAGAACAAATTGTTTAAAGATGACTAAATTTCAACATTGAGCTCCAAAACTAGAATGAAATGCAAACCATAAATGGGTGGTTCTGTAAAAGATTTACCAAGTCTTTGTTCTTCCATGTGATGTTCCCTTTCTGGAACTATCCTAGTTTATGCCTTTTAGTCTACTAGTGTGATATAGATAGATTTGATTTGATACCATTTCATTCTTTAATGCTATGGCCACTCCTTTGAATGAATGCTTATTGTTGAACGGTTCAATCTATCAATTGGTTTGTTCAATATCATCTACTTTCTGATGATGCTCAACACCCCTTTGAGGATAATTTCGTAATAATATTTCTAGAGATGACTTCTTCTAGTCTAATCCTTTGTGTTGTATGTTCTATTGATAATGATCTTTACCTGATTTGGATGAGTGCCAAGATGTTCAAACCTATGGATGTTCTTCTCCCCAATTTTTTCTTGATATAACAAATGTGGATCCAGTTCTTCTAATTGATTGCTATATATATTAAATCTCTAGGTATGATCTTCCATGCCCCTTTTCTCTCCTATCCTGTCATGGCTTTATATCCTCTCATTCTCCTCAAGATATGTGACCTTTGGGATGGTTGCCCTTTTGTAAGGGGTTGGGTCTCCTCCTTGATGCACCTTTATTAATTGTCACAATGTATTGACACATCTTTATGAACTATTGTTTTAAAAGAATTTAGTTCCCTTTAAGGTTTCTTTGATTAAGATTGCTTCATTGTTTAATATTCTAATTGTTGTTTATCATTAATCCCATCACTATTTGTTTTTCATTCATAATGCTTTCTTATCACTTTACTTGGGAAAATTGTGAAGTCTTGAATTTTTCTAAGGCATTGATATCCTTCATGGTAGGGCATGACATTCCATGAGCTGAATTATTATGTCCTAGGAATGACCATTTTTATTATCTATGTTTTATTTCAGAAATGACAATGTGGGAATTAAGATTAGGCATGTTGATAGCTTCTGCTATCTCATCGCTCTTCCTTCTATTAGTATGCTCACATAAATATAGTATTAAATGGAAATCTTATCATTTTATTTGGCAGGAAAGTATGTGCAGGAAAACATTGATTTAATACTCTATATTTTATTTTTCAACCCAGGCTTCTTCCATTGAGAATATAATAAAAACTATGTGACATGAAATAACAGAACTATGACATTCTTTAGAAGTGTCAAGGTATGTTTTTTGACAACAAAGGCATCTCATAATGGTGAACATCTTTGCAAAATCATAATATTTATTCTCACTAACTAATTTTATGCTTTCTTTGTTTTTATATATATTTGTGTAGCTTGTGAAATTGAAGCTAAGCAATATGTGACACACTTTAAATATATTCTTTGTTGGAGTAAGGTATCTTACACATTCTTGAAGTTATATATCATTCTTTAGTTGCTAAACATTGCACTTCAATTCCTTTTTGCTATCATATTTTAGAAAATAAGTTGACCATCTAAGAGAACTTTCAGCAAGGCAAGCTCAAGATCTACCAAAAAATAAGTTACGTGTTAAAGAACTTGAAGAGAGGGAAATTGCACTAACAAGAAATGTAATAACACTTTTGGATATTTTGTATATTCATATGCTAGTTTTAAAAGAAATGAAAAAATATCAATGTTTTCATTTTAATCTTTAATTTATATTGTGGTAATTGGTAGATGTTTATTTATGAAGTTTGTAGGGATAGGTTTCATTAAGAAAAAATGATTAATTGATCCACTCTATCATCTTGAAAGGTTGAAGGTCTCATGAAGTATATTACAGTGGTAGAAGAAGGCATAACTAGATGGAGGAAGGCCTGTGAGCTAGAAGCAAAAGCTTGAAAATTTGTCATGGAGGAGTGCCAAGTAGAGGTATTCAATTTTTCTTATATTTTTTTGCTTGTTAGATTTCATAGTGGACATATGCTATCTTTCCTTACATTTCACCTTGTAGATCCCTCGACAATTTTTTGGATTGTCAATTATCATATGAACATACCAAATGTAAACATAGTGTATATCATTAAGGTCAAAATGTACCGAGTTTATAACCACTTTAAGCTATCTATGTTCATAGGAAGGAGACTTCCTTTTATTCTTCATGTATGCCAATAAATAATCTCATAGTGCTAGCAAGCTTATTTAGTATTTACATTCGAAAAAGTAGCATTGACATTTTAAAGCATATTATTGCAAAAATCTTTCTAGGGAATAAATCTGCAAACTAGAATATTAAAATTTTCTCAACTAATTTGAACCCCAAAAACTTAAAAAATATAAAGAGAGGAAAACCTATTGTTTTTTAATAAAAAAGGAAATTTAATTGGAGAAAGGAAATGAAAAACTATGCCATGAATTTTAAAATATGTTTGTTCCCTTAATTTGGATCAATCTTGTCAAGATCAATTGATTGATCTTCTTTTATGATACCTAGTGTTATCAAATTGAATGTACAAGTTATTGGGGTAGATGAGATAAGTTCTAGAGAATTGGAAATTAGTTTGGAAATTGTTCACAACAATAATTTAGAATTTAGAAGTACAATTGCAAGTTTTTTCTGTTATTGAGGTAGATGAGATAAGTTCTAGAGAAATAGAAATTAGTTTTGGAAATTGTTTACAACAATAATTTAGAATATAGAGCTACAATTGAAAGTTTTTCTAATGGTCTAATGGTCTAATGGTCTAAAATAGAATTGCATGTTGTCATTGAATTGAGTCTAATGGTCTTTATTTTAATCTATCAATTAATTACTTGAATGTTTATTTTTCCTTTTGGTGATTTTCTATCAAAAAGTATGTATGAATTATGGATTTTCTTGGGTTTTTGAATGTGATATTTCTGTTGGTTCTTACTGGGATACTAGAAAATAATGCTTGCAATCCATGCTCAACAATCCAACCTCAAATTTGCTTGATTCCACAAACACAGGCTGGCTATTTGGAACATCATTTTTAGCACAACTCGTTAGTCTCACAATGGTTTTGACATTTGAGTGCCAACACACTTAACCATTTTCTACATTGGAGCCAAGCACACTATGTATGCCAAGCCACACTATGAGCTGAGTTAGGAAATTCAACAGGTGCCAAGTGATCTTCAAGTGCCGAGCAGCCTTCAGGTGCCGAGTGAAGATTAGGTGCTGAGTGAAGATCAAGTGTCGAGTGATATTTGAGTGTCGAGTCAAAGATGATGCCAAGCAATATAGAAATGCAATAGGAGCTGAGTAAGCTAGTTTGTTACATGTGCCGACCATTTGGGATCAGTAAGTGATGAGCAACACATAATGCACATATGAGTTTGTAACTTTACAAATGTAGATGTAAACCATTTTCATGCCTGACATATGAAAAATCTTGAACGATTAAAATGATAAGATCAAATATTTTGTATTTCTTATGCAATATGCATGCAGCCAATAAGAAAAATGGAGAAGGCATGCAACCAATAATAAAAGTGCAAGGAATGAGCAGGAAATAGAGATTCAATATGGATCATAGATCCACATCTAACCCTAGGTCTTTGAATGTCTTTATAAGGAAGACTAAATCCCATTGTATATGTGAATAGACGAGGGTGTATAAGGAAAACTATTTCAGAGTGAAGAGTATAAGATCTCAGAGGATCAAGATCAGAGAAAGCAGATCAAGTGCCTGTATTCAGCAATTGAAGGATTGTAAGCTATCAGGTTTATTGTACCTAATACTCTCTAGCAATTGTATTAGCAAGGAAACCCTATGGTGATAGGTTAGCTTAACAACTATTTTGTAGATCCTTTAAATAAGTGATTAAATCCTTTAACAGGATAACACTTCATGTAAAGTTTTTGTAAATCCTTTAACCAGTTCACTATTGATATGGTGTAAAGCCTTTAACAGGGCGGACCATCAAAAGTGGTCAAACATTATTACTGCAGTGATTTTGTGGGTATCATCCCCACCCCAATTTTACCTTCTTATTTTTGGAGGGTTTCTGGGTTACCAAAATCTCAAGTGTTATGTGGTGATGCTCATGTATTTTTCATAATTGCTTAATGCTGATATGCATGCATGTACATTTAAATATTATGTTTTTGTGAAAAATAGGTTAGAAGCTAGTACTTCTGATTCACATACCTCCCCCCCCCCCCCGCCCCCTCTCAGAAGCATTCTTTCCATTTAAATATTTCAAAAATTGGTATCAAAGCTGCAAGGTTCTCACAAGGAGAAGTCTAACAGCTTGGAGAAAAAGGTCTAAATATGGAAGTCTTCAAACTTGGAAATATTATTGACAATCAAGTGATTGATGTGTAACTGGCTCTACACAAAGTAGAGGAAGTAAGGGAGGAACTAAGAAAATCCTTGAAAAGAAGGAAGGATATAGCCATAGCTAAAAATGATATAAACTACAAGGAGATTGATACCACAAAATTGTTTACCAATGGAGACACTAAAGAGTTTGATGCAGCAATAGAAGAACTGATGGAGAAAAACAAAGTTCAAGCAGATGAGATAAGATCTCTCAAGATGGAACATGAATCATAGGCCATAATGTTATGTGAAATCATTGAACAAAAGAAAAGAGAAGTTGAGGTGAGAGTCATGATGGAAGATGACAAAAGAAATCTTGCAAACAGACTTGAAGAAAAATGTACTGAATTAACAAAGATCTCAAACATGCAGATGGATACACTTGCCCAAATGATGAACCTTCATCATGAACTCAATATGAAAGATATTGAGATCTCTACTTTGAAGATGTAGAATTAACAATTGCAAAATGAATTGAACAGAGAAAATGAGGTAGTAGAGAATCTCAACAAGTCAAGTGAAGTCATCAAGTACTTTGAACAATTAATGAAATTCCCAAGATCCACCCTTGATACATCCGGACTTGGATACAATAGCATTGAAGTAGGGGAACCATCAAAGAATGATGAGCAAAAAGGTGACAAAGGTAAGGATTCTAAAGCCACTTGTCATTACTATAAAAAAAAGGGGCATACTGCTAATGTTTGTAGGAGTAGAAGATTCAATCAGCCAAACACAACCAAGAGCAAGGGTTGCTATCACAAGTGTAATGTGTAAGGACATATGACACAAGATTGCAAATCCAAAGTCACAAGGACACAAAGATTTGATGGACATTGTCATAATTGTAAGAAGTATGAACATAGAGCATTTGAATGCAGAACAAAGCCTATGTGGACATCAAATCAACCATCAAAAACAAAAGGGAATGAAAATCACTACTAGGATTACAACACCAGGTATAGCTATCATTATTGTCAAGAATATGGACATATACCCCAAGACTGCATAAGAACACATTTCAAAGGGAACTATAAAAGATGGTTGAACCAAACCACATGTTTTAGTTGCCTGAAAACTGGTCACATCAGCAAAAACTATCCTAAAAGGTCAAAGGCACCAAAGATTGAAGTAAACAAGGGAAAAGAAAAGATTGATGTGGAACACATCAGAACAGACATGAAGAAGACATGGCAGAAAAAGAATGAATCAAATACATCTGATGAAAGGGTCACTTCACCCATAAGGTCAAGTGATCATTTCTCATCCAATTAATCATAAGATGAGCCTATGGGGCTGATACATATGAGGAAGTATCATACATCATCCCTAAACCATGAAGAAGCAATGCAAAGTATTTATCTACATGAGACAAGATGCCAAGACAAAAATTATAAATGATGTTACCAAGCTATCTTTGGATGCTGATTAAAACTCCAACACATGTCGAGTTCCTAACAGCGACCGAGTTCATGACTGATGCTGAGTTGAGTAACTCCTATGGAAGCTGAGTGAAGTGGAAATGTAGTGCAAGCCAAGTAATGTCAAAAACCATTTTGAGGCTAAGTTTGCAATTAAGAATTTAATGCGATGGAAATAGGGTATATTATCGTGATTTTAATCATTCTTCCTCATCGCGATCAAGAAGCAAAGAAGAGAAAGAGAGTGGAGTGACTTCATAACAGAAAATCCAGCATTCCAAGTAGATTGCAACCTCTTACAACACATTTTCATCGATCTTGAGGTATGTTCATTTGTGTTGAGCTATGCAGTTTCATATTTCTGTGTAAAGGAAACCCTAGTTTGCATAAATGGCTTCGAGTTCTAAGACAACCCAGGACAAAGAATCGTTTGAAGTCCAACTAGTATCTAATGAGGTTAGGCAGCCTGATTTTTGCCCTATCCCTAAAGTTTCATACAAGAATGATCCCGTTGGAGCCCTTTCTTACATACCCCCAAATGTTGTAATGGTCCAGGACGTAAGAAGATGCTATAATTGTAAGATAGGAGCCCTAGAAGATATGGAAATAAGAGAAGCCTTTGTGAAGCTATGTGTCAATGGAGTCTTGAAAGATGAATTCAAAATTGTTGAAAGGAAGGGTTTGACTAAAGTTTTGAGTTTTCCCATGGTATTTAAAACAGAATGGATCAGACTTGTGTTGAGCAGAATTCATGATGGTAGTGTGTGGTTAGAAGATGTCCCTATCAAAATCACAAAAAGAATCATTCATAGGGTAACTAGATATCCTACCCTAGATTAGTTCAAGACCTTGAGAAGTGAATCCAAGGAGGTTATTGAAAAGAACATAGGTGCTCAGTGGAACAAAAGAGGAATGGCAATTCACACCATTCAGGATCCGCTAGTTGAGTTTTTTATTAGAGTTATTGACCACAAATTCTATCAATCCAGTAGACTCAATAGTGTGCCATGTATTGTAGTAGCTGTAGACTCCAAACTGGTGAAAAAGGATCATACTTATGATCTTGTAGAACTGAAACTACAACCAATTAATGAAAACCTAGCTGCCATAAGAGGGACAAAGGGTGCTCAATGGAAATTGGAGCAATTCTAGTCTGTGTATTCTTTTATGTTTAGAATGAATTTCCCTCTTTTGGAAAAGTTACATGGAGGAATGATAGAACTATCATTGCCCAAATTAATGAATATATAGAATAGATGGGAGACAATTTTGATACACTAATGACAAGTTACTTTGAGGATTTCAAGAAATCCATGAAGCAAAGAGCAAGAATACCAATTTCCTTAGTGGAAAAACATATTAATGATATATGCTTCTTAGTTGATATTGACTTCACCTATATCCAAGCAGCAATTCCAAGGGTGAGATGGCTAAGGCCATTTGATTATCAAATCAACATAGATGAAGCATCTATAGCAATAACTACATTATTGATAGAAGAGATAGATAAGAGGGCCCCACACTTTGGCACTTATGATGTGCTAAGGTCAAAGATAAATATGGAATTAAAAATTGCCTCCACATTGAAGAAGAAAGATAAATTGATGAAGAAAATTAAGAAAAAATTTGGTGAAGGAATAGAGGTTGAAGCAGAAGAAGAAGATGATGATGACAATGATGAGGATTAGGATGAACAAGAGCAAGGCCCAATGGAATTAACTCAAGGCCTAGGTGAAGACAAGGAGGAAGGTGCTGAGGAAGAAGAAGTCGATGAAGCACCAACCCAAGCTAAGCCAAAGAAGAGAAAGGCAACAGAACAGCCTCCAGATCAGTCTAAACCAAAGAAAACTGCCATGCCATCATCTCAAAAGCCAACATCCAGAGCTGGAACAAGGGCCTCCACACAAAAATCTAAAGAGGAAGCCACAAAGAAGAAAACAATCAAGAAGACACAGGAAGAGCCAAGGAAAAGAAGAAAATATGTGGCTCAACCTAATACTGATGAAGAAGATCAATCTGAAAAGGTAAGCCATTTTTTAGTTGATACATTATGTAAAAATATTGGAAATGGAGACTTAAGCAACAGGAATAAAGTTGATTTCAATAAGGTCACTAAAGATGAACAAAATAGAATAGAAGAATCAGTTTATGGAATGATGGCATAGTTCAAGTATACTCCTCTTGAACTAGATGGACAATTGCCAAATGAATTGTCTAAAATTGTAGAAGACAGATGGCATTTTTGTTTGAAAATGGAGAAGGAGATGACAGAATTAACCCTACCAAGCATACTGCCTAATTTGACTAAGGAGAAAATAGAGAAAGCAGTTAAAAGGCATAATACTAGGTTTACACCTAAGTATAGGGCATTCTTCATTCTCCAAAAAAGAATGGAAGAAATTGTACAAAGAACAACAAAATCATAGAAGAATTTTTACAAAAAGATTGAAGATTTTCTTGAAGAAGAATACAAGGAAGAAGCTACTGCTCCACCAAAAGAAAGAAGAAAAAGGAGAGAAGAGAAGACATAAGTAGAGCAAGGAAAAGAAGAAAAGAAACAAGAAGAAAAGAAAGAAACAGAGGAGGAGACACAAAAGCAAGATGAAACGACAATAGCTGAGCAAGAGCAGTAGCAAGACCAGAGTGTGCAAGACACATAATTGCCACCAACTAGCCCTCTTCATGTACCCACCACACTTGTAGAAACTATAACTATATAGGATGTTCCTGACACTTTTGCTCAGAACATCAATCCATTAATTGTAGAGTATCTCAGAAGAATCCTTGACCAATCCATGCAACAAGAAAGATTATGTGTAGATCCAATATTGGTTAGTATGGATGAATTACAAAAACTAGTAGAAAACACAGTTAGAGATAAGGTCAATCTACAAGAACCACCTTCCTTCATCTCTATGACTACTAGTGGTCAACTTCAAATGCCAACAATTGTTTCATCAGGAATAGTTGACACAACAATACAAAAGTTGAGTGTAGTAGTAAACAAAGAAACAGAACAAACAAGAAAAACTATTACATCCGATCCTATAGCACAAACACAAGGTGCACTTCGTAAAACTACTATAATTAATCAAGGTAGACAGCAGGAGGAGAAAACTGAGGAAATTCCTAAAGAGCAGGAGGCAATACAAACATTGATAAATTTTCCTACCTTGGGGACTCCTTCACAACAACCAATGCAAATATCAGCACCAAGATCAAGTTCTACAAAAGTTGCAAGGGTACTTCACTATGGAGACCCTGAACTAGAAAAGTAGATAGTCATACCAAGTTATGACTCAAAAACAATAAGCATTGATCAAATCAATGAGGTGCAAGAAGCATTAAATAGAAGAAAGAGGCAAGAGATACTCAGGAAAGAGTATAAACAAAAACAAACACTGCATGAGATTAAAGACATCTTTATGGATGCCTTCAATATTCAGTCACCAGATGAGTCCAAGCATATAATGGAACAATTGACAGATATTGTTGACCAGGTGACAAATGCAGACCAAAAGACTAATGCAAAACTTATGGAATGGTCTAAAAGAAATTTTCAAGGGAAAGTTAATGAGAAAATATCTAGTGAAATAGCACTTTCACAGGTTGAATTGGAAAAGGTCATAAACAAAGTAAAAAAGGTACTTGAGAATATATTCTCATTGTAGCAAAAGTTGTGTGACTTTTCATACTTCACACAAGAGACAAGCCAAAAGATAATGAGCATGCAGAGGAATTTGAATATTTCAAGCATGTAGCTACCAAAAGATCTAGCTCAAAGTGAGAAGCATTTTGCTCACACACTTCACACTTAGAAAGAAATAGTTGTATTAATAGTAGAAGAGGCCACCATCAAGGAAAAACTAATATAGCTCCAATCCTCCATTACCCCACATTTAGAAGTACTTCATAAAGAATAGGTCTGTGTTGAGGCTATTCTCAACAAAGAACCTAATTTTTCTACTTTAGATGGACTTATTCACCTTGCTACAGAGACTACCATCCACCACAAGTCATTGGAAATTGCTTTGCATAATTGGGATGCAGCTCTCAAGATGATTATGGAGGTAAAAAACACATTTTTGGTGAAATATGGTCTTAACCCTTAAAACCCTTTGACATAAGTGTCAAAAAGGGGGAGACAAGATGAAAGGGGAAGAAAAGATGAATGAGGGAGACAAAGAGACAAGTTAATAGGGGGAGACAAAAACAAGGGGAGCATGATATACAGATAATGGCACAATCAACTCAGGGGGAGTTACAATAATTTTGAGGTATATATTGTAAATTAAAATTAGTGAAATACAAAAGAATATAATTTTGAGGTATATATAATTAGGTATATTTTGATCAAATTTTCTTCAACCTCTGTATATATCGAGCAGATTAGTGAATGTATTCATGAGGTCAGTTAAGTGTTTTTGTCACTCATGTCAAAGGGGGAGATTGTTAGTCTCATAATGGTTTTGACATTTGAGTGCCAACACAATTAACCATTTTCTACATTAGAGCTGAGTACACTATGTATGCCAAGCCACAATATGAGCCGAGTCAAGAAATTCAACAAGTGTCGAGTGATCTTCAGGTGCCGAGCAACCTTCAAGTGCCAAGTGAAGATCGGGTGCCGAGTGAAGATCAAGTGTCGAATGACTTCAGGTGCCGAGTGAAGATCAAGTGCCAAGTGATATTTGAGTGCCGAGTCAAAGATGATGCCAAGCAATACAGAAATGCAACAGGAGCTGAGTAAGCCAATTTTTTACATGTGCCAAGCATCTGGGATCAGTAAGTAGCGAGCAACACAAAATGCACATATGAGTTTGTAACTTTACAAATGTAGATGTAAACCATTTTCATGGCCGACATATGACAAATCTTGAAGGATTAAAATGATAAGATCAAATCTTTTTTATTTCCTATGCAATATGCATGCAACCAATAAGAAAAATGGAGAAGGTATGCAACCAATAATAAAAGTGCAAGGAATGAGCGTGAAATAGAGATTCAAAATGGATTGTAGATCCACATCTAATTCTAGGTCTTCAAATGTCTTTATAAGGAAGACTAAATCCCATTGTATATGTGAATAGACAAGGGTATGTAAGGAAAACTATTTCAAAGTGAAGAGTATCAGATCTCAGAGGATCAAATTCAGAGAAAGCTGATCAAGTGCCTATATTCAGCAATCAAAGGATTGTAAGCTATTAGGTTTATTGTACCTAATACTCTCTAGTAATTATATTAGAAAGGGAACCCTATGGTGATAGGTTAGCTTAACAGCTATTTTGTAGATCCTTTAAATAGGTGATTAAATCCTTTAATAGGGTAACACTTCATGTAAAGTGTTTATAAATCCTTTAACTAGGTCACTATTGATATAGTGTAAAGCCTTTAATAGGGCAGACCATCAGAAGTGGTCAAACATTATTACTGCAGTGATTTTTTGGGTATCATCCCCACCCCAATTTTACCTTCTTATTTTTGGAGGGTTTCTAGGTTACCAAAATCTCAAGTGTTATGTGGTGATGCTCATGTGTTTTTCATAATTGCTTAATGTTGATATGCATGCATGTACATTTCAATATTATGTTTTTGTGAAAAATAGGTTAGAAGCTAGTACTTCTGATTCACACCCCCCCCCCCTCTCAGAAGCATTCTTTCCATTAAGATATTTCAACACAATTAGCATCAAATCCTATTTTTCACCACTCAGGTGAAAAACCTTTTTATTTTTGTCATGTAATCTCTTGTGAGCTCATCAAGAGAATCCATTTATAGTATTCTACAATAGAATTCTAAAATTATGTGCTCAATGTAGGAAACATATAAGGATTGCATAATATTCATGGCAATTACAGCATGCCAACCATGTCATCTTCTATTTTATCTCACAATTCAAGATTTGAAGGTCTTCCATCTAGTGGTGTTCACCAGCCCTCTGGTGGCCTTTCATTTGGAAATTTTTCTTGAAACAATCTCCCAGTTGCCCTTTCCTAGGTTTAAAAATTGTATGATTATATTTTGTTGTACAAGAATTTTTCTTTTATGATGATTTATTTTTAAAATTAAATTGTAGTCATTGATTTCAATTTGGTAGGAGTAAAAATCCCTTTTTATTATTATTGTCTGTTTTAATTGAATGTTCTCTACATGATTTTTATTTTTTTTTTCAATTATCACATGGTGGAATACATGGGCAATTAGGCATGGAAAACCCTGTAGGTAGTACAATAATATGTTGTTTTTTTTCTAAATTTGTTAATATTTATTTTTCTAGTAGGAGAAAGTGTGGATTTTGGGATATAGGGACCCAAAATGGATGAAGGAGATGATGGATTTAGGATGGTGGATTTTGGGGCATAAGGACCCAAAATAGATGTGCAAACCTTTGGATTAGCCAAATTGTATGTCATTTGGAATCTTTCTTTGAGATTCAATTCTACATTAAGTAGCTTTGGTATCCACAAAATTTTTGCATTTTGTATTTTCAGCCTTTGCGACCTTTTGATTTTGCTTTGGATCATATTTTTCTTTTCTTGAACATGTTGTTTAGAGGGGACATGTTGATCCTTTTATTTTTGTGGATTTTTTCCATTATTTTCTTTTTCTTTGGCATCCAATTTGCTTTCATTGGCTATGGTATGGGTGCATGAAGGAGAGAAAATGGATGGTGAACATTGGCAGGAATTCAAGGATGTGTGTCTTTGTTGATCTTTAGTAGGAGCATTAGGGGATGAAGTGGAAAACATGGATATGGTGGATGGATGTATGTAAGGACCCAAAATGGAAGGAAGAGATGAAGGGTTTGGATGTGGAACATAAGGACCTAGTATGGATGGAAGGGATGAAGGGTTTGGATGTGGAACATAAGGACCTAGTATGGAGGGAAGGGAGGAAGGAATGGGAATATGGATATAAGGTCCTAAAATGGACTTGGAAGATGAATGATGGGAATGTATAGGTTTTGATGGAGGAATTTTAGGTTTTGAAGGAGTGGAAGGTATACCAACATCTTGAGAAATTGTGTCTTCAAGGGGATGCTTATCATTTTTAATACAAGATGCGAGTCTAGGTATATGAGGTTCATGAGTGGTAGGATCATGTGGAGGATGACGATCACAAGGGAGATTATGAAGGATAATATGATCTTGGGATGGGGTGGGATCATGAAAGTCAAATGAAGGGGTGCTTTGATCTTGACTCAAAAGGGAATCATGTGGTGGAATGAGTGGATCATGAGATGGAATAGGATCATTGAATGGAGTGGAGGGAATGGAACCATGAGATGGGGTCATTTGATCTTGACATGGAGGAGTATTAATGGATGGCATGGAAGGAAGTTTGGCATGAAGTGGAGGAGCTATGGAGGCTAACTCTTGAGATGGAGTAGAATTGGTAATGTGCGTGGTACATGGAATGTCTTGATCTTGGTTAGGAAGGGGATCATGAGATGGACTAGGAGGGATAAATGGATCTTGAGGAATAGGGGAACAATGAGACGGAGAAATGCTCGGATCTAGAGGAGAAGAGGCATCTATAGTTTCATGCTTTGGAGGAATGTCATGAGATGGAATTGGGTGTATGACTTTGGGTGATTGGCTCACTTTATCTTGTTCTTTACACTTAGCCAAGAGTGATGCAAAATACCCCTTACTAGGTGGGGATGATGTTTTTGGAGGATTAGGATTGTGAGGGGAATTGCATGGAGGGTTTGGGTTGGATGGGACATGAAGACTATGGTCTTAGAAACATGGGGGAAGAGGACACATGGCATGGAAGGTGGCCTCTTTCTATTGGCTTGCCAAGAGATAATTCTTTAATTGTTCCATTTCCATGGCAAGGTCATTTGTGTTGGAGAAATTGTGTGGGCTATGAATGAAATTGTATGTAGTGGAAGTGTAATGATGTGGATTTCCCTTGTCAAAGGTAGAAGAATAATGAACATGAGGTGGATGAGAGTTGGATATGAAGTGGTGAGGATGGATTTGATATGCTGGTTGAACGGGAGGTATAACTCCATATTGTCTTTGAAGATTGTCAACCATTTGATTAAGAAAATTCAAATCCATAGATGTTAGATGAAGAGTGATGAAAGATTTGAGGATAAATGGGATATGAACTTGGGACTAGAAGCAATTTTGGACTTTGTGTTGACTTGATTTGAATTGGATGGACTTGATATTGATTTGATTTCATATTGATTTGATTGAATTTGATTGGATGAGGGTTTGATTTGATATGATAAAAACCCTATGATATTGCAAACAAGTGAATGTGAAATTTGAGTGAAAGTCCAATGTTGATGACAATGCTACTATGTCTGAAGTAGAAGATATGATGCAAAGTTGAATTAGAAGAAGATGTGAATAAAATTAGAAAGATTGATTATGGAAGAAGATGTAAATGGATTGAATTAAGAATTGATTAGAAAGGAATGAATTTGACAAGGGATTGGATTAGAAGGATGATGATGTGGAGGATTGAATTAGGAATGCATTATGAGATTGGTGGAGGAAATTGAAGTTGGATGATGATGAAGCATGACTAGGATGAAGATTAGGAAGTAGATTGACTGATTAGGAAGACAAAGAAGTGATGTGGACGAAGAGCGATGATTAAGGAATGGTTGGAATGATGAAGACAAGGGAGGTATAAGGGTGATCAATGTGATGGAAAGAAGAAGTGACATGGAAGTGATGTAGAAAACTTGACTAGGGGAATCTAAACCCAGACTTGTTTTTGTTGTTTTTGAAATTTTTGGATTTTTTTGGATTTTTGAACTTTTACAATGTTTTTAGATTTTTGTGTTTTATGACATTTTTGGATTTTTCCAATTTGAGATGCAAAATATATACAATGAAATATATACAAGGCAAGTTTAGATGGTGTTTTTCCCCTTCAAATGGGGAGGTTTTTGAACACTCAAGCACGTCAAACACACCAACAATCCTATGAGGTTGCAACTAAGATGTACAAGGATCAACTAGAGGATGTCCTCGATATACTCAAAGTACGTGAGGCCCAAATTTTTAGATGAAAGAAAATACTGCCAGATAGCTAGGGGGAGATGGTAACCTAAATCTCCTCCTTCACTTCCCAAAGGTATAAAGTTCTTTGGGGCTTAGCCAAGAGTAAAAATATTTTACTTCCAAGAGAGGTTTCTTTTGATTCACCTCCCAATTTTTATACTCTGCCAGAACACTGGAGTTGAGGTCATCCCAATGGGTGATGAAATCCCCAAGTAGGCCTCCTAAAAAAATGAAAAAAAAGACCACTTATTTCTTGTGCACCCAAGTTCACCCAAAGGCGCAAGGGGAGAGAATACGTAAGTGACCTCGGGGTTTAAAAGACACGCATTCTTTTCCCAATAAAGCTTTAGGTTTTGTAATCTACTTGAAGACACACGTGTTTAAAGCATACAATGTTCTTTCCAACTTGACAATGTCATAAAAATTGAGTGTTTGCCAACATAAGTAAATCGAGCGTTGTCAACATAAGAAAATGTGGAAAGGAAAGAATCAATTTTCATTATGCATTCAAGAGTGAGTGGTTGTTCATTTTAAGCACCAAAATGAAATGTGTATGCAATGTTCATTGATCCTTAGATATGCAAGATAATGTTGTCATTCATTCCAAAGCAAAAGTGTTCAATTAACCATGCATTCAAGATTGAGGTTGAGCATTTAACCATGCATTCAAAGACAAGTGTTTAAGCATACAAGTTCATTCCCAAAACAAAATTAAAGCAAAAACTTGCAAGCAATATGATTAGTGAGAAAATATTCCTGCAAAAACATAAGTTAGTGCATCAAAAACCTTGCAAGGAAAGGGGAGACATAAAATTTAGATTTTGATAGAAAAATAGAGACATAAACAACATCAAAATATCATGAAACCAATATCAACGCAACGGGCTTGGAATCAGATTTTCGGCGATATTTCAATTTTCAAAAATGGAGCTCGTATGCTCAAGTTATGAGTGAAAAATGAAAGACTACTCCTTATGGCTTATAAGGGCATGTGGACTGCTAATGCAATGCTGACATTAGCAACCTACGAGAAAAAAATTGACGGTTAGAAGAACGTCAGGAAAAAAAAAATATTTTTGAACACTTTTGGTTTTAAAAAAATGAAAAGAAAATGTGATATAGAGATGATGTATTAAAAAGAGAAATTTTACTTTATGACTTCAATCTAAAATTTGAAATCTAAAAAAAAATTTGAAAACAAAAGTTAATGTGTGATACTTTAATTTAAAATTCAAAATCAAATTGAACAGTCTGATCATGGCGGAGGGACGGGCAGATTTGCAAGGCAGGCAAAGGGTTTTTGGGCACACATAGGGTAAGGTTTAAATGACAGCCACAGCTATGGGTGGTGCAGCTGAGACGGAGCTGCGTGGGGATGCAACAAGAGGATGGCTAATGGGTTGCAGGTTTTGGCGCAGGTGTCAATGGGGAGGAGTGGAGGAAGATTCAATGGTGGAGGGCAGAGGGAGGATTGAGCAGTAGTGCAAGCATCGGTGGGTTAGGAGCATTTGCAATGGAGGTAGCGGGGAAGCGGAGGCTATGGGTGGAGGTCAAAGTTGAGCCATGAGCAAAGGTTGAAGTAGTAGGGATGAGTGGCAGAGCAGTCGCTGTAGAACAAGATTTAGTATGCAAAGAACATTAACAATAAAGTAAACATTCACAAACCAAAACTAAATTCACATATATGTTTAGACAAAGAAAAGCAAACAAGAAGTGCAAACCTCACAAGAGAAAACACTCCATGCTTTCTTTATTTTGTAGATGTGTCCTTTGATGTGGATGTATGCTCAAGATTCTCAAAGCTGCTTCAATGGAGGTGGGTAATGTTAGATTGTGGTGACTGATCAGGAAAGTACTGTACATACTTCATAAATAGTGGGGTTCATAAATAGTGGGAAGTAGCCGACATATTATGGCCAACATATGGCCGACATGTAATAACCCTAAAGCGGTTTAATACTTGTATAAAAAGGGCTTAGGGTTGGGTATTTTTTATATGTGGTGATACGAAATTGGTTCTTGTGGTGGTATTGAGCTGTAAGGGATTACAGATTGTAATCAGGTTGTAATCACTGGATTGTAATAAGATCGGACTTGCTATTTGGTGGATGTAGCCCAGGGATTGGGTGAACCATGTTAAATCTTGGTGCCTTGTGTTCATTTCTATGTGTTGTATTATTTTCTGTTATTGGTTATATTTTCATGTAGTTTTTATTTCTGTCCGTGGTTTATCCTAACAAGTGGTATCAGAGCAAGGTTGTCTTTCAGTTATCCTCTGCAGGAAAGTCTCATGGTTAAGTGGGAGTCTCACAGTTGAGTGGGAGCGATGGTAGATGAGGGTAAGTTGAGGGTTGATAGGTTTAATGGGCAGAACTTCCAGTTATGGAAGATGTAAATGGAAGACTATTTATATCAGAAGGATTTATGGAAGCTGTTGGAAGGAAAAGCCAAGAATCAGGGAACTATGTCAGAGGCTAAATGGGATCTTTTGGATAGAAAGGCACTCGGAAGCATTTGGTTATGCTTGGCAACATCGATGGCATTTAATATTACAAAAGCAAAGACGACAGAAGATTTGATGAAAACCCTAGCAACACTATATGAAAAGCCCTCCGCTTCAAATAAGGTATTTCTCATGAAGCGTTTATTTAATATGAAAATGGCAGAAGGTGGATCTGTTGCAGATCATTTAAATGATTCTAATACTATTACTAGTCAATTATCTTCTGTGGGTATCAATTTTGATGAAGAAATTAGGGATCTCTTGATTTTGTCTTCTTTGCCTGAAAGCTGGAATGGCTTGGTAATGGTTGTGAGTAATTCTATTCCTGGATCTAGTACGCTAAAATATGATGATGTGATCGGTGTTATTTTAAGTGAGGAAACTCGTAGGAAATCCTTAGGTGGATCTACATCAAGAAGAGCTTTAAATGCACAAAGCAGGGGCAGAACGATTGAAAGAGGAAGTAACTCTAGAAATCGTGGGAAATCAAGAGGAAAGTCAAAGGGGAGGAGGTCTCAATTGAGAGGACCAAATGATTGCTGGTACTGTGGGAAACCAGGGCACAAAAAAAAAGAGTGCTGGAATCGAAAGAAAAATGAAGGAGATAAATCAGATGGAGACAAAGAGGCAAATGTGGTAAGTAACAAATCCGAAGAGGATGCTTTGCTTCTGTCTTTAGAGAGTGTTGATGATTCATGGGTTTTAGATTTTGGTGCTTCTTTTCATGCTACACCTCATAGAGGTTATTTCATTGATTATGTCTAAGGGGATTTTGGGCTTGTTTATTTAGGGGATAATGAACCCTGTCAGATTGTTGGAAAGGGAAAAATTAAGATTAAGTTGCAGAATGGGAATCATTGGCTACTACATGAGGTAAGACATGTTCCAAAACTAAGTAGAAATTTAATTTCAGTAGGGCAACTCGGTGATGAGGGTTGTGTAGTTACTTTTAATGATAAAAATTGGAAAGTTTCAAAAGGTTCCCTTGTAGTAGCAAAAGGTGTGAAAGTAGGCACCTTATATCTTTGTATAGGTCATATTGTTCCTTCTACTTTGAATGTTTCAGAGAAAAATGAATATTCAGGAACAATTACTGCAGTTGAGCAGGGAGAACAAATAGCTGCTGTAGATTCTGATACAGCGCTATGGCACAATAGACTTGGGCACATGAGTGAGAAAGGTATGAAAGTACTTCATTCGAGGAAAGTTTTACCAGGTCTAAAATGTGTGAATATGGATTTCTGTGAAAGTTGTGTGTATAGAAAACAAAAGAGAGTGAGTTTTGTAAAGACAGGGAAGGAAAACAAAAAGGAGAAATTAGAGCTTGTGCATACAGATGTATGGGGACCGGCTCAGGTATCTTTCCTTGGTGGCTCTCATTATTATGTTACATTTATTGATGATGCAACTAGAAAAGTATGGGTTTATTTCCTTAGACAGAAATCTGATGTATTTCAAACTTTTAAGAAATGGAAATGCTTGGTTGAAAATGAGACTGGTAAGAAATTAAAATGTCTTAGATCTGATAATGGTGGTGAGTATTGCAGTCATGAATTTGAAGATTATTGCTCCACTAATGGTATTCATAGACAAAAAACTATTCCAAGGACTCCACAGGAAAATGGAGTGGCTGAACACATGAACAGGACTATAATGGAGTGCGCAAGGAGCATGAGGTTGCATGCTGGGTTGCCCTTACACATGTGGGCAGAGGCTGTCAATACTGCAGTATATTTGATTAATAGAGGTCCCTCTACTCCTTTGGGCTATGGTATTCCAGAGGAAGCATGGACTGGTAATAAGGTGAGTTATTCTTTTCTCAAGACCTTTGGTTGTTATGCTTTTTCTCATATAGACTCTGAAAATAGAACCAAGCTAGAAGCTAAATCAAAGAAATGTGTCTTTGTTGGATATGGCATTAATGAATTTGGCTATAGGCTTTGGGATTTTGAAAATCATAAAATTATAAGAAGCCAGGATGTCATATTCAATGAAAAAGTGTTGTACAAAGATCTATTGCAGCAACATGAGAAGAAAGAAGATGATTATGTAGTGTTGGATGATAGTCCAAAAGCTGATGTTCCAGCCATTCCTCATGATGTGCAACAACTGCAACAACAAATACCACACACACCAGTGAATGTTAGATGGTCAACAAGGCCAATTAGACCTCCACAAAGGTTTTCTCCCTCTTTGTATTCTATTTTACTTACTGATGCTGGTGAACCTGAAAGTTATGATGAAGCTGTGTAGGTGGATCCTAAGATTCAGTGGGAGTCTGCAATGAAAGATGAAATGGACTCTTTGCTAAAAAATAAGACATGGGATTTGTGCAAGTTTCCTATAGGTAAAAATGCTTTACAGAATAAATGGGTTTATAGGTTGAAAGAAGAGGAAGGAGGTAAGAAAAGATTTAAGGCCAGGTTAGTTGTAAAAGGATTTGCACAGAAAAATGGAATTGATTTTGATGAGATATTTTCTCCTGTTGTTAAAATGACTTCTATTCGTACTGTTTTAAGTCTTGTGGCTACTGAAAATTTGCATTTAGAGCAGATGGATGTTAAAACAGCCTTTCTTCATGGTGATTTGGATGAAGAAATATATATGACTCAACCACAGGGTTTTGAGGTCAAAGGTAAGGAGAACTTAGTGTGCAAATTGAAGAAAAGTTTGTATGGCTTGAAGCAAGCACCTTGGCAATGGTATCTGAAATTTGACAATTTTATGCATGAGCATGGATATAATAGGTTTCATTCAGATTACTATGTTTATTTTAAGAGGTTGGATGATGATAGCTACATTATTTTATGTTTATATGTTGATGATATGCTTATAGCTGGGTCTAACATGGATCATATTAAGGGGCTGAAATGCCAATTAGCACATGCATTTTCTATGAAGGATTTGGGGGCAGCAAAACAAATCCTTGGTATGAAGATTTGCAGAGATAGGAAGAACAGAACATTGACGCTATCTCAAGATGATTATGTTGAGAAGGTGTTGCAATGTTTCTCTATGGAGAATGCTAAAGCTGTCAGCACACCTTTACCTAGTCATTTGAAATTGACTAAGGAGATGTGTCCCAAGACACAGGAAGAGGATGATAAGATGTCCAAGGTACCCTATGCTTCGGCTGTAGGAAGTTTGATGTATGCTATGGTATGCACTAGGCCAGATATTGCACATGCAGTGGGAGTCGTTAGTAGGTATATGAGTCATCCAGGATTTGAGCATTGGAATGCTGTCAAGTGGATTCTTAGATATTTGAGAGGAACATCCAATAAGTGTTTACACTTTGGGGGCTCTACTACTGATTTACAAGGCTATGTTGACTCAGATTTGGCTGGGGATATTGATACCAGGCGGAGTACTATAGGTTATGTCTTTACTGTTGGTGGGGCAGCCATGAGCTGGGTTTCTAGGCTATAGAAGATTAATGCTCTCTCCACTACAGAGGCAGAGTATGTTGCTGCTACAGAGGCAGCCAAAGAGATGATATGGCTTCAGTTCTTCTTGGAAGAACTGGGACATCCTCAGAATGATAATTATTTGTTCACAGATAGTTAGAGTGCCATTCATCTTGCTAAGAATTCAGCTCTGCATTCTAAGACCAAACACATATAGTTGCGGTACCATTTCATTTGGTCAGTTTTGGAGGATGGATAGTTAAAGCTGGAGAAGATACATACCAATGAAAATCTAGCAGATATGTTGAGAAAGGTTGTAACAAGGGAGAAGCTGAACTCCTCTTCAGCTTCAGTTGGTCTTTTAGACTAAATGAGAATAAAAGAACAGCAGAGTCCAAGGTGGTTTGATCCAGTGGGATCCCCATGCGGTAGTTGTATTGCTACAGGATCAGTCTCCAAGTGGGAGATTGTTGTTTAGTGTGGAGCCTGATCAGTCCCCAAGTGGGAGATTGTTAGATTGTGGTGACATGTTATAACCCTAAAGCGGTTTAATACTTGTATAAAAAGGGCTTAGGGTTGGGTATTTTTTATATGTGGTGATACGAAATTGGTTCTTGCGGCGGTATTGAGCTGTAAGGGATTATGGATTGTAATCAGGTTGTAATCACTGGATTGTAATAAGATCGGACTTGCTGTTTGGTGGACGTAGCCCAGGGATTGGGTGAACCACATTAAATCTTGGTGCCTTGTGTTCATTTCTGTGTGTTCTATTATTTTCTGTTATTGGTTATATTTGCATGTAGTTTTTATTTCTATCTGTGGTTTATCCTAATAGGTAATGGAAAATTGGTAGCTTTGTGAGCTCTCAATTTGGCATTATAAGGGTAAGATTGATGGCTTTGGTTCTCAAAATAGCATGGTAACTTTAGCTCAAAGATTGTTGTTGAATGGCTTGGGATGGGATTCAATTTATAGGCTAAAGGCTTGAGGGATGGAGGGTTAAGATGCAAGGATGGGGAGATGGTTAAGCAGGGCTAAGATGCACTCAAAGGGGAGCACATGGATTGTGCTTGTTTAGCACCAATGGGAAGGTGACACTTGTCACAAGGAGGATGAGTGTGAGAGGGTAGGGTAAAGGGTTGGTTAAAGGCATGATGAGTGGGGTTGAGTATGTAAGATAGATGTAAGAGGAATGAGTGTGAAAGAGGGAAGAGTGTGGAAGATGGGTGTAAGAGTCATGAGTGGGCTTGTAAGAGTATTTTATGGTTTTGTAAGAGCACTCGTGACTTGGTGGTTGGGATTTTTGAGGGGAGACTTTGGTTTGGTTTAGGAAAGGCTTAAACTTGTTTAGGGAATGTGACAACATTAGGGGGTGGATTAGGCTTGGGTTTAGGATTAGATTAGGGATGTTAGAGATGTGCAAGTGGATGGCATTAATGAGGGTGGATGAGTTAGTGGCTAAGCTTGGTTAGTATGGGTGGATGGGGTGGATTAGGCTAAATGGTGGATTAGAGATAAGTTAGGGGTTTTTGGATTTGAGAATTTTATTTATCAAATAGATTTATTTAATAAATGGGGATTTTTGGAATTAGATAGGAGAAAAGGATTTAATTGATAAATAATAGGTTATTTGATTTATCAATTAGGACTATAGATGATTGATTAAATTAATCAGCTAGGGGATGGCAAAGGATTAATTAAATAGGAATTTAATTAATGATGCCTTTTAGAGATGGCTAAATTAGATTACCAAAGCAGTATAATCAAATTTAGGTGTCTACATTTTTCCCCTCTTTGACATAGTGTTGAGACAACACTATTTCAAAGAAGTTTGAATGAAGACGATACGAGGAAGATGTTTTAGCAACAAGGTTTCCCCAGTCTCGGATAAGAAGAGGAGAGACTATACTTAGATGATGCCCCCTCAAGAAGGCGGCATGGGAAGAAATGAGGCTTGACAAATTCTTGAAAAGCACAAGAAATTGAGGTGAGCTGAGACACAGGTTGGCAAAGAGAAGGGGCTGAAACAGCTCAAACTCTCACTATGGGAGAATGATAAAGGAGAATCAGATGCACAAGAGTAAAGCAAGCTTAAGACTTTCTAGGATTGAGGGGGGGGTGGGATGGAGGAGTGGAGGGCTATAAAAGGAATCCATGGTAGGGAGATGGATGATAGAATGATAAAGCTGATGCAATAGGATTTCAAAAAGTCAGATTGGTGGAAGATGGGTTTCGGAGATCCCTAGGACTAGGATTGTGGATCACGAAAGATGAGGCTTGGTGGATTGATTTGATTGGTGGTTCCCTAAGACTAGGATTGTGGATCCCTAAAGCTAAGCATGAGGATTGATCCAAAGAGATACTGATGCATAAGCTGGGATAGGTGTTGGATATGGATGGTGGATAATGGAGATGAAGGAAATCCATTGAAGCTTTTTGAGCAGGGGGATACTTCAAAGAGAAGTACCACCATGTAGTTGAGCACTAGATATTCTATAAAACTATTGGTTAATTGCCAAGGTTACCAAGAACATCAAGGCCTTTTCACCAATAGTCCAGAGGACTGACAAATTGACTCAAAATAAACATGCAAGGATTGCCCCAGTATCACACATGAATCCAAGAGGAAGTAGCATGGAAATGACACTAGGAGAACCCACAAGCAGAAATGAAAAATAAACAAAAGACCTGATCAAGACCTTATGCTCTGATTGCCCCATTTGCACCATACCAGGATATGGAAGATCGTGGAAACCTTGAGGAGGGAACAAGGAGATTTCTTGGAAAAGATATTTCAAGATCCAAAAGGGAAGATCCCAAATCAAAAGAAAGCAAAAATCCAAAAGAGAACTATTTGCCAATGAGATGGGTAGGACGAGGTACTAATGGACCAAGATCAAAAATGAGGAAAGCTATATCCTACAAGGACCTATCGGAGAGCACCTAAGCTAGTGGATTTTGATGAGTGATGCGTTTGGCAAGCTAAACTAAGAAGGATAACACTTTGGTGATAGGAAATCTAGCTAAAGGATGCATTGGAATAGCTAACCAAGGTGTGTGATGTGTGCAAGACGTTGACCAAGGATGAACTAACATGAAAGCCGGATAGATACAATGGTGCTAAGCTAAAGAGGATGTACAACCTGATGGACCAAGATATGTTACAAATGTACAAGTTTATTCATGTTTTGGTTTTTTGTGAGATGGAAATTTATGTGAAGGATGGGATGTCTATAATAGGTGATAGGTGGATAGGTAGATGGTTTGCGAAAAGCTTAAGTGAAAATGGGGTTCTTTGTGTGCATGTGATAGGATACAAGCTAGGATACAAGATTATTTACAAGCTGGAATATGGTACAAGCTTTGGACAAGATTCAGATATACAAGGTATGGTACAAGATTTACAAGGTATAATACAAGCTTTGGTACAAGATTTACAAGCTGAGGTTCAAGATTTACAAGCTATATAGGAGGTATTTACAAGCTTCATCAGATTTTGGATATTTGGTTGGAACACCAAGGGAACAAACAGGTGTTGTTATGAGATGGTGGGTGAATGGATGAGGGATAGGATAGTGATAGATAATGGATTAGTCTTAGTACAAAAGGCACCTAAATTACCAAGTTTTCACCAAGGTACCTATCCAAGGCACTTGAATTGCCAAGTTTTCACCATTGGACGCTTATTTCTCTTTACTATTTTTTTTTTTTTCAAAGCTGGGTATACCAAGGATCTTCAAGCATAGAACTTATTGAGATGAATGATGTTAGTAGGATCATTCAAGATTTCTCCTTCTAGTGTAGATAGCTGATAGGCTCTAGAGCCAAAGGATGTTGTGACAACATAAGGACCAAGCCAGGTAGGTTCAAACTTGCCTTTCTTTTCTTGATCTGCTTGGACTTTCATATTTTCTTTGAGGACCATGTCACCTAGCTAAAAGTGTCGTGGGAGCACCTTCTTGTTGAAATTTCTTTCGAGATGACTTTGGTAGACTGTGAGATGGTCATAGGCTTGTTGTCTCTTCTCGTCTAAGAGATCTAGCTGGGTGAGCCGAGCTACTCTATATTCTTCATCTGATATTTTCCCTCGCAAAGATATGCGTAGTGAGGGAAGTTCAACTTCTATAGGTAATACCACTTTGGCACCATAGACTAGGGAGTATGGAGTTGTGCCTGTGGATGTATGGAAGTTTGATAGGCCCATAGAGCTGGATTTATTTGTAGGTGCCAATCACGGCTAGAATCATTGACAACTTTCTTTAAGATTTTGAGGAGGGTTTTGTTAGTTGCCTCTGCCTGGCCGTTACCTTGTGGGAAATATGGGCTAGAAAAGCGGTGATGGATGCAGAGGGAAGTGCATAATTCTTCCATGTTGAGATTTTCAAAGTTACCTTCGTGGTCAATGAAGATGGTGGATGGGATACCAAAGCGGCAAACAATGTGGTACAAGATGAACTTGGAGACTTAAACTCCTGTAGCAAAGACTAGGGGGACTGCTTCCACCCACTTAGTGAAATAGCCTGTAGCTTTTATTATCCATTTATGTCCATCAGATGAGAGAGGTGTGATAGTTCCAACTAGTTCAAGGCCCCAACAAACAAAAGGCCAAGGTGGTGCAATAGGCTGTAGATCTTGTGCTAGAGCGTGGACAAGATTTGCGTGCTGTTGACATGGGAGACACTTTCTAACAAAGTCATAGGAGTCTTCTTTAATGGTAGGCCAATAGTAACCTTCTCTAAGGATTTGTCATGCTAGGACAATACCACTCATGTGGGCACCACAAAGTCCAGAGTGTACTTCTTTTAATGCCATCGCGGCCTCATTTTTATCTAAACATCGAGAGAGAGTATCGTGATAACCCCGATGATATAGGGTATTGGCTATGATAACATAGCAGGATGATTTTTGGATAAGGTTTTGGCATTGGGTGCGTGTGAGCTGAGGGGATATGATACCATCTTGTAAGTAAGCATGAATTTCATGGTACCAAGGGGATTGGGGACCAACCAAGATACAAACACGGTTTGAATCCTCATTCGCATAAGCGGGTGTGAGGAGCTACTCGACCAAAAACTCATACTGCGTAGCTTCTTAGAGAATTTCCAAGAGCAAGCTGATAGTGGCCATGGTGTCTGTTGCCTTATTCTACATTCGTGGCACTTGTGTAAACTGAAGCTTTGTAAAATGCTAGGTCAGCTGATCAACTAGCTCTTTGTAGGGTAATAGATTTTCATCTTTGGTTTGATATTCATTTAGGACTTTCTTGATGATGAGTTGAGAATTTCCAAAGACTTGTAACTCAATGATATTCCATTCTGTAGCTATCTTTAATCCTACTACAAGAGCTTCATGTTCTGCTATATTGTTGGTGCTAGGGAATTGTAGCTTGAAGGCTTTTGGAATGTAATCTCCTTGAGGTGTAACCAACAATATTCCTGCCCCTAATCCATGAGATGTGTATGAGCCATCAAAATAAAGTTTCCATGGGGGCTATTCTTCAATTAGATAGATATTCTCATTTGGAAATTCTATGATCAAAGGATATGCATCTATTAGAGGTGCATCAGCTAGGTGATCTGCTATAGCTTGCCCTTTGATTGCCTTTCTATCCACATACTGGATGTCAAACTCACTTAGTAGCATAATCCATTTTGCTAGCTGACCTATGAGTGTTGTTCTGGAGAGCATATACTTGAGAGCATCAATCTTGGATACTAGTTGGATGGTATGACTTAGCATGTAGTGGCAAAGCTTTTGGGTTGAGAAAACAACTGCCAAACAAGCTTTTTCCATAGGGGTATAATTGAGCTCATAACCAACTAGGGTTCTACTGATATAGTAGATGGCTCTTTCTCTACTATAATCATCAAGATATGCTACAAGTGCCCCTAGAGTAGTAGGCATTATTGATATGTACAAAATCAGGGGATGACCAGGAACTGTTAGAACCAAGATAGGGGGATTGGCTAGATACTGCTTGAGTTGATCAAAGCTACGCTGACATAAAGGATGCCATTTGAAGTTCTCATCCTTCTTTAGTAAATGTGAAAATGGTGTACACTTATCTGCAAGCTGGAAGATGAAGCGCCAGACAGATTAAAGCTTTCCCTAAAGAGAGCAAAGCTGTCGCAGTGTCTGGGGAGGAGGCATGTCTAAGATAGCCTTGACCTTTTTGGGGTCGATCTCTATACCTCGCTTAGAAACTATGAAGCCTAGAAGCTTTCCAGATGTGACCCCTAACACACACTTCTTGGGATTTAGCATGAGATGATATTGGGCTAACCTATCAAAGACTTTCTCTAGGTCAGCGAGATGATCCATGAAGGTGTGAGATTTCACTAGGAAATCGTCCACATAATCTTCCAAAATGCTATGGATAAGATCATGGAAAATGGCTGTCATAGCTCTTTGATAGGTAGCCCCAACATTCTTTAGGCCAAAAGGCATCATGGTGTAGCAAAAGGTTCCCCAAGGGGTAGTGAATGTTGTCTTATGCTGATCCTCTTTTGCAATCTTGATCTGATTATACCCAAAAAATCCATCCATAAGGGACAGAATTTCATGTCCAACTATAAGATCTACAATCATATCTATGTTGGGCAAGGGAAAATCATCCTTTGGACAAGCTTTATTTAGATCTCTAAAATCAGTGCAGATTTTGATGTCACCGAAAGGCTTAGTGACAGGGACCATGTTGGAGATCCACTCTGAGTAGTCGATAGGTCGGATAACCTTAGGAGCTAACATTCTTTCTAATTTAGCTTTGACCAATAATTCCACCTTGGGGTGCATTTTTCTAAGCTTTTTTCTGATGGGCTTGATCTTTGGGTCGACTGCAAGATGGTGAACTATAAGCTTTGGATCCAATCCCGGCATGTCCTGATATGACCATGCAAATCGACCAATATTCTCTCTTAAGACCTCAAAGAGGAGGTCAACTGAGTCTTGTGATAGGGATGCAGCAATGTGAAAAAGTCTAGGGATCTCTAAAGAACTGATGTTGACTTCTCTAGTATCCTCTATTAGAATAGATGACACCTTTAGATGATTATCTTGAGGAGGCAATACTAAATCCTCATGTTCTACTTGTGGCTCTAGATTTTCTTGCTGAGGGGGTTTCTTCATTGCATTAGCTAGTCCTAGTTTCACCTTAGTTCCAATTTTGGGTGCATCAGAACTAGGTTGGGGATTTTCTCCAAAATACCCCTTGGGATCTAGCTTATAGATATAGGCAGAATCTGGCTTTGTCTGCTTGTGAGGTGTTTCAGCTACCATGAATCATAGAAGTGCTTCCTCTGATGTGAATTCATCAATGTGTATGACACTTGGTTGGTCCCAATCTATGAGTTGTGGATGAGCGAGTGGTAGGTCAATGAGATGGATGGATAGTTCTCGGAGAATAGAGTCTCCTAGGAAGATTTGGTCTGGGATATCATCGTAGGCTCTCTTTTCAACTTCCTCAAGAATGTCTTCAATTTTGACAAGGTCACGATGGATGTTCGAAAAAGCATGACCATTCTTGTTGGTGCCCCCAGTTGTGGGTATGCCAAAGCCAAGACCTGACTTCATTTCCCACTTATGTGCTTTGATGGGACATTGCATGCCCCTTTCTTCTAGTCCTAGTCCACCACCTTGATAGTTCCATTTTTTAGTGATGAGCTTATGTTCTTGGGGATACTTCTAGCTGAAGTGATCAAGGTGTGCTTGATTTCTTGGAGGTGCATCCTTATGTAACCAATTGTTGATATCTGGAGTGAGCTCCTTATGAAGAGGGGTTTTTGAAGATACAAAGGTTGTTGGGCCAAACTATTTGTATCGAGGAGGTGGAATCTCCTTAGCTTTGTGATATGTCAACCATCCATGGGTATGTGGATCAAGTGGGATTGCTCCGACAGCAAATGCATCTGATAGACTATATTCTCCACAACCTTTGTTGTTGATCTTTACGGTAGATAAGGTGGAGGCAAGGATGGTTTCTGCATCATTACAAGTGTGGGATGAGCTGGCAATGGCTGTGCCAATGTCTATTCTAGGAATATGATTTTTATATGAGGCTTCAACCGCATTGTAGTAAGCAAAGGATTCTGGATCGGCATGGATGGTTACCTCAGTGGCCTGATGCAGAAATTTGATGCACTAATGGTAGGTGGATGTAATAGCTTTCATAGCATGAATCCATGGGCGACTAAGGAGGATGTTAAATGGTAGGTTTTGATCAACAACATGGCAAGTTGTCTCTTGGATGACTAGCCCAACCTTGATTGGTAGAAAAATAGTCCCTTCTGTGGTTCTTTCCAAGTTGTCATAAGCTTTGATGGTGATAACCTCACTGATCATATCTGCCTCAGTATACCCAGCTTGTTTTATGAATTTTAGGGTGCAAATGTTCAAGGCTGATCCATTATCTATCATTACTCTTTTCACAACAAAATTGGATACCATGATGGCTATGTGAACTGGAACGGTGTGATCTAGCTCGACTGTGGGTATGTCGGTGGGTTTGAATGATAGGGCACATGAGGGGGATAGGTGTCTGACGAGATTACGAAATTTTGTAGCATTGATATCAGAAGGGACACGGGATTCTATGAGAGCACTGTCAAGGATGTCTTTGTACATAGGACTAGTGCGGAGAAGGTCTAAAATGGAGATTTGGGCTGGCATGTTCCCAAGGTGTTCCAAGATATTGTACCGGCTTTTTGATGGAGCTGATGGTGCTGATGAAACTGGTGGGTCTGCGATGTTAAATCAAGCTCTTTGAGTGGTGACTACACACTCATTGTCTAGTCCTCAGATATTGATAACATTGACAGAAGGCTCTTTCTCAGATATACAACCTATGAGGCTACCATATTCTATATAGGATGAAGTGTGGTCATTGTTCTTCCCATGCTATTGGTTTGGCTGGCGGTTGTTGGTGTTGTTTTGGATAGGTGCTTTTCCAAGATTTTGGTTGTTGTGTGGAGGAAAAGCATTTTGATAAATCTATAAGCCTGCATTGGGAGAGGTTTGGGCACCAACAGTGATTTCTTTTCGATCAATGAGGTCCTGCACATAATCTTTCAGCTTCATGCATCTGAGGGTGGTGTGACCGTTTACCCAATGGAACTTGCAATACTCATTGTCCTTGTACCATGCAGCTTTGGATTGGCTTGGATCAATTTTTTGGGTAGGAGGAAATTTGATGAGGTTTTCCTTAGCCAATTTCTCAAAAATGACATCCAATGGCTCACCAAGGGGCGTATAGTTTCTAGGTGCGGGTTGGAATCTGGGTTTTTGCCCTATAGCTACATTGATGGATTAGCTTGATTGTTAGACCCTTGAAAGTTGGGTCTTGGATTTTGGTTTTGATAGCTTTGATTATTTTGTTGTTGGTAATTGATAGCAAATTGGTTGTTTGTTTGATATGGTGGGTTAGACTGATTTTGGGAAGGACCAACAATATTCACATGTCTGGTGTCAATAACCCCATCTATTGCAACATGCTTGTTTTTTTTTAAATACCTAGACTTGTCATTGGAATGTGATTTATTTTGGTTGGCCTCTTTGTAAATCTTGACCACACCATCTTTGATGAGTCCTTGTTCAAGGATCATTCATTTCTCTTTGATATCTTTATAGGTCTGCAAACAGTTCATGGTCATGTGGTGAGCCAAGCTGGGATGTGCATTATCAATAAATGATTTCACCACATGGCATTCTGGCAAGGTGCAGGATATGCAGGTGGTAAGGGTTTACCATCTTTGCAGGTATTCGGCAAGGCTTTCTCCACCTTTTTGCTTGGTGTGGAAAAGATCAACTATTGATAGCTCTGTTTCAACAAGATGGGCATATTGGGCTACAAATGCCTCGGATAATTTAGCAAAGTTTTTAATTGTGCCATAGGGGATTCTGTAAAACCATTCAAGAGCTAGTCTAGCCAAGCTTTTTGGAAAAATGCGCAAGAGGAAGACATCATTGTATGCCACGTCTTGGCAGTGCATGTAAAATTCTTTGATATGTGTGACAGGGTCTCCTTTTCCTCTGAATTTGTCAAATTTGGGTACCTCAAAGTGTTTGGGAAATGGTGTCATGGTAATGGCTCTGTCAAATGGGTAAGGACACACATTCTCAAACTTGAATGTCTTTGGATCATTCCCTTCTTGGATGGCTTTCAGAGCTGTCTTCATTTGCTCCCATTCTGAATTGATAGGTGATGGTTGGGGTGCCCCCAATGTAGGAGTGCCTTCAGGTAGGTATACGCTAGATGGGACCACTGAATATGGATGGTTGTGAGGGATTTGCTGATAGGGATTGTACATTGTTTGGGCAGTTGCATGGTGGATGATGATTTGTTGAGGGGGAGGTGGTGCATATTGCTGCATGTGCTGTGAGGCTTGCTGTTGATATGGGATTTGAGGTTGGGATTGAGGAACATAAGCTGGCTATGGGATAAATGAATGGCTTTGTGGAGGTAAGGTATGAGATGGTTGTGAAGCTTGGGGAAAGGATCAGGGGGCTTGTGGGGTTTGACCAATATATGTGGGTTGCGCCCCCATTTGGGATGGTATCTGCAAATAATTGGTGGTTGGCTGGGGTGGTGGATTACCTCCTAGAAGTGGCATTGAAAAGTAGTTGGTAATTGGAGGTAATGGATTAGTTGGTGGTGGAGGTGGTGGAAATTGAAAGCTTGGAAATGGAACTGATGGGGGTTGATAGCTTGGTGGTTGGATTTGGATTCTTGGTAGAGTGGTGGTGGGAGCTGGGGTCATTTGGGAGCTTGGCAGAAAATTGGTAGTAGCTTGTGGGATTTGATAGCTTTGTGGAGTGAGGGTAGTATCTTGTGGATTTGTGGCTGATGGTATTGAGCTCCCAAGACCTAATGGAAATGATGGGATTGTGCTTTGGGCTGTGGTGAACAAGCTGGGGGTGATGAAAGGTTGATTACTTGGCCCCATGGGTGGCATCCCTGTTGTATATTGCTGAGGTTGGCCAAAGATACTAGCACTGATTTGGGAGATGGGTGGATTTGGAAGGTTGGGTTGGGGAGCAGCAACAACAATAGTGAAGGGGGTGAATGGTGAGGTGTTTTGGGTAAAGGGGGTTTGGAGTGGAGAGGTATGAACAAAGGATGGAGTGGTGGTGGTTGGGTTGGCTTGCAACATGGAGATTTCAACTTGGGTGGATGATGGTATGTTTGGGTCTGTTGTTTCATATGGATTGGCTTGAGGCTCTTCTTTGGCATATATTGAGGATAATTTGGATCATAAGAGCCTATGGGTGGTGGCAGTTGCCCAAACAATTGGTAAGATGGATCTGATAATGGAGGGGGTCTTCCAAAGTCAAAGGTTCCTACATTGTCCCTTCAAAAATTAGCCATGATTGTCTCTTTGTTCTTGTCTATAATGGCATTTACCAATACTGCATTTCCTGGTTGGTTCATGAAAGCTTCAATGTCAGTAGGTGATGGCATAGCTTTTTCTGGGCTGAAGGATGGCTGAGTGCTCAAGGGGGGTGATGCTGTTCGATCCAAATGATAGGGCTCCATTGTTTCTTTCTTCTTGGCTAAGCGAGTGACGGGTGGCATGAAGATGCAAAATGTTCCTAGTGATGAGATGCAATAATGCTGGTGGATGCAAAAGGGGGGAAGGCTTTTCTATGCAAATGATTTCCTAGGTTGAGGCAAAGCTATATGAAAAAACCTAAGGAGGATTGGGTTGAGGACTCTAACTTCAAATATATGTTGCCAAAGCATAAAAGGTCTGCTTTCCTATGTGCAAGCTTGGTGGTGATTGTGTCAACTTAAGGATAGACTAATGATCCTTTAGGAAGAACACGAGATTGACCACTTGTGGATCCCAACCTTTAGCTCAAGGTGATGAGGGATAACAAGTGACAAAGCTAGATTACCCTAGACAAAGCTCTATCAAAGGGATAACCTTGGTGAGATTGGTGGATTTGGAAGATTTTAGGAATGACAAACTCTTGGCAAGGTGACAACAAATTTGGAAGCTTAGATGTGAATATTTTGGATTGCTGGCTAGATGGTTTGATTCTAAATGAGATGGATGAACTAATAATGCTTACAGGGATAACCTAAGATGGCTGGCTTTTCTACAAAGATGACTCTAAAGTGAAGCTTATCCAAGAAGATGTGGAGAAACAAGGGTGTCTAATCATAGAAATCATGCCTAGTTGGTAAGGCATAAGCAAGATTAACTCCTGGACATTGGCTAAATTTGATGGTGCACTCTAACCAGGCCTCTTGAAGTGCTTCATCAGTAGCTTTGTCCTCTGCTTTGTGGAGTTTGGCAATTCATGGGCTTGGTGTTATTTCTTTTCTCTTGGCTAAAAGTTCTTGGTATGCCAGAGATGGCTTGATTTTGACTTTGTAAAACTTCTGTTTGGGTTTGGGTTGTTCCGACAAATTCTTGAATTTTCTTGGCTTTGAGAGATCTCAGTTGTTTTGTTTTGACTCGTTCAACTTCTAAAATAGGCAGTGACTACGCTAAGTGTGCCCTAAGCTAGGATTGACCAAGTTTGGCAAACATTCATTCAATAAATAAAATAAAATCAAGAAATACATAGGAACAGCCAAATAGAAGTTTGTGGTTCTCAGAATGTGATACTTGTGCTGAGGAGTGTGTATGTTCTACAAATGTTTTGATCAGTCACTTCAAACACATTAACATCCTAGATGGTTGTCTACAAGGCTAACAGTTGGTTTAGCTAGGGATTCCTCGATATACGCAAGGTACATGAGGCCCAAATTCATAAATGAGACCAAAAAGATGTCACACATCCGAGAGGAGCGGTAACCCACTTCTCCTCTTTCACTTCTCAAGGGTATAAAGTTCCTTGAGGCTTAGCCCGAGTGACAAAATCTTGATCCCAAGAGAGGTGTCTTTCAATTCACCTCCCGATTCTTATACTCTGCCGAAATGTTGGAGTTGAGGTTGTCCAAGGGGTGATGAAATCCCCAAGCAGGCCTCCTAAAAAGAAACAAGGTTTTGGATCCTAATCTTATGCACCCAAGATGGCCTCAAAAGATGACAAGGGAAGAGAAGACTTGGATGACCTTGGGCTAAAAGACACGCTTGTTCTTTTACCAACTGACTCTTATGTGTGCTAATCTAGACTTTGCAAGCACTCATGTTTAAGAGACAATGTTCAATTCTAACTTGAAGCGCTAACAAAAGTAAATTAATTTAAGAATGCAAACAATAAGAAGAGTTACGGTCAACAAAAGAAAACTCGCGTGCTCGGAGGCCCTCTACGTCAAGTATCGATTAATTTTCTTTAAGGCATTCAATATTGAGTGTGAGTTTGTTTTAAGCCCAAAACAAAAGTGTGTGAGATTCGATTTCAAGCATGCGCCTGGAGGCTCTCCACGTTAGTTGTTGTTCAATTTTAGTGCCCAAACTTGAAGTGTGATCGATTTAATCTAGAGTTTTGGTCATTTAAGAATTTTGATAAAGTTAAAGCAAACGTTCAAAGACCAAGTGAGTTAGTTAGATTGTGGAACATTTAACACCTTTTTCAAGTAGACCCATCCCCATAAATGGCGTTGAGATTGCAACCAATGGTTGAATTGATGGGTGATTAGAAAAGAGGTGAGTCCAAGGAACTACTCAAATTGATTTTTGCAAATTTGTATTTAACCTAACAAAGTTTCTTAATTGTCCAAAAATCAAACTTTACCTAAATTGCATGTGAAAAAGAGATTTGTTTTGTTCAATTTTAGAAGCTCCAAATGAAGTGTTTGATATTGCAATGGTTAATTGATCCTTGGCATTCAAGATTGGATTTTTTGTTTTAAGCATGCATTCCAAGGAAAATTGATTTTAATCCATGACATTCAAGAGTTTGTTTTGAGCAACATTCATTCAATGGAAAATGTGTTTAACCATTCAAGTTCATTTTAGCAACATACATTCAAAGACAAATGGTTAAACATTCAAGTTCTTTTTTTAGCAACATGAGAACCTGCAAGAAACATGGTTAGTGGTTCCATATGTGCTCCAACCTGCAATGAGACAAAAAAAAGTAATTTAGTTAGTTACACAAAATCCTCAAAAATGAGAGCTTAACTATGGGAAAATTTTTTTTAACTTTTTTGCTATTTTTCCTACGCGTAAAAATGCTTATCAGGTGTAGATGCCAAATTGTAGAGATGCTGATCTATGAAAATGCTAATCTGCAGAGACGACAAAGGAAGAGGCTGAGACAACAGATTAAGTTGGCGGCGTCATAGATGATAGTTCAGGTTGCGGAGATGAAAGAGTAGCCGATGGAGGTGCTGATCTGCAAAGATGACAGTCCAGGATGCGTAGATGACAGTCAGAGACGCCAAACCATGGAGACAACAATTTGGTTGCGGAGATGATAGAGTAGCTACCAGAGACAACAGTTTGCAGACGCAAACGCCAAATTGCGGAGACGACACTGCGTGAAAAAAAGATGAAAAATGCAAAAAAAATTTAATTTTTTGTTATTTTCAGATTTTTGGGGGTATGTCTTCTTCCCAAGTGTGTTTTTTAACCTGCAAAAACAAGAAAAACACCCTCACAACACACTCAAACAACAAAAAACATTAGATGGTTAGTTTAAAACAAAATATAGATAGAAATTGATGATTAAATGACCCATAGTGGGGTACCACCGGGCGTACCAAAATGTAGAACAAGATTTAGTATGCAAAGAACATTAACAATAAAGTAAACATTCACAAACCAAAACTAAATTTACATATATGTTTAGACAAAAAAAAGCAAACAAGAAGTGCAAACCTAACAAGAGAAAACACTCCATGCTTTCTTGATTTTGTAGATGTGTCCTTTGATGTGGATGTATGCTCAAGATGCTCAAAGCTACTTCAATAGAGGTGGGTAATGGAAAATTGGTAGCTTTGTGAGCTCTCAATTTGGCATTATAAGGGTAAGATTGATGGCTTTGGTTCTCAAAATAGCATGGCAACTTTAGCTCAAAGATTGTTGTTGAATGGCTTGGGATGAGATTCACTTTATAGGCTAAAGGCTTGAGGGATGGAGGGTTAAGTTGCAAGGATGGGGAGATGGTTAAGGAGGGCTAAGATGCACTCAAAGGGGAGCACATGGAATGTGCTTGTTTAGCACCAATGGGAAGGTGACACTTGTCACAAGGAGGATGAGTGTGAGAGGGTAGGGTAAAGGGTTAGTTAAAGGCATGATGAGTGGGGTTGAGTATGTAAGATAGATGTAAGAGGAATTAGTGTGGAAGAGAGAAGAGTGTGCAAGATGGGTGTAAGATTCATGAGTGGGCTTGTAAGAGTATTTTATGATTTTGTAAGAGCACTCATCACTTGGTGGTTGGGATTTTTGAGGGGAGACTTTGGTTTGGTTTAGGAAAGTCTTAAACTTGTTTAGGGAATGTGACAACATTAGGGGGTGGATTAGGCTTGGGTTTAGGATTAGATTAGGGATGTTAGAGATGTGCAAGCGGATGGCATTAATGAGGGTGGGTGAGTTAGTGGCTAAGCTTGGTTAGTATGGGTGGATGGGGTGGATTAGGCTAAATGGAGGATTAGAGATAAGTTAGGGGTTTTTGGATTTGAGGATTTTATTTATCAAATAGATTTATTTAATAAATGGGGATTTTTGGAATTAGATAGGAGAAAAGGATTTAATTGATAAATAATAGGTTATTTGATTTATCAATTAGGACTATAGATGATTAATTAAATTAATCAGCTAGGGGATGGCAAAGGATTAATTAAATAGGAATTTAATTAATGATGCCTTTTAGAGATGGCTAAATTAGATTACCAAAGTGGTGTAATCAAATTTAGGTGTCTATAGTCATGAGTGGAGGCGGGAATGGCGGTGAGGAAATGGGGTTTCAGTGTAGCAGAGGAGGCAGTGGTGAGGGTTGCGCTTGGGCAGTGGCCTTGTGGAGGAGGAGGTGGAAGTGAAGTCATGGGAGAAGGAGGTGATGGAAGCGAGGAGTGGTGGGTTTGATGGGCACAGGGCGGTGGCGCGAGATGCGAGCTGAGGGTTAGAGGTGAAGTGAAGTGAGGGAGAGCGAGGAGGGAGTGGTGTCGAGGTTTTAGTGTAGTGGCCACGGCAGGGAGAAGGTGGTTCGACCGAGGCTGTAGGGATTGCAGCGGGCCATTGTCACAGGGGCGGTGCTTGTGGGTGCCTATGGTAGTGAGCCACAGGTTAACTGTTCGACCACTATAGGAGGACGATTTTAGTGCCACAAGAAGAGCGAGGAGCGGAGGAGGTTGTGGTGCTCGCAGACAGTGGGCAGTAGGAAAGTGGGGCTACGAAGAAAGAAGAAGACGTGCTGCCAAGAGTGAGGAGGTGCCACTAGGAGAGTGTTACAGGGCGCCGAGAGAGTGTGGCAGAGCAGGGGCAGTGCTTGTAGGCACTACCACTAGGGACGCCTATAGGTGGCCATGCCTGCAAAATAAAAACAAATTTTATCAATGGGTGGTCCCACCGGGCATGCCAAAATGTATTGCATAAAAATGTAATCAACAAAATAACACTAAGCAACTAATGCATATTCCTACATGATTATGCAAACCTCAAAATATGAAAGATAAACATGTAACTAAGCATGACATGAAATCAAAAGACTATAAACTATTCAAAATATCACTATGCAAACCTCATGAAACCATCAAGTGAAGATGATTTCACATTATGGGATGTGGTTGCTCACTATTCCTGTAGCATAACAATGAGGTAGATAGTGCTTGTGTAAATGAGGAGAGGGCTCTCCTTTTATAGGAAATAAGATGCAATGGATGACTGAGATTGAATGTGAGATGAAGGGCTAGGATCCCTTAGGATCGATGAGGTGGAGGCTAAGTAGACTCTACATGGATTAGGGTTTTGAAAAATTCAAAGGGGGCAATATGCTCACATGTGTGTGAGAAACCTCTGATGGTGACATGATCAACGAGGTGTGAGAAGCATGGCTTCTCACACATGTGTGAGACATCTTGATTCTCATGCAAGAGGACAAGTGTGCAAGAGGTGTGAGAAGGCATGGCTTCTCACACATGTGTGAGACACCTTGATTCTCATGAAAGAGGACAAGTGCTCAAGAGGCATGCAAGACATAAGGGATGAGGAAAATGTGAACATCCCTCACACATGTGTGAGGATAAACTTAGGATTAAAAAGTAATTAGCAAGATGATTATGCAAAGCAAGCATGATTAGGAAGTGGGTAGGACTAGAAAGGTGGGTTAGGTTAGAGTAGTGAGGTTAGGTGAGGGTTAAAGGTAGGAGCCATGTGCTCAAATAGGATTAAATGTAATATTTAATTCCAAGGGGGATTAGGCAAGGGATTAATTAAGTAAACAAAGTACTTAATTAAAGTGAATGGGTTAGCATGCAAGGGGAATAGGTTAGGATTTAAATAAACCTTAGTTAATTTAAATCAAGGTAATGCAAATGTAATTAAATAAATACAAATTTATTTAATTAAAGGTAGGGGAATTAAATAAATAATAAATATTTATTTAATAGGTCAGCAAATGGGTTTTTGGAAAATTTTAGGTGTCTACACTTGTCATCAAAATTGTCAACATTAAAATTTTAGTTTGATTTTGATTCTCATCCTTTCCATAAACCCTAAACCTTATCAATTATGGAAAGCAATTACCTAATTCTTTGAATTAGCAGCAATCAATAAGAGACATACAACCTTTTGGATTGCATTAAACTAGAGAGAAACTTCTCTATTCAGTCCCAAAGCTACAGATATATGAAAAAGTGACAAAACTACAAAGATACTAATTTTTAAGGATAAATCCTTCAATTTAAATCTTAAAACTTCTAATGAAAATCATAGTATGACACGGAAATAAAACCATTGGTCTCAAATATTCCTTTTGTATTCAAGTATGCATACATGTGAACTTATTCAGATAATTATAGAACAAAATAGATGGACTACAAATTAATACATCACACATATAAAAATTCTACAGACAACCAACCTCTCCTTCTCATCTTGGAAATTCATATATAGGATTGCAACAAGCTATAGATGAGAGGAGGACACATGTCAAAAATTTAATGGATACATCCAACTTTTGGAAGATGCACATAATAAATACATAGAACATTCTTCCAGAAATATTGATCAAAAAGTTAAGTAGGTGAGATGACATAAAAGCATTAATGTTGAATCTTTGATCTTTTCTTCTTCATGCACTTTATCTACCTTGTCTTGGAAAATAGCTCACCTACCTCCTACCGGTAGAGCTTTTATTTCACCTACCACTTCCAAAACATAAATCCCCCTTTTAGTAGGCCAGTCACTATTCCATACTTCTTGTAAATCTTGTTTAGCCTTGGTCCACCTAGCATCCATGATGGATTTTGATTCAACAATAAATTTATTAAAATTTATTTCTGCCTTAAAAAGAGAATCAACTAAAGCATGGAATGGGGAATCAGACATATCTTCAAAAGTTTCTACTATAGCCTCCTGGGTCAAAATGTCATCAAAAGAAGATGATCACTCTTGCCAATCTCTTACTACATTGGTAGCATCTAAAACTAATGGTATGTAGGGATCCACTCGTTCAGACAAAATTTTTAATTTTCCTTGTATAATCTGCAACTTACTAGTAAAGAAGCCACTTAATTCTCTTACCATTTCTAGGCTCTCCTTTACAGTGAAAATCGTATCAGGCAAGTCTGGCTTTTTACCCATCAATACAATTAGTCTATCCAAAATTTGCATATAAGGCCCCAATAGGCCGAAAGTAGGTGTTAACCATGAAAGTGCTTCATTGCAAAACTACTTAGCATTTTGTAAGGCAATAAACAAATTGTGAGCTTGTTGTGATATATTCTTCAAAACATCAACCCTGTGGCTCACAATATTCCTAAGGATCTCTATCCGCATATCTCCTCCTTGCTGATTTGATTGAGTATCAATACTCATTCTTCTTGGTTGTGATGCTTCATCCTCTCCTGTATCCTTTATTTGAGCTAGGGCCTTAACAGTGTCATTGATTGGAATTAATGTCCCTTGTTCCTCTTCACTCTAAGCTGGAGCCACTCTATGTTCTGCTTGTGCCAATTTTTCTTTGAGAAATGTAATTTCATCCTCAAGTCCCTAAATTTTAGCCTCAAGCTTAGCAATTTTTTCTTTATACACATGGCTACACCTAAGCTCATTTTCATAGAGCTTCCTAACATCAATGTAATCATGTATGGAGTAGGCTAGTCTTGTTTCAATTTCCTCCACCTTGGCTTCATTCATGAATGAAAAAAATTTAGTGCCTTGGATATTTCTGTGCTAGAGGTGCCCTGCAAAGTCCATATAATCATATTACTCTATTCTATGCTCTGTACATCCATCAATTTTGGCTTGTTGGAAGTAGGGGCCATACTCAAGACTACTAGGGATTTCATATCAATATTGAAACCAATCCCTCTCTTCAATCCATCTACACCAATAGCCTCATAGGAAATGGCACTATCTTGCCTCCTAATCTAATCAAGCATAATTTCTTGCTCCAAGTCCAATCCTAGCGCCAATAACCTGCCACTTCTTTGCACTAGATTCCTGGCCTCTTCTAGAGTCATCACCTCACTTTCAAGATAGTAGGCCTATAGCTTCTCAATCAACTCTAATCTTTGTTCATCATATTCATTAGGTTTCATCTTCAAAACAAACTCACTCTGCTAGATTTTATAAAAGAAACTTTTGAATTCATTAGATTTGAAGAATTTATCATCTTCTAAAAATTATTGAGCCTAGATGATCCTATCATCGAATCTTGTTGCTACCAACTCCAAGTCTATGAGGGTGTTCTCAGCTCAATTAGCCCTATTTTGGAGGTAATTTTGTCTCATGTTAGCAAAATACTGACTATTCCCTAGCAAAATGTGCAAGGTCCTTTGTCTGACCTGAGAAGGGATATGAATAATCTTTTGCCTCTTATTTCCTTTGGCCATCCATGATGCATGAGGTGCATCATCCTCTCCCACTTCAAGAGTTACATCTAGTTTATGGCTCTCAAGACAAACTCTATCCTCTTCCCCCATTGGACCCTAAGGCAATTTACCCATAACCTCTGCATGGTCTATGACCATCTTCCTAACTCTTTGGTAGTAAGGGATATCCATCTAGAATCATGTAAATGTAGGATCAATTCTCTTTAATTCTCCCTCTACCCTCAACACATCATCAAGCTTTGAAAGCTTATTAGTTGCCTCCCCTTCTACTACCATATTTGGGATGATGTCTTCATGGGGCAGCTCCTTGGAATTTGGCAAGACATAATTTCACATTTCTTTGAGTTTTTCCCTGATCCAACCCTTAGAGTCATACATTCTATAGGGAAATGTGCATAGATTATAATGGTGTAGATAAGAATGGACTGAATCTAGGGCTTCTTTACCAATCCTAAAATCACCAATCTTAAAGCATCTACACAAAAAGGTTCCCATGTGCACCTTTGGCCCTAGGTATTCTCTATTTACCATGAACAACTACCAAATGAATTCAATTATTCCTAGCCTAGGAGAAATGAATTTTGGTAATATATGGGGTGGTTGGGGACAACCATAGACTCTCATTAAAGAAAATGTGGGAAATAAGAAAGTATCTCTCTAGTTATGATATAGTCTCTTCCCTTCAAGTAGTAGGGCTGGTCTTAAAAGACCTTTCAAAATCTCAGGTGCTCTAAAGTACCCTGGGTCTAACATCTTTATTATTAAAGTAATAAAATTATTGAAAAATGACACAGAATTAGAAAAATGGTAAGTTCTATCCAATACCTATGTCCAGAGTTGTACAAGAAGATCTCTATTGAAGTCAGAACTCTAGTTGATAAAATCAAAACTGATATATCACACGTTCTTATAGAGAATTAAATGCATCGGTAATGAGTAGTAGGGGAAAGTGAAATCCCTCATATTTCTAGTCTAAACCCTAGTGATGTTCTCTTTCACTATATCCAAAATATGACTAACATAGTCATATTCACAAGTATGGTAGGAATCTTGTACATCCCTTGCAATTATGTATTCTACTCCCAAGACTTCATCAAACCCATCCTTCTCCACCACTTTATTGACACCATATATAGTTTTGACAAAATAACTTTTGAATTTGTTTAGTGGCATCTTCTTCTCAATTCTTTTTGGGTAGTCACCCACTCTCTTTAAATCCATAGGAATATGTTGCAGCATTGAGGCTCCTATGAAATCATTGGGGTGTGCTTCAAATATCCTCTATAAATCTTTTAAATCTATAGGTTGACCCATAGCACCAGTCAATCCAAAGGCCTTAATGAAAGATTCATGGTCCAAAGTACATAGAATAGTTCCATCCTTCCTATAAAAGGACTTAGTGGTTGGTTATAACATTTAAACAAAGCCTTCATCAAATCAACATCCACAAAAACTTCTGTGAAAATTAACTTAGCCAAGTTCTTCTTTCATGGGTTACATACAAGAATTTTCTTCTCCCTATTACAATAGAAGAAGTAGAAAAGCTTAGAACTTGTAACATCAGGGCATATGAGATCTCTGCATCTAGCATATGGGTTGAAGAAGGCATGATCATCTATAGAGTTTGCATTAGTAGAACCAAAAAAATGTTTTATCCATTCCTTTGCAAATCTGCTAGGTTTTCTCTATCTAGTTTTGCTTCCCTTTAAAGTTGAAGTCTTTGATACTGCCATTTTTGAAGCTTGAATCTCCTCTACTTCCTAGTCAGAAATTTTGAAATATGTAGATAAAATACGTAGAAAAGATACTAATCTATTCTTGATAAGCTTTGGTAACAATAATTTAGAAAGCTTAGAAAACATAGGGAATGCTTGAACTCTTTTCTCTTTGTAAATGGTGAATCATGATTATGAGAAGAAGAAAACTCTATAAATTGATATGTGTAGACTACCATTTATTTTGCATTGATTTCAGCATGCTTGAAATATGATATCAATATTCTATCATCTTCATGGAGTGTCACCATTAATATCCAACCATGCACTTTTTGTACTACACTCAAATCTTATTGGTCGACAAGCCCATTGTTCTTTTCCTATCATTATGTTTCTGGCAAAATTAGATCCTACGATATTATAACAAGGTAGCTAAAAAGACCTTTTGTAACATCGCACTGTTGCAAAAATATCTTTTTGATCTTACGATCTCACTTTGATAAACCCCTATAGAGTACTCGAGCATAGTGGAAAAACCCTTTATGATCTTATGACATCCCATTTTTGCAACATTGGTAACAACTTTATCTCCTTCGATGATCTCTCAACAGATGGTTTCATAGCATCACAGGTCACTTTTTCTTAACCTATGATCATATGACTGTGGCTCGGCTCACCTCTTTGTAACATCAATAATGATCCCATTTTCCTTTACAATGCTATGCCAAACCCTTGAAACCTTCACATGATGTGATCGACAGCTTATTAATTTTCTTTTGTGATCCTATGATCAAGCCTTAGTCATGACAATAAAGAGCATCCTTTATAACCTTAGTGTCTTACAATGAAAGATTCATCATAAGATTGTAGACCATAATTTACTACTTCACTTAAACCTTTTCTAGTCCCACAAACTCTGACAACAAACACATCTGGCACTCAAACACTGGCTTTGTTGAATCAGGAAGCAAACACCTACCTGACAACTCATTTCCATGTTTTCCTCTATCATTTTTATGATCTTATAATGATAAAGTATTGTGCCATTGCAACACTTTTATATTTCCTCTACGATCACATGACAACCCAATTTTTGTAGCATCTTAGCCCTTAAATAAAACTTTTTTGACCATACAATAACATCCTAGGATCATAGACCTCTATCATTCACTTCATGATTTGATGATGAACACCTTAGCATAAGATTGTAATTGCTCCTTTCTCTTCTCTCGATACCACGACAAGCCCTTCATCGTAACATCAAGGAAGACAATAATGCAAACAAAACAAAAGGCTATACGATCATATGATACAAAAGATATCATGTGATCCAGAAGGCTCAAAATTATATCTATGATAACATGACACAACAACAACCATGAGATTGGAAAAGGTCAAAACCCTTGTTTGTGATATTTTGCTAACCCTCCATCATAACATCATAAGAAACAATGCATTTAAAGAAAAAGAAACCCAATTATCCAAATGGCTTAGCGTTAGGGAATATAATGATGGAGACCATTGTAAGTTTGCTAGGGTTAAACTGTGAATGGGAAAAATGTAAACATATCCTTATCAAATAATTGAAATATTTCAACCACAAAAGCAAAAAATTTATCATCAATGGAAAAAGGAGCTATCAATGGCTTTGGCTGGGGATGATGGATTACTTGTATCCATGCAAGAATTTAGATTTTTTTGTTTGAGCAAACCACATACTTGATAATGAGAGCAAGAACTAGAGACTATACAAAAAATGTACATATATACAAAGGTTATACACATTTTCATAGGTATTTACAGAGATATATTATTCCTGGGAGGTGAAATACCTTTAATGGAAGTATCTCTTCAAAAATTACCCATGAACTGACAATTCTAAAAGGCTTCCTAACAATTCTTTAATGAAATATGAATCTTCAGCCCAATGAGAGTCAACCAAATAAGGTCCCAGCCAAATGGGATCAAATTTCCCATGTTTACATTTATCCTCCAACCTTGCATTCCACATCAAAACAAGATCATCATATTTAAATTTTCTAATCACTTCCTTCCTATCATATAAATGCTTTGTCTGTAACTACAATTTCAAATTTCTTATAGTGGCTTCTTTTATTGTTTCAACTAATCCAACCAATTCATCAATCCTCTCATGCATGTCATCAGCAATATCATCATCATACATTTGAATATAGTTATACAAACCCATCAAATTGTTCTGAGGCATTCTAGCTTAAATACCATATACAAGGTCAAAAGGTGATACACCTATTGCCTTCTTTGTTGTCATTCCATCAACCCAGATAGCTAACTACAATTTTGAATCCCAAGCTTTTTTGTTATCATCCAAGGTCCTCTTGATGACCTTTAATAAACTCTTATTAGTAGATTCTTCTTCTCCATTCCCTTGTGGATGAGAGGGTGAGGAAACTAACCTAGTAATGCCACATTTTTCACACAATTTGATAAATTCTTTGGATCTAAAGGACTTAACATTATCAGTTACTATTCCTTTAGGGCATCCAAACCTTGTAATGATGTTATTAAGTAAGAAATTATTTGCCACTTTGTTGGTTGAATTTCTAGTAGGAATTTCCTCAACCCATTTTGTGAAATAATTAGTTGCAACTAGTATCCAAGAAAAACCACTACTAGAGCTAGGTGAAATCTCACCTATAAAATCCATTCCCCACTACTGAAAAGGTGCCTGGATTTCAAATAATTTCAAAGGTGTATTTCCAAAAAAAATTAATTTTCCTACAAACCTCTGGCATGAATCGCATTTTCTTGCTAAGATTTGAGCATCTTTAAACAAAGAAGGCCACCAAAAACCTTCTCTCATAACCTTGTGGGTTGTAGTCTTTTCCATATAATTCCCACCATATATTCTTGAATGCATCTCATTTAATATTTTTTCAAATTTATGTTGATCAATGCATTTTAGTAATATACCTTCAGAATTTCTCCACCATAGAATTCCAATCACAACAATATATCTAATCCAATGCAATTTTATAGTCCTATTTTCATTGTCTATTAGATGGGATGGAGATTGCATATGTTTTAAGTAATATATTACGTCTTTGTACCAATAACACTAATCCATATCACATGTTCCAAAAGAGGAATCTTGACCTTGCACATTTATTTGATTAGCATCTAAATTAGTCTATGCCATGAGCTTAGCTAATCCTTGACCTATTACCAACTGAATAATTTGTATATCCATGTTAAATTCTTGGATTCTCTTAATCCATCTACATCTTCTACCAGATACTTCTTGTTGAGAGAAAATATCCTTCATTGTTGCATTAGGCACAAAAGAAATAACAATAGCACCAACTAGGTAACACTTAAAGGCCTTAACAACTTTGACTAAAGCATATGCCTACTTCTCATTTATGTCATACTTCAACTCTGTAGGTTGTAGGGATTTATTAAAAAATGTTATAGGTTGTTCATGTCCATTTTCTTTTTTTTTGAAGTAAGATTGCTGCAATAGTATGAAAAGATGCAAAGGAGAAAATATGCATCGGCTTTTCATAATCAGGGGTCTTTAGAACTGGAGCATTTTTAATAGCATTCTTCATTTCTTAGAAAGTAATAGTAGGCCCACCTTCCCAATTGATCTTAGCACCTTTCTTGAGCATTTTTGAAATTGGCCTACTGACCTTAGCAAAGTTAGTTACAAATCTCCTTAAGAAATTAACTTGTCTAAAGAAAGACTATATATCTTTAACACTCTTTGTCTTTTGAACCTTGTCAATTGCTGCTACCCTTTCAAGATCAATTTTTACCCCTTCCTTTGAAACTATATTCTCTAAAACCTTTCCTTTGGTGATCCCAAAGTTAAATTTTCTTGGGTTCAAAGATACCCCATACTCCAAGGCTTCAATGAAATTTTTTTCAAGATGCTTACAATGATCCTTGACCTTTTTAGAATAAGTAGTCAAGTCATCCTGATATACCACCATGAATTTGTCAATATATTCTTTAAAAGCCACATCCATAGCTCTCTAAAAAGTTGTTCCTACATTTATGAGACCACATGGCATTCTTACATATACATAGGTCCCCCAAGTAGTGGTAAATGTTGTCTTGAACTGTTCTTTTTGATCAACAAGGACCTAGTTATATCCTAAAAAAGCATCCATCATGGATATTAAATCCGAACTAGTCACATGTTGTAACATAGCCTCCATATTGGGCAGTCCATAATTGTCCTTTAAAGGTGCAATGCTCAAATTCCTAAAATCAACACAGAGCCTAGTATTACCATTATTTTTTCTGACATGAACTAGGTTAGATACCTAGAGGAATGTCTAATTGGTTTAATTATCCCTCCATCCCTATGTTTCAACAATTCTTCTTGCATCTTAGGGGCTAGAGTAGGATTCACAGGTCTCTATTTTTGTCTAAAAAGTTTCACATCTTCCTTAAGAGGTATAACATGTTGGAAAAAATATTTCCTGTAAGCCTTAAGGTCATCATAAGACCATGCAAAAACATGTCTAAATTTTCTTAACAGCTCTATCAAAGACTTTCTAATCTCAGGAGTCAAGGTCTTACCAATATATACCTTTTTTGGAGAATTAGTTGTGCCCAAATTGATTTCCTCATATTCTTGTGGTTTTTTATCTTGTGCATTTGAGTGCACTCTATCTTGATTATCAAAAGCACTCTCTAATAAAACCAACCCTTGAGGTACCTTGTTATCTTTTAATTGTAAGACCTCTTGCCCAAAAATCTTCTATTTTCCATCCACTATTTCTACCTAGGCATTGCAATCAAGTTCCTATCCATGATATTTATCCTTATTGAGGAGGAAATTTGAAATATCTTGGTCATCCTCAAAAAATTCCCAAATATGAATACTATCTGGAGCTAAGGGTCTATTTTTTACTTCCATAGTAGACACACCAACAAATGATAAATCATCAGGCTTTATAGCCACATTTGCCAATAAATCTGCCATCTTATTATTGCTCTTATCTTTCCACATTATTCCAAAGGAATCAAATGATTCAATCATATCCTAGATAGCATTCCTATATTTTTTCAATCTTTTATTTTTTGAAACATACACTCCTTTAACCTGGGAAATAATTAATTCAGAATTACCTATGACACGTATTTTATTAATTCCATGGTTTGCTGCAACTTTAATCCTAATAATAAGGCCTCATATTCTACAACATTATTGGTACATACAAAATTAAGAGAAAAGGAATACCTCAATGTGTCTTTATCAAGAGAGACAAAAAAAACACCTACCCTTGCTCTTTCATTTGAATTTTCTCTATCATGTCCCCTTTTCAAATAATTAAAAATAATAATCTTTGCTAAGGAAGGCAGGTCCAAAAAGGTGAAGTTTCAGAAAAAGGTGATAAAATTTGGAAGCTAATGGACTAATAAATGAAAATTATTATTAAAATATGTTTTATTAACCCCTCTTGGATGTGAGTTAGGGTTATGCTCCCTTTTAAGGGGTTTGGAGGCATTTTGGGTTGATTCCAAAACTTGATTTTTGCTCATTTCTTTGTTATTCTTCAGAGGCTGCCAAACCTATGGAGAACGAGACCCAAGAACAGAAGTTTGTAGGTTTAAAAGAAGGATAAGGATAGGATTTTGAATCCATTCCATATGCATGCTCATGCAGAGTTTGCCTTTGTGCTGAACAGTGCAGATTTGTGGTTTTTCGGGTGTGTTTTTGTAAGAGTTTGGTCTTTTCGGTTCAGTATTTCATATCAGTTTGGGTTGCTGCTGTATTTAAGACTTTTAGATGTTAAAATAGAGCTAAATATATGTATTTTTTCATGATTATACTTCTATGATAGATTATTAGTGTTTTGTGGTGTTTCTAGGCTATTCTATGTTGTTTTCGGGAGCCTAATGAGCATTGTTTTTATCCTCCGTTTGGGAGCTGTTGTGTAAATGTTATATAGATATGAAAATTTCATTTTGTAGGCTGTTATGCTGCTGAAATTTCTATTAAAATTTCCACTTTCAGATTTACTAATAATATGTGAAGCTATGAAGTTTTTGGCACTATTTCCGGCATACCCGATTTGGGGTTTGTTGATAAATTGGTGGATCTTTGAAAGATTGGTTGTTTGATCTTAAAGATCTGATTAGAGGCATGAAATATCATATAAAATCAGAAAAGAGACATTTCAGTGGTATCAGAGCTGTGATCTTGCCAGCCTGAGGGTTTGTAGAAGTTTGCATGTCAGTTTTGACAACTACCCAAATCTTGCATGTCAAAATTTATGGTTGCATGCTACTTCTAATCATTTGCAAGTTAGTTCTTGGTGAATTTGGTGGTTTCATGTTGCTTCTAATCAGTTGCATGTCAAAATCTATGGTTGCATGCTACTTCTAATCATTTGCATGTTAGTTCTTGGTGAATTTGGTGCTTGCATGTTGCTTCTAATCAGTTGCATGTCAAAATCTATGGTTGCATGCTACTTCTAATCAATTGTATGTTAGTTCTTGGTGTTTGAAGAAGTTATAACCTATTGCGGTTACATTCTACTTTATCTAGAATGGATAGGTATAGTAAAAAGTCATAGAGGACACGATCTTGGACAATTGATATCCAGAGTCAGAACAGTAGAAAGGATGCTTATTTAGACATTCGAGATAAACTTAGGAAAATAAGCCATGACATCTCTGAATAGTTGGTTGAGAACCACCGTATAATGAATGACATGTTGTCCGACCTAGCTAAGGTGGATAAATTGGCTGGATTTCTATTTGGCAGATTTTCTCACAGGGCAGATGACACAATTACCAAGAACTTGCATGAGGAGTTTGAGAAACTAGCTTATAGCCAGGCTACTCTGCCACAGGAGGTAGTGAGAAAGGATATTACATAGATTGATAGTAATGGTCAACTTGATACGTAAATAGAGACAATTGTATATAGGTCATCAAAGGGTGATATCAAAGGTATTTAGGATGGTATAGTTACAATAGGTAGTGACTACATCGTAGTGGGTTCAGATGATGATTATGAGGATATTGTTGTGCATGATGGTGAGATACCTAGTAGAGATGAGCAGACATTGAGCATTCATGACTTTGCTGAGAAAGTGTACTGGGAACAATTAGATGCTTCAACACATGAGGTTGAGGCTAGTAGTACTTCACATGATTTGTCTAGCTGGCTGAAAGTGAACAAAGACAATATTGTGACTTCATTATCTCATCATGATAGGTATGTGGAGTTAGTTGGTATTGGTCATATTACTCAAGTGAGGAGTTTTCTTGAGTTACCACCTGATTCTAGTTTACAGATATGGGCTCGAGATTTTTATATTAACATTTGGGATTTAGTTGACTGGAGATCTTTAACACTTTTTGGTAGTAGTGTTTGTTTGGGTGCTATCATGGATTTGATTAGCAGATTGCATGGTGTTGTCTTTTCTTGTGCCAGCAGCTTGTCCGATGCTAGTATTAGTTTTTATACACTGGTGTTGGGCTTTGTTCATATATCCAGTCGACCATACTTGCTGGAATGTGTTGATGATCTTTCATATTTGGTAGTGTGTATAGATGAGTCCCAGGATCATATTGGCATTGATGACATCTAGGAGGATGCAATGGGTAGTTTTGAAGACTTAGTTTCCTTGGTAGTTTCTTTTGGTATAGAGGAGTTAGACATCAGTGCTACAGTTTTTGATACTCCATATGTTGATATGAGCTTTGGAGTTGATTCATAGGATATGGATGGTAATACTCTAGAGACTAGTAACTTTGAGGATACTCCTTTAGATAGTGCATCAGAGGAGGTTTGTAGGAGACAGTCTAGCCAGTGTCATCATGTGTCTAATCAGTTGAGAGTTAGTGAGCGAGACATTGCTATTGCTTGCCAGCATTTTGATGATGCTCGTTAGTTGTTAGCAGTTTATGGATGGGGTTCTCCTACTAGTGATGAGCAGGGAGGCAGTTATCTTTCCTTGATAGAGTTCCACTCTTTATGGGAGGCTATCCAGATTCTAAGATAGGATTATATGCAGTTGGTGGCTGATAGAGATTATCTTATGGAGTGGGGCAATACATCATATGATGCATTGTTGGCCAAGGAAGATGAGGTGAGTGAGCTTACTCAACAACTTGAGGTGACTTCTGAGATTCTTGAGAGTACATAGTTGGCTTTAAAGGAGTCATAGTTTCATTTGGCTAAGGTGACAATGGAGTTAGAGCAACTACACTCTTTACCAAATTCTATACAGTCACAAGCTATGGTGTCTGGTGATCCGAGGATGTCCATGGTCGAGATTGTCAAAGATAGTGGAGATGGGGATGCATCCATCCTTGATACTAACATTGGCATATCGAGTTTGTCCCCACTAGAGTCAAGTTCAGTTGAGTTGGATGCTGCAACAAATTATTGTGGTATGCCTGACATGGTGGTGACCTCTAGTACTAATGGCACGAAGACTAGAGATGATGTAACAAAGACCATGTGTGATGTTGGTGAGTCAACAGTTGGCATTGGTTCCTACTAGTAATACTACTCTCTTGGTGATGTCTTTAGAGGTAGTAGTCAGTTCCAACTTGGTTAGTGATCAATTGCAGTTAGTTACATCTAGATTATAGTCTGAGCCACTAACTGAGATTGGCACATTCTATCAAAATTACATTGTGAGGTTTGCTCATCAATTCACCTTTGATGACCATGTTGATGAGATGATGCTACAGAGATGTACTTTGGTTCCTAGTGCTTATCATAAGTTATGGGATAGTTTGATGCCTCGAGATGAGAGTTGTGACGGGGACGACATGGCAATAGGTCCTGCAGTTGACAGCTTGATAATACATGACTTAGAGTAGGAGTTTTGGAGTGATGCTTTAGCAAGTTTTGTTATTGATTCTACTCCTTTGGCTATGACATCTCCTGACTTAGCTGGTGATCAGTCACAGTGAGTTGTATCACTTTTTCATGGTGAGTTGTTGACTAAGGTTGGTTTTTTTTATCAATATTATATTGCAAGGTATGTACATCAATTAGCATTTGATCCTTGTGCTAAGGAGTTGATGGCAGACGAACTTGGTTTGGGTTCCATTTCTTGTTGTTTATCTTGTGATGGCTTTTCACCATCAGGGGCACATGGGAGTTATGATTTTGAGATAGTGGCTGGTGATCTATAGATTTGTGTTGACTACAGGAGTTGTACAGTGTGTGGATTCTCCATACTTGGTACAGTTTCATTCAGGAGCATTCACCATTGTTGCAGAGTTGGATTGTACATTCTGTATAGGCCAGTGGGATGCATTGATGGTATTTACTATGTTGGCAATTTGATTTGTCCACTTTACTTGAGTTTTGATGTGCTAAGAGTTTGTGTCTCGTGGATTTCTGACTGTGGAAGTTGTGACTTTGGAGTTTGGTTGAGCAATAATTGTCAGTTTGATTATGGATTCCTCTTGGTTATATTGCAGAGGATATTGCAGGAGCCTGTGTTAATTGGCAATAGTATAGTTCATGATCACATTTGGGATCCAGGTGGATTGATTGGTCTATTGTTCAGCCATTGCTTGAGGACAAGCAATATTTGGAAAGGGAGGACTTTTCATGTCCCCTTTTCAAATAATTAAAAATAATAATCTTTGCTAAGGCAGATAGGTCCAAAAAGGTGAAGTTTTGGAAAAAGGGGATAAAATTTATGAAGCTAATGGACTAATAAATGAAAATTATTATTAAAATTTGTTTTATTAACCCTTCTTGGATGTGAGTTAGGGTTATGGCCTCTTTTAAGGGGTATGGACACATTCTGGGCTCATTCCAGAACTTGAGTTTTGCTCATTTCTTTGTTATTCTTTAGAGGCTGCCAAACCTATGGAGGAGACCCAAGAATGGGAGTTGGTAGGTTTCTAGGAAGGCTAAGGATGGGAGTTTGAATCCATTCCATGTGCATGCTCATGCAGAGTTTGCCTTTGTGCTGAACAGTGCAGATTTGTGGTTTCTCGAGTGTGTTTTTGTAAGAGTTTGGTGTTTCCGGTTGAGTATTTCATATAAGTTTGGGTTGCTGCTATATTTTATACTTTTAGATGTTAAAATAGATCTGAATATATGTATTTGGTAATTATTATACTTTTTTGATAGATTATTAGTGTTTTTGTGGTGTTTCTGGGCTATTCTATGTTGTTTTCGGGAGCCCGATGAGCATTGTTTTTATCCTCCGTTTGGGAGCTGTTGTGTAAATTTTATATAGATCTGAAAATTTCATTTTGTAGGCTGTTATGCTGCTGAAATTTCTATAAAAATTTCCACTTTCAGATTTACTAATAATATGTGAAGCTGTGAAGTTTTTGGCACTATTTCCTGCATACCCGATTTGGGGTTTGTTGAGAAATTGGTGGATCTTTGAAAGATTGGTTGTTTGATCTTAAAGATTTGATTAGAGGCATGAAATATCATATAAAATCAGAAAAGGGACATTTCATGCTCCATCAAAATACATGCTCCACAACTTTGGTGAATCCATACAACATGTAACTTCTTGTTCAATCAATGCAAGAACCTTCTCAACCTCTTGAATAACCAATTCATCTCTAAATGAATTCACATCTATGTCTAAGAAACAAGTTGTGTCTCTGTCAATATTTTCCTCAAAAATGTAAGTAACCCTTGGCTCTCTATTGACTTTGATAGGCTTTTCCCCTACTTGGAAAGTAGCATATGACAAATCACACTATAAACTACCTCCCATTGCAACACTCCACTTCCTAGAAAGAAGCATCCCATAGTGAGGAGGAATATCTACTACTAGGATGGATATGGTTAATTCTTCATCAATATATGCAACAAGTCTAAAAGGTAAAGCATTAATAGTACCTACAACAGGTATCTCTTTAGCATCCATTGCTCTACAACTAACTTGCCTATTGTTAACCTGTAAACCAAGAGCCTCCATAACCTTTAAAGGCATTATATTATTTGAGGCACTAGAATCAATCATATAGTTTTTTAAAGTTCTACCTTTTATGAACAAACTTAAGAAAAAGGGGTCAATGTCTTGTAGGTATGTAACTGATGAATTGTGCAAATACATTTGAGGTATTTGAGACATGACTTCTGTATCTTCTTTCTCTTTTTCCAAATTTGGGAATTTTTGAACCATTATTGGTTCTTGTGTGACAACATTATCATTTCCTATCCCTCCTAACCAAGATAGAGCCTTTGTTTTGTGTTCCTCTATCCTGAACATTTCTCACAAAGAAACCTTGGCAATGATTTGTGATAACATTGAAATCATATCAACTAGATCATAATTGGTAGGTTTAACATTAATACCTATGGGTATAGGAAATTTAACAACAGATGATTCCTTCTACTTGTTATATTTAGATTTGGATCCTTCTTTTGATATGATTGGCTTGGTTATTTCTATATCCTAAAAATGTACCCTCTTTTTTGGTTCCCACTTCTTATTATTATTCTCTTTGATCTATGAAGTCTCAGGAACACTTTTCTTAATTTCACTAGTAACTTTGCAGAGGTATCTTTGATAAAAATACCTGTTGGCTTCACAGGGGTACCATTCACAACTCTATTCCTTAAGTTATAAGTACTTTGGACTTGTACAACCAACTATGAAGTAACCTTATCTATTTCTTCCCTAGAAGGGTTTCTCAAACTTATGTGGTCATTTTCAACTATAGTGTTACATATAACATTTTCATCATGACCTTCATCATCAAAAAATACTTGTTGATGATAGATATGGTACAAATTTCTCTAATCTACAACATCATGTTTAGGTTCCTTGATATCAAATTCCTCATCATTATCATAGAGATGAATCATGTTACTAATAATATCTTCTTCTTGATTTTCTTCTTCTACTTCCTCCTCATTTTGTACATACTGGTTTGCAACAAAAGATTGAGCTACAACACAAAAATCAGGGGAATGGGGAGACTAACAAGTAAAACACCAAGGTACATCTTCTACCATGTTTATAGAATTTTTTTGCAAATGATCCAGTGTTCCCTTATCTTTATTTCTTTGAATAAGGCTTGGAACTAGTTTTCCATCCTTCCATTGGGTAGTATAAGGATAATTTTTTCATCCTAGGTTGCCTATTGAAATTATTATTAAAAGGAGTCTTCTCTGCAACATTTGGCTTTTTTTTTGATAAGAAAGAGGATTCAACTTCTTTAATAAATTTAAAACTTGCCCCATTATATCATCCTCTGGCTTCTTTCCTATAATAGGCTTTTCATTTTCCTTTTGACCTCTAGGATTAAACAAATTGGGGTCATCTCTCTTTCCAAGTTTACCAGTAGCTCTTCTATTGTTTTTAATATTTATAGCCATAATATAAGCTTCTCTTCGTGTTTTTATATCTTTATCCCTAAGAACATAAGCCATCTTACTATCAAAAGCATTGAAATAAGTATTAAGAAAAACATCCTCATTTAACCTCATTACTTGGAATAACTTGTACATACCTTTTTGAAATCTGACATTGAAATCAAAGGCTAACTCATTAGGATTCTTCTTGATGTTGTTGAAATCATTTAGCATAAAACTAGCATTAGTCTTATCACCATATTGTCCCTTGAATAAAACTTCAAGATCATTCCATGATTTAATACTATCATCAGGCAATCTTTTGAACCAATCCCTAGCATCCTCAATCAGTGAATGAACAAAAGGTTTCATCACTACATCTTCATGTTCTACCTCATAATCATTTAGCATATCCATGAATTTTTTGAGATGCTCTTCACCAGTAATAGCATTATTACTAGAAAAATTTGTGACCTTATCCCTAATATCATTTGAGATAGGATGATGAAAACCATGGATACCTAAGAAGGACATCTACCTATACTTTTCCATGTAAATTGGTCTATTTTGAGAAACTAGAATACTTGAAGAACTAGCTCCAATAGGTTGACTTTGGATAGAAACTTGAGCTTGTTGAGTTGGTTGAGAAGGAGGTAACTGAAAAGTAGTAACAAAGGTTATAATAGGGACCACATGTGTAGAACTTTGACCTATAATCAGAGGACCCACACTAGATATAGTAGGGGAAACTTGTGGAGTTTGAATAGGTTAAGCAGCTAAGTCAGAATTTGACTTAATGAACTAGATATTTCTCCTAGTTTTAGCTGCTTGAGTTTTATTCTCTACTTTTTCAAGTTCTTTTGCTAAATCATCCTTTTCCTTTCTAGCTTTCTCCATATCCAAGTCACATTTAGATATAGAAAAAGAGGTAGACTTATTAGAAGGATAAGGTTCATTGATTTTTACTCCAACATCCTTTTGCTTTCCTTTATCTAAGTCCTTATTTACATCTTCTACTCTTGTCTCCAAAGATTTATAAGGTTGAATCTAAGCAATCACAGGGCTCTTCTTCTACTTACGAAGTTGTTCCTAGTTTTGAATGTTAGACCTTAAAATATCCATATCCCCAAAAATATCAGAATGTAAGTTAGAAGATGTCTCCTCCAATTTCCTATTTTTCTCTTGCAATGAAGTCATCCTCCTCAACAAATTATCTCTCTCAATGATGCTATTCAAAATATTTTTTTATGTTTCCTTCTCCAAGTGCAAGTTCCTAGCTTCCTCTTTTCCAACTTTTTTTTTGAGAAGGACAAGTTCAAGGTATAACTCCTCATGATCTATAGTAGCAACCTTAGATTCAACTGGGTCAAAATCCATAAGATTTACTTCATATGGCCGATGCCTAGGACTAAAACTTGTGTCCATATTTCTCTTAAGAGCCCAATTGTGGTTTATTTCATTTTCCAAATCAGGTGTATAAGGAAGGTCCCCTACATGAGACATAGTTTTATCATTAAAAAGCCTTTGTTCCCTTAATGGGGTTGAAATAGTCTCTCCTAAAAGGGTAACCTCTTTTGACTCAGTACTCTTGGAAGAGGATTCCTTTTCTACTACAAGATGATACAAAGACTAGGCTGACATATTTCCCTTAGGAACCCAAGTAGAAGTAAAATCAGACTTTTTCCTATTTTGATGTTTTATTGTCCTAGGAGGTAACTCAACCAACAACGGTATTTATGGGTGGTCCCTTGTGAAAGCACCTATATTTTTCTTCTTCTTAGCCATTCAATTAAGATTTCCTCAAACTTATAACACTAGCTATAGAACCTTATACTTGAGTCACCACCATATGAAGGGAAAGTATAAAATAAAGTTTGAAAAATGAAGAAAGACACATAAGAAAGATACAATAACATTGAAAACACCCAATAAGGGACCCAACAATAGATTAATGTAAAATCTTCCCTAAAAGAGTCACCATTTTTTTGGAGTTCTTTCTGTAAACAACATATCAGGTGGATTTAAACCTAATACCAAGAAACAAAGATAGGGACAATCCGAAGGATGAGCTAAATAATATATTCAGCAAGGCTAAATCTTAGTTCTGGGCCAATTAAGAGAGTCATCAAGACTCACTTCTCTTTCAAATCTACTAAGCCAAGGTGGGAAAACCTAAGGGATTTATCTTATTAACTTGATATTCTTCTCTGCAAAGCTATCCCCTATAATAGAAATGGTCAATATCTTCTATAATTTGTTGACAAACTTCCAACTACAATAGCTAATTACAACTTAAAGAAAGCACAACAAATAAGCCATGACCAACCCTTCTATCTCTTCAATGCATGAAAATAAATTGATTTGTTGTTGTGATTTTTATATAAAAAGGTGAATCAGCAATGTACTCTTAAAAATTAGAATGGACCAGTGCTTTATCCAGTGGGATATACAGTCATAAATTAGTAGTTTTAGACCTTTTTAATCAACTTATGATCAAAAGTGTCACCATTAAAATTTTAATTTGATTTTGATTCTTATCCTTTCCATAAACCCTAAACCTTATCAATTATGGAAATTAATTACCTAATTCTTTGAATCAGCAACAATCAATAGGAGACATTCAACCTTTTGGATTGCATTAAACTAAAGAGAAACTTGTCTATTCAGTCCCAAAGCTACAGATATATGAAAAAGAGACAAAACTACAAAGATAATTATTTTTAAGGATAAATCCTTCAATTTAAATCTTAACACTACCAATGAAACTCATAGTATGACATAGAGCTAAAACCATTGGTCCCAAATATTTATTTTCTATTCAAGTATGCATACATGTGAACTTATTCAAATCACTACAAAACAAAACAGATGGATTGAAAAGTAATACATGACACATATAAAAATTCTATAAACAATTGGCCTCTCCTTCTCATCTTGGAAATCCATATATAGGATTGCAACAAGCTATAGATGAGAGGAGGACACATGCCAAAAATTTAATGCATACAATTAACTTTTGGAAGATGCACATAATAAATACATAGAACATTCTTCCAAAAATATTAATCAAAAATTTAAGTAGCTAAGTGACAAAAAAGCATTAATGTTGAATCTTTGATCTTTTCTTCTTCGTGTACTTTATCTGCCCTAGTTTGCAAAATATCTCAGCTACCTCCTACCGGAAAAGCTTTTATTTCAACTACCACTTCCCAAACATAAATATTTCTTTTAGTAGGTCATTCAATATTCTTTACTTCTTGTAAATCTTGTGTAGCCTTGGTCAACCTAGCATCCATGATGGCTTTTTATTCAATAAAAAAATTATTTAAATTTATTTCTGCCTTGAAAAGAGAATCAACTAAAGCATGGAATGGGGAATTAGACATGTCTTCAAAAATTGCTACTGTAGCCTCTTGGGTCAAAATGTCATCAAAATAAGATGACCACTCCTACCAATCGCTTACTACATTGGTAGCATCTAAAGCTAATGGTATGCAACGATTGACTCCTTTAGACAAAATTTTCAATTTTCCTTGTATAACCTACAACTTACCATTAAAGAAGCCACTTAATTTTATTACTATTTCTAGGCTCTCCTTTACAGTGAAAATCTTATCTAGAAAGTCTAGCTTTTTAGCCATCAATACAATTAGTCTATCCAAAAATTACATATAAGGCCCCCATAGGCTAAAAGTAGGTGTTAACCATGAAAGTGCTTCATTGCAAAATTGGTCAACATTTTGTAAGGCAATGAACAAATTGTGAGCCTATTGTAATATATTCTTCAAAACATCAACCTTATGGCTCACCATATTCATAAGGATCTCTATCCTCATATATTCTCCTTGCTAAGTTGATTGAGTGTCAATACTCATTCTTCTTGGTTGTGATGCTTCATCCTCCATTGTATCCTCTGTTTGAGTCAAGGCCTCAATAATGTCCTTGATTGGAATTAATGTCCCTTCTCCCTCTTCACTCTCAGTTTGAGCCACTCTCTATTCTACTTGTGCTAGTTGTTATTTGAGAGATGTGATTTCATCCTCAAGTCCCTAAATTTTGGCCTCAAGGTCAAAAAAATTTTCTTTATACACATGGCTACACCTAAGCTCATTTTCATAGAGCTTCCTAACATCAATGTAATCATGTATGGACTAGGCTAGTCTTGTTTCAATTTTCTCCACCTTTGCTTCATTCATGAATGAGAAATGTTTTAGTGCCTTAGATATTTCTATATTAGAGGTGCCCTTTAAAGTACATGTAATCATATTACCCTATTATGTGCTCTGTACATCCATCAATTTTGGCTTGTTGGAAGTAGGGGCCATACTCTAGACTAGTAGGGATTTGATATCAATATTTAAACTAGTCCCTCTCTTCAATTCATTTACACCAATGGCCTCATAGGAAATGGCACTATCTTGCCTCCTAATCTGATCAACCATAAATGCTTGCTCCAAGTCCCATCCTGGCACCAATAACATGCCACTTCTTTGCACTAGATTTCTGGCATCTTCCAGAGTCATCACCTTACTTTTAGGATAGTATATCTCCAACTTCTCAATAAATTCCAATCTTTATTCATCATATTCATCTGGTTTCATCTTCAAAAAAAGCTCATTATCCTTGATTTTATATAGGAAACTTTTGAATTCATTGGATTTGATGAATTCATCATCTTCTAAAAATTGTTGAGCCTGGATGATCCTATCATCTAATCTTGCTACTACCAATTCCAGGTCTATGAGGGTGTTCTTAGCTACATTAGCACTGGTTTGGAGGTAATTTTGTCTGATATTAGAAAAATACTAACTATTCCTTGGCAAAATCTGCAAGGTCCTTTGTCTGACCTAAGAAGGGATATGAACAATCTTCTACCTCTTATTTCCTTTGGCCATCCATGATGCCTGAGGTGCATCATCCTCTCCCACTTCAAGAGTTACATCTAGTTTAGGGCTATTGGGAAGAAATCTATCCTCTTCCCCCATTGGACCCTCAAGAAATTTAGCCATAATCTCTGCATGATCTATGACCATCTTTCTTACTCTTTGGGGTTAAGGGATATCAATGTAGAATACTATAAATGTAGGATCAATTCTCTTCAATTCTCCCTCTACACTTAGCACATCATTAAGCTTTGCAAGCTTATCAGTTGCCTCCCCTTCTGCTACTATATTTGGGATGATGTCTTCATGGGACAGCTCCTTGGAATTTGGCAAGACATAATTTCACATTTCTTTGAGTGTTACCATCATCCAACCCTTAGGGTCATACATTCTATCAGGGCCTATGCATAGATTATAGTGGTGTAGATAAGAGTGGATTGAATCTAGGGCTTCTTTACCAATGGTGAAATTGCCAATCTTTAAGCATCTACACAAAAAGGTTCCCCTATTGCCCCTTTGGCCCTAGGTATTCTTTATTTACCATGAATAACTGCCAAATGAACTAAATTATTCCTAGCCTAAGAGGAATTAATTTTTGTAATATATAGGGTGTTTGGGGACAACCATAGACTCTCATTAAAGAAAAGGTGGGAGATAAGAAATATCTCCCTAGTTATGATCTAGTCTCTTCCCTTCAAGTAGCAGGGCTGGTCTTAAAAGACCTTTCAAAATATTAGGTGCTCTAAAGTACCCTAGGTCTAACATCTTCATTATTATAGTACTAAAATTATTGAAAAATGACATAGAATTAGAAAAATGGTAAGTGTTATCCAAGACCTGTGTCCAAAGTTGTACAAGAAAATTTCCATTCAAGTTAGATGTATGGTTGATGAAATTAGAACTGATATATCCCACATTCTTATAAATAAATAAATGCATCAATAATGAGTGGGGAAAGTGAAATCACTCATATTTCCAGTCTAAGCCCTAGCAATATTCTCTTTCATTATATCCAAAATATGACTAACATAGTCATATTCATAGGCATGGTAGGAATCCTATACATTCCTTTCAATTAAGTATTCTTCTCCCCAGACTTCATTAGACCCATCCTTCCCCACCACTTTATGGACACCATATACAGTTTTGACAAAATAACTTTTGAGTTTTTCTAGTGGCGTCTTCTTCTCAATTTTCTTTTTGTAGTCACCCACTTTCTTCAAATCCATAGGAATATGTTGTAGCATAGAGGCTCCTATGAAAGCATTGGGGTGTTCTTCAAATCTCCTCTATAAATATTTTAAATCTATAGGTTGACCCATAGCACCAATCAATCCAAAGGCCTCAATGAAAGATTCACAGTCCAAAGTACATAGAACAATTCCATCCTTCCTATGAAACAACTTAGTAGCTAGTTTATAACATTGAAATAGAGCCTTCATCAAATCAACATCCACAAAATATTCTAGGAAAATTAACTTAGCTAGGTTCTTCTTCCATGGGTTACATTTAGGAATTTTATTCTCCCTATTACAATAGAAGAAGTAGAAAAGCTTAGAACCTATAACATCAGGGCATATGGGATCTCTGCATCTAGCATATGGGTCGAAGTAGGCATGATTATCTATAGAGTTTTCATTAGTAGAACCTAGGAAAACTTGTATCCATTCCTCTACAATGCTACTAGGTTTTCTCTATCTAGTTTTTCCTCCCTTAGGAGTTGAAGTCTTTGATACTACTATTTCTGAAGCTTGAATCTCCTCTACTTCCTAGTTAAACATTTTGAAAACATGCAAATGAAATACTTAGAAAAGATACTGCTCTCTTCTTGATAAGCTCTACTAACAATAATTTAAAAAGCTCAAAAACCATAGGGAATGATTAAACTCTTTTCTCTTTGTAAATGGTGAACTATGATTATGAGAAGAAGAAAACTCTATAAGTTGATATGTGTAGACTACCATTTATTTTGCATTGATTTTAGTATGCTTGAAATACAATATCAATCTATTCTGTCAACTTCATGGAGCATCACCATTAATGTACAACTATGCACTTTTTGTACTACATTCAAATCTTATTGGTTGAGAAGCCCATTGTTCTTTTCCTATCATTATGTTTCTATCAAAATTAGATCCTACGATATTACATCAAGGTAGCTGAAAAGACCTTTTGTAAGATTGCATTGTTGCAAAAATAGCTTTTCAATCTTACGATATCACTTTGGTAAACCCCTGTCAAGCAATCGAACACAATGGCAAAACCCTTTATGATCTTATGACATCCCATTTTTTGCAACATCCCTAACAGCTTTATCTCCTTCCACGATTTCTCAATAGATGGTTTCGTAGCATTACGGGTCACTTTTTCTTAAAGTACATCATATGACCGCGACTAAGCTCACCTCTTCATAACATTGCTAATTATCCCATTTTTTGTTACAATGCTATGCCAAACCCTTGAAACCTTCACATTGTGTGATTTATCACTTATTAATTTTCTTTTCTGATCCTATGATCAAGCCCTAGTTGTGACATCAGAGAGGCTCCCTTATAACCTTAAGATCTTACGATGAAGGATTCATTGTAAGATCAGAGACCATAATTTACCACTTCTCTTAAACCTTTTCTAGTCCCATTAACTCTAACAGCAAACACATCTAGCACTCTTACACTAGCTCTATCCAATCAAGAAGCAAACACCTGTCTAACAACTCATTTCCATGTTTGTCTCTATCATTTTTATGATCTTATGATGGCAGAGTATTGTGCCATCACAAAAATTTTATATTTCCTCTATGATCACACAACAACCCAATTTTCATAGCATCTTATCCCTCAAATAAAACTTTGCCTACCATACAACAACAGCATGAGATCCTAGACCTACATCTTTCTCTTTATGATCTGATGATGAAAACCTTAGCATAATATTGTAATTGCTCCTTTCTTTGCTTTTGATACCATGGAAAGCCCTTCATCATAACATCGTAGAAGAAAATAATGAAAACAAAACAAAATGGTATACAATCATACAATACAAAAGATATTGTGTAATCAAGAAGGCTCAAAATTATATCTATGATAACACAACACAACAACAACCATTAGATCAAAAAATGTCAAAACCCTTGTTTGCAATATTCTATTAACCGTCCATCATAACATCATAAGAAACAATGCATTTAAAGAAAAAGAAACCTGCTCATGCAAATGGCTTAGGGTTGGGGAATATAATGATGGAGACTATTGTAAGTTTTCTAGGGTTAAACTATGAATGAGAACAATGTAAACATAACCCTATCAAATAGTTTAAATATTTTCACCATAAAATTTAAAAATTTATCATCAGTGGAGAAAGGAGCTATCATGCTACATTTGTGGTTCTATTCAGATATCTTCCCTACTTCAACAGAGTTTGATAATTATATTAGTGCTCTAGGTTATGGGTTATCTCTTACAAGCAACACAAAGGCTAGGATAACAAGCTCTAATTCCATTATGGGTGGTCCCACAGGTGTAGCTACTGGAGGCTTGGGAAGAACTATTAGCATTGGTGGAGGACAATCTATAACAGGATCATCATCCCATGTTGGAACTGGTGGCATTGGCATACAAGGGCCTAGTAGACCAATGAGCACCATCCCACAACAAGGTGTGCAACTACTAACTTTCTAGTAATGAGGGAATAACTATGAGATTGAAGGACAATTGAGATGTTAGTCCACATGCACATTCCTATTTCAGACATTGCTACAATGGGATAAATTTCTTCCAATGGTCATCTTAGATGATGAACTGATTGAATTATTTTTCAAACTTGTCGATTGGTGAACAGGATATTTTGTAGTAGTTTGATTAATACAAACACTTGTTTAGGGAGTAGACTTGTTGATCAGGCAGGTCAAAGAAAAGGATATTGAAAAAGTTTAATCATAGTTTTGATAGAGTTCTTGTATTTTAAGATTGAACATAATTGTTGGTTAATTGATACAAACACACACAAACTTGAGAAAATGTTTTCTTTTGATTAGATAAATCTGATCATAAAAGAACTTTAAAGGTACATTGTTCAATTCTTTTTTACACCTTAGCTCTAATTCATGCCACCTTTTTTTTGAATTCACATCAACACTAACTTGTGTCCATTGTGACACTTAATCACTCATTTTGAGAATCACCAACTAAAGTATTTCAATATTCTCAGCGTCTTTGAGGCATTCTATAAAATAGTTCATATGCCTTACCTATGATTTGACATTTTACATGCATCCTACACTCTCTCATCCTAATGATGGATTATAGAGATTTATCTAGAATTATGATGCTAAAAAACACACAATCAAATCCAAAATGAACTTGCATTACAAATGGATTGTGGAAATCTGATATTGTTAATTTTGCATGCATGTCTACTAAGACAATCACAACTTAAACATATATAATTGTGATTGTCTTGGTAGACATGCATACAAAATTAAAAATATCATATTTCCACAATCCATTTGTAATGCAAGTTTGTTTTGGATTTGATTGTGTGTGTTTTTTAGCATCATCCTTTCAAATCACTCTCTGTAATCCATCATCAAGATGAGAGAGTGCATGATGCATGAAAAATATCAAATCATAGGCAAGGTATGTGAACTATTTCATAGAATGCCTCAAAAAATATATTAACCAACCACTGGTTGAAATTTTGACCAATGCCTGGTCGAAAACTACTAGGTATTGGTCAAAATTTTGACCAACACCTGAAAGTTTTCTACCAACCATTGGTCAAAATTTTGACCAATGCCTAGTCAAAAACCACCAAGTATTGATCAAAATTTTGACTAATACCTGAAAGTTTTCTACTAGACATTGGTCAAAATTTTGGCCAATTCTTGGTAGTTTTTGACCATGCATTGGTCAAAAATTTGACCTACACCCAAAAGTTTCCTACCAAGCATTGGTCAAATGTTTTTACCAATACCTGGTAGTTTTTGACCAAGCATTGGTCAAAATTTTGACTAAAGCCTAGTATAGATTACACTAGGACTCTAGGATGTTTTTGACCAACTAGTAAGATGTTCAAAATATTGATGGAAAAAACTTTGACCAATTGGTTAGTCCAAATTTTGACCAACCTAAGTCAAAATTTTAACCAATATTGGTCAAAAAATGGGGTCAAATGTACTAGTGTACCACACACACCAGTGAATGTTAGACAATCAACAAGGCTAAGAAGACCTCTGGAAATATTTGGTCCCTGTTTGTATTCTATTTTATTTACTAATGCTGGTGTTATGATGGAGTTGTACAGGTGGATACTAAGATTTAGTGGGAGTCTATAATGGTAAATGAAACATACTCCTTGCTGCAAAATAAGACTTGGGATTTATGCAAGTTGCCTATAGGTAAATGAGCTTTACAGAATAAAGTAGTTTATAAGTTGAAAGAAGAGGATGGAGGTTAGAAAATATTTAAAGCCAAGTTAGTTGTAAAAGGATTTGCACAAAAAAATGGCATTGATTTTGATGAGATATTCTCTCCTATTGTAAAAATGACATCTATTCATACTATTTTAAGTATTGTGGCTACTAAAGATTTGCATTTGGAGTATCTTGATGTTAAAACAACCTTTCTTCATGGTGATTTGGATGAAGAGATATATATGGTACAGCCATAGGGATTTGAGGTCAAAGGTAAGGAGAACTTAGTTTGCAGATTGAAGAATAGTTTATATGGTTTGAAGCAAGCACCTCGGCAATTGTATCTAAAATTTGATAGTTTTATTCATGAGCATGGATATAGTATGTTTCATTTAGATCATTGAGTTTATTTTAAGAGGTTAGGTGATGATAGCTATATTATTTTATTTTTATATGTTGATGGTATACTTGTAGCTAGGTCTAACATGGATCACATTAAGGGGTTGAAACATTAGTTAGCACATGCATTTTCTATGAAGGATTTGAGGGAATCCAAACAAATCCTTGGTATGAAGATTTTTAGAGATAGGAAGAACAAAAAATTGACATTATCTTAGGTTGATTATATTATGAAGGTGTTGTAACATTTCTCTATGGAGAATGCTAAAGCTATTAGCACACCTTTACCTGGTCATTTGAAGCTTACTAAGGAGATGTGTCATAAGATACATGAAGAGGAGGATAAGATGTCCAAGGCACCTTATTCTTTAGTTGTAAGAATATTGATGTACGCAATGGTATGTACAAGGCCAAATATTGCACATGCAGTGGGAGTTGTTATTAGGTATATGAGTCATCCAAGAATTGAGCATTGGAATGCAATAAAATGGATTCTTAAATATTTGAGAGGTACATCCAATAAGTGTTTACACTTTGGGGGCCCTACTACTACTTTACAAGGATACATTGACTCATATTTAGTAGGGGATATTGATACTAGGAGGAGTGCTATAGGTTATGTATTTACTATTAGTGGGGCAGCCATGAGCTAGGTTTCTCAATTGCAAAAGCTTAATGCTTTATCCACTATAGAGGCAGAGTATGTTTCTGCTATAGTGGCAACCAAGGAGATGATATGGCTTTAGTTCTTCTTGGAATAATTTATCCTCAAAAGGATAATTATTTGTTTATAGATAGTTAGAGTGCCATTCATCTTGCAAAGAATTCAGCTCTACATTCAAAGACAAAACACATACAATTATGGTACTATTTGATTTAGTCAATTCTAGATGATGGAAAATTAAAGCTAGACAAGATACATATAGATGAAAATCTAGTATACATGTTTACCAAGGTAGTGACAAGGGAGAATTTTAACTCCTCTTTAGCTTTAGTTGGTCTTTTAGACTGAACAAAATAATTAAACATTAGAGTCTAGGGTGGCTTGATCCAATGGGAGCCTCATGGAGTAGTGGTATACCTACAGGATCATTCTCCAAGTGGGAGATTTTTGTTTAGTATGGAGCCTAAGCAATCCCCAAGTCAAAGATTGTTAATTTATGGTGACTAATTAAGGAAGTACTATACATGCTCCATAATTCCTCAGTGGGGTTTAGGACTATTTTATTGACATTTTATGGCTGACATGTTGTACCTAATTTCAACCCTAAAGAAGAAAAAATACTTGTTTAAAAGGGCTTAGGGTTAGGGATTATTTCATTATGTGTGATGAAAAATTGCTTCGTGTTGTGGTATTGGGCTACAAGGGATTATGGATTGTAATCAGGTTGCAATCACTGGATCATAATAATATTGGACTTTCTATTTGGTGGACGTAGCCCAAGGTTTGGGAGAACCATGTTAAATCTTGGTGTCTTGTGTTCTCTTCTTTGCAATCTATTATTTTATGATGTTGTTTATATTTGCATGTAATTGTTATTAATTTCTACCTAAGGTTAATACTAACAGGACCAACTTGAAATAGCAAGGCAAGCACTAAAGAAATCCTTGAAATGGAGGAAGGAGTTGGTCATTCAACATAATAAATTATATTATGAATAAGTTGATACTCAACAACTATTTGAAATTAGAAATTCAAGTGAGAGTGATGTAGTCATTGCAAATCTACTAGAAAAGAACAATATCCTTAAGGAAGAAGTCAAAGGACTAAAAAGGGAACACAAGATCTAGTTAGTGAGGCTATGTGAAGTTACCAAACAAAATAAGAAATTTGAGGAAGACAAAAAGAAAATGGCAATTAAACTTGAAAAAAGGTTATCTAATGTATAAAAGTTTACTAACACTCAACTAGATATGATGAATCAACTGATGCTTGCAAATTAAGAGTTGAATAGAAAGGACATGCAAATAGAAAACATGAGATCACAAAATGACATATTAAGGAATGAACTAAAGACTAAGAAAGAACTTGTGGAAAAATTCAACAAGCCTAATGAAGTAATGAAATACTTTGAAGAATTAATGAGATCATCTAGAAACCTTCTAGATCATGCCATACAAAGAAACATTTATCTACCAATCAATGATAATTATCCAAGAGTGGACAGCTAAGAAATGAAAAGTCAAAAAGAAAGCCAACATATTATCATTATGGAAAACTTGGTTGTACTAAAAACATCTATAGAAACAAAAATGGTATGCAAAGCCCTAAACCTATGTTTACTAGTTATTGTTTTTACTTCAAAAAGCAAGGACATACAATACATTAGTCGATATCAAGAATAAACAATGCATCTACTACACCTAAATTTTATGGCTATTGTTACAATTGTCAAAATTTTGGTCATAGAGAATATGAATGTAGATCATAAACAAGGCCCTATTAGACTAACAAAATGTAGAATTATGCACTTAACAATGTATGTTCCAAATGTTAAGAATTTGGACATTCAAGAAAAAAAATTAGGATCTAGGTACGAACATTAAATCACACCAAGGGTAAAGGAAAAGTCTACATTGAACAAACAAGGAAGGAGATAAACCTAACCTAGAAGAAAAAGGTAGAATATAGAAATAGTGGAATCAATTGAGTTGAGATATTACAAGAGCATAGAGAAATTTGAGCAATTTGCAAAATAGATCTTAAGGTGATTAAAATAAAATTTGGAACACAAGTTTGATTGAGTGAAGATTTGAGTTGTGTAAAGTTATTCAGAGAAAATAAATGCTAATAGAGAAATATGGCAGCTTCCTCATCTATAGGAATGATCCAAGAAGTAGAGGTAAGTAACATTCAATTGGTGAGAAGTGATGCTTGTCCTCCACCCTGATTTCATATTATTCCTAAGTTTGCAATGAAAGGTGACTCGATATGTGGCTTACCCTCAATACCACCTAAAGTAATCACGATCCATGATGTACAAAGTTGTTACATGTATTAGAATGGAGAGGTTGCTAATTATGAGATTTGAGAGGTATATGAAAAATTGTGTGACAAAGGAATCTTCAAGGAAGAATTCAAAATTATTGAAAGGAAAGGGTTAACTCATGCCTTAGATTTTCCAATGAACTTTAAGATTGAAGGGATCAATGTAGTACTAAGAAGGATCTATGTTATGAAGTTATGGCTACAAAGTAGACTAGTTGAGATAACCAAGAAAATGATTCAAAAGGTTACATGATATCTCAGTTTTGACAAGAAGAAGACCATGTGATGTCCAAGTCATGAAAAAATTGAGGTGAACATAGAGGCCGAGTGGAATGTACAAGGGTTGTCCATCTCCAAATTTGTCAATCTACTAGTTGAATTTGTTGTGAGATTAATTTTTCACAAGTTCTATCAATCAAGAATATTGAACAATGTGCCATGTATGGAATTCAAACATGCGTGGAAAATTGTTATGAAAAATCATGAATATCATCTTATTGAGTTGCAAAAACTAGAATTGGTAGAAAACCTAATATCCATTAGAAAGCCAAAGAATTCTATATGTAAGTTTGGATCTCTTATTATGTGTATCTTCTTTTATGTTCAAAAGTATTTTCTTAGTATTGCAAATATTGTTTGGGAATAAGGTAAACCAGTGAAAAGAGAAAATTGTGAATGCGTAACTCAGTTAGGAGAAAATTTTGAAAATGTCATGGACATATATTTTTAGGAATTCAAATCAAGAATGAGAATGAGGATGAGAATACTAGAAGAGTTGGTAATAAATTACTATAGTTATCTATGCTTTTTAGTGGATGTATATAACACATTTGTGTAGGCAGTGAAGCCAAGGAAGGTATGGATAAAAGTATTTGATTATTAAATTGATAGTGACTCAACCAATGCAAACATTGTTGTACTAATCAAAGAGGAGATTGATACTAAAGTGGAACCTTTTGGTAAGTATGAAGAAGCTAAGGAAAGAATTATTTTTGGTATAAAAACAGCTTCTAAGAAGAAGAAAAGAAAGAAAATTATTGAATACCTAGAGGAAAAACTATGTACACAAGGAAAAGGCAAAGGACCTTTACATCTTACACAACATCTTGGAGAAGATGAAGAGAAAGAAAATGGTGATGAGGAAGATGAATAAGGAGAAGAAGATCAAGGTAAAGCCTTATTTGTTGTTACGCCACCCACCAAGAAGGCTAAATCTATTAATCCTAAAGAAAAGAAAGTTTCAAAGATGATAGTGGTTGCACCCCTCTCTCCTCCTCCACCAACCAAACCAAGAACTAACGAAGTAGTAGCAAGTGTCAAGATATTTGTAAATAAAGGAGTAGTATAGAATACTAAACTAAGCAGATCAAGTGTAGAAAAGAAGAAATGACAAGCCCCTAAGAGACAACCTAAGAGAAAAAGGTTGGTAAAGAAGAAATAATTTGAAGAAGATAATGCATAGTGAACAAAATCAAATGAACTAGCTATGGTATGTGCCAACCTATGAAGCTCTATAGGCATATCCCATTTTAGATTTTTAAAATATGACAATTGGATAATGATGATAGAATTAAAGTTGAGGAAGCTATGATACATATGATGGAAAATAATTAATTAGATCCTAATGAAGTAGAGAAGAAGATTCATATTAATTTGTTCAATAGACTAGACAAAAGATGGCAATAGGAATCAATAGTAGAGAAAGAAATTAGAGAGGGCACATTAGCAAGTCTTATGCATGATTCATCAAAGGAAAAAAAGGAAACATTTTTGAAAATGTCTAAGAAACAATTTTTTCTTAGTTTAGAATCTTTATGATTTCACAAAATAAGATTAAAGTTGTACTAAAATAGAATGATTTACTATGGAAGAGCATTTTTGGTGTTGACAATAAAGAAGTGACATAGGAGAAATAAATTGAGACAATGATCATCCAAGATGATCAAAATGATGAAGTGATTTTAAGTATGTTGAGTCCACAAGGGAGCATTTCACATATTCATGCCACCACACCTACCACTTTAGTTGTCAAGAAACAAAACCCCTTAGATGTAGAAAAAGAGAAGCAACAGGAAAAGGAATCAAATATAGACACAAGTATAGACATTTCTACCAAAGGTCAAGAAGGACCAAATGTGTGAGAACCTAAAATTGAAGAAAATAAAGAGGAAAATAAAGTAGATCCAAGTGCTAGTATTTTTATTTCAAGAACTTCTATTCAAGCTAGAACAAGTAGTGACACCCCCTCTCCTACTCCAAAAGTAGTGCCAAGAAAGAGAACTCTATCCTTGAGAAAAATAAAAGAAAGACATGATGATTCACTAGATATTTTTGTTAGTTTGATTGAATTAATTGAAATTCCAAATAGAGATTTGGAAAATCTTACTCTTGAAAAAATAATCATGTTGCAAGAGATTTTGGTGAAAAAGAAGAAACATGAATAGATGAGAAGGGAGTGGCAATAGAAGCAAGTGTTGTATGATGTAAAGGACATTTTTGTTGATGCATTTGATATACATAATTTTGATGGGCAAGCCCCAATTATTTCCCATCTTGTATGTATAATTTTGAATATATAAATGTTAGAGACATAGAAGAAAATGAAAATTTCATGGCATGGTCAGCCAACAAATTTGAGAATAAGGTTGTGGAGAAATTCTCAACATTATTGAGCAAAGAGTTAATTTATAGGGACATGTATAGAATATTGTGGAGCTTATACAAAAGGCACAACATTTGTACAACATTTCGTGTGATGTGCTAAGATTTACAAGTTATCTTCAGGAAAACATGTAGTAGGTTCATGCTAAAATGTAGCAAACAAGCAACACCATTTCATAGTCAACTAAATCCAACTCAAGACATTACAATAAGTTTTTTTCTTCTCAAGGAAAATTGGCCAAGCTATAGACAACTAATAGCAGCATAAGGTCAAAATTGATCTCTATCCAATCAATGTTGATACCTTATATTTGGAGATTATGCAACATTAATTAAAGTCAACACAAGATCTTACTCAAGAAGATCATAATCTTTTGGTTGTTTATAGTTTGATTTATTTGGCGGCTAGATTGGAGTTGCAAAATCACATTTTGAAATCAACCAAAACTACTTGGGATCATGCACTTGCCATGATTAACTAGGTTCACAAACTATTTATTGAGAAATATGGTTTGATTCTACCCATTCAACCCTAGCAACAACTATAAGTGACAAAAACAAGGGGGAATGTAATGATGATTGCATATTTTGAATGGAAAATGATCACAAGGGGAACATCAAATGTACAATTCAAAGATCAAAGTTTAGAAGACAAACATTGTATGACACTAAAACACTCAAACTACTTAGAGTCATGTACTTAGAGTCATATACATATATTTATTTTGTATTTTTATCTTCTTCACTAGTTATTTATTCATTTGGAAAAAGTTATATGCTTAGGGGGAGTACACTTATTATCATTGCAATGATGTACTCATGAAAAAAAAAAAATTCACTAATGCCGAAAGGGGAGATTATTAGTATGTCTAACTATTGTTGTCTATTAGTGTCAAGCAGTTAGTCATATACTAGGTGTGGATAGATGGCTTTAGTATTGATTTGGCTCTCAAAATAGCATTATAACTTTACTTCATGGATTGTGTTATTTTGCAAAGGGGAAGGATCCAATTTATAGGCAAGAGGCTTGAGGGATTGAGGGCTAAGATGCAAGGATGGGAAAAAGCTTATGGAGGGCTCAGATTGCATGAGAGGAGAGCACATGGATTGTGCTTCCTTATAGCCAATCAAGGAGTGACACATGTCACATGGTGAGAGGATGGAGGAAAGGGCAAGGATGAGTCAACAAAGGAGGCTCAAGAGATAAAATCTTCATAAAGACCCTCATAATGACTTGTAAGAGCAATAAAAGGGCTTGTAAGAGTCATTTATGACCTAGTGGACTTCATAAAGTTTTATGGTTGAGATATTTTGAGGGTGATGAGAGCAAATTCGACTTGGACTTGATTAGGAAGGTTTTAAGCTTGCTTAGGCTTGTGCAAAAGATTAGAGGATGGATTAGGATGGTTTAGGATTAGCTTAAGGATAGGCAAGTGGATGGCATTTAATGAGGGTGGGTGAAGGAGGAGATATTTGTTAACTTTGGCTTGGGTTAGTAAGTTTTAACCCATGTTTAGGGAATGTGACAAGGTTAGGAGGGGATTAGGATTAGGTTTAAAGACATCTTCTAGAAGAGTCTAGATTTTGGATGAGGATAAAGACTTTCTAGAATAGTCTAGAATTTCCTAGGATGAGGATGAAGACTTTCTAGAAGAGTCTAGAACTTCTTAGGGTGAGGATAAATTAGATTTTTAGGAAATAAATAAAGTTTTATTTATTTCAAGGGTTTGGGTTGAGGAGATATTTATTAAAACTTTTTTAATAAACATGAGGATTAATATTTAATTTTAATTAAATATTTTGAGTTGGGGTTAGGGGTAGGAAATGATGAGATTAGCCTTTAATTGAAATTAAAGAAGGATTAGAAGATTTTGGAAGAGGTTATTGGTCATAAGGAAATTGGCCAATTTTTGGGAAAAAAATAAATTTTTTATTTATTTTAGGATTTTTGGTCAATTTATTAATTAAATAATTAATAAATAAGAAAATAATGTTTAAATAAGATTTAAACATTTTTGGGAGGGATTCCTTAATTAAATATTTTTAATTAAGATAAAGGGATTTAATGGCATAAAAATTAATAAATTAATTAAATAATTAATTAATTAATAAATGATGATGTCATCAGGACTTTTTCAGAAAATAAAAATACTTTATTTTCTAAAGGTTTTTAGGTGTCTACACTAGGAAGAGTTAGATGATCATCACTATGACTGAGATACTCTATATAGGTCATGTCATATAAAGACTTGTGAATAAAAATGTATATGTTGATCTCTATATGAGCTGAGAAATTATTTGGTTACCAAGTTTTTGCAGTATAAGAAAAGCCTAATGATTGTTGAGCATTCCAAGCACATTGATGCCAAATCACAAAAAAGGTGTCAAGCATAGTAGAGTTTGAGAAACAACAACATGTATAGTGAATGTTGGGAATCAAAGACATTTAAGTGTCGAGTACTGCAGAATTGACATTCAATTTATGAATGATGGAAACTTTGAGGTTAATCATTTCAGGTTGACATTGGCATGATATTTAATATTTGTAGAGGTTGTTACAAAGGATATTATGTGTTTTATGACATTGATCACAGATCCTATGAGTTGTGATCAATCAATCATATGGAGAGTTGAAAAGGGGAAGCATTTAGAAAACTGCTTAAGAAATATTTAAATAGAGCAGATAAAAACTTTTTTGGACATGGTGAGAAGGAGTGAGAAAGTTATTTACGCGATCACATAGAAAATCAAATGTGAAAATGTGAACATTGTGAACGATGAAAAAGAGTTGAGTTTTATTATTTGAGAACATAAGAAGCAACCTTATCATGTAGTGAAGGATAGTAAAGATATATCAAATTAGAGATTAGATAATATTCAAGAGAGGAAATCCAAAACTAACTTTTTAGAGTAGACTGAGGATCAGGTACTAAATCAATTTTAACAGATTGAGTCAGAGATAATTCCTTAACATAGTGGTCTTAACATATTTTTATAAATCTCTTAACAAAGGCCTTATTTTTTTGTAGGTGTAAAATCCTCTCACAAGCTAAGACCTAGCATTCTTGACTTCCTTTAACTAGGATAACCCCTCATAGGGTAGATCATTAGAAGTGATCAACATTGTAACCCTAATAGATTAACTTTATTATTGTAGTAGTGAAGATTTGTGAATGTCATCCCCACCCTTGTTTTACCTTCACCTCAGAGGGTTTCTTGATAACCAAATCCTTTTTTTATGTGTTTACATTTCATGCATGTGATTGATAGATTATATGTACATGTTACTATAGGTTAATTTTACAAGTTATGTTATACATGAAATCAAAATGACATGGTACATATGGTGAATGCACTAAAGTTGTGTTAAAAGATAAAAGTGTTAAAGATCTTGATTCACACCCTGTCGCCCTCAATATCTTAGTTTTCCAATTAAGACTTCCAATAGTTATATCACTTCATGATACTAAAGTGAGATTTTTCTTCAACTTTCAAATTAGTTGAAATGTCAAGATTTGTGGGTGTAAAAAATTATCACTTTTTTTTTTTCCAAATTATTTAATTTAGATAGGTGTTATTATTTTTTGTTAAAGGAAAATCATGTTGTAAATTTTATAATTGTTGGATGCATATAATTCTAGAATAAATATGGTAGGATTCATTCAAACTTATATAAATAAATAATTGGAAAGTCACAAAGATAGTTGATAATGGTATATTAATATCTAAGAAAATTGCATATAAATCACTTGAATTACTTTTAATTAAATATTTGTTTTAACATATGCTTGTCTTCACTTAGAAAGAAATGGCATGCATGAGTGTAATAATATGTGGATTATTGTATCATCAAATAGATGCATATAGATGGATGTTTTTCCATAATTATTAATTCTTGTATAGACACAATGATAGCCTAGATTATCAAAATTGTATACTCTTAGACACTTGTGTATATATGCTAGTGAGTTCAATGTATATAATCATATGATATGTTGTGTTCTCTATATCCTTTAGTAGGCATTATTAAAAGTTAACACTAGTAGATGGAGAGTTACTTTCTTTTGAAATAGAGAACATGAGTGATATGTGTTTCCTTTACTTTCATGTTTGTTTCTATTTCTATGGATGAGTTTTGAATGGGTGATTTTTGGGAAATATATGTATTAGATATAATTTTATGTATTAGATATGTTTCCTATTTTGATAAAAAAAAATCATATCATTATGTAGATGCTACATTACCATATGTGAAATGTACATAGGTCATAGTTTTGCACTATGTTCCACCTAACTTATTAGTTCCAATTTACTAGGTTCCTTATTCAAAGTCAGAAGATCAACCTTTTATAAAGTTGGGCACCTGGGGAGCTAAAAACTCTATGTTTAGGTAAAAAACATGCTTAGACCCCATTCTCATCATAAATCATAACACATGGTGAAAAATCTTTGGTAAAGGATGTAAAATAATTACAATATCACTTCATCTTGTGTTTGAAAAACTTGACCAATTGGTTTCTTATCATATCTATCTTTGATGTATTGACATGTTGGTTTAACTTTATGATTATTAGCTATAGTATGAGGATACATTTGATGCCATTATCTTTGATATATTCTTACACAAGCTTTTAAATATGAAGTATTGAATTAAATTATAAAATTTAAGTCCCATGTAGATTTGTCTACATTACAAAGAACAATTTTGAAGATTTAATAAATATGTATCTTCATGATATAATGCACAAGATCTTTTCCCAATGTGTCTTCCTACTACATTTTTATAATGCTTTTCCATGTAACAATATGTGCTTAGTATTTATTTTTTCATTTACATAAATTTATACTATAAATTTGCTTAATATTTTTAATGTAGTATAAATAGCTTTATAAATTTATTATTAAGTTGTAGTTTATATGTTCAATTTTAATAGTATTATTAATCCACCTTCATTAATAAGATAAGTGAAGTTCATGTTATCAATCTTCAATCCTCATTACTCAGTCATGTGCCTCTTGTCTACCTAACCTAGGCTTGATTACTATACACACAATAGATGGGAATTTTTAGATTTTATTTATTAAAATTTTAAATAGGATATGATGCAGGAGCATCTTTGCCTTAGAACAATCAAGTGCATCAACCAAAAATATTTCATGGTTTTTGCAACTATCTTTTTTTGCAAAGTATACATTGTTTCTTCTAGTTTCTTATTATGTACAATTTAAATCATGTCAAGGACCTATCCTAGATCCTTGTCCTAGGTGTGAAAGTCTCAATGTTTTGTATTTCTCCAATTTTGTGTCATTCTTCGAAATTCCCATTTCCTATAGTTTTCATCAAGAGAGGTGTGTTTTTTCATTAAGGATAGTTTCCTATGATGACATGGCATGTTACACAACTAGGAGTTGACTCCTAACATGTGTATGAATCCACCTTCAAGTGTGCATGGCTTCATCTTGATAATTTCTTTAGTTTTGGTTTACTCTTCCAAGATTGAACCTGTATTGTAACCAAATTCCTGACTAGTTCACTCATGCCTTAGTTGGATATAAAGAAGCTTGGTTAGATGTAGGAAAGGAAAATTATTATTGGAAGTAATTAGTAGAGTAGAAAATAGAGATGCGAGATGGGAATCTAATTTCATAATTTTTATTTGTATATGGCTGCAACCTAGAAGGGATCATAGTGAGGCATGTTGTGGTTTCTTTATATGTGAAGTTAAATAATTACACTATTGGGATGTTGCATCTGATATCATGCTCTTTGTTCTTTATCTAAAATTTTGTGTAAAGATTCCATATGTAACTCTAGGAAGGGAAGTGTTAGTAGGTTGAAGTTGAGTTTAATTTCTCTTTTAAACATATCCTCCACTTCTCCTTGTGTTGGTATTAGAGAAAAGGTCTTTCTTTTGGATTGGATCATGAAGAACCTTATTGGATCAGTTGTAGGGTGGAAGATATAAAATATGACCTGTAATGTATAGAAGGTTAAAATCTTGTAAGAACTATTCTCAAGATTGTTCATGGTAGAGGAAATGTAGACAATGCTATAATGGACATGTTGAGGTAGAATTAAGAAAGGATTGAAGATGTTTAGACAACCCAAGGAAGAGGTGTCCATCCTAAAGATATTAGTGTTGATGAAGATGTGACACCTAACCCTAATCCTAAACCTGAAGTTGAACAAGATGAGGAAAGGATTTTGAGAGTTTTTTCTAGGGCTAACTCTAGACCTTTTGTTGAATTTATTTTCTATGATAGAAGAATTGTGACCAATACAGTATTGGATTGGATTTCTAAGATGGATAAATAGTTTGAGTATGAAAGTACTCCTGATAACAAAAGGAGTTAAGACAGAAGTCATGAAACTAAAAGGCCATGCTTCTCTTTGTCAGGGTCATTTGCAAATTGGGAGACATAAGAAAGGAAAGGAAAAGATCAAAACATGGATGAAAATTATTGGAATGATGAAGAATAAGTTCCTTCCTACCGATTATTAGGTGAATATGCTATGAAAGATGCAAAATTTGAAGCAAAGGAGCATGAGTGTGAAAGAATATATTGAGGAATTCTACAAGTTGGATATCAGATTTGGACATGTACATGATGAAGTTGAAAAAGTGGCTAATAAGGATATGTAATTGTTGTCATTTATGGCAACACATTATGTACATGCTTGTAGGAAACCTCAAAAATAAAGATACTTAGCTTTTGGTACTAAAAAAATTGTCTAAGTATGAATTTGGTTTATAGCACTATATTGTTTTATACATAACTCATTACTAACATCATATTATGATTAGTGAAGTTAGATGGAGATTGTGTACATGTTTATGATGACATGTATAACCTCAAAAGTTAGTACAGACTATACAGAAAAGAGATATTCATGTTTTTAGCAGTAAAGAAAAATAATGAAATTAAACGTAAAGGAATTATTTTATTTACAAAATAATTAGTTGAACAATTAGGGATGACATCCTAGATATTTACTCCAAGTTAGAAAATTATATTTTGGTCTTAGCTGACCTAGCAACAATTTGTGGAAAGGCATGGTATTTATGCAAAGGGCATCTTGTGAATTCAAATGTGTTGTGAAAGTGCAAGTTGTTATTAAAAAGTGATGTGTTGAGCAATTGTATGTGAACTTTTGTGAAGAGAAGCATTATATGAAAAGTTTTGAGAAGATATTTTTGTGATCTGAAATCAATTTGAAGATCAAAGATCAATCAAGAAAGAAGTCACAATACCTATATACTAGAGGACTAATTTCTTGTTTAAGAAGTGAGTTCTTCTTGTAATTGGAAGTGCATGTTTGGGTAGTGGGCTCATCTTGAATCTACTATACTACAACTCCTAATAGTTAGAATCTCCTAACAAGGATTAAAAGTCTCCAAATAGGGACTCTCTATACTAAATTTACTCATTGACTCCTAATAAGCTCCATCATCTAATAAGGAACTATTGACAATTGCCTAATGAGGATATGTAATTGTTGTCATTTATGGCAACCCATGATGTACATGCTTATCGAAAACCTCAAAAATAAAGATACTTAGCTTTTGGTACTCAGAAAATTGTCTAAATATGCATTTGGTATACAACTATATATTGTTTTGATTATAACTTGTTGTTGATGTCATATTATGACTAGTGAAGTTAGATGGAGATAGCATATATGTTGATGATGATGTGTATAACCTTGGAAGTTAGTATGAACTATATGGAATAGAGATATTCATGTTTCACTAGTGAAACAAGATAGTGGAATTAAGAAAAGGAATTATTTTGTTTACTTGTCCAATTAGGTCCAACATTTTAGATGTTTACTCTAAGTTGGAAAGGTGTATTATGGTCTTACTTTACCTAGCAACAATTTTTGTAAAGGCATGGTGCTTATGCAAAGGACATCTCATGATGAGAACTATAATTGTGATATAAATTGTTGGAGTATTGTGATATGTGAACTTACTATGAAAGAGATATATGTGACATTTTCTAAAGTTATTTTGTGATTCATGATCGAGTTGAAGATCAAAGATCATTCGAGAAAGAAGATACAATACATACATTCTAGAAGTTTGATTACTTGTTTGGGTAGTGAGCTCTTCTTGTAATTGGAAGTGTATGCTTGGGAAGTGGGCTCATCTTGCATCTACTATACCACAACTCCTAATAGGGTTGGAATATCCTAACAAGGATTCAAAGTCTCCTAACAAGAACTCCTTATACTGAATTTTATCATTGACTCCTAATAGAGTTTATCCTCTAACAAGGAACTTATATTAGTATATTATCTAGTGGGTATCATCCCCATCAATTTTTTCTCTTGGCCAAGGTTTCCCTAGTTAACAAAATATGGTGTTATGAGTTATCTTTGTGCATGGTTATTTTTACTCTTTAGCATTACTTTATTACTTTTTTATGTATAGTTTAAAGTAAGAAATAATATCTAGTTAGTGACTAAATTTTGTAGAGGACTAATTTTCCCACCCCACCTCCCCCCCCCCCCCCCTCAATAATCCTTATTTCTAAAAATTGGTATCTGTTGTCATAAAATCTTGTACCCTTGTCCAAAGTCTTACCTAAGAAAACCTAATGGAATATGGAAACAACCTTTGAGTCTCCAGAGAAGGTTGGCTTCCTCTACTATTAGGATACACTTAAACTATTCATGGAGAGAAAAGGGAGAAAGAATACATGAAAGAAACTACCTAATCTATTTTAAAGAGGTGATGCACCAAAATAGGATGTCCATACTAGTCTTTTCCCATACATGCATAGTGTTATTATTATTACAGTCCAAAGATATACAAATTCAAACTTTTCTTTAATCTATAAACTACACAAGATAAGACAACCATATGAGTGACACAAGGAAAATGCTTCACTTCTTATCATTCATGGGCCGAAGAGATATAAATAATGTAGATTGTAGATATGCATAGTATGTCAAAGAGAGGAAAACAAGCTTACACAGTAGGACGACATTTGAAAGAGATAAGGCAGAAAGTCATATAACTCAAAGGAAAAAGGGAATTTACTATAGCATACCAAGGTAGTACTAGAGAAAATAAAGAAGATCTGACCCTAAGAAAGAGTACAATATTCTCCTTTATAGTATAAGCATAACTTGGATGACTTCCCTCATAAGACAAAAATCAACCACTACAATCAAATCTCTAGAGAACAGTTACTGTAAAGCTGAAAAGATCTAGCTATTGAGTAAATCCACACATGAGAGGATCACTTCCTCACCAACTAGGTCTCTGAGAGGTCAAGAGTGATAGTTATTTTACCTTTGAGTGAATGAATGGATCAATTGATGGTGGTGGAGTACCTCATTTGCATTTATCAAGCCTAGGTATCAATGAGAGTAGTTACAAGATATCTGAAAGATTAGATTCATCATTCAATGAACTACTTATGCTACCATCAACTTCTAACTTGATCATAACCCTTGGGCAACTAAGATTTAACCTTTAATTCTTGCTATGTGAACTAAACATTTCTTACTATTATGCCACCTTGTTAGTAGTCCAATCCTTATGCCTTACATTTAATAACCCATGATCACAACTTTTCCATCACCTTCCCTTAATAACTATTACTATTTACAAAACTATGATTCACTAATCATCATTGCCTCGTAACCTACACTTGGTGTTCTTTATTATCCAACCTGACCGTGTCAAATTTGAGGTTAGATTATATCCACACCATTGCCTTCTTAGATTGATGTTATTTTCTAACTCTTGCAATCAAGTGAAACAAAGGAAACTACTACTTTGCAACTCAAACCTTAACCATTTATTGACTTGTGGAGATTATGCACTAGCTGTAGATCTAGATGATCTAACAATGCAGGATATGTCTTGAAGTACTAAATATCTTCATTTTACACACCATCATACCCTAAACCATAGCATGTCAATATAACCATATGATTAGGCAAAATCAAAAGAAATTGCACCTTCACTACCTTGACCTTAGTTAGCACCCAACCAACATAAACTATGAGAATCACATCATTGTGACTTAAAATATTATAAGGCATAACATGAAATAAGGAATATGGCCAATGTTAAATTATTTCATGAGAACCATAGATGACTATTAAAATAAATCATTATTTGAATTTTATTTCTGGTGCAAGGTCAACTTTGGGATAACATTTTTGGTGATTTAGGGAGGATGCAAGCCTACTTAGCATATGACTAGCGACCATCAAAAAGATCCATTGGCCTATAGAGTCTCTAAAACTATGAAACTCATCAATTTATCACCTTTTCTACATGTTGTGCCATAACATGCCCTCTTCCTCTACAACTTTCAAAAAATTAGAACCGAAAACCCATCAACTACAAAAAAAACAAGTGCTTGTGCACTTCTTGGGAAATAGGAAAGAACAAGAAAGTAAAACTACTCTAACTATGTATATAAAATATTGATTTTAATAAGAAATAGGGATTAAGATATATCCCATCGAGTGGAATAGGCAAGACTTCACCATTAGGCCTACTCAACTAAAAGGCATTCGATTGTTTGCAACTAATGATTACATAGGGGCCACTCCATAAGGCATCAAACTTTGAGTGTCTCCCTATCGTTGCTCTTTCTACATCCCATTTCAACACAAGATCACCTTCCTTGAAACATTTGGCTTTATCCTTCTTATCAAAACTCCTCTTCATCTATTGATAATGTATTTCTAAGGTTTGGATTGCTTGACCTCTTTTCTCCTCTAGCTCCATCAGATCTACCATTCTTATAGACATAGCATCATTTTCAATCAACTCTAGCTGATGAGCCATCTCAAGAGTAGGAAATTCCAATGAGATAGGAAGCCTAGCTTCCCTACCATAGACTAACATGAAGGGAGAATTTCCTATGGCTCTCTTGGGTATTATTTTGCTAGCCCAAAGGGTAGTCTTCAACTTCTAGTGCCAACACCTTTGGTTATCTTCAATAGTCCTCTTCATGATATTGATCAAATTCTTATTGGATGAGTTAACCAAGCCATTTCCTTGAGGATAATAATTGGAAGATCTGCTCAAGTAAATACCATGATCAAGTGCCCATGTACAAATCTAAGCTCCTACGAATGATTTAGCATAATCTAAAATAATAGTTGAAGGGGCACCAAACTTGGTTACAATTCCATCATGGAACTCAAAAAATCAAGGTTTGGTGGCATCCTTTAGTGATATTGCCTCTGTCCACCTTGTAAAATAATCTATAGCAACTAGAATCCATTTATTACTAGAGCTAGAAGGAGCATTGATGGGACCAATAGAATCTAATCCCCATTGGGCAAAAGGTTGATTAGCCTAGATAGGATGAAGTGGAAGAGTTGCAAGTCTCTGCTTACCTCAAAAGAAAGCACACTTCTCACACTTCCTTGCATGTTTGTAGAAATCATGGAACAAGGATGGCCAATAGTGACTAACTCTAATAATTTTCATTGTAGTAGTTCTTGATGATAATTGGCCACCATCAGGACCACCATGAAGCTCTTTAACTATCCTCTCTACTTGATCTATATCAATACATCTTAGCAGGGCTCCATTGAAATCTTTCCTAAAAAGAAAACCATCAATTATAGCATAAGGAATAGACTAAAATCTAAACAATCTTCTCTTAGCTTTATCCATCCCTTAAGGATACACATTCCTAACTAAGAAGGTCTTCATATCATTCATTCAACTTCTTGGATTGTCATTTCTTGCCTCCTATCATTTTGCCAACACCAAGATAGCCTCTCCATCAAATTCATGAGATGAGGTCATATATTCACCCAATCCCCTTCCCCTTACCAACTTGGTAATCTGAATATCCACATCATACTCCATTAGCTTGGTGATCCAACTAGCTCTCTTCTCACTAATGTCTTTTCTTAACAAGAAATTTTTCACACTAGAATATGGAACTAGCAAATGGATTTTGTTATGAGATAATAGGTGTCTGAATTTCTTCAAGGATTTTATGACTGCAAGGGCCTACTTTTCGATATAGCTATACTTATTTTGATATTCTTTGAGTCCTTCACTAAAAAAACCAATAGGCTGCTCTTCATTTTTTTCATTTAGTTGAGTCAAAATAGTATAAATACTTGACTCACCTCCTAAGGTATACAAAATGAAATCCTTATCAAAATATGGATCAATGATAGTAGGAGCTAAAGATATGGCCGCTTTGATCTATTCAAAACTTACTTTCCCTTCCTTGGTCCATGAGAAGGATATATTATTTTTAAGCATGACTATAAGCGGTTTCACCATGATACCTAGGTTAGGAATAAATCTTCTCACAAAATTTGTTCTACCAAGAAAACTTTGTAGACCTTTCTTGTGACTAGGAAGAGGAAGCGCAAGTATTGCCTTTGTTCTTTCCAAACAAATTGTCAAATCCTCTTTATATATAATGTGTCCTAATAATTTCCCTTGATTAGTATTGAATACACACTTGCTTGGATTCAGGGACACCCCATAATCTCTACATCTCATAAATACCTACCTAAGATGACCAAAATGCTCTGCTACATCCTTTGAGTATACTGTGATATCATCAAGGTAGACTTACACAAACCTCTCAATCATATTTTTCAAGGCCATCTCCATTTCTTTTTGAAATGTGGTACCTACATTTTTTCATCCAAAAGGCATCTTACTATAGCCATAGGTGCTCCATTTGGCAGTGAATGAAATTTTATATCTGTCAACTTCCTTAACTAACATTTGATGATAACCTGAGAATCCATCCAAGAAGGAGAATCTCTCTGAACTACTAACTTTGGACAATATTTTTTCCATGAAAGGGATGGAATGATGGTCTTTGAGGGAGGCTTGGTTAAGATCCCTAAAATCTATGCACAATCTAATCTCTCCATTTTTTTTCCTAACAGGGACAAGGCTTGCCACCCAAGAGGAGTGCTTGATAGGGAAAATGATACTGGCATCAATTAATTTGGACAACTCATTTCTCATTAGGGGCTCAATCTTGGGATTTACTAATCTCTATTTTTAGCTAATAGGCTTGACATTATCCACCAGATCTATAGTATGTTGAAACAAACTAGGGTCAAATCCCCTCAAATCATCATATATGTCCAAGAAAATATATCATTAAATTCTTGACACAGATGGACAAAACTTTCTTGCTCATTTTTAGAACATATCTTCCCCAAGTTTAGCATCCTTCCATTAGCAATTGTGATTGGCACATGGTCTCCTTTGTTTGCAACAAGATTTATGCCTCTTTCCCTCACTTGGTCATCAGGGTTGAAGACACTCTCTAAGGTAATGAGACCCTTAGGTAATTTTTTGGAGCTAAGGTTGATGATTTGATCACCATATTGATCATGCAATCTTGATTGATTTCTATCTGAAAATTTTGTTTCATTCTACAAGAAACTCACAATTTTTGCATTAGATTCAAAGACCTACCAATTAATATCATTATCAAGAAACAACGGGCCTGACCACCAATTTAATTTTTTGTATTTTCTCATTTTTTAGCCTTCTTGGGACATTATAAGATGCACCCATTGCTGCAAGTCTATCAGAATGTCTATTTTCTTTTCTAGGAATGCTTTAAATATTAAATGCACTGAAACATTCAAGAAAATCCCATACCCTATGTTTGTAAGACTTGATCAAACTATTCTTAGTGACATTTTGATTTCTCACCTGATTGATCACTAGCTCCCTATCCCCATACACACTCAATGCTTGGATTCCTATTTTTTGAGCATGTAAGAGACCCTGAATCAATGCCTCATATTCGGCTACATTATTAGTACAACTAAGTTGAAGCCTAAATGAGAAATAGTACTTTTCTAATCCAAGAGAAATCAACATTACAATAGCCCCTGATCCATTCTTTTTTCTTGATCCATCAAAATAAATACTCCATATCCCACTTGTATCTTCTTTGGCTTTCATCAAGTTAGGGACAAGAGCATCTTTTTTTGATATATAATATGTGCTCACGCCGGTCTCTAAGGTTTTTGATATAGGATCAAAATGATAAGCATTAGCCCATTCATCTAAGAGGAAATTAGGTGCATTAGATAAGAAAGTAGCAGGCTAATTTTTTGTATCATTTTCATCTATCTCTAGGATGGTACAATTCATATTGATAAGATTAGGAGTATAGGGCTCAATATGATGGAGGGCTAATGGCTATGCTTTGATTGAAGCCTTGGTTCCATATCTTGTTCTAAAAAACATATCTGACCAATCAAAAGATATATAACCACCTATTTGAGTAGTGAAGTCTCTTGAAAGACAAATGGCAAAGTGTGGTTTGACCTCAACAATTGATATATCCTAAACTACAGTGCAACATGGATAGGCATGTAAGGCAATTTCAACATTCCTAAGGATTTCCATAGTCTTTTCAGTACTACCATCTAACTGCAATACCTCCTTAACAATAGGTTCATATTTCATTTCTAAAGTATTGGTAACACACTTGGCCATTACTGAACTACTGGCCCCTGAATCAGTCATGTAGTTGTGGACTAGCTTATCTTCTATAATCATAGAAACATAAAATGGAGGAGGTCTAACCTTTTTTCTTATTTCCACTTCCTTAGATGGTTGTATCAAACTTGTGGCATTCTCCATGTTAGGTGGTTGATCTCTGAGTTCAATGCTTTCCAAATCCTATTGTAGTAGCCTCCTTTGTGATGGTACAATAGTTACAACATCCCACATAGAAATATTCACATTGGTCTTCCTCATCTACACTACCACACTAAAAGAAGCATTAGATGTTTCGGTAGGAGTCTTGGAAGTAGAAGCTTGAGGTGGGACAATCTATGGGTTATTCACATTATCTCTACTTTCACCCTACCTTTATTATTGAGAAGCATTGTCAGGCTGATTCACATTGTGTCTTTGGGAAACTGCTTGTACATGTGGTGTTGCACTTGACATGGAAGGTTGATTAGAATGTTGAAGAGAAATCTCCTCCATAGCTCTTTTCATGCTCCTAGTATTGTAAGCACATCAATCTTGGTTTACATTACCATGCTCTTCTACCAGGTGGTTCATAAAAGAACAATTATCCTGCTAAATGGTATCAACAGGTTGATTAGCATTATGTTTCTAGACAATCTCTCGCTTTGGTATAGTTAAGGCCAAGTAAGATTTTTCCTTCTAACACATGTAGTATCCATAGGAATAGTTATAAGAAGGACATAAATCTTGATCTTGGGCAAGGTTGTTCTGAGGGACTAAGGCCCTGTTTAGGTTGGTGTTTGAAAAGTAGGGGTGATCAATAGGTCTATTCTAATTTTGAGGGTGGTTGATAGGTCTATTCTAATTCTAGGGGGTATGAATCTGGTTTAGAGGTCTACCATGAGTTGGACCTTGACTCTAGAGTTGGAGAGGCTTATTATTTTGAGCTTATTTCCTCTTCATGGTCACCAACTCATTTCCCATTTTTTGCACTACTACACTATTGTCTTCCATCTTCTTTTCTTGATCCAACATCCTTCTATCTACATTTTGCATCATAGCCTCAATCCCATAATCTCCATTAGAGGATGTACAGGCTATTGGGACTACACCAAGAGGCTAACATATAGAGGAGACATGAATAGGGGTTATAGTGGGCTAATGATTAGGCATGTCAGGGAAGAAAGGCATTGGGGGCCTTCGAGATAACTTCCCTCCCAATATCAAGATATTTGCATCTCTTATGGAAACCTCATAAGCATTTGGTAAAGTGTCTCCTCCCATAGATTGCAAGGTGGTGGCAATATCATTGTTGAAGGCTCTGAGATAATACAAGAACATATTACGAGGATAGCGCTTCACTATAGTAGGTATTTAATCTCATATTTTCTAAAATCTATAATTGAAATCAGTCATACATTCATGCGGGGGCCTTTCATTAGTTGTGAGTTTCTCTAAAAGTGATAGGTGGTCACTTTTGTCCTCAAAATTCTTGAATAGGGTTGCCCCTAACTAATCCCAATTAGTAATAGAGTTATGAGGTAAACCTCTTCACCATTGTAGTGCCTTCCCTTTCAAGGATGAGGCCAGAAGTCTAACCACTACATCATCCTCGGTGATGCCATGAATATTATAAACATTAGAAACTTCTTGGATATATTCAATAGGGAATTTGGAGGTTTCAACAGTAAACTCAGGTACACTTTTCAGAGATAATAGTGGTATGTCATGCCTTTGGGCTAATAGGAGGGGGCTCCCACTATTAAAGGTGGTGAAAGTGTGAGCTATAGCCATATAAGCAAGTTTTTTGTTGATATGACCAGATGGTATTCTAGGTTGAGACCTAACAATAGGAAGAGTGGAGATAGATCTTGTAGGGGTATGTGTTACTATCATACTCCTAACTGGTGATAAGGATACTCTAACCTTTCATCTTGGATTAGAAAGAGATATTTCTTGATACTAGAACTTACCTCTTGAAGATGCCCTTGATTGTCTCTTGGGCATGAATCACAGTAACATTGGTCTACGAACCAGATGCGTTTGAATCTTAGAGTCACCAAGTACTTCTAAAAAATGAGCCTCTCTAAGGCTTTATACTAAAGGTAGTACTATCTCCTCAGCATGAAAAAAAAAAACTTTTCCTTGATGCCAGTGAACCTTTGAATATTTTAAAATATAATGTCCCATCAGGTGTCCCAAAAACTGTTGTCACAAAATCTTTCACCCTTTTCTAAAGTCTTACCTAAGGAAAACCTCGTGAACACGTGGAAACAACATCCAAGTTTTGGTACTTGAACTATGATATTCAGACTCTAGGAAAGGTTGGCTTCCTCTACTATTAGGATGCACTTAAACTATTCATGAAGAGAAAAGGGAGAAGGAATACGTGAAAGAAACTACCTAATCTATTCTAAAGAGGTGATGTACCAAAATAGGATGTCTAGACTAGTCTTTGTCCATACATGCATAGTGTTATTATTATGACAGTCCAAAGATATATGGATTCAAAATTTGCTTTAATCTATTAACTACACAAGATCAGACAACCATATGAATGACATAAGGAAAATGCTTCACTTCTTATCATTCATAAGCCAAAGAGATATAGAGAATGAAGATTATAGATATTCATAGTACATTGAAGCAAGGCAAACAAGATTACACAGTATGATGATGGTTGAAAGAGATAAGGCAAAAAGCCATATAACTCAAAGAAAAAAGGGAATTTATAGTAGCATGCCAAGGTAGTACTAGAGAAAATAGAGAAGATCTAGCCTAAGAAAGAGTACAATATTTTCCTTTATAGTGCAAGAATAACTTGGATGAATTCCCTCATAAGACAAAAAATAACCACTACAATAAAATCTCCAGAGAATAGTTATTGCAAAGCTAAAAAGATCTAGCTATTGAGTAAATCAACATATCAGAGGATCACTTCCTCACCAAACAAATCTCTAAGAGGTTAGGAGTGATGGTTATTTAATCTTTAACTAAATGAATGGATCAACTAATGTTGGTGGAGTACCTCCTTTCAATTTATCAAGCCTAGGGATTGATGAGAGTAGTTACAAGAGAACAAAAAGATTAGATTCATCATTCAAGGAACTGCTTCTACTGCCATCAACTTCCAACTTGATCATGACCCTTGGTCAACTGAGATTTTACCCTTAAGTCCTTCCATATGGACCAAACATTTCTTACCATTATGCACCTTATTAGTGGTCCAATCCTTATGACTTCCATTTAATTAGCCATGATCACAACTTTTCCATCACCTTCCCTTAATAACTATTCTTGTTTACAAAACTATGATTCACTTATCATTGTTGGCTCACAACCTACACTTGGAATTCTTTATTAACCATCATGACCTAAGGAAATTTGAGGTTAGACCATATCTACATCATCACCCTCTTAGCCTGATGTTACTATCTAACCCTTGCGATTAATCAAAACAAAGGAATGTGCTACTTTGCAACTCAAACCTTAACAATTTCTTGACTCACAGAGATTATGTGCTAGTTGTAGATCTAGATGATCTAACAGTGCAAGATATCTCTTCAAACATTGAAGATCTACCTTTTCTACATTTTTGTAGCTTAAACCAAAACATGCCAATATAACCATGCAATCAGGTGAAATCAAAACAAAGTGCACCTTTGCTACCTTGACCTTAGTCAACACTTGACCAACTATGACAATGTGAATTGCATGATCATGACTTAAAAAATTATAAGGAATATGTCCAAAATTAAATCATTTCATGAGAACCCTAGGTGACTATTAAAACAAATCATTATGTGAATTTGTTTTTTTTGCAGGATGGAAAATTTGGGCTAACACTATTAGAGCACAGTTACTCTGAAGAAACGTAATAGCTTGAGTAAGATCCCTATGGATATGGAATATTGATGAAGAATCTTGAAGATGTACTTGAAAAAATTGATCTCCTTACTAAAGAAAGGGATAAGCTAAAGGATAGATATGAAGACTCCAAAGTATACATTGGACAATTGAAGGAAAGGATTGAACATCTCAATTCCAAGCCTAAATCTACTAAATCTAAAACTAGTGATGATGACTATTCTGAAATGAAGATAGAGTATATGATCTTGAAGCATTAATTAAATATTATGAATATGAAGTTAACTTTGAGTAATGATCCTAGAAAATTGAATATAATTTAAAGACTGAAAATGCAGATCTGAGAGCAAGTCTGACAAAGAAGACATCTGATTTTGAAACATTGAAAGAAGATCATGAAGAACTTCATAAATACAATACTATTGTCAAAGGTCAATTAACTTAGTACAAGTAGCAACTTGAGAAGCTTTTTTCTAGTAGAGAAAAGCTTGTTGATTCAATGTCAATATAGAGACCTACTTATGATAAGAATTGTCTTGGTTATCTATTTAACATATTTGCAAAGAAACTTGAGATTAGATCAGATCCAAAAGAGAAACATAAATATAATGATAACATTGAATCTAGTCAATCTTCTAATAAGCCCAAAGAAGACAAGGAAGTTGAGATATTGGATGAACCAAAGAAAGTGGAATCTCCTAAGGAGACTAGGTATTAATATTGAGGTAAGTGTTTTTCATGTAATGAGATAGGTCATATGAAAAGAGATTGTACAAATAAGTCATTTAATCATGCTAAGGACTTTTATTGTCATAATTATCATGGTATGGGTCATAAAGAAATCGATTGTAGGAAACCTAAACATGATAATGATAGAAGAAATAGTAGAATGTCTAGAAATGCTAACCCAAGAGATAAAAGATCTAATGAAAGAACATCAAGAGAAGGAAGACCTTATTAAGATAGAAGACATATCATGTCTTATAAGTCTAACAACTTTGGACACATAGCTTGGAATTGTCATGAACCTAATGATCAATAGAATCCTAGGAATAGAACATCAATATGTCAGTTATGCAACAACTTTGAACATATAATAAACTATTGTAGAATGGACAAAAACTTTAGATATAGAAGGAATAGTGAAAGAAACTTTAGAAACATAAGGAATGATGGAAGAAACATCAAAAATGACAAAAGGAAACATGAGAGGTGTAGACACCTAAATTTGATTACACTATTTTAGTAATCCTATTTAGTTATCTAAAAAGGCATTATTAATTAAATTTCTATTTAATTAATCCTTTGTCATCCCCTAGTTGATTAATTTAATTAATCATCTATAGTCCTAATTGATAAATCAAATAATCTATTATTTATCAATTAAATCCTATTCTTCTATCTAATTCCAAAAATCCCCATTTATTAAATAAATCTATTTGATAAATGAAATCCTCAAATTCAAAAACCCCTAACCTATTTCTAATCCTCCATTTAGCCTAATCCACCCCATCCACCCATACTAACCAAGCTTAGCCACTAACTCACCCACCCTCATTAATGCCATCCACTTGCACATCTCTAACATCCCTAATCTAATCCTAAACCCAAGACTAATCCACCCTCTAATGTTGTCACATTCCTTAAACAAGTTTAAGACTTTCCTAATCCAAACCAAAGTCTCCCCTCAAAAAAAACCCAACCACTAAGTCATGAGTGCTCTTACAAAACATAAAGACTCTTACAAGCCCACTCATGACTCTTACATCCATCTTCCACACTCTTCCCTCTTCCACACTCATTCCTCTTACATCCCTCTTACATACTCAACCCCACTCATCATGACTTTAACCAACCCTTAACCCTACCCTCTCACACTCATCCTCCTTATGACAAGTGTCACCTTTCCATTGGTGCTAAACAAGCACAATCCATGTGCTCTCCTTTGAGTGCATCCTAGCCCTCCTTAAGCCTTCATCCATCCTTGCATCTAAGCCCTCCATCCCTCTACCCCTTAGCCTATAAATTGAATCCCATCCCAAGCCATTTCATCAACAATCTTTGAGCTAAAGTTACCATGCTATTTTGAGAACCAAAGCCATCAACCATACCCTTATAATGCCAAATTGAGAGCTCACAAAGCTACCAATTTGCCATTACCCATCTCCATTGAAGCAACTTTTGAGCATCTTGAGCATACATCCACAGCAAAAGGACACATCTACAGAATCAAGAAAGCATGGAGTGTTTTCTCTCGTGAGGTTTGCACTTCTTATTTTCTTTCTTAGTCTAAGCATATATGTGAATTTAGTTTTTGGTTTGTGAATATTTACTTCATTTGTTAATGTTCTTTGCATACTGATTCTGGTTCTACATTTTGGCACGCCCGGTGGGACCCCACTATGGGTCATTTAATCATCTATTTTCATCTATATGTCATTTTTCTAACCATCTAATGTTTGCTGTTGTTTGAGTGTGTTGTGAGGGTGTTTTGCTTGTTTTTGCAGGTTAAAGAACGCACTTAGGAAGAAGAAATACCATCTTAAAAATAAAAAAAAAATCGCATTTTCAGCTTTTTTTGGCGCAGTTTTGGCGTCTACAACCTGTTCTGTCTGCGAAAATCGACGTCTGCAAAAATCCGCGTCTGCGCAAATCGACATCTGCGCAAATTCGCGTCTGCGAAAAATCGACATCTGCGAAAATCTGCATCTGCGAAAATTGTCGTCTGCGAAAATCCGCATCTGCGCAAATCGGCGTCTCACCTGTGTTCTGTGCTGCAAATTTGTTTTGTCCTCTTCGTATTTTGGCGTCACTGTATTTAAGCGTCTTCATATTTTGACAGATTGTCTTCTCTGCTTGCCTATGTTTCATTTCTGCTTTATTATTTCTGCACTTTGTAACTTAAAAAAAAAAAAAAAAAAATTAAAAAAAAAAAAAAAAAAAGAGTATAAATCAAAATTTGACTTTTAGTGGTTCTGTAGGATTTAGACCATTTTAAGCATTTTTACGCGTAGAAAAAACAACAAAAAAAGTTAAAAAAAATTTTCCCATAGTTAAGCTCTCATTTTTGAAGATTTTGGCTAACTAACTAAAATTGCTTTTTTTTCTCATTGCAGGTTGGAGCACATATGGAACCACTAACCATGTTTCTTGCAGGTTTTCATGTTGCTAAAAAATGAACTTGAATGGTTAAACACATTTTTCATTGAATGAATGTTGCTCAAAAACACACTCTTGAATGTCATGGGTTAAAATCAACTTTCTTTGGAATGCATGCTTAAAACAAAAAAATCCAATCTTGAATGCCAAGGATCAATTAACCATTACAAATCTCTTTTTTACATGCAATCTAGGTAAAGTTGGATTTTTGGACATTTAAGAAACTTTGTTAAGTTAAAATACAAATTTAAAAAATCAATTTGAGTAGTTCCTTGGACTCACCTCTTTTCTAATCACCCATCAAATATTAACCATTGGTTGCAATCTCAGCGCCATTTATGGGGATGGGTCTACTTGAAAAAGGTGTTAAATGTTCCACAATCTAACTCACTCACTTGGTCTTTGAATGTTTGCTTTAACTTTATCAAAATTCTTAAATGGTCAAAACTCTAGATTAAATCGATCACACTTCAAGTTTGGGCACTAAAATTGAACAACAACTGACGTGGAGAGCCTCCGGGCGCGCGCTTGAAATCGAATCTCACACACTTTTGTTTTGGGCTTAAAACAAACTCACACTCAATCTTGAATGCCTTAAAGGAAATTAATCGATACTTGACGTGGAGGGCCTCCGGGCGCGCGAGTTTGCTTTTGTTGACCCTAACTCTTCTTATTGTGTGCATTCTTCGATTGATTTACTTTTGTTGGCGCTTCAAGTTGGAATTGAACATTGTCTCTTAAACATGAGTGCTTGCAAAGTCTAGATTAGCACACATAAGAGTCAGTTGGTAAAAGAACAAGCGTGTTTTTTAGCCCAAGGTCATCCGAGTCTTCTCTCCCCTTGTCGTCTTTCGAGGCCATCTTGGGTGCATAAGATTAGGATCCAAAACCTTGTTTCTTTTTTTAGGAGGCCTGCTTGGGGATTTCATCACCCCTTGGATGACCTCAACTCCAGCGTTCCAGCGGAGTATAAGAATCGGGAGGTGAATCGAAAGACACCTCTCTTGGGATCAAGATTTTGTCATTCGGGCTAAGCCTCAAGGAACTTTATACCCTTGAGAAGTGAAAGAGGAGAAGTGGGTTACCACTCCTCTCGGCTGTGTGACATCCTTTTGGTCTCATCTACGGATTTGGGCCTCACGTACCTTGCGTATATCGAGGACTCCCTAGCTAAACCAATTGTCTGCCTTGCAGAAAACCATCTAGGATGTTAATGTGTTTGGAGTAACTGATCGAAACATTTGTAGAACATACACACTCCTTGGCGCAAGTACCACATTCTGAGAACCACAAACTTCTATCTGGGTGTTCCTATCTATTGCTTGTTTTTATTTTACTTGTTGAATGAATGTTTGCCAAACTTGGTCAATCCTAGCTTAGGGCACACTTAGCGTAGTCACTGCCTATTTTGGAAGTTGAACAAGTTGAAGCAAAAAAACTGAGATTTTTCCCAAAGCCAAGCAGATTCAGGAATTTATGTCGGAACAACCCAAACCCAAACAGAAGTTTCACAAGGTCAAACTCAAGCCATCTCTAGCATACCAAGAACTTTCAGCCAAGAGAAAAGCAATAACACCAAGCCCACGAATTTCCAAACTCCACAAAGCAGAGGACAAAGCTACCGACAAAGCACTTCAAGAGGCCTGGTTAGAGCGCACCATCAAATTTAGCCAACATCCAGGAGTTAATCCTGCTTATGCCTTACCAACTAGGCATGATTTCTATGATTAGACACCCTTGTTTCTCCACATCTTCTTGGATAAGCTTCACTCTAGAGTCATCTTTGTAGAAAAGCCAGCCATCTTAGGTTATCCCCTTAAGCATTATTAGCTCATCCATCTCATTTAGAATCATACCATCTAGCCAGTAATCAAAATTCTGCATATCTAAGCTTTCAAAATTGTTGTCACCTTGCTAAAAGTTTGCCATTCCTAAAATCTTCCAAATCCACCAATCTCACCAAGGTTATCCCTTTGACATAGCTTTGTCTAGGGTAATCTAGCTTTGTCACTTGTTATCCCTCATCACCTTGAGCTAAAGGTTGGGATTCACAAGTGGTCAATCTCGTTTTCTTCCTAAAGGATCATCAATCTATCCTTAAGTTGACACAATCACCACCAAACTTCCACATAGGAAAGCAGACCTTTTTGTACTTTGACAACATATCTTTGAAGTTAGAATCCCCAACCCAATCCTCCTTAGGTTTTGTCATATAGCTTTGCCTCAATCTAGGAAATCATTTGCATAGAAAAGCCTTCCCCCTTTTGCATCCATCAGTATTATTGCATCTCATCCCTAGGAGCATTTTTTCATGCCACCCGTCACTCGCTTAGCCAAGAAGAAAGAAACAATGGAGCCCTATCATTTGGACCGAATAGCCTCACCCCCCTTGAGCACTCAGCCATCCTTCAACCCAGAGTCAGCTATACCATCACCTACTGACATTGAAGCTTTCATGAACCAACCAGGAAATGCAGTATTGGTAAACGCCATTATAGACAAAAACAAAGAGACAATCATGGCTAATTTTCGAAGGGACAATGTAGGAACCTTTGACTTTGGAAGACCCCCTCCATTATCAGATCCATCTCACCCATTGTTTGGGCAGCTGCCACCACCCATAGGCTCTTATGATCCAAATTATCCTCAATTTATTCCAAAAGAAGAGCCTCCAGCCAATCCATATGACCCAACAGACCCAAACATACCATCATCCACCCAAGTTGAAATCTCCATGCCGCAAGCCAACCCAACCACCACCACTCCATCCCTGGTTCATACCTCTCCGCTCCAAACCCCCTTTACCCAAAACACCTGACCATTCACCCCCTTCACTATTGCTGCTGCTCCCCAACCTAGCCTTCCCAATCCACCCATCTCCCAAATCAGTGCTAGCATCTTTGGCCAACCTCAGCAATATGCAACAGGGATGCCACCCATGGGGCCAAGTAATCAACCTTTCATCGCCCCCAACTTGTTCACCACAGCCCAAAGCACAATCCCATCATTTCCATTAGGTCTTGGGAGCTCAATACCACTAGCCACAAATCCACAAGCTACTACCTTCACTCTACAAAGCTATCAAATCCCACAAGCTACTGCCAATCTTCTACCAAGCTCCCAAGTGACCCTAGCTCCCACCACCACTCTACCAAGCTTCCAAATCCAACCACAAAGCTATCAAACCCCATCAGTTCCATTCCCAAGCTTTCAATTCCCACCACCTCCACCACCAACTAATCCATTACCTCCAATTACCAACTACTTTTCAATGCCACTTCTAGGAGGTAATCCACCACCCCAGCCAACCACCAATTATTTGCAAATGCCATCCCAAATGGGGGCACAACCCACATACATTGGTCAAACCCCACAAGCCCTCTGATCCTTTCCCCAAGCCTCACAACCACCTTATACCTTACCTCCACAAAGCAATCCATTTATCCCACAGCCAGCTTATGTTCCTCAATCCCAACCTCAAATCCCATATCAACAGCAAGCCTCGCAGCACATGCAGCAATATGCGCCACCTCCCCCTCAACAACCCGTCATCCACCATGCAGCTACCCAAACAATGTACAATCCCTATCAGCAAATCCCTCACAGCCATCCATATTCACTGGCCCCATCCAACACATACCTACCTCAAGGCACTCCTACATTGGGGGCACCCCAACCATCACCTATCAATTCAGAGTGGGAGCAAATGAAGACAGCTCTGAAAGCCATCCAAGAAGGGAATGATCCAAAGACATTCAAGTTTGAGAATGTGTGTCCTTACCCATTTGACAGAGCCATTACCACGACACCATTTCCCAAACACTTTGAGGTACCTAAATTTGACAAGTTCAGAGGAAAAGGAGACCCTGTCACACATATCAAAGAATTTTACATGCATTGCCAGGACGTGGCATACAATGATGTCTTCCTCTTGCGCCTTTTTCCCAAAAGCTTGGCTGGACCAGCTCTTGAATGGTTTTATAGAATCCCCTATGGCACAATTAAAAACTTTGCTGAATTATCTGAGGCATTTGTAGCCCAATATACCCATCTTGTTGAAACGGAGCTATCAATAGTTGATCTTGTCCACACCAAGCAAAAAGGTGGAGAAAGCCTTGCTGAATACCTGCAAAGATGGAAAACCCTTACCACCCACATATCCTGCACTTTGCCAGAATGCCATGTGGTGAAAATGTTTATTGATAATGCACATCCCAGCTTGGCTCACCACATGACCATGAACTGTTTGCAGACCTATAAGGATATCAAAGAGAAAGGAATGATCCTTGAGCAAGGACTCATCAAAGATGGTGTGGTAAAGATTTACAAAGAGGCCAACCAAAATCAATCACATTCCAATGACAAGTCTAGGTATTGGAACAAAAACAAGCATGTTGCAACAGATGGGGTTACTAACACCAAACATGTGAATATCATTGGTCCTTCTTGAAACCAGTCTAACCCACCATATCAAACAAACAACCAACAAGCTACTAATTACCAACAACGAAATAACCAAAGCTATCAAAACCACAATACGAGACCCAACTTTCAAGGGTCTAACAATCAAGCTAATGCCATCAATGTAGCTACAGGGCAAAAGCCCAGATTCCAACCTGCACCTAGAAACTATACACCCCTTGGTGAGCCATTGGATGTTATTTTTGAGAAATTGGCTAAGGAAAACCTTATCAAATTTCCTCCTACCCAGCAAATTGATCCAAGCCAATCCAAAGCTGCATGGTACAAGGACAATGAGTATTGCAAGTTCCATAGGGTAAACGGTCACACCACCCTCAAATGCATGAAACTGAAAGACTATGTGCAAGACCTCATTGATCAGAAGGAAATCACTGTTGGTGCCCAAACCTCTCCCAATGCAGGCTTACAGATTTATCAAAATGCTTTTCCTCCACACAACAACCAAAATCCTGGAAAAGCACCTATCCAAAACCACACCAACAATTGCCAGCCAAACCAACAGCATGGGAAGAACAATGACCACACTTCATCCTATATAGACTATGGTAGCCTTATAGGTTGTATATCTGAGAAAGAGCCTTCAGTCAATGTTATCAATATTCGAGCACCAAACAATGAGTGTGCGGTCACCACTCAAAGAGCACGATTTAACATCGCAGGCCCACCAGTTTCATCAACACCATCAGCTCCATCAAAAAGCCGGTATAATATCTTGGAACACCTTGGGAACATGCCAGCCCAAATATCCATTTTAGACCTTCTCCGCACTAGTCCTGTGTACAAAGACATCCTTGACAGTGCTCTCGTAGAATCCCGTGTCCCTTCTGATATCAATGCTACTAATTTTCATAATCTTGTTGGACACCTTTCATCCTCATGTGCCCTATCTTTCAAACCCACCGACATACCCGCGGTTGAGCCAGATCACACCCTTCCACTTCGCATAGCCATCATGGTATCCAATTTTGCCGTGAAAAGAGTAATGATAGATAATGGATCAGCCTTGAACATTTGCACCCTAAAATTCATAAAACAAGCTGGGTATACTAAGGCAGATATGATCAGTGAGGTTATCACCATCAAAGCTTATGACAACTTGGAAAGGACCACAGAAGGGACTATTTTTCTACCAATCAAGGTTGGGCAAGTCATTCAAGAGACAGTTTGCCATGTTGTTGATCTAAACCTACCATTTAACATCCTCCTCGGTCGCCCATGGATTCATGCTATGAAGGCCGTTCCATCCACCTACCATCAGTGCATCAAATTTCCGCATCAAGGCACTGAGGTAACCATCCATGCCGATCCAGAACCCTTTGCTTACTGCAATGCGGTTGAAGCTTCATATACAAACCATTGCCCTGGAATAGACATCGGCACAACCATCGCTAGCTCATCCCACACTTGTAATGACGCAGAAACCATCCTTGCCTCTACCCTATCTACTGTAAAGATCAACAACAAAGGATGTGGAGAATATAGTCTATTAGATGCATTTGTTGTCGGAGCAATCCCACTTGATCCACATACCCATGGACGGCCAACATATCACAAAGCTAAGGAGATTCCACCTCCTCGATACAAACAGTTTGGCCCAACCACCTTTGTGTCCTCAAAAACCCCTCTTCATGAGGAGCTCACTCCAGATATCAACAATTGGCTACATAAGGATGCACCTCCAAGAAATCAAGCACGCCTTGATCACTTCAGCCAGAAGTATCCCAAACAACATAAGCTTGTCACTAAAAAATGGAACTATCAAGGAGGTGGACTAGGACCAGAAGAAAGGGGCATGCAATGTCCCATCGAAGCACATGATTGGGAAGTAAAGTTAGGTCTTGGCTTTGGCATACCCACAACTGGGGGCACCAACGAGAACGGTCACGCTTTTTCGAACATCCACCGCGACCTTGTCGAAATCGAAGACATTCCTGAGGAAGTTGAAAAGAGAGCCTACGACGATATCCCAGACCAAATCTTCCTAGGAGACTCTATTCTCCAAGAACTATCCATCCATCTCATTGACCTACCACTTGCTCATCCACAACTCATAGATTGGGATGAACCAAGTGTCATACATATTGATGAGTTTGCATCAGAGGAAGCGCTTCTAAGATTCATGGGAACCAAAACTCCTCATAAGAAGACAAAGCCAGATTCTGCCTACATCTACAAGCTAGATCCCAAGGGGTATTTTGGAGAAAATCCCCAACCTAGTTTCGATACACCCAAAACTGGAACTAGGGTAAATCTGGGACTAGCTAAGGCAGTGAAGAGAACCCCTTAGCAAGAAAATCCAGAGCCACAAGCAGAACATGAGGATTTAGTATTGCCTCCTCAAGATAATCGACCAGAGGTGTCTTCTATTCTAATAGAGGACACTAGAGAAGTCAACATTGGTTCTTCAGAGATCCCTAGAATTGTTCACATTGCTGCATCCCTATCACAAGACCAAACTGACCTCCTCTTTGAGGTTTTACAAGAGAACATTGGCCGATTTGCATGGTCATATCAGGACATGCCAGGACTCGATCCAAAGCTTGTAGTTCATCATCTTGCAGTCGATCCAAAGATCAAGCCTGTCAGACAAAAGCTTAGGAAAATGCACCCCAAGGTGGCATTACTAGTCAAAGCTGAACTAGAAAGAATGTTAGCTGCTAAGGTTATTCGACCTATCGACTACTCAGAATGGATCTCCAACATGGTCCCTGTCACTAAGCCTTCTGGTGACATCAGAATCTGTACTGATTTTAGAGATCTTAACAAGGCTTGTCCAAAGGATGATTTTCCCTTGCCCAACATAGATATGATTGTAGATCTTACAGCTAGACATGAAATCCTGTCCCTTATGGATGGATTTTCTGGGTATAATCAGATCAAGATTGCAGAAGAGGATCAGCATAAGACAGCATTCACTACCCCCTGGGGAACCTTTTGCTACACCATGATGCCTTTTGGCCTAAAGAATGCTGGGGCTACCTATCAAAGAGCTATGACAGCCATTTTCCATGATCTTATCCATAGCATTTTGGAAGATTATGTGGACGATATCCTGGTCAAATCTCACACCTTCATGGATCATCTTGCTGACCTGGAAAAAGTCTTTGATAGGTTGGCCCAATATTATCTCATGCTAAATCCCAAGAAGTGTGTCTTTGGGGTCACATCTGGCAAGCTTCTAGGCTTCATAGTTTCTAAACGGGGTATAGAGATCGACCCTAAAAAGGTCAAGGCTATCTTAGACATGCCTCCTCCCCAGACACTGCGACAGCTTCGCTCTCTTCAGGGAAAACTTCAATCTGTCCGGCGCTTCATCTCCCAACTTGCAGATAAGTGTACACCATTTTCACACTTGCTAAAGAAGAATGAGAACTTCAAGTGGGATCTTTTATGTCAGCACAGCTTCGATCAGCTCAAGCAGTATCTCACCAATCCCCCTATCTTGGTTCCACCAGTTCCTGGTCGTCCCTTGATCTTGTATATATTAGCAACACCTACTGCTCTAGGGGCACTTCTAGCACAACATGATGATTATAGCAGAGAGAGAGCCATCTACTATATCAGTAGAACCCTAGTTGGTTATGAACTCAATTACACTCCTATGGAAAAAGCTTGTTTGGCAGTTGTTTTCTCAACTCAAAAGCTTCGCCACTACATGCTAAGTCATACCATCCAACTAGTCTCCAAGATTGACCCTCTCAAGTATATGCTCTCCAGAACAGCACTTACAGGCCGTTTGGCCAAATGGGTTATGCTACTAAGTGAGTTTGACATCCAGTATGTGGAAAGAAAGGCAATCAAAGGGCAAGCTATAGCAGATCACCTAGCTGATGCACCTCTAGTAGATGCATATCCTTTTCTCACAGAATTTCCAGATGAGCATATCTGCCTAATTGAAGAACAGCCCCCATGGAAGCTTTATTTTGATGGCTCATACACCTCTCATGGATCAGGGGCAGGAATATTATTAGTTACACCTCAAGGAGATTATATTCCAAAAGCCTTCAAGCTACAATTCCCTAGCACCAACAATATAGCAGAATATGAAGCTCTTGTAGCAGGATTAAAGATAGCTGCAGAATGGAATATCACTGAGTTACAAATCTTTGGTGATTCCCAACTCATCATCAAACAAGTCTTAAATGAATATCAAACCAAAGATGAAAAGCTATTACCCTACAAAGAGCTAGTTGATCAGCTGACCCAGCATTTTACAAAGCTTCAGTTTACACAAGTGCCTCGAATGCAGAACAAGGTAGCAGATGCCATGGCCACTATCGGCTTGCTCTTGGAAATTCCCCAAGAAGCTACACAGTATGAGTTTTTAGTTGAGCAGCTCCTCACACCTGCCTATGCGAATGAGGATTCAAACCGTGTTTGTATCCTGGTTGGTCCCCAATCCCCTTGGTACCATGAAATTCACGCTTACCTTAACGATGGTATCATATCCGCTCACCTCACACGTACCCAACGCCAGAACCTCATCCGAAAATCATCCCGCTATGTTATCATAGCCAATACCCTATATCGTCGGGGTTATCACGATACTCTCTCTCGATGTTTAGATGAAAATGAGGCCACGATGGCATTAAAAGAAGTACATTCAGGACTTTGCGATGCCCACACGAGTGGTATTTTCCTAGCACGACAAATCCTTAGAGCAGGCTACTATTGGCCTACCATTGAAGAAGACTCTTGTGACTTTGTCATAAAGTGTCTCCCATGTCAGCAGCATGTAAATCTTGTGCACGCTCCAGCATAGGATCTACAGCCTATTGCACCACCTTGGCCTTTTTCTTGTTGGGGCCTTGATCTAGTTGGAACTATCACCCCTCTCTCATCTGATGGACATAAATGGATAATAACAGCTACAGACTATTTCACTAAGTGGGTGGAAGCAGTCCCCCTAGTCTCAGCTACAGGAGTTCAAGTCTCCAAGTTCATCTTGTACCACATTGTTTGCCGCTTCGGCATCCCATCCACCATCTTCACTGACCATGGAGGTAATTTTGAAAATCTCAACATGGAAGAATTATGCACTTCCCTCCGCATCCATCACCGCTTTTCTAGCCCATATTTCCCACAAGGTAACGGACAGGCAGAGGCAACTAATAAAACCCTCCTCAAAATCCTAAAGAAAGTTGTCAATGATTCTGGCCGTGATTGGCACCTTCAAATAAATTCGGCTCTATGGGCCTATCGAACTTCCTTTCGTACATCTATAGACACAACTCCATACTCCCTAGTCTATGGTGCCGAAGCGGTATTACCCATAGAAGTTGAACTTCCCTCACTACGCATATCTTTGCGAGGGAAAATCTCAGATGAAGAATACAGAGTAGCTCGACTCACCCAGCTAGATCTCTTAGACGAGAAGAGACAACAAGCCTATGACCATCTCACAGTCTATCAAACTCGTCTCAAAAGGAATTTCAACAAGAAGGTGCTCCCATGAGACTTTCAGCCAGGTGACATGGTCCTCAAAGAAAATATGAAAGTCCAAGCAGATCGAGAAAAGAAAGGCAAGTTTGAACCTACATGGCTTGGTCCCTATGTGGTTACTGCCTCCTTTGGCTCTGGAGCCTATCAATTATCTACACCAGAAGGAGAACTCTTGAATGATCCCACTAACATCATTCACCTCAAGAAGTTCTATGCTTGAAGATCCTTGGTATACCCAGCTTTTGAAAACATACAAAAAAAAAATAGTAAAGAGAAATAAGCGTCCAATGGTGAAAACTTGGCAATTCAAGCGCCTTGGATAGGTACCTTGGTAAAAACCTGGTAATTTAGGTGCCTTGTGTGCTAAAGACTAATCCATTATCTATCACTATCCTATCCCTCATCCATCCACCCACCATCCCATAAAACACTTACTTGTTCCCTTGGTGTTCCAATCAAATATCCAAAATCTGATGGAGCTTGTCAATACCTCCTGTACAGCTTGTAAATCTTGTACCAAACCTTGTATTATACCTTGTAAATCTTGTACCATACCTTGTATATATCCAAATCTTGTCCAAAACTTGTACCATATTCCAGCTTGTAAATGATCTTGTATCCTAGCTTGTATCCTATCACATGCACACACAGAATCCCATTTTCCTTAAACTTTTCACAAACCATCTACCTGTCCACCTATCAACTATTATAGACATCCCATCCTTCACAAAAATTTCCATCTCACAAAAAACCAAAACATGAACAAACTTGTACATTTGTAACATATCTTGGTCTGTCAGCTTATACATCCTCTTTAGCTTAGTATCATTGTATCTATCCGGCTTTCATGTTAGTTCATCCTTGGTCAACATCTTGCACACATTGCACACCTTGGTTAGATATTCCAATGCATCCTTTAGCTAGATCTCCTATCACCAAAGTGTTATCCTTCTTAGTTTAGCTTGCCAGACGCATCACTCATCCAGATCCATTAGCTTAGGTGCTCTCTGATAGATTTTTGCAGGATATAGCTTTCCTCATGTCTGATCTTGGTCCGTTAGTACCTCGTCCTACCCATCTCGTTGGCAAACAGTTCTCTTTTGGATTTTCACTTTCTTTTGATTTGGGATCTTCCCTTTTGGGTCTTGAAATATCTTTTCCAAGCAATCTCCTTGTTCCCTCCTCAAGGTTGCCATGATCTTCCATATCATGGTATGCTGCGAATGGGGCAATTAGAGCGTAAGGTCTTGATCAGGTATTTTGCTTGTTTTCTTTTTCTGTTTGTGGGTTACCTAGTGTCGTTTCCACGCTACTTCCTCTGGGATTCATGTGTGATACTGGGGCAATCCTTGTGTGTTTGTTTTGAGTCAGTTCGTCAGTCCTCTGGACGGTTGGTGAAAAGGCCTTGATGTTCTTGGTAACCTTGGCAATTAACCAACAGTCCTATAGCAAATCTAGTGCTCAACTACATGGTGGTACTTCTCTTTGAAGTATCCCCCCGCTCAAAAAGCTTCAATGGATTCCTTTTATAGCGCTCTGCTCCTCCATCTCCCCCCCCAATCCTGGAAAGTCTTAAGCTTGCTTTACTATTGTGCCTCTGATTTCCCTTTATCATTCTACCATAGTGAGAGTTTGAGCTAATTCAGCCCCTTCTCTTCGCCAACCTGCGTCTCAGCTCGTCTCAATTTCTTGTACTTTTCAAGAAGTCATCGAGCCTCATTTCTCTCCCCGCCGCCTTCTTGAGGGGGCATCATCTAAGTCTAGTCTCTCCTCTTCTTATCCGAGACTGGGGCAACCTTGTTGCTAAAACATCTTCTTCGTGTCGTCTTCATTCGAACTTCTTTGAAATAGTGTTGTCTCAACACTATGTCAAAGAGGGGCAAAATGTAGACACCTAAATTTGATTACACTATTTTAGTAATCCTATTTAGTTATCTAAAAAGGCATTATTAATTAAATTTCTATTTAATTAATCCTTTTTCATCCCCTAGTTGATTAATTTAATTAATCATCTATAGTCCTAATTGATAAATCAAATAATCTATTATTTATCAATTAAATCCTATTCTTCTATCTAATTCCAAAAATCCCCATTTATTAAATAAATCTATTTGATAAATGAAATCCTCAAATTCAAAAACCCCTAACCTATTTCTAATCCTCCATTTAGCCTAATCCACCCCATCCACCCATACTAACCAAGCTTAGCCACTAACTCACCCACCCTCATTAATGCCATCCACTTGCACATCTCTAACATCCCTAATCTAATCCTAAAGCCAAGACTAATCCACCCCCTAATGTTGTCACATTCCTTAAACAAGTTTAAGACTTTCCTAATCCAAACCAAAGTCTCCCCTCAAAAAAAACCCAACCACTAAGTCATGAGTGCTCTTACAAAACATAAAGACTCTTACAAGCCCACTCATGACTCTTACATCCATCTTCCACACTCTTCCCTCTTCCACACTCATTCCTCTTACATCCCTCTTACATACTCAACCCCACTCATCATGACTTTAACCAACCCTTAACCCTACCCTCTCACACTCATCCTCCTTATGACAAGTGTCACCTTCCCATTGGTGCTAAACAAGCACAATCCATGTGCTCTCCTTTGAGTGCATCCTAGCCCTCCTTAAGCCTTCATCCATCCTTGCATCTAAGCCCTCCATCCCTCTACCCCTTAGCCTATAAATTGAATCCCATCCCAAGCCATTTCATCAATAATCTTTGAGCTAAAGTTACCATGCTATTTTGAGAACCAAAGCCATCAACCATACCCTTATAATGCCAAATTGAGAGCTCACAAAGCTACCAATTTTCCATTACCCATCTCCATTGAAGCAACTTTTGAGCATCTTGAGCATACATCCACAGCAAAAGGACACATCTACAGAATCAAGAAAGCATGGAGTGTTTTCTCTCGTGAGGTTTGCACTTCTTATTTTCTTTCTTAGTCTAAGCATATATGTGAATTTAGTTTTTGGTTTGTGAATATTTACTTCATTTGTTAATGTTCTTTGCATACTGATTCTGGTTCTACAAGAGGAACTCCAAAACTAATAAAGAAAATGAAGAACAAAGAAATATAATTAGTAAACTTCAAGAAGAACTCAATTAGGCATTTGTAAAAGGCTTAGACATCTCAAAAGAAAAGAAAGTTAGTTATCAAGTTTGATTCAATTAAATTGAATTAAGCTTGTTCACAGCACTAGAATTTGAAAACTTCATTTAGAGATTGAATTAGAGGTAGTGAAGTCTAAAAAATGTGTATTGAGTTAATTTTATATGGTACCTAAGTTCACTTGCAATTTGGAGTTTATCTAAACAAGTTATGAAAGAATTAAGAGTTAGTGATATTACAAAAAAAGTTAACTCTATAGTAGAAGATGAAAACTATGTTTTTTACAAAGAATTTCATAAATCAAAGTCTTAAGGAGCATTTTCATGATGGGAGGAAGCTATAGTAAACCTTAGGTGGCATTTGAAGATCGAATAGATAATCTTGAGTTGTTATTTCATTTCAAAATGCGATTGATAGCTTTTTTGAGTTTGCAAAGTACATAATTAATGTAAGTTCAAGGTGATAGAATAAATAGAGTATAGACTTAATTTTCAATTCATTGTAACCACATCAGAAGCAAAGTGCACTCAGAAGTGACTTGTTAAGGCAATTTTAAAGTAAACCCTATTTTCAAAAAAGATATTTAATCATTTATCCATAGAATTTATTCGATAAAAGTTCATATTTGTTAGAAGCATGGATATATTAGTTGTTTATAATGTTGAGAATGAGGATAGAACTAAGTTGAAGGTTGTTTCCATGAAACCCGTAGATGAAAACCCTAACTCAGCTTTATCCATTACTCTAAACAATGTAGTATATTTGGATGATATACGAAGTGACCTTACTAGTAAATTTGAACCTATTAGGAGTGAATATATGAACAAGGATATATAATTAGTTTTCAATCACGATATGACTATGAAACTCTGATTTGAACTCTTGAAGGAACTAAACTTGTTCAAATATCATTTCTACTAAGAATTAGACATAGATGAGTGGACATGGATCATACTAAGAAAAATACATGATTGGAAACTATGGATGGAAAATAGTGTAGTTGATATTTCAGCTGACCTTATTGATGAGGTAACTAATCTTAGTAAACAAGGAAGTGTGCCCATAGGCGAGAAAATGGTTAAGAAGAAAGTTGAGAGTTATACCAAACCAATGTATAATGGAAAGGCCATGGTGATTAGGACTATTAAGAAAGATGTTGGAAGATTCTTGTGTAGAATCATTGCCTACTCTGTATGTGCAATTTCAAAGATTGATGAATTGTTAGTCAAATTCATCTATGCAGCATATAAAATATGTGTAGAGAAGGAACAAGTAAATCTTAGTGAAATTCCAAGAATGCAACTTCTAGAGAACCGATAAAAGATGAAGAGGACTAAGACCGATGTGTTTAGATTTTAGTCACTGATCAATCAACATATTTTTTCATGTGCTTAAAAGATTTCCATATTTATTAGTCATAAAGATAATGAGTAGTGATAGGTTTACAATGGAGAGGATCACATAAGTATGTAGAAGACATCCTGCATATAATATATTGGATAGTGGAAACCTGATAATGAAGACATTTTAGAATGAAATGGGACAAATATTCATAATTCTACCTAAAATTGTAGATAGATTTAAAGAAGACATTTGTATTATGGTTGATATAGAGTTTACTTATATTCAAGCAGTAGAACCTTAGGAAACATTTCTTGATCCTTTAGGCTATGAATTGAGTGATGATATAGTAGTTGGATACATTCATTTATTGTTGAAATCAGAGAAGGATGAAGTTGAATACAGATTTGGAACCTATGATGAGATTACCTAGTCAGCTCATCAGGCATCCTTAGAGAAGGCATCTCACAAGAAAATAGAAACTATTATGAAGAAAGCTTTATCAGAGGTTGGTATGACTGAGAGTGAGTCACAGGTAGTAAAGAAAACCATGAAGTAAGGTATACTAAATGTGCAACCTTTGTCAATGTCAATTACAAAGATATCTTTAGAATAAAGCATTCCTTATGCAGAAGTATCAGATGTGCAAACAAGTGAATAGAAGAGAAAATCTAAGAGATTAGTGGAATCTATGACCACAAAGACTAAAAGGGTCAAGTAGCAAGCCACTAGACTAGGCATGAGACAAAAGGCATTGCTCATAATTGTTGAGTGCAGTGAAGAACAAGAACAAGAACAAGAAGTTAAGAAAACAAATAAGGTAACAACTTCTAAGCAATCAGCAGGAAAAGCTTTACAACCCTAGAAGCTGAAGATAGAGAAAATAAACTCAGTTATTGTTAATGAGGAAAACTTTGTTTAGATGAACAAATTTTATGATTTGTTTAATGATTTTGAGAAAGATTAGATTGATATCTATATTATGAGATACATTATAGCCAACAATCTAAAACTGAAGGATATTCAAGGCACAGTGAACCAAAAGGTCTATGAAAAAATTATTGAGAAGAAGGCAACAGCAAGAGAAGAAGGCAACAACAAGAGAAGAAGACATAGAACTTTAGAAGTTTATGCTAAGGACTATTTGCAAGAATGATGATGAAGAAGAAATTAAGAGATTATTGAATAATCTAGCACCTTACTTGAGAAATAAAGTGAGACCATTTTCGTTTATGGTGGGTGAGAAAAACAAGTTAGGAAGTGAGACTGCAGCAACAATAACTTAGATGTTGATAAGGTGTAAGGAAGCATCTTCACCAACACCAAGAACCTCAGAAGTATTAGTGAGCAGTGACACAATACAAATATATCAGACCAATGTTACCATTAACATTGAGGATACTAACCTATTTGAGAGTTCAGAACAACTTGAATCTCATTCTGAAGATATAGAAGACAAACTAAGGCAAATTGAAGAGGAGAAGAGGTTACTAGAAGAAGAGAAGAGGAAAGTAGAAGAGGCCATGTAGAAATTTCTTGAGTATAAGAAGAAAATATTGGAAGAGGAAGAGAAGAGAGAAAAAGAGAGAAAGGAAAGAGAAAAGAAAGAGGAAGAAAAGAGAGAAAATGAAAGGAATGAAAGAGAAGAAAGAGAGGAAGAAGAAAGAAGAGTCAAAGAGGCAACTGAGAAGAAGTAAAGGGAGGATGATACTAAACCTTCTAGTTCATCTACTCTTCTTTCACTTGCTAGCCTAGCAACTAATGATGATGATCAAAGTGGCTTGATCTCATCTTCATCAAAGATTATTCAAAAGAATAGAATAGTGAATAGCCTGCAAAAAAACTTAATCAAGGTTACTGATAGACTACATAGTAATCTTGTAGTACAACACATAGAGGTAGATCAAGAACAAAGGGCATAGCTAAAGTTATTTGATGAGGAATTCACTAATTTTTTGAGTGTTGCAAAAACTAAGGCACAAATCTCACATGATGCTAACTTCTTTAGCACAATTTGTCAAAATATTAAAAATGATTTGATAAGTCTTGATACTTGTATCAAGGAACTTCATAAGTCTCAACAAGATGGGAAGATATTGTACATTAAGTGTACTCTATCTCATAAACTGACTAAGGACATTGATAGTCATATTGGAAGAAAGATGAGTGAGATAGTAGCTCTATCTAGCCAGATACAACATCTAGATAGTAAAATTGATTATTTTGAAGGAAAAGTGGCTAGTATTCACAATGATATCAGGAAACTAGAACTTCAAAAGGAACAAGTTTTGAAGAGTATTGGATTTCAAAGAGTCTATTGCTCTAAAAATTTCTTTTGTTGAGAAACAGTTGGAGGAATGTGTCAAGGCCAAGGACACTTATTCTATTTTTTCATACTCGGACCTTAATGTAGTTGAGATTGCATCATAGGCCTTATGTGCAATTCTCACCTCTATTGAATCTACCGAGGAAACATGGACTAAAGTTATGGATAGTATAAATGAAAATTTTGATGATTGCATGAAGATTCTATAAACTTAAGGCAGAAGGATGACATTTTTGATAGCAGATGAACAAATTTTGGACAATTTTTAACATTTTGACCTTTTCCATTGATGTCAAAGGGGGAGAGGTACAATAGAAAATTTTTAATTAGGTAAAAAGGATAAAACAATATTGTAGAGTATGAAATATACAATCATATTGAAAGGGGGAGCATATGTAAACTTATGGAGTAATAATATTATTTTTGTTAAGTTATGTCACTTAGCCAATTTTCCCTATTTTGTTGCCATCAATGCCAAAGGTGGAGATTGTTGACAATTGGCTAATAAGGTTATGTAATTATTGTCATTTATCGAAAAACATGATGTACATGCTAACAGGAAACCTCAAAAATAAAGATACTTAGCTTTTGGTACTCAAAAAATTGTCTAAGTCTAAATTTCGTATACAAAAGTGTATTGTTTTAATTATAACTTGTTGCTAATGTCATATTATGACTAGTGAAATTAGAAGGAGATAGCATACATGGTATTTATGAAAAGAACATCTTGTGATGAGAAGTGTAATTGTAATGTAAATTGTGCAAGTATTGTGATATGCGAACTTATTGAGAAAGTGATATATGTGAATTTTTTTAAGCTATTTTTTGATCTAAGATTGAACTAAAGATCAGAGATCAGTCAAGAAAGAAGATATGGTACATACATTCTAGAAGTTTGATTACTTTTTTGGGTAGTGAGCTCTTCTTGTAATTGGAAGTGCATGTTTGGGCAGTGGGTTCATCTTGCATCTATTGTACCATAACTCCTAACAAGGTTGGAATCTCCTAATAGGGATTCAATGTCTCCTAATAGGGACTCCTTATATTGAATTTGTTCATTCACTCCTAACAGGGTCCATACTCTAATAAGGAACCTATATATCAATATATTATCTAGTGGGTATCATCCCTACTAGGGTTTTCCCTTGGCCAAGGTTTCCCAAGTTATCAAAATATGGTGTTGTGAGTTATCTTTGTGCATGGTTACTATTACTATTTATCATTACTTTATTACTTTATTATGTATAGTTTAAAGTAACAAATAATATCTAGTTGGTGACTAAAGTTTGTATATTACTGATTCACCCCCTCCCCCACCTCTCAGTAATCCCTATTTCTAATAGGAACATATATATACCAATATATTATCTAGTGGACATCATCCCCACCTAGGTTTTCCCTTGGCTAGGGTTTCCCTAGTTAACAAAATATGGTGTTATGAGTTATCTTTGTGCATGGTTATTGTTACTATTCAGAATTACTTGTTTACTTTCTTATGTATGGTTCAAAGGTAATAAATAATATTTAGTTGCAATTAAAGATTTTAAATTACTAATTCACCCTTCACCCCTGCCCCCCCCTCGGACCTCTCACTAATTCCTATTGCTAACAATTAGTATTAGAGCATAGTTACTCAGAAGAGGCTTAACAACTTGAGTAAGATCCCTATGGATATGGAAAAGTTGATGAAGAGTCTTGAAGAGGCACTTGAAGAAATTGATCTCCTTACCAAAGAAAGAGATAAGATGAAGGATAGATATGAAGATTCCAATGTATATATTGGACAATTGAAGGACAAGATTGAACATCATAAATCCAAGCCTAAACCTATTGAATCTAAAACTAGTGAATCTAAAATGAGTGATGATGATTATTCAAAGCTCAAAATAGAGTACAAGATCTTGAAGCATGAATTGTAGATTAGGAATCTAAGGTTGACCTTGAAGAGTGATCCTAGAAAAATTGAATCTAATTTAATGACAGAGAATATAGAACTTAGAGCAATTCTAGCAAAGAAGACATCTAAATTTGAAACATTGAAAAAAGATCATGAAGAACTTCATAAGTACAACACTATTGTGAAAGGTGAATTAACTCAGTGCAAGCAAAAAATTGTGAAGCTTTGTTCTAGTAGAGAAAATATTGATGATTCAATGTCAATACAAAGACCTACTTATGATAAGACTAGTCTTAGTTATATATTTAACATGTCTGCAAAGAAACTTGAAAATAGATCAGATCTGAAAGAAAAAGATAAATCTAATGATAAGATTGAATCTAGTCAATCTTCTAATAAACCTAAAGAAGTTTGACAAGACAAGGAAGTTGACATATTGGATGAACCAAAGCAAGTGGAATCTCCTAAAGTAACTAGGTATGAATTTAGAGGTAAGTGTTTTTCATGTAATGAAATAGGTTGTATGAAATGACATTGTACAAATAAGTCATTTAATCATGTTAAGGATTTTTATTGTCACAATTGTCATGGTATGGGCCATAAATTAATTGATTGTAGGAAACCTAAATATGATAATGATAGAAGGAATAGTAGAATGTCTAGAAATACCAACCCTGCAAATAGAAGAAGATCTAATGAGAGGACATTCATGAGGCAACTAGTCTTAGAAAAAAAGGTAGTGTACCTATAGGTGAGAAACTTGTTAAGAAGAAGGTTGAGAGCTATACAAAAGTAGTTTATAATGGAAAGGCCATGGTGATAAGCACAATTAAACAAGATGATGTATGATTTCTGAGTAGAATCATTGCCTACTCTATTTGTGCAAGTTTTAAGATTGATATATTATCAATAGGATTCATTTATGTAGCCTATAAGACTTGTGTTGAGAAGGAACAAGTTAACCTTAGTGAAATTCTAAGAATACAACTTCTTGAAAACTTGGAGAAAATCAAGAGGACAAAGAATAGTGTGTTTAGATTTCAATCATTGATCAATTATATATTCTTTCATGTATTTAAGAGATTTCCATACTTATTAGTTACTGAGATTATGAGTAGTGAGAAGTGTAGCATGGAGAAAATTATAGATGTAGAAGACATCCAGTAGACAAAATCTTGGATAGCTGAAATTTGATAATGAAAATATATCAGAATGGGATGAGACAAACATTCAAAATTGCACCTACAATTGTAGAAAAATTTAAAGATGACATATGTGTTATGGTTGATATAGATTTAACTCATATTCAAGTAGTAGAACCTCAAGAAACATTCCTTGATCCCTTAGGTTATGAATTAAGTCATGATGTAGCAATTAGATATATTGATCTATTGTTGAACTTTGAGAAGGATCAAGTTGAGTATAGATTTGGGACTTATGAAGAGATTACCCAATCAGCCCATCAAGCATCCTTAGAGAAAGCATCTCATAAGAAGATAGAGACAATAATGAAGAAAGCTTTAACAAAGGCCGGTATGATAGAAAGTGAGTCACAGACAGTTAGATAGACCATGAAACAAGGAATAACATATGTGAAACCTTTATTAGTATCAATTGTAGAGACATCTTTAGGATAGAGCATTTCATATGCTAGAGTGTCTAATGTACAACCAAGTGAGCCGAAGAGGAAATCAGAGAGATTAGTGGAAGTTGTGACTATAAAGACAAAAAGAGTAAAACAATAGGCTACTGGACTAGGAAAGAGATAGAAGAAATTGCTGACAATTGTTGAATCTAGTGATGAAGAATAAGAAGAACAAGAAGAAAAATAGGTGGAGAGAGTTACCATTTCTAAACAGACAATAGGTAAAGAAAAGAAACCTTGGAAGCTGAAGATTGAGAAGATAAATTCAGCCATTGCTAATGAAGGGAACTTTTTTCATATAAACAAATTTAATGATTTGTATAATGATATTGAGACAGATTAGATTGATATCTCTACTATAAGATATATAATTACTAACAATTTGAAACTTAAGGGTATTGAAGGCATAGTAAATCAGAAGGTCTATGATGGACTCATAGAGAAGAAAGCAACAGCTTGAGAAGAAGACATAGAACTTCAAAAGTTTATGATAAGGACCATATGCAAGATAGATGATAAGGAAGAAGTGAAGAAATTTTTAAAAAATCTAGCACCTTACTTGAGAAACAAGGTAAGACCATTTTTATTTATGGTGGCTGAGAAGGAGAAAATAAGAAGTGAAACAGTGGTAACCATAAGTCAAATAATGACAAAATCTAAGGCAACACCTTTACCAGCACTTGGAACTTTGGAAGTGTTAGCAAGTGGAGGCACAATGTAGATTGATTAGAGCAATGTTACTAATAATATTGATGATACTAACCCTTTTGAGAGTTTTGAACATCTTGAATCTCAAGCCAAGATTATGGAAGATCAACTAAAACAAATTGAAGAGGAGAAGAGACTATTAGAAGTAGAAATTTCTTGAAGAATAAATAAGAAGAAGAGTTGAGGAAGAAGAGAAAAACAAAATAGAGGAAAAAAGGAAGAAGAGTATAGAGGAGGAAGAAAAGAAAGAGAAAGAAAGAAAAGAAAAGAAAGAGAAAGAGAAACAAGAGAGAAGAGTCAAAGAGGTAGCTAAAAGGAAGCAAAGGGAAGATGAATCAAAACCATCTAGTACATCCACTCCACATTCGCTTGCTAGCCTAACATATGATGATGATGATGAAACTAACTTGATCTCATCTCTAACAAAACTGATTGAGAAGAACAAGAAAGTGAAGAGCCTACAAATAACCTTATTGGAGGTTATTGACATCTTACATAGTACTTTGGCAATCAAGCATACATAAGTAAATCCTAAATAGAAGGCACAAGCAGTGTTGAAATATTTTGATAGTACGATTGTCAAGGATTTTGATAGTACAATTAAAGGAAAGTCAAGTGAACTAGAAGCATTATCAAACTAGATACAACAACTTTCTAACAAAGTTGATGACTTTGAAGGACAACTGGCCAATGTTCATAATGATATCAGGAAACTAGAACTTTGGAAAGAACAAATTTTGAAGAGATTATCAAAATTTGGAGAATCTATTTCTCTTAAATTATCTATTGTTGAGGGATAGTTGGAGGAGTGTGTAAAATCCAAGGACACTTATTCAAACTTTTTATACTCTGATATTAATGCAATTGAGATTGCATCATATTCCCTATGTGCAATTCTCACCTCTACTGAAATAGCGAAGAATACATGGATAAAAGGTTTAAATAGTCTTAAGGAAAAAAATTATGATTGTATGAAGATATTATGAGTCTAAGGAAGATGATTATAGAGTTTCTGACAGCAATTTTTGATAGTTTTTGGCATTCCTTTGTCATTGATGTCAAGGGGGGAGAAGATGCATTAGAAAATTGTAAATAAGGTAATGAGGAGAAAATAAAATTGTAAGGCATGAAATAATATTAAAAGGGGGAGCATATGTAAGATGCATAAGTTATAAAAGATGTATTGTTACTATGAAATGGATTCTATCAAAAAACTTTGGAGGTATGTTTTACGAGTTGTTATTGAGTACATTTCATTGGATACTAGATTTTTCCATGTGAGAACTCATCACTTTGTTCTTCTCAATCATTTTCACCATGGCATTAAGATTTCTTTCCTCTTTTATTTATTTACTTCCATGAGCAAGGCTATCTCAGGATTCAAGAAAAAACCCTCAACGAATCCTGCCCTGCATGAGGGATTATTGCTACTAATTTATGAGCATTTTAAAGCTCAAACTTTAAGCAAAACTCCTCTACAAGGTGCAGATGCCTCTGAGGACTCAAGTAGCTCTAGGTTTTCCTCTAATATAGAGGACATCCAAAGTATCAATTCAGAGGGGGAGGAAAACATTTCCTCTAGAAAGAAGGCCAAAGAGTCAAAAAAGAAATTGTCCTCATCTATTACCCCAAGTAGGAAGAGCCATAGAGGACATGGGTCTAAAAATTTAGGTTAGGGCAATGAAGATTACAATGAGGAAGGGGAGGATATAAAATCAGATAATGAGGGTGAGGAGGAGATGAAAATTAAGAGATAGGAACCAATTGTTAAAAAATGGAGGAGGGCTAAAGAGATGGAAGCTAAGGGGATTTTGGGTTCAGGGCCAAAAATCTTAGCCATTCCTCTTTCCCCTATTCATCCCCAGGAGTAGGAGAATGAGAAAAATGATGGTGAGGGAGGAGAGGTGGTTATGAAGGATAGGCAAAAGGTATGGAGAAATTTCAACGTAAGAATAGCCAAAATGGGTATTGTCAAAGAGATAATGAACCCCCAAATTCTAGAAGAAAAATAGGGCTAGCTCTAGTTTAAGGAGCTCATTGATTCAACAATGGTGGCAATAATGGACAGTGCTAGGGAAACTGACATGAATTTGTTGAATAATGCTAGAAATAGTATCATCAAAAAATTTAGGTCAATCAAATGTCTTTACCATGAATTGGATGTGTTCAGGGAAAAAATTGTCCAACTAGACAACAAAAGAAAGGAGCCAGGACTATCAAATCAGAAGGATCAGGAGGATTGACTCGGTTTGGCTGAGAAGAGAATCCTGAATTTAGAAAAGTATAATCATAATCTAGTGAATTAGATGATTTATATCCTTAATTCTCTCAATGATAACATTCTATCCCTTACTAGAATGTTAAAAGCTAGAGGTCTACAAGATGAGAGTGAGGACAAGGACAGAGAAAGAGCTAGGATGGAAGAGGGTGTGGTGATAAAAATTACTTTTAGTAGCTTGGATTGGGAAGCTTAGAAGATTCAAGAGCATATGGCTGAGGAGACTCACAAAGTCTATGAAGTAACTGTTGGAAATGAGAATGGAGTAACTGAGAGGGGAGGGGTGAATCAGTTACTACAAAAACTTTTCCCACAAGTCCCTTAAGATGTCAAAGGAAATACTCATTGCTGACACTCATATAATCAAACTGAAAACACAAGAAACAAGAGACAAGAGACACCAGTTTTAACGTGGAAACCCAATATGGGAAAAACCACCAATGTGACTAGTTACTGTTTTTCACTCTTCTGAAGTGAGCCCTGTTAGGAGCCAACCTTGTTAAAGGTTACAAAACACACTGTTAGGTGCGACCTTGTTAGAGGATTTAATCACCCTGCTAGGAGTGGCCTTGCTAGAGGTCTTTAGATCAATTCAACTGAATTGCCACCTTGTTAGAGGATTTTACAAAAGGTTGTTAAACCCACTCTGTTAAGAGATTTGAAAACACTGTTACAATTGTTAGAAAGTAACAATGAGTGATCTGAAATAAATACAACTTATATTTGCTGATACAGATCTCTGTTCTGTTCCTCTCTGATCAAATGCAACTCTGCATCTCTGATCCTTCAAAAACTTGCTCTGACCTTCCTTCGCATTTTAGATATTCAATCATATCTGTTCGCTTTTTCACATTCATACTTCATACTTGAATTCGCAACTTGATCTTTCATATATACCTTTCAGATTATCAAGTCGGCTCAATTACAAGTTACAATTATAAATAATTGTGCTATAAGTCGGCTTCATACATTACATAAAGTAATTAACTTTAATTATTTAACCTTCGAGAAATCCTTCGCTGGCCGACTTAACTCGGTAAATACTGCACAAAAAATAATTCTTGTGTTAACTGACTAAGCTCGGTTAATACAGAGAATTTTGTGAAATCCTTCAGTCGCCGAGTGAACTCGGTAAACACCGATTTCTCCGACTTTCCTTTGATGACCGAGTGAGCTCGGTTAACACTGTTTTCTTCGATGACCGAGTGAGCTCAGTTAATACTGTCTGCTACTTTTCACTATCTGCTACTTTTCTTCGATGACCGAGTGAGCTCGGTAAATACTGTCTGCTACTTTTCACTGTCTGCTACTTTTCTTTGATGACCGAGTGAGCTCGGTAAATACTGACAACCTATCTCATATCCTTTGTTTACCGAGTGAGTTCGGAAAACACTGTCTTTCGGCAACAAATCCTTTGATTACCGAGTGAGCTCGGTAAACACTGAACTTCCTTTGTTTACCTTGCAAGCTCGGTAAACTCTGTCAACAGCTGTACTTACCTTCTGAGCTCGGTAGACTTTGTCTGATGACTGATATGACATTTGTGTAACATCAAAGACAATCATGCAATTATCAATTGTATCCAACAATCTCCCTCTTTGGCATTGATGGCAACACAACATGTCATAGCAGAATGAAATTTGAAAACAAGTCCTTATCAGCACAATGTGTCATCAAAACAATTCTCCCTCTAAGATGATAGACTCTCCCTCTTTCAGTAATCTCCCTCTGTAAGGAATTACATAAGAACTTTCTTTTTCCCACAAATTTCAGAAAGATATGACAGTAAAGTAAATCTCTCCCTCTTTGACAACAAATGCCAAAGACAATAGGACTTAAATGAATTGTAATGTACCTTTAGTACTGATTCATATGCAATGCTTCCAGATTTGACTGCATCAACAGATAGATTTTCATTTTGGTATGCGTTGATGCATCACTAAAACTTGGTTTTAGTGAATTTCGGATAGGGGTGTAGCCCCTAACTTACCTCTGAGATACAAGAATGCATCCTTAGGTAGTGGCTTTGTGAATATGTCAGCAATTTGTTCCTTTGAATTGACATATTCTAATCTGATCTCCTTGTCTTGTACCAATTCTCTGACAAAATGATATTTGATTGCAATATGCTTGGTCTTAGAATGCATCACTGGATTCTTTGATATATTGATTGCACTAGTATTGTCACAGAACATAACAACTGGTTCTTTGTTTTCCATACTCATTCCTTGCAATAACTGCTTAAACCAAACAATATTTGAACAATTTACTACTGCAGCAACATACTCTGCCTCTGCTGTAGATTGGGATATACAATTCTACTTTTTACTTGTCCAAGAAACCAATCTCTTTCCAAGAAAGAATGCTCCTCCACTTGTGCTTTTCCTATCATCAAGGTTTCCTGCCCAATCAGCATCAGTAAATACTTTCAAATCCAAATTACCTCCAAATTTATACCATAGCCCATACTCTTCAGTTCCTTTCAAATATCTCATTATTCTTTTGATTGCCATTATGTGAGTTTCTCTTGGTTTTTCTGAAAATCTTGCTACAATACCGACTGCAAGGGCAATATCTGGCCTAGTATGTACTACATACTGCAACTTTCCAATCATAGATCTATACAGTGTTTGATCCACTTCTTTGGATTCATCTTCCTTGGTAAGTTTTAATCCAGTACACATAGGGGTTCCAACTGGTTTACAATCTTCCATACCAAATTTTTTAAATATCTCCTTGATGTATTTTGACTGTGTGATGAAGATGCCATGCTTACTTTGTTGGATTTGAAGACCTACAAAGAATTTAATCTCACCAAACATAGACATCTCAAACTCCTTGTTCATTTTTTCTGAAAATTCTTTGCATAGATCATCATTGCCTGTGAAAATAGTGTCATCTACAAATATTTCTGCCAAAACAATCTTATTATCTGGTCCTTCTTTTATATACAAGCTACTGTTATCATTAGTCCTTTGAAAACCAATCTGAATAAGATAGTTATGCAATCTTTCATACCATGCTCTAGGAGCTTGTTTTAAACCATACAGCACCTTGTGCAATTTGCAGACCATGTTCTTCTTATCTGGATCAATAAAACCTTCAGGTTGTTCAATGTAAACTTCTTCATTCAGTATTCCATTGAGAAATGCTGACTTGACATCCATCTGATAAACTTTGAATCCTTTGTGAGCAGCATATGCAAGTAAGGTTCTTACACCTTCCAATCTTGCAACAGGAGCAAAGGTTTCGCCATAGTCTATACCTTCTTCTTGAGCATATCCTTTGCATACTAGTCTAGCTTTGTTTCTTGATACCTTGCCATCTTCATTTAGTTTATTTCTGAATACCCATTTTGTTCCAATCACATTCTTATCTTTGGGTCTAGATACAAGAGTCCATGTTTTGTTTTTCTCTATCTGTTCTATTTCTTCATTCATAGCCTCAATCCAACTATCATTTGCCAATGCATCTTTGATATTTCTAGGTTCAAAATCAGCAAGTAAACAAGTGCCTTTTAACTTACTTCTTGTCAGAGTTCCTTCAGATTTGTCTCCAATGATCTGATCTGGTGCATGATGCCTTCTGACATATTTAGCTAACACAGGTTCTTTACTTCTTGAATGAGTTTCATTGTTGTCCCTTTTTACTTCAGATTCTTGCTGTTCTGGCTCGGTAGATTCAGACTCGGTAGATACTTGCTTAGTAGAGTCTGAAAGTGACTCGGATTCTTTTAGCTCAGTAAAAACTTCCTGTGTCTCGGTTTGAACTTCCTGCAACTCGGTCATTGATGACTCGGGAGTTGAGGATTCCTGATTAACTGGAGTACTTGGTATAGTATCAGGTTCAATGTAAATAAATCTTCTGTAGTCTTCAAGAACCTTCTTGCTTTCTTCTTCTGATTTCTCTACAAACTCATCAACTTTCACATGTGCACTTTCTATGACCTTGTGAGTAGATAGATTTAAACATCTATATGCTTTGCTTTTACAAGAGTAACCTAGAAATATTCCTTCATCTCCTTTTACATCAAATTTACCTTTTCTAAATTCTTTCAGAATATAACATTTGCTTCCAAATACTTTCAGATAACTTACATTGGGTTTGTAGCCATACCATAATTCATAGGGAGTTTTGAATGAGTCCTTTTTCAGTTGTACTCGGTTCAAGGTATGAACTGCAGTGCTGATAGCTTCCTTCCAGTATTTGATAGCAATGTTCTTTTCAATCATTAGGGTCCTTGCACAATCCATAATGGATCTATTTCTTCTTTCAGCTATCCCATTTTGTTCTGGAGTTCCTAGTGCTGAAACTTGTCTTTTAATTCCTCTTTCGATGCAGAAGTTATTGAACTCATGTGAAATGAATTCACCACCTCTGTCTGACCTTAAGCATTTCAATCTTTTCCCTGTTTCTTTTTCTACTCTTGCCAAGTACCATTTGAATTTCTCAAAAGCTTCTGATTTATTCCTTAGATACATAACAGTCATCATTCTTGAGTAATCATCAACAAAAAGAATGAAGAACTTTTCTCCAGTATAACTTTCAATTCCAATGGGTCCACATAAATCAGTATGCACAATTTCTAATATATCTTCAGACTGATAGCGTTTACTTTTAAAACTAGTCTTTCCCATTTTACCAATCTGACAATTCTTGCATAAACCGACCTCAGGTTTCTTTATATTAGGAATGCCTCTTACCTTTTTGAATTTGCTTATCTTTACCAGATTATCAAAATTGACATGACACAACCTCTTATGCCATAACCAACTTTCTTCAATTTGAGCAATAAAACATGAGCATTCACCAAGTTCTAGGTAGAACAAGTTACCTTTAGTTTGTGTGCCAGAACCTATCAGCTTTCCTTGCTCATTCAACAGTCTTGCCTTTCCATGCATGAATTCCACCTTAAATCCAGTATTGAGTAACTGTGCCAAACTTAGCAAGTTATGTTTAAGACCTTCAACCCAATAGGCATTGTTGCATATAAGTTCTTTGGTTAGAGAGATTCTTCCTCTTCATTTTATGAAATGAGGTTCATTATTACCAAACCTTACACTGCCACCATCATAATCTTCAAACTGATCAAACTTAGTTTTATCACCAGTCATATGATGAGAGCAACCACTGTCTATAATCCATGTATCATTCATACTTATATGAGAGATAAGAGCCATTTTATCTTCCTCATCATGATCAGAATCATCTTTCACAGCAATATAAACAATTTCATCTTCACTATTATCAGAATCCTTAGAATTTTCAGCCATGAAACATGATTTCTTACCTTTGTTCTTGAATGATTTGTGATCTTTCTTTCTATTCCATTTATGACCCTTCTTTTCATCATTTTTCTGCTTGTTTGGGCACCTAGCTGCAATATGACCAATTTCTTCACATGAAAAACAGATTAGAGGAACTTTACCTTTATATTTTCCTCTGCCTCTGGAGTATTTCTTTGCCAGTAGAGCTTCAATTACTTCAAGATCACTGTCTGAACTTTGGTCTGATTCATCATCACTTTCTGACTCTGATTTCTTTTTGCCTTTATCTTTGAATGAAAGTTTGGCCTCAAATGCTGATTCAGTGTTTTTAGAAGCTGGAACATAGTTGTCGAAATTGTCTAGTTCAAATGCGGTTAGTCTTCCAACTATAGCCTCCAAATTGATATTATGATTTGCTTCACACCTTCTTTCTTGAATTGCAGAAACTCTGATTGCACAGATGGGAAGCAAGGTTCTGAGAACTTTGCTTATAACCGTCTCTTCTTTGATATCACCTCCAGATGCCCTGATTGCACTGACACATGCTTTGATTCTATCAACATATTTTGCAATGTTTTCATCCTCTCTCATTCTCATTTGGTCAAATTGTCCTCTTAGACTTTCTGCTTTTGCTCTTTTCACATTGTCATCTCCTCCATAGATTTCTTTCAGCTTGTTCCACATGTCAAAAGCGGTTTGGCAATCCTTGATATCATCAAATTCTTCATAGCTTAGTGCAGATGCAATGTCTATCATCATATTGTTATGAGTCTTCTTTTCAACAATATCATTGACAGATAATGTGCCGGAAGGTTCTTTGTATTTTTCATCAAGATATTTCAGTCCTGTATCACCAATAGTAGCCAAATGAAGTTTCATCAATCCTTGCCATGCAGAGAAGTTATTTTTGTTGAGTCTTGGAATTTCTCTCTTGTAAGACATCTTGATCTTTGGCTTAGATCCTTGAAATCTTTTCCTGCAAGCACCAATAAGCTTTGATACCAATTGTTGGAAATGAGAATGGAGTAACTGAGAGGGGAGGGGTGAATCAGTTACTACAAAAACTTTTCCCACAAGTCCCTTAAGATGTCAAAGGAAATACTCATTGCTGACACTCATATAATCAAACTGAAAACACAAGAAACAAGAGACAAGAGACACCAGTTTTAATGTGGAAACCCAATATGGGAAAAACCACCAATGTGACTAGTTACTGATTTTCACTCTTCTGAAGTGAGCCCTGTTAGGAGCCAACCTTGTTAAAGGTTACAAAACACACTGTTAGGTGCGACCTTGTTAGAGGATTTAATCACCCTGCTAGGAGTGGCCTTGCTAGAGGTCTTTAGATCAATTCAACTGAATTGCCACCTTGTTAGAGGATTTTACAAAAGGTTGTTAAACCCACTCTGTTAAGAGATTTGAAAACACTGTTACAATTGTTAGAAAGTAACAATGAGTGATCTGAAATAAATACAACTTATCTTTGCTGATACAGATCTCTGTTCTGTTCCTCTCTGATCAAATGCAACTCTGCATCTCTGATCCTTCAAAAACTTGCTCTAACCTTCCTTCGCATTTTAGATATTCAATCATATCTGTTCGCTTTTTCACATTCATACTTCATACTTGAATTCGCAACTTGATCTTTCATATATACCTTTCAGATTATCAAGTCGGCTCAATTACAAGTTACAATTATAAATAATTGTGCTATAAGTCGGCTTCATACATTACATAAAGTAATTAACTTTAATTATTTAACCTTCGAGAAATCCTTCGCTGGCCGACTTAACTCGGTAAATACTGCACAGAAAATAATTCTTGTGTTAACCGACTGAGCTCGGTTAATACAGAGAATTTTGTGAAATCCTTCAGTCGCCGAGTGAACTCGGTAAACACTGATTTCTCCGACTTTCCTTTGATGACCGAGTGAGCTCGGTTAACACTATTTTCTTCGATGACCGAGTGAGCTCGGTTAATACTATCTGCTACTTTTCACTGTCTGCTACTTTTCTTCGATGACCGAGTGAGCTCGGTAAATACTGTCTACTACTTTTCACTGTCTGCTACTTTTTTTGATGACTGAGTGAGCTCGGTAAATACTGACAACCTATCTCATATCCTTTGTTTACCGAGTGAGTTCGGAAAACACTGTCTTTCGGCAACAAATCCTTTGATTACCGAGTGAGCTCGGTAAACACTGAACTTCCTTTGTTTACCTTGCAAGCTCGGTAAACTCTGTCAACAGCTGTACTTACCTTCTGAGCTCGGTAGACTCTGTCTGATGACTGATATGACATTTGTGTAACATCAAAGACAATCATGCAATTATCAATTGTATCCAACAGTAACATAGACAATGCTCGAGCTCGAGCAAAAGATAGAAGAGTAATCTTGGTTTATTTTTTCTTGTCTTTTGTTGTTAGTTTACTGTTGTTTTTTGTCAAGTAGGCTTTTTCTTGTTTTGGATTTTTGGTTGTAAGTTGAACTGGCCCTTTGGTTGGCCTTAGTTTTTGGTTGGGCTTATCATGCTTTTTATCAACCTTGTGACTTGTTTAATTTTGGTTGGGCTTTAATTGTTTATTATCAGCCTTGGTTATATTTTAACTTTTGGGTTTCAGGGCCCCTATAAAACCTGTTTATCTTATCAAAAACATCATAAATGTTTACTCTAAGTTGGAAAAGTATATTGTGGTCTTAGCTGACCTACCAACAATTTGTGGAAAGGAATGGTATTTATAGAAAGGACATCTTGTAAATTAAAATGTGTTGTGCAAGTGCAAGTTGTGATTAAAAAGTGATATGTTGTGTTGAGCAATTATATGCAAACTTTTGTGAAACGTTATATGTGAAGTTTTTAGAAGCTATTTTTGTGATCCAAGATCAAGCTAAAGATCAAAGATCAGTCAAGAAAGAAGTTATAGCACATTTATACTAGAAGACTAATTCCTTATTTAGGTAGTGAGCTCTTCTTGTAATTGGAAATGCATGTTTGGGAAGTGGGTTCATCTTGCATCTACTATACTAGAACTCCTAACATAGTTGGAATCTCCTAACAAGGATTCAAAGTCTGCTAACTAGAACCATCCTCTAACAAGGAACATACATATCAATATATTATCTAGTGGGTATCTTCCCCACTGGGGTTTTCCCTTGGCCAAAATTTCCCTAGTTAACAAAATATGGTGTAATGAGTTATCTTTGTGCATGGCTATTGTTACTATTCAGCATTACTTGTGGGTAAAAGCACAAACCTATGTCACCCTTTTGTAAAGGAAAAGGCTAACAAAAGTATAACTATTCACCTTCAATGACATAAAATTGGTATTATTATTTTGACTTTGGAAATGAAGTAAACTAATGAAATGTGTAGAAATGGATGAATTTTAGGATTATAATTTTTAATAATTATTTGGAATAAGAATTGATAGATTTTCCTATTTTTTAGATAATTTTTTAGGTGCTAAAAAACACTAAAAATTAGGGGTCTAGTTCCCGCCACAAAACTATATGGAAATAAACATATTTTTCTTTGATTTTAGACTATGTTATAGCTAACATATATATCTAGAACAATAAAAAATGAAATTTGGCTTTAGACCTATATTTTCTCTTTTATATAGATTGAAATTTCAACTCACCAAAAATTGATAGTTTTCAGCTCCCACCACATTTTTCAAAATAAATCTATTCTAACCAAGAGAAAAGTTATACATTCTAGAAGACGACTCTGTCCTCTAGAAGGTCCTATAAATTTTATATTTTTTTATACGATTTAATATTTTTTTCTTTCTCAAAACTAACATCTTTACGAGTGTTAAAATATGTGGTTGTGGGATTTTTTAATTACAATATACAATATCTAATTAAAACACTATAAAATCTACATGAGAATATTCTTGACTCTAAGATCTATAAAGTAATGTTTATATGTTATTAAAAAAAATCATAAAAAATAGTAAGAGTTATTGAAACGCCACTTTTTTGAAATAATTGTATTTCTTTAGTAATTGGATACAAACTAGTATAAAACATGCATTTAATAGACATTTCCAATTGGAAAAGTGTGAGACCATATATAACCGAGCTAGAATGAATTTATATAGATCATATGTTTAAAAAAAATTGAATTTTAGATAGAAATACTAAAATTTAGGTGTTTTGATAAGTCAGCCTAAAAGGTGACACAACTTTGAACTTTTACCCTTTTTACTTTCTTTTGTATGGTTCAGAGTAATAAATAATATTTAGTAGCCGACTAAAGTTTTTAAATTAATAATACACTAGACCCCACCCCCAAAACCACCACCCTCCCCCCCCCCCACCCAAGTAATTCCTATTTCTAACACTAAGAACATCAATTCAAGATAAGATCAGCTGTGTTAAGTTGGATAGTGTAGAAAAAACATATCCATATGATTTAAAGGCTTTAGAAAGGTTGGCCAAAAGATGCAAACAAAGAGAGAGAGGAAGAGGTGGTAGATTCAAAGAAGTAGAGGTAGAACATATGGATAAAGTAGTAGATATGGCTTGACGCAATACAAGATAAAGGATCGATAGAGGAACCTACTGGTAAAAGAGGCAATTACTCTAGAGGTACCTATATTGGTTAGTCTAGGATTAATAATAGAGGGAAAAGAGAAGAGAGATCTTGGTTTAGAGGTACTTGTTACAAATGTGGTGTAGAAGGACATATATCCTATAAACACTTTGGCTTGTGAATAATTTTTTGAAACACCTAATGAACAAAAATGTGGTGAGAACCTAATGTTGAGAAGGATCTTGTAGAATAAAGAAGTTGGCAAGGAACCTATTTTGAGGGGAAGCTTGTTCAAGACTAGATATAAGCTTGTTGGAAAGTATTGCAAAGTAATCATTAATTGTGGAAGTTTAGATAATTTGGCATCTAAGGATCTAGTTAATAAAGTACAATTTCAGAGATTAAGACATCCTACTCCTTATGATGTTTCTTGAATCCAAAAGGATAAAAATTACTTGTAAGTGAGCAATGTCTTATTAAATTTACAATTGGAAATTATCATGATGAAGTCTTCTATGATATTATTCCTATAGATTATTGTCATATTCTTTTAAGTAGACCTTGGAATTTTGGTAGACAAGATTTGCATGATGGTAGATTGAATCAATACACTATTTGGGTTAATGGAAAGAAGCAAGTATTATTTCCTTTGGTAGAAGATCTTGATGAGGGTCACTATACCACAATCAGAGTATGCTTGGTTAAGGGTAAGAAATTTTCAAAAGGAATGAAAGAACATAATGTTTGTTTTTCTTTTATTCCTAGGAAGACTGAGAAATAAGATGAGTTAGAACATGCATCTAAGAATGGATCTTTGTTGGACGAATTTCATAACATCATTTCTAATAATGTACTTAATGTTTTGCCTCTTGTGAGAAGTATAAGTCATTGTATGGATTTGATACCTGGAGCTAGTTTTCCTAATAAAGCACCACATAGGTTGACACCTATGATAAGATTGAGTTGAATAGATAAGTGGAAGAATTTCTTGAGAAAGGTTTGATTAGTGAAAGTTTGTATCATTGTGCAACACATGTTGTGTTAGCACCTAAAATGAATGGAGAATGGAGAATGTGCACTTATTCTAGAGCTATAAATATGATAACTTTGAAGTATTGATTTCCTTTACCTAGGATGGATGACATAATTATTGAAGTTGATGAAAGATTAACCCCATAGCTCCTAAGAATCACCTACATGCAAACACTTGTCATAGAAAGAGAGAAGCAAAAACTATGAAGGCTAGAATTCCTCGAGACATTCTTGATGAGAAAAAAAGAGATTCCTATTATAAAAAATGAATTGGTTAATAATTACAAAGAGAGATCATCCTTATGAAGAATATCAAAACCCTAAAATGGTCTAACCTAGGTTGCATCATAATAATTAATAAAAGAATTGTAGATTTGGACCCAATTTTCAACCAATTTTGGTCAAACTTTGACCAAGGTTTGTCGCTATTTTTCTCGTCAAAATTTTGACCAAATTATAGGTTGGTCAAAATTTTGAAAAATAAATTGCAGGTTGGTCAGAATTTTGATGAATGTATTCATCGAAATTTTGACCAACCTAAAATTTGGTCAAAATTTTGATGAGAAAAATAATGATGAACCTTGGTCAAAAATTGGGTCCAAATGTACTAGTGAAATTATATGCCTTAAGTTTAGATTGAGAAAACTATAGTTAATTAGGAAATATCTAATTACTCTAACACCCCCCCCCCTTAAGATAAACTTAGGAAGTAGCTAAAAACCTAGAAACTAATACAGAAAGTAGATTTTGGGTCTTAGCAATAAGGCTTGATGAGGTACCCAAGGAAAACCAAATCTCTTAAAAGAGGAGAAATAGAGAAGACCACATGAGATAAAACCTACTACAAAAAGAGATGGAAAATATTCTAAAAGAAACTAGTGAAGGATTAAAGAAATCTCCAATCTAGGGAATGTCCCAGAAGATAGGGACAAAAGATGATCATCAAGAACACCACTGAAGCATGTAGAATTTGTAAAGCTCTATCAAAAGTAACTACTAATCTGAAGAATTTCCACTAAAATAGAACCTGACCAGATAGAGAAGACTATAATATGAATCAAATCAGGAGGCACATAAAGGAAAATAGCTCAACTCAAAGATACAAATGGTATGAAACACCAAAGCATGAAGAGCTAATCAATCAAACCAAGGAAGCATGAGAAACAATAGAAGAATCCCCCCCCCCCCCCCCCCCAATGCAAACAAGGCTGAGGTGACAGGAAACTAGAAAATGGGCCAAAAGAACTACACATCAAGTATTCATGATCACAATGCACAAAATAGTACATATGTGTGTGCTAAGGTGATCAATCTTAGACACATCATGAGGCTAATGGCATGGAAGGGACACTCACTAGTCAAAGGAAGATGGAAAATAAAGGTAAAACATCAACCCCACATGGCACTTTAATCAAAGAGTAGTGCATGTACAATAAGACACAAGACATGGTAAATCTCAAGAATACAATAATATACATGAGTTTCCTTAGATGAAATTGCTCAAATTAGAAGGAAAAACAAGGCAAAATAACTAAAACAAAAATAGAGATTCAATATGACACTTTATCTCATTGCATTTGCAAGAATGCATATAAATGATGTCTAAATAGACCAAAAGAGACATAAGACTAATATGGTAGATAGTACAAGTCATGATGAATCATTTGAAGCAATGAAATTGATCCTTGGACATGAAACAAAAAAGATATCCACTAGAATGAAAAAATACAAAAGACTGAATAGAATTTGCCTGGAGCAAAGTTTCAAAAAATAATCAATATCATTGGAAAGAACCTAGAAAGACCTCTCTAGCAATATATAAATATTTCCCAAATCAAAGATTGGATGCTCAAGGAATGCCTCCTAGAGTGCAAAACTATACCCCTGACTTTGACAGTAGAAAATAGCATTAAAAATGAATCAAAACTGAAAACTAATTGTACCACTATGACATGCTTGGAACCAACTTTCCAACAATATCTCATTTTAGTAAATGTAGTTTGTATGCTCGCGATATCAGCAAGAAAGTGAAGGTAGGTCCAAATAGAGCCCAAGGAGGTGACAGGAATACTAATGCAATGTTGATATAGCGCTGATCTCAACAAGTGACGATCCCAAATTTGGTGGAAAAATGACTGTTGAGGCAGAAAAAATGCCAGAAAAAGACCTCTGTTGGAGAAAATGTCCAACTACCAAAGACAAGAGCCAGATCAAAGTGTTGGTGCCTAATTAAAAAATGGTGGCCAATAATCACATCATGTGGTAAAAAAGGATACATGGCCAATAAAATACCATATGTCATGCCAACCTCTATGAACATCCTCCAAAAAAATGGGAATCACTTTTAAAAAATTATTGTGAAAATTAAAAAATGGCATTGCAAATGTGAAAAAATGGGTCAGTCATGAAATATGATGTGGCAGGTCAAGGTGGAAATTGGAGTGGAGTCCAAGTACAAAGCTCCAAAATCAATGGAGCACCATTCAAAAAATGGCATCATAAAGTTCACATAAATCTCCATGCACTAGAAAATGCCACCAATTCTTCCATATAATATGTGATCTAACAATTGAAAGGCAAGAAAGATGCCTAAAAAGTCACCAACTTCATGTACAAGAAATAATCTACACTTTGTGTTGAAGACCTCGATGCTACATAGAGTCCTATAATAACAATGATGTCTAGTTCATGGATGGCATCATGTGGATGTGTCATCCTAGAATGACAAACATGAAGGACCTCTTTGAAGACCTCCATACGGTCCACTGTACCATGACTTTTTTTGGAACTGAAAAAAATTCTTTGAGGAGGATATTTGGCTTGGATTAAACCAATTTGGATGCACATGGTACACTGGGCTATTTACCAAGTTGACTGCCTACAAATCCAACATAGCTCCAAGGAAAAATGTTAGCACAAAAACAATGTGTGTTTATGTGGCCTCCAATCACATCGATTGCAATGGTAAGAAGATCGCCACTAATTTTTCTATGCAACCCTAATCCACTCAAGCCACCCATGTCACCAATGCTTAGGTCACTTGATCCATATGAAGGTAGCAAGCCCAACTGGATCACTCTCCCTCAACAAATGGTGTGACCTCTCATCAAGGTGAGGATCATCTAATGCAGGAGCATCTTGGGTGTAAGAGAAATCATGCATCAACCAAAAATATTTTTACTTTTAGTCTTTTCTATTCTAATAAGGACTAGTAGACAAGGGGGTTACTATTTCTAGGAACTTGCTATTTTTAGTAAGTTTTTCATATGAGCTCAAAATGTTTTGATTTTTTGGATGAAGATTCATTTTGGAATTATAAGCCTACCGTAAAAATATCATTGCTTCAACTTAAGTATCAGAGAAGTTATTAGAATATTTTGGAGAAAAAATCATTGAACTTAGTTTTGAAGGCCTTAGAGACCCTAGATGAGGTTTGAAAACTCAATACAAGGGCACTTGAACTATTTCAAGCATGTAGATTAGGAGCTAGCATTTCTAAAAATTGGCTATAATAGCCAATTAGAATAATGGTTTGAGAGTTATGGCCTTCCAAAGTTTGTCTACCCAAATTTTCTAAATTCAATGTCAAAGATGTATTTGGCCAACTCTATATCTACTGTTAGGGTCTATCTGCCCTAGGTATTAAGTTTTACCATCTAGAACCTTCCCGGGTGACATAAAATTGCCTATTTAAGAAAGGCCCAAACATAATCTAGAACAACTCTGGGTGGTAGTTCACAGCTTAGTCTTGTAGATTACTATAATGTAGGCACCCATATGGGTTAGCATATTATACTTATGAATTCTATAATTCCACATTTGCAATGAAAATAAGAAGTCCATATGTTGTTCTCACATTTGTTGTTGTTTCTTTGTTTTTGTTATGTGTTTATGGTATTAAGGGGAGCACCCTTCATCATCATGTCACACAGATTAACATTGGGATGTGGAAACTAGGTTGCATTAACTCCAAGTGGGCCCTGCCACTTTTATAAGCTTCCTCATTGAAACTATCTTGGCTTGCACTTATTTGAATGTCATCGATCAACATTTTTTTGACTCTCAAACTAAGTGCAATAGTCAATGGCTTCAATCAAATAGATGCAAATCCACAACCTCCAGATAAAAAATCACTTGCAAACACCATAGAACCACTCTCAACTATTACAAAATTGCCATGGCTAGGTGTCGTGGCATTAGGCATGCCAAGAAAAAATCATGGCTTACCATGAAAGAGGCATCAAATACCATGGTGGGTGGTGATTTTTGTAGGGTCTCCATAAAAAATTTAGCATAGGCCTTCTAAAAATAAAGTTGTTGGCAAGATGGGACAAGGTTGAGGGAATAAGGTGTGGACTCCCAAAAAAAAGTCTCCATTGGTGACTCAAAATAAAATCCTCCAAATAAAAACATCTAAATACAACAATAAAATTGTTGCAGGGTCCAGAAGGAGTGCAGAATAAAGGCGTGATACCCGAAAAAGGTAGGTGCATGTGGAGGTATATTGAAGGTTGCAGATACCCAAAAAAGGTAGGTGCATGTGGAGGTATATTGAAGCATAGGCATGTGGCCTGCATTCGTGTAGACAAAGCTAAAAGGGTATCGAGTCTTCGTACAATTTTTCCCTCCAAATTACTTTTTTAGAAAAATAAAATAATCACTATCTCGATTTGTGTGCCCAGGTCAAAACGCCCTAGGTGCAAAAAGAAATTTGCCTCATATTTCAACAGCATCCAAAAGTAGACATATTTTATATGGAAATGGAAATTTTTGAGTACTCTGATCTCAACGGTAATGTCTATTTTTTCTTAATGTGCCTCAAAAATTAGTGACCCCCTAGATGGACAATAAAAAAATCCTTTAAAAGCTCAGATTTGAAAATTGATGCCAAACCTCTCAAGAATAGAACTAGGGCATGAAGATCTAAAGCTCTGATACCATATTGAAGTTGATGACAGATCAACCCCACGGCTCCCACAAAACACTTGCATGGAAACACCTATCACAAAAAGAGAGAAACAAAAGCTATGGAGGTTGGACTTCCCAGATCCATTAATGAGACATTCTTGATGAGCAAAAAAGAGATTGCTATTATGAAAAAATGAATTGGTTAATAATTACAAAGAGAGATCATCCTTATAAAGGAGATCAAAACCCTAAAAAGGTCTAACCTAGGTTGCATCATAATAATTAATAAAAGAATTAATAATTATATGCCTAAAGTTTAGCTTAAGAAAACTAGAGTTAATTAGAAAATATCTAATTACTCTAGCAATAATGGATAGTTTGAGCAGAGCCAAGTATTTTACAAAGAATGATTTGAAGAGTGGTTATGATCAAATAAGAATTAGAGAAGGAGTGGAATGGAAAACTTTGTAAAGACTAATGATGGTTTTTATGAGTGATTGGTTATGTCCTCCAATTTAAAGTGAATGCACCTAGTACTTTCATGAGACTAGTGAATGAAGTTTTGAAGAAATTATTGGGTAAATTTGTAATTGCATATCTTGATGACATCTTGATATTTAGTAAAACTAAAGAATAACATATTGAACATATGAGACAAGTATTGCAGAAGATAAAGGAAGAAGAGTTGTTGATTAACATGAAGAAATTCTCTTACATGAAAGAAGAGATTATGTATCTTGGTTTTGTAATTTCAGGTCATGGTAAGATCATTTCATGGATTGGCAAGTTTTTATAGAAAGTTCATCATAAATTATAGTTATATTTGTAATGCCATGACTAAAACTATGAGGGGAGGTAAAAGAGATTTCAAGTGGACACATAGAGCACAAAGTAGTTTTGAAATATCAAAACACAAGATTGCAAAATTGCCTACACTTGCTTTTCCTAATTTCAGTAAAGAAATTTCAAGTTGAATGTGGTGCTAGTAGGAATGCTATAGGAGTTGTTTTGAGTCAAGAAAGAAGAACCATATCTTTCTTTAGTGAAAAGTTAAATGATGCTAAGAGAAAATATCTAGTTTATGATCAAGAGTTCTATGTCATTATACAAGCTTTGAAAAAATAGATACATTACTTAATGTGTAAAGATTTTGTGTTATACATTAATCATAAAGATTTCTAGTATTTGGGAAGTTGGGATAAGTTGAATTCGAGACATATGAAGTGGGTTCAATTCTTATAGAACTTTTCTTTTTCATTGAATCAAAAGAGTGGACAACTAAACAAGGTTGGTGATGCTTTGAGCCAAAGAAGAAATTTTTTGATAGAGATGAGAGTCAAGGTACTTGGTTTTGATGATTTGAAGTGTTCATATGAAACTAATTCTGATTGTTTAGATTCTTGAAAAGATTGTAAATAAAATATGATGAGTGATAAGTGGACTAATTATTTCATTTAAGAAACATGTTATTTAAAGGAATTCAACTGTGCATACCTAGAGGATCTATGAGAGAGAACACAATAAAGGAGAAACATAGTGGTGGACTTGCTAGAAATTTTGGGATTGATAAAATAGTGAATTTGATTTCAGATAGATACTTCTGACCTCATATTTATAAGGACATACAAAAAATGGTTAGAGGTTGCAAAATTTGTCAAATAGAAAAAGCAACTAGTCAAAACATGGGATTATATTCACCATTGCCTATACCTAGTAAACCTTAGGAAGATATCACTATGGGCTTTTTTCTTGGTTTTCCTAGAACTTAGAGAGGAAGTGATTCTATTTTGGTAATGGCTGACATATTTTCAAAGATGACTCATTTCATACCTTGCAAGAAAACATCTGATGTAGTACATGTGGCTAAGTTATTCTTTAAGGAAGTGGTAAGATTACATGGTTTACCTAAAACTATTATTTTAGACAAAGATACTAAGTTTATTAGTTATTTTTGGAAGACACTTTGGAAGAAGATAAATACAGAGTTGAAGTTTAGTTCTACATTTCACCCTCAAAAAAATGGAAAAACTGAGGCTGTGAGTAGAAGTTTGGGTAATATGTTGAGGTGTTTGGTTGGGGATAAGCCTACTAACTAGGATTTGGTTTTAGCACAAGTTGAATTTTTTTATAATAATTATTTGAATCAGAGTACTAAGAAGACACCATTTGAGATTTTTAATGGATTGTATCCTAAGGGAACCACATAGTTGAGAGATTTACCTATTGACACAAGAAGAATGTTGAAGATGAGGAATTAAAAATTTTCATTAAGACTTTACGTGAAGAAGTAAAAAGAAATTTATAGAACAACAATCTAGAATATAAATAGAGTAGATAAGACGAAGAGACATAAATCTTTTGAAGTTGGAGATGAGTTTATGATTCATTTGAAGAAAAATATATTTCCAATTGGTACATGCAACAAACTAAAAATGAAGAAGATTGGTCCTTGTAAGATTCTAAGGAAATTTGATAGAAATAATGCTTCTGAAGTGAAGTTACCAAAAGAAATGGATATTTCACCTATAGTCAATATTGTCGATATCTTTGAGCACTTTGAGTCAAATGATGAGTTGCAAGGTAACCTAGATTATACTGAGATGAAGAAAGACAACATTAAGAATATCCTAAATAGGAGAATAAGAAAGAGTACAACAAGAAAAGACTACATGGAATACCTAGTTTAGTGGAAAGAAAAACTAGTTGAAGACAATTCGTAGATTACACAAACTAAGTTGGATCTTTATGATCCAGGTCAAAATATGAGGAATGTCTAATGTGGACATTAGTTCTTTATCAATCCCGAGTGTATGATGCAAGAGCATCTTGGGTCATGGAGAAATCCTTTATCAACCAAAAGTATTTTCTATTTTCTGTACTAGTTTGATTTTCACAAAGTGGAATTTTTTTCTTCTAGTTTCATGTTAGGTGTAGTTTACATCATGTCAAATAGCTATCCTAGATCCTTTTCCTATGTGTGCAACACTCAATATTTAATATTTCTCAAATTCCTGTGTCATTCTTCACGATCCTTATTTCTTGTAGTTTTCATCAAGAGAGGTGTGCAATTTTATTTTGTGTGGTTTCCTATAATGGTGTGGCATGTAGAATAGTTAGGATTTGACTCCTAACACACATATAAACCCATATTCAAGTGTGTGTGGCTTCATCTTGATGTTTTCTTGGGTTTTGGTTTACTCTTTGAAGAATGGACCTTTATTCTAATCAAATGTCTAACTAGTTGACTTGTGGCTTAGTTGTCTATAAACAATCTTGGTTAGATGTAGGAAAGGATGATTATCATTTGAAGTAATTAGGATAGTAGTAGATAGAGATGTGAGGTGGGACTTTGATTTCATAATTTTTATTTCTATATGGGCGTAAACTAAAAGACCTCACAGTTGGTCATATTGTGGTTTATTTATTTGTGAATTTAAATAATTACAACTATTGCCACCCAAAAATATTGGTCCCAAATTTGAAAAGGAAGTGTTTTTTATGCTATAAAATTTAATTATTTTATTCTATATTTTTAAATTTTTAAAACTATTATTAAAAATAGCACGTACACTTGTCATGCAAAAGATTTATTATTATGGTAAAATTCATTAAAGGTAAAGCTTGAAATGAGAATGTCAAATATTTTTTAAGTGCTTTAATTTCTCCCTTTAAAAAAAAAAGTGGTTTTGTCAAAAGGGTGGAGAGAGGGACTTGAACACTTGACCTCTTGACTTGATACTCTTTCCTATCCTAACTACCCCCTACCCCTACCAATTGGTCTACTTTATTCTTCACAAATGGTAGTTAGATAGGAAAGTTTAATGCAATATATTTTTTACAAGTAAATTATAAAGGGATATTTACCTTTGATGATTATTAAAATGAATTTATGGAAATGAGTTTTATATATGCTTTTATTTTATAAAGATAAATCTTAAAAGGTATATGTTGAAAATTTGTTTTAGTATATTCATCTCTTTGTAAAGGGAGTATGTATTTTACTTCCACCCTAAGTTTTTCAAGTATGAAATCATATGGTGATGTTTCTTATGATTTTAATAAAGTATTATCAAATTCAATTTTAGGGTAATATGTTTTCACTTTCCAAAATTATGTATTTACCTTAAAGATTAGAAAGTTAATTCTCCATAAGCCATATTTGAAAGTTAAATATTTTTTTGTAAAGGTGCTTATGTATAGGAGAAATATCTTTTGAAAATTTGAATCAAATGTGAAATCCCTAATTAAATTATATACTTTACAAAGTTTCTCATTAAGTTAATGTGTGTAAACACTTGAAAGAGATTTAAAAGGGAGAAACATTGAAGATTAAATACTTTATTAAAAACCTTTTGCATTTTAATTAAAGATTTTAAGAGGGGATTTTTTCTTTGTTAACTATATGCACCAACAACACAAATTTTTGTGGTGAACAATTTCGAAAACAATACAAAGATCGAACATGCTGGTTGGATTTTTTTGTGATATCATTCTTCTTTCATTTATCTTGTTCCTTTGATTAAACCTAAATTTTTACTTTGATTGATAGTCTTATTTAGTGAATCCTATTGAGTTATTTTTTAATACTTGTTAAATAGTAATGTTGCATTAATAGTTCAATCTAAATTGCTTTTTTGTTGGTCTCTGAGGGGAGTTAAACTCAATAGGACTTAATATTGGATTTAAACATAATCTTCAATGATGCACACTTCATCAAAGTGATAATAGTTCATCTTAGAGAGATTTTCTGATTGTCTCTTGGGGTTACATTAACATTATAAGTTATTGATAGAAATATGATAAATACTCCATTGGTTAAGGCATTGGCCTGATGACACAGATCCAAGTGACAAGAACATCTAATCATTGCACATTATATACATTTATATTTGATTATTACAAAAAAAAAAATTACCAACTATTTAATCTTTTAATCAACACCTAAAATCCTATAAATTATCTACTCAAGACCTTTAGGTGTGAGGTATAGGCCTACCAGCCTTGGTCCTACATAGCCAAAATTGTAGAGGTTCACATCCTATCTAGGTGGGACCTGTAGTTGGAAAATTGCTACTAGGAGTTTGCATAATTGGATCATCATTCCATAGGAAACCTAGTCTATTAATTTGGGCACCAACAACACCTATTGGGATGTTGTATCTGATATTGTATTATTGGTTGCTTATCTAAACTTTCATGTGTCACTCTGGACAGGGAAGTATTGGTAGGTTGAAGTTGAGTTCAATTCCTCTTTTAAACCTATCATGCACTAGTCCTTGCCTTAGTATATATATAATTTATGCACATAAAATATTGTGGTAAAATACTAAAAATCTCTAATTATAAACCCACAACTTGTGGAATTTAGACAAATATTGAAAAAATATTGGATAGCAGTTTTAGAACATGAGAAAGCCTAACAAGGAAGTAAGATTCTCCATTTAGATAAAATTTTGACTTTTAAATTTTTAATAATAAATTTATTTAGCAATGCTCATATATAGCAACACAAGAAGTTATGAAAAACACAAATTAGCAATGTCAATAACTAGAGAGGATAGATCATCAATGAAGTGGTAGAAGATTTAAATATAACAAAAGTTTGACATTGTTCTAAATTAGTAAAAATCCCTATGAAATATTAATCAAATATGATTATTAACATTAATTATTGTACTACAAAGATTTATCTATTTCACATAGAAAGAAAATCATTGAAATATTTATATTAGAATTTTATTTTTGATATTACTAGTGTTTTGAATTCTTAAGTTGATGTTAAAATATGTTATCACCCCGTTTTTAATATTAACCTCACATAAATATTCAAGTCAATGATGTGATGTAACATCATAATTATTCAGTGGTTTAATACTTTCAAATTATTTCAATGCAATGCTTAGCTAGAGGATGGTGTTAAAATATACATTTTGCAAGCATGTGAATCAACCGTTGATGTTAGATTCCCTTGCATTGTTCCTTTAAGATTGGAGCGCTGCAACAATAACAAAAATCACAAAGTTATATTTAAATCTTGACATAAAATCAGCTAAATTTGAACTCTAAACGTATAGCATATGGAAACATTATACAACCTAAATATATAAGTACATATTCTATCATAATAAATATTTGTTATTATATTTTTAAGGAGAGAGTGGGTAAAAATATTCTTACATTCCATAAGTCTCTAACGTTAACAACACTCTTTTCTTGAAGACCAATATCTTTCCATGTAGCAGTTATAGAAGCTCTTTTAGAACTTCTATTCCATAGAACAACTGTATATCTCCCTTTTGATAATGGTCCTGCCCATACCTATATATATAGATATAGTAAATGTAACTCGACTTTTACAAATAACATTAAAATCTTAATTTAATATAATTCTCATATAATTGCTTATAAGTATTTCAATACCTCAAGGTTGCCATTCTTGCTCACTTTCTTTCCTTGCACCCCTAAAGAATCTAGGGCCCAAGAAAAACACATGATAAACACAGAGACTAAGACAAGCTAATAAAAAACAATTCATTAAAAATAATATTTTAGTTCCCCACCTTGGTTGACCTGTATGACCTCCACATTGGTTACAATCTCTATAGTTTCAAGGGTCATATTCCTTATGTCACAACCGAGAAGCAAGGGTGCCTACAGATAAGAGTACAATTGAAATGACCATATAAAAAATAAGACATTCAAATAATACGCAAAATTTATAGCATGCTAATCACCTTCATTAAAGCCCATATACTAAAGTGGGATCGATATTCCTCTGTGGTCATTTTTCCATTCCCAACCTCTAAAATGTCAGGATCTGATTCATCAATTCAAGAACATGTATCAATATGGAAAGGGCTTAAATGTTGTTAATTATAGCTTTACATTATTATAATACCATTAGCTATTTGAAATTACCATTCCATCCACCGGGGCCTGCATAACTAGCCCACTTGTCATTCTGGTCAGCTGTAGATGTCATACTGAAATTACGAAACTTCAGTAGTAAGAATTATTTTGCCCAACTGTAAACTATATATAAAGAGAGAGTGAATCTATCTTCTCTGCAATCCATAACAATGACGTGTCTTATATTTATAATACCTGTCCCAATCGTCGTGTATATCTCCTGTAGTTCTCCAACTGTTTGCAATCTTAGGGCCCCAAGTGGAAGGATCCTCTTGGCCCCTAATTATTTTTACACCCAATGTAAAACCAAATACATGAATACACTGATATATCCCGAAGAAAGGGACAAACATACATTCTTATATGATTACAGAAAAGCTTCTTACCATTCACACATGGAATAGAAAATAGGGCGGCCTGTCTTGTTGAGTGCTTCACTCATTTTTGTATACCTGATGTTTTCCAACGTGTTTTACAGCTGTGTATCGACCAAAAACTTACAAATCCATGAACTAGTGTAGATATGACATTTACCTGTGTTTAGTATCCACTCCTTGACTATGACAATTGTCATATTTCAAATAGTCTATTCCCTGTTTTTTCATCGTTCAATGGTATTTTTTTCTTTAGTATTATTGAAACAACAGATTATTCTAAAATCTTTTTTAATCTTTGAATGCACCAATGTATAAGTGATTGTACACAAAGATAATTTATGCATTATGATATGCTGCCATTTAAGAATCCTCATACAAATAAGAAATATAATTCTAATGACAGTAACATTTTACCCATGAAGCAAAAGTTTTTGCATCTTGCTCTTCATGCCCAAGAGAGCCTGGCTGGGTTTCGGCACATGTCAGGGATCTGAGAATTCAAGACCAATATATATAAAATAAGTTGCTAACTTAATGACCACATTTAATCTCATTTTTCAAAAGATTGTGATGTTATATAATTGTTAACATAGGCCTGTTAGGGTTAACAGGTATCTGTTGTTTGCTCACCCAGCATCTGAATATATTCCAATCTTAAGTCCATTGAAATGAACATAGTCTGCTAATGCCTTTATGCCAGAAGGAAATGTAGTAGAGTTGGCAACAAGATTACCCTGATCAGATGGAAGGGTTTCAGTTTCATTACATCAAAAATTACAGATGAAATTCTATTAATTCTCAGTTCTTAATTATGCACCTTAGAGTCTCTGTGTAGGTTGGCCCAGCGGTCATCTTTATTCACACAATCAGATTAACATTAGTAATAACTAGTTTGTTAAGAAATATATACACACATAAATAGAAAAGGTTGTAAACCTGACCTATATTCAGATACACATATCCTAGTTTGGATAATCCAGTGTTTACCATTGCATCAGCTGTATAACACACATATCAATGTAATTATCTCTTTAAAAATCAGTTATAATCACTAATCAGTGTGAAATTTTAAAAAATTATGAAACGTAGAAATACTAGGAATGCACTAATCAATTCTTTTAACATCAAGGATTAAGGGGGGAAAAAAAGAAAGATAATCAAGACCTTCTCATCCCCTGCAACTGTATGGCGGAGCTCACCGCATATTACGCACAATATGATTTTGTAATTGATAATGTAGACATTTTACAGAAGAAAATTTTCAAATATAAAAAACAAATAAATCAATAAATAATATTCTATTATTTCTAAGAGATTACAAAAACTTCATGATCAAACCATCAAGATCACCTGATCAGCACAAGTTCAATTGTCTCATTATCTCGAATAAAAAACATGTCATACGAAACGTAGAATATTATAGACTAAGAAACTACAAACAAACAAAACAAAATCCTACAACAATAGATTCATCAGAGTATAACACACAAGAATCTAACAATAACACTCTTGCTGAGAACTAAAGTATGAATAATACCCATTTCAACAATAATCCCTTCATTAATCCCAACAGGAAAGTGATTGAAGTTGTTCCATCTAAACAAAGAACAGAAACACATCAATTATTGTATCAGTATGCATGCATTAACAAACGGGAGATTTAAATATTCCTAAGGTTTAGTAAATTTATTCAGGAGCATTTGCAATTGAAAACATTATACCCCATCTGAGGCGTCCGACCGAGCCCATTGGGTACCGATTCTGCTCGATAACACAAAACTACAAAAAACAAAACCCATAGGATCTTCATGTTTTGGAGTAACTCCGCAACAGAAATATTCCACGCCTAGTTATATCAAGCGGATATTAATTGTAGTTACCCAAAAACGACTTTGGAATTGAAGTATACAGCTGTTCAAGAGTATATAATTGTGTGAACGGATAATATCATTTCATATATTTCGGCAAGGAATCAGTTATGGACAAGCACAACCTGACAAAAACGAGGCTGTAAAGAGGAGCTTGTACAAATCTAATCGCACATTTTTGGCGTCGATGTTTTCCTAATGAAGATAACTCTAAAATAATGGGTTCAATATGTTTTTAAAAATGATTCTAATAATTGAAGTAATATGTGATGTGGAATCTTATTATAAAGGAGAAATGTGACAGTGATGAAATAAGGACACAACGATATTTAAAAAGTTAAAAGAGTTTACGATGTGGAAAACCGTGGACGGATTTAAAAAACCCATGGACTGTGTGTGTTCCATTTTAATCTTATTTTCAAACCCTTTCAGAACTGAAATAGTGACCATTAACGATGTTTGAAAATTTCATTATTTTTTATGTTGATAATCTACAGACTTAAGTTGGAAATCTCTTTGATTATTTTATATTTACTATTCTATTTTGGAAATAACTATGTGATGATACCGAACTGTTATAAAAATCTGATTTTCTTTCTAGTGACAGTACTTAGTATTTTAGTTTAGAAATTAATTTCTGAATATTATAATAATATAGTTAGTGATTCTTTTTAATAAATTAGCTAGTCATAGAATTTTTTAAATAGAAGAATATAAACATCCATGCCACCACATTGAATTTTTCAAATGGAAGTTATCAGTAAAAAATTATGACATTTTGAAGTTTGTATTTCAAGTTTTAAATTAGTCAAAATTTTAAAATTAAAATTTAACAACAAAATCATAACTATTAGGGAAAGTATTTCCACTCTCTCAGTCAACATTCCTTTTTTGTAGGGAACCATGATGTTTGAAAAGTTAATCATTAATGGTTGGGGTTTAGATTATGAAGAACCAAAAAATTGAGAGGTTTATGGTCAACATTTACTTTCAAGTCAACATCTCAATCTTTTTCCATCCTTAACTTTTGAAAAATTTAATAGTTAGGAATCCTAATTTTGGTCAAAATTTTTGCCCTAATCTTAATCTTATCAAATTCTAAGAACCACAACCCAAACTCCTATTAAAAAATAACTACCTTGTGTGAAATGTTTAGAAAATGAAATGACAATCATAAAAGTTTACAAGAGGAAAAAATGGTTAATGGACACATTCAAGAACATACATAGTTTCCATCATTTTGAAAGGATTTCTCAAAATTTTAAATGTTTCTTAGGAAATTCATGGAGCAAAGTTGTCAAAAAGTCATTATCACAACATTCTTGAGCTGGAAGACCAAATAGGGGAAATAAGCTAGTTGCCTGTAATGCCCCGCCTGCAGATCCTTGGAACAAGGATGAAATACAAGCCAAGATTAAAAAAAATTTACATGTATGAGTGCACACAACAACGTCATATAGGGATTGCAAAGATCGCAATGGAAGACTTAATCACAATCCTGATAACCAACGAATCTCCAAGTGCCACTACCCAAACTGACATGACCAACTGAAGGATGAAAAACCACTACAATAGCAGAACCTAAAATCTTGGAACTGCAAAAGCAAGGAAACACTCACAAATCCAAAGGGTACTTAAAACACCAAAATGCATTTTCCAAAAACCAGTAGGGATACCCACTATTTTTCGTGCAAGGATAACAGACTGACAGAATCTCACACGATGAAGTGTAACACTACCCATGAGGATCTACATTTCATGCGAGAAAATGCATCAAAGGGCACAAGGAAGTACTTGACCTAGTAGCCAAAGTACCCCAACACTGGTGTAGGCTTTCACACATGAAAACCCAGCCCACCACACAAGCTTTTGCGTTCTCACGTGAGAATGTACAATTTCATGTGAGAATCAAAAATAATGTGCTAGAAAAAAAAAGGACAAAAAGCTAAGGATTGAAATTCCTCCACACTGTGGAGTACCAAATCCACATATCGAGGAAAGACACTTGATCAAATAACCAAAATATGGAAAGCCAGGAACTAAATTTAAACATTTAAACATAGTAGTGAAGGGAAATAATTGAAAGCAACATCACAATGTATAGAAGCAACTTCACAATGAATTGAAATAATGAACTAAGTGTGTGGTTGCTCCCAACTGTAAAAGCATTATGGGACCTCAAAGGTCCTAGCCATCCCCCATGCGTAACATCCCAAACTACCAACTAGATAGTTTGAGGTGTCTTATAAGGACATTACTACTAAAACGTAATAACATTATAAGAATAGGAAATCTAACATGCTAAACTGAAAGCAATAAATACTTCAACTAAGCAAATAACATCATCTATCATATGCTAAACATCATAATAAGTGAATGTGTCAATCAACTAACATCATCTAAACATGATATACAAGCATTCCAATGAAAGCATAAATCACAAGAAAGCATAATCCAGAACCCGAAGTACCAAGTGAAAACATCCAACAATAGTTGCATTGGGATAGTAGACTGTCTCTATACACCGGTCCCCAGCAATGGTATAGGTAGCTATGCCTCTCAACCATGTGAAACTTGTAGGTCCACTCCCATCATGTTGATGGAGATAATGATCCAACCATTAACACACATAAAGTAGACGTCAATGGTCAACACTCATGCTGGATAGTAATGATGATTGAAACCAAGATCATAAAATAATGCTTATACAACAAGTCTTGGTTAGACACTCAATGGGATACTAAGTATGGGTTGATATCATGGAGAGTCACTTGGCATCCAAAAGCCCAAGCTTGGATTGTGCAGCTCAACTCCCCAATGGAAGGCTCTCGCACTAAGATCTTATTATCTTAAATTTTATTACAACTTAGTGTTTTATTTAGTTATCACTTACTTAAAACTTTCTCTACAAACCCAATGGGCAATGGTCACCAGGCTACAAGATAGAAGCCCCCTCCATATTTTACCCTACCCTACCCATGCCCATCCAATAATGAGAGCCCATAGGCATCCATATACCCAACCCAACCCCAATGATCATAACTTCTGGAGGGACCATGGAAGATCAAGCCCCACAAATCACCTGACAAATGTACATGTACATACTCATGTGTGGCGCACCACCATCATGGTGATCATAACATAAGGATTGGATGAGAACACAATGCAAAAATACACTCAACTAAAAATAGACTTACGAGGACATATGCGACATGTATCTCAATGCAACATAAAATTTTCATAATGGTCAGACTGACATCCAAATAGATGATCCAGGTCCACAACCAAACTCATGCCAAGAAAACTCAAAAAAATATGGTGGCACACAAAATGAGGTAAAACACCAAAAAATGGAAAACTTCAAAATTAAAACCCATTTGGTCTCTAGGCACAAAAGCCTCAAAAATCTAATAAAACTTGAGTTCGAACATCATATGCAAAAACGGTCAGCATAATAGTGCAAAACCCCAAACCCTCATCCCAAATACTAGAAAAATGTTCATACTTGACCAACTGGGCAAAAGCAATGAATAGAAATAGAGGGGAACACTAGTTCTCAGCGTCCAAACAAACAACTACAAAAGACAGATAAAGAAAGTGAGCTAAAACAAGAAAATGGAAGGGTCCTACCTAACAGCAAAAGGGGCTGAAACGGGAATCAACCTGATAAAATAATAATCCCATGAAAGAAGCTGAAAATTACAAACCTCGTGAAGATCCCACTCTTGAAACTCTCACAAAAAACATAAACACAATCCTTCAAAGAAGGATTTCAGAAAAAAGCTCCCAATTTTGTATTTTGCAAAAGTGAGAAGTGAGAAAACAATTACATTTTTCAAAACTTATTTAGTTTTCGAGTGAGTATTTGATTAGGGAAAATAGCCTGTTAGAATAGCAAGACTCTAAATCGACCCAAATGAAAATAGGTTATCCCTCGTATTAGGAATTCACCTAAGGAAAATATGCTAGAAATTAAACATCAATTAAATAAAGCTTGAAAACCCTAAAACAAAAATCACAAAAGGCCTTAACAACTTTGTGACAATGCAAAACTCTAAATGCACAAACACACTCACTAGTCTAATCATATAATGCAAATGAGTCTAGATTCAGAAAATCATCGAAAGGTTTAATTTAACATTTAAAAGATGCGTCAACCATACAAGGACAACATTGGTAAATATGAATAGTTGAATCACTAACTCCATGTGCCACTACCAAGGATATAATTCTTACACACTACAACACACGATCAAGTGAAATAGCATATAATAACATAGCCAAAGCAATAAATGTATTAAATAACTAATTTAACTATTTACTCAATCATACTTAAATAATCCATTTACATCACTCACATTCACACTAAGCATAATGAAAAAATCATGAAGTAAATCACCATAGCATAAAATCCATCACATAACAAGAAAAGAGATATGTCCAAAATACTAGATAAAAAAATATCATCAAAGACCTACTATCATCTCAAAATAGCATCAACATGCTAATATGATAAACTGAATAGCATAGCAGTATACCATCTATGATATTGAAATCAAAGTATAACATATGACCCTCATGTCATCTCAAAATGAAACATAACATGAGTATCAAGTATCTCTAAAATCAAAATAAACAAGGTACAGACTCCAAAAATGAGAGCTACTACATCCTACCCCACTAGCATAGCCTTACTCCTAGAAACCAACAAATAGATAGAGGTACAATCCCCTCAATCGTGTAGCATCTTCCCAAGTCATAGAGGTTTCATCGTTCAGATCCCAGTGGACCCTTACCTACTCTAAGTCCCAACCTCACATGGTCAGCTTTTAATGTTGTAGGATACAAATGGGCTCCAAAGTAAGTTGCATGTTCACTTCCTGCAAGGCATCTCAATCAAGAACATGGTCACATCGGGAATATATTATCTCAAAATAGAAACATGAAAAATATCGTGGATGCTTGATAAGATAGGTGGCAATGCTAGTCGATAAGAAACATGACCAATCCTCTCAAGGATCTCAAATGGTCTAAAAAAATTTGGTGCCAACTTAGAGCCTTTCCCATAATGAATGGGGCTCTTCCTCAGCCACACTCTCAAAAACACCCTATCACCATAAAAAAGTGGCAATCCAACCTATGGGCATCTGCATACTTCTTTTGTCTGTCCTAACTAGTAATAAAATGTTCCCTAATACAAATAACCTGTTGCTCCATATCCTTAAGAATCTCTCAACCCAAAAGAACATGGTCCTCTAAACTATCCTACCTCAAAGGGGTATGACATGGTCTACCATACAAGGCCTGAAAAGGTAACATGCCAAGAGAACTATGATACCTTTTGTTGTATGAAAACTCAACAAGGTATAAATAATCCTCCCAATTCACCTATTTGTCCATCACATACATGTGAAGCATATCCTCCAGAACCTGATTCACTCTCTTAGTCTGAGGTCTCTGAGTGATAAGCTGAACTAAAATTGAGCTACATGGCCAAAACATGCTGGAGAGACATCCACAATTCATAAGTAAACACTAGATCTCTATCTGAAATAATCTGATGAGGGATCCCATGCAAACAAAAAATATCCTCTAGGAAATCATGCGCTACAAAACAAGCTGTGTAGGATTCTCTCATGGGTGAAAAATGTTCTACCTTGGACAACTTGTCCACTATTACCATAATATAATCATGTATCTATGATGACATAGGAAACCCCATGATAAAGTCAATAGATATCGTATCCCACTTCTGCTCTGGAATGGTATGCGGCTGCAAAAGACCTATCGGATGTTGATGCTCTACCTCCACTCTCTAGCACTCAAGACATTGAGAAACAAAATCAACAACATTGTACATCATCCTTGCCCAAAAGTATAGTTGTTTAAGATAAGCGTCCATCTTCTTGACACTAGGATGTGCAAAATATGGTGCATGATGCTCTTCAGACAAAACCAAGGCATGAAGATCACCCGATACATGTACATATATATACCCCAAGCATCATAGTAGTACATCAGACTCAAGAAAGTATTTGGAAAATCTCCCCTCAAGGGTATGTCCAAACTTGATCTTTGCCCTCACCTCTTGATACCAAGTGTCACTAGGAAAAGCCTCCAAGATATGGCCTTGCAAATCCACTTCCAATGACAACACTGATACCTCATGTCACCTCCTACTCAAGGCATCCATTATGACATCTCCTTCCCTTTAATGCAATGAACATCAAAGTCATATCCATAGAGGAACTCCATCCAATGATGTTATTGTGCATTTAGGTTTGGCTGAGTAAAGATATATTACAAGCTTCTATGATCTCTATGCAACTCAAACCTGTGTCATAAAAGGAAATGCCTCCAATGAACTAGAGCATGCACTGTAGCTGCAAGTTCCAAATCATGAGTGAGGTATTTAAGCTCATGGTCCTTGAGCTTCCTAGACTCATATGCAATCACTTGACCATCCTGCATCAACACCACACCCACTCCCTCCAAAGAAGCATCTATGCAAACCATGAAATCACCTATAGGATTAGGTATTGCAAGAACTGGTGCACTAGTAAAACACTCCTTAAGAGCATTAAATTTTGCCTCACACTAATCTAACCAAACAAACTTCTTCCCTTTCCACTAAAGAGAAGTGATGGGATGGGCTACTCATGAGAAATCCTTCACAAAGCAATAGTAATAATCCACCGATCCTATGAAACTACAAACTTCTAAGACATTAGTGGATACAAGCCAATCTATGATAGCTCAAGTTTTCTCTACATCCACCAAAATTCCATCACCTATGATTATGTGTCCCAAATACTTTACCTTCAACTAGAAGAATCCATATTAACTCAAGTTTCCATACAACTAATGGTCTCTCAAGCACTGCAATACCTAGCGTAAATGGAACTCATGCTCCTCAATAGTCTTCAAATAGATCAATATGTCATCCAAGAATACAATGACACACTGATCGAGGTAAGTGTGAAATACTTCATTCATCAAACTCATAAACATTGATGGCACATTAGTTAACCCAAAGGGTACAACAGTGAACTCATAATGCCCATACTGTGTACAAAAAGTTATTCGATGAATGTCTACCTCCTGGATACGAAGCTGATGGTATCTTGACTTCAGGTTAATCTTTCATGACACTCATGCTCCCTTCATCTGATCGAAGAAATCATCTATCCTCAGTAAAGGATATCGGTTCTTCGCTATCACCTTATTCAACTATTAGTAGTCAATGCACAAACACAATGATCAATCCTTCTTCTTTATGAAGATGACTCATACACCCCATAGGCATACACTAGGAAAAATATAGCCCTTGGCCAACAATTCCTCCAACTACAATCTAAGCTCACTCAACTCTTGAGTAGTCATGTAGTAAGGAGCTCGTGAAATTGGCTTCACTCTTGGTATGAGATTAATTCAAAAATCAATGTCATGCTATGGTGGCATACCTAGGATCTCATCAGGAAACACATCTGCATCTTCATGAAGGAGTGGATGATCATCAAGTGTCATCGTACAACTCACAGCTTCCTTGAGATCACTAACAAAAAAAAGAAACAACTGAGTATCCTTCTACAGACTCTGCTTGAGCTAATTAGCTTAAATCATTCGAAGTTAGAATTATCTCTGGACTCCTAGAAGTTTCACCTACCCACCTATGTCATCAACACACTATATTGACTTACAATGGAAATCTATATTCGCATGATCGACAGCTAACCAATCCATGCCCAACAGAATGTCATATGATCCTAGAGGTAGGATACGAAGATCCACTATGGTGTTGAAGGTACCCAAATTCAAAACACAACCCCTAACCAAGGAGTCTACAGCCACTTTGGAACCTGTGGATAACTCAACCTACCACCTATCGACCTAACATGCTATCACTAGCCCATATTATTGAACAAGAGATGGTGAAATGAAAGAGTCTACAACACCAAAATCTAAAAAAACTAAAGATGAAATGCCATGTAATGTACCTATAGCCTCGACTATTGTACCTTGATGCTCAACTTGGTAGTTATCAACCACTACAAAGACTCGAAGATTCCTACTAGCATCTCCAACCATAGGCTCAGATCAGGCTATAGTCTTACTAGGTCCTATAGATGGTTTGATAGAAAACTCAAAGGATTTATGGTTAGGATGACCACAAGAATAATAGTTTCCCCAAAGCTAGAACCTATTCTATGGCCACCCTGAGTAGCGCTAGGATATGGTGGACTACCTCTGCTAGAGTTTTGTCGACCACTGTGACTAGGATGATCTTGCTGAGACTTCTATCCTCAACTTTGGTTATCTCCTTTCTTTCTGGTAGTACCTAAAGAATGTCCACCCTTGGTCCAAAAACCCTTTTTATAATTTCCATGATGATATCAACCATGACAGGGTGTTGACTTGGCTTTGCCCTTTCCTAAGGACTGGATAGACTATGCATCCTATCCTAAATTTTGTGCATTATGGTTCTAAGAACTTGATTTACCACTATATCCTCTAGCCAAACTAATCTCTACAATATGTTCCTTCTTAATGACAAGAACAAGAGTCCTAGGCTGATGTATATAAACTTCTCCAATAAGGGCATCCTTAAGGCCTTAGATGAAATGATGAGTCAGGAGTAAATCATCATGATTGTAGCATGAGTACTACCTAAGCTCAAGGAATCAGATTTTGTATTGATCCACTAACACCTTACCTTGTTTGATCTCGTGGAACTCATCAACATGGGCCTCTTTGAACTGAGGATATAATAATCTCTCTTGGAACCTCTCCTCAAAGATCTCCCAGGTGAGATCTACAATGCTGATCTAAAGCTTATGCCCCAGAGCTTATGCCCCTCAATATTCTACCATATGGATGTGTGGTCCCTCAACTACATAATCACACAATAGGGCTTCATATTGGTTGCATATCTAGTTACATGGTGAAGTAGAGCTCCATGTCCAATAACCAAGTTTTTTCCTTGAAGAAACCTCCCTTATGATCATACAATGGTGGTTTGGATTGTTGAAGAAATTTTATGATATCCAAATGGATGGAATCTTCAGTGTTGCAGTCCCTACCACCTTGATGGTTCCCTCAGCCACCTAATGGAGTACGAGAATGTTCATGCTCATGCTCCTCCTCTCCATGCTCTGACTAATGGGAACCCCCATGATGGAATCCCTCTTCAACTTGATCATGATTCTATTGTCGTTCTTCTATAGGAGGGCGCAATCAAGCAAGAATCTCTTGAAGCATTGGTATCAATACCCCAATGTCATTATGTTCATTATTACCCTATTCTCCATCTCCATCCTTATTTCCTCTTCTGGGTGTTCCTCTCCATGATTATTGCTATGGGTACCACCCTGACCACTAGGTCTACATGTAGTAGGCATCACTAAGGAGGAATGAAGATAAAATCAAAACATACGAGTCACAAGCATAAGAGTCACAGCAAGATATCAAAATAATAATGAGAAACTAACAAAACATATATATAAAACAAAACCATAGTGGAAACATAACACAGAGATCCCAATGTGGCAACATGGGCTTTGATACCAGATGTAATGCCCGACCTGGAGATCCTTGGAACAAGGATGAAATACAAGCCAAGATAATTTTTAAAAAATTACAAGTATGAGTGCACACAAAAATGTCATATAGGGATCACAAAGATTGCAACAGAAGACTAAACCACAATCTCGGCAACTAATGAATTTCCAAACGCCCCCACTCAAACTAACACGAAAAATTGAAGGATGAAAAAAAACTACAGCAATAGAACTTAAAATCTTAGAACTACATAAGCAAGGAAACACTCACAAACCCAAGGTTACTTAAAGCAAAAAAATGTGTTTCCCAAAAACTAGCGAGGATATCCTCTATCTTTCATGCAACAAAAATAGACTGACAAAATCTCACTCAAGGAAGTGTAACACTACCCACAAGGATCTGCCTTTCACATGAGGAAATGCATCAAAGGGAGCAAGGAAGTACTTGGCCCAGTAGCCAAACTAACCTAACACCGGTGTGGTATTTCACACAAGAAAGTGCCAAAAGTCATGTGAGAAACCCAACATACCATGTGAGCTTTTGCATTCTCACACAAGAATGTACAATTTTGCATGAGAATCTAAAATAGCGTGCCAAAAACAAAAAGGACAAAAAGCTAAGGATTGAAATTCCTCCACACTAGGGACTACCGAATTCACATATTGAGGAAAAATACTTGATCAAATAACCAAAAGAAGGAAAGTCAAAAACTAAATCTAAACATTTAAGTATAGTAGTAAAGGGAAATAACTAAAAGCAACATCGTAATGTATAGAAGCAACTTTGCAATGAACTGAAACAACAAACTAAGTGTGTGGTTCCTCCCAACCATAATAGCATCATGAGACCTCAAAGGTCCTAGCCATCCCTATGCATAACATCCTAAACTACCAACTAGATAGTCAAATTTGTCTTATAACTATGTCACTACTAAAATATAATAACATCATAAGAATAGGTCATCTAACATGCTAAACTAAAAGAAATAGATACTCCAACTAAGTAGATAACATCATCTATCATATACTAAACATCATAATAAGGGAATGCATCAATTAACTAACATAATTTAAACATGATATAAAAGCATTCCAATGAAAGCATACTTCGGAACCGGAAGTACCAAGTGAAGACATCCAACAATGGTTGCACTAGGACAATAGAACATCTCTATACATCAGTCCCTAGCAGTGGTTTAGGTAGCTATGCCTCCCAACGACGTGAAATCTGTATGTCCACTCTCGTCGTACTAATGGAGATAATGATCCAAACACAACCACACATAAACCAGACATCCATGGCTAACACTCACGCCAAATAGTAATGATGACTGAAACTAGCATGATGAAATAATGCAAGTACAATAAGTCCCAGTCAAACACTCAATGGTCTACTAAGTAGGGGATAACATCATGAAGAGTTTCTTGGCATCCAAAAGCCCAAGCTCAAATCATGTAATTGAACTTCCCAATAGAAGGCTCTCATAGTAACATTTCATTATCTTAAATTTTATTACCACCCAGTATTTTATTTAGTTATCACTTACTTAAAAATTCCTCTGCCAACCCACTAGACAATGGTCACTAGGCTACAAGATACAAGGCCCCTCCATATGCTACCCTACCCTACCCATGATCATCCAATGATGACTGTCATTAAGCATGCATATATTCAACCCAACCCCAATGATCATAACTTCTTGAAGTACCAAGGAAGATTGGGCCCACCAAGTTACTCGACAAATGTACTTGTACGTACTCATGTGTGGCACACCACCATCACAAAGATCATAATACAAGGACTAGATGAGAACATAATGCAAAAATACACTCAACCAAAAATAGACTTGAGAGGGTGGATGTGACACACATTCCAATGCAACATAAAAGTCCCATAATGGTCGAAGTAACATCCAAATGGATGATCCAAGTCCACAAGCAAACTCATGCCAAGAAAACTTGAGAAAATAGGGTGGCATACAAAACAAGGTAAAATCCCCATAAACTAGAAAACTTTGAAATTAAAACCCATTTGATCTTTGGGCACAAAAGCCTCAAAACTCCAATAAAATTTGGGTTCAGACACTATATGTGAAAATAGCCAACATAATGGTGTGAAACCCCAAACCCTCATCCCAAAAACTGGAAAAATGTTCATACCCAACAAACTAGGTAGAACCAACAAATAGAAATGGAGGGGAACACTAGTTCTTAACCTCTAGACAAATAACTATGAAAAATAGATACAGAAACTGATCTAAAACAAGAAAATGGGAGAGCCCTACTTGACAACGAAAAGGGCTAAAGAAAGAATCAACCTGATAAAATAATAATCCCGCAAAAGCAACCAAAAACTATAGCAAAGCAAGGTCTCCCTGAGATGGATCCAACGAGACTGACTTCACAAAAATACCACACCTAAAGCTCTCACAATGAACAAAAACGCAATCCTTCAGAGAAGGATTTCAGAAAAAACTCTTAATTTTGTATTTTAGAAAAGTGAGAAGTGAGAAAACAATTACCTTTTTCGATATTTATTCATTTTTTGAGTGAATATTCAATTAGGGAAAATAGCCAATTAGACTAGCTAGACTCCCAATCGACCAAACAAAAACAAGTTATCCCTCATAATAGAAATTCACCCAAGGCAAAGCTGCTAGAAATTAAAAATCAATTAAAAAAGTTTGAAAACCCTGAAACCAAAATCACAGAAGGCCTTAACAACTTCACAATAGTGAGAAACTCTAAATGGATAGACACGCTCACTGGTCTAATCACATAATGAAAATGAGTTTGAATTTAACAAATCACTAAAAGCTTTAATTTAACATTTAAAAGATACATCGACCATACATGGACGACATTGGTAAATATGAATAGTTGAATCACTAACTCCACATGTCATTGCCACAGATATAAATCCTACACACTATAACACATTATTAAGTGCAATTGCATATAATAACATAGCTAAAGCAATAAATACATTAAATAACTAATTTAACCATTTACTCAATCATACTTAAATAATCCATTTACACCACTCATGTTCACACAAAGAATAATGAAAGAAGCATGAAGTAAATCACCATAGCATAAAATCCATCACATAACAAAATCAAAGATATGTCCAAAATATCAAATAACCAGATATCATCATTGACCTACTATCATCTCAAAATAACATCAACATGCAAATATGATAAACTAAACAACATATTACTATAGCGTCTATGGTATTGAAATCAAAGTATAACATCTGACCCTCAAGTCATCTCAAAATGAAACATAACATGACTATCAAGTATCTCTCAAATTAAAATAAAAAAGGTGCAGACTGTAAACACAAGAATCACTAAATTTCCACCCATGTTTGTATTACTGCTACTCCACTACTACCTTTTCTTCCTCAACACCTCCTAATTTATGCTCATAAAAAGACCCAAAAATGATTACACATCAACTAGTAGCCAATCACACATGTACTAATAGCTAATAATTTTTTAGTTTTCTTGGTTGTTGATTGGTCCATTTGTGCAAAAATACTATTTCTTTAGGTGAGCTTCTATTTGTAATAGGCTCAAAGAATATAAATGAAATGACACACATAGACAAATTATTATAAAAAAGAACTAAATATATACAAACCAAAATTGTTCAAGTAGTTGAATAAAACTATGTATATAGTTACATAATTAAACTGTAAAACAACTTCCTAAAACTATATGGAAACTAAAGATTAATCCAAATGATTAGTTAACATTCCTCCCTTACTCTAAAGGGATGTTTGTTATGCCAAGTAGCATTCAGAATTGTTCAAATTTAAAATGTCCCAATGATTTAGTAAAAATATCAGCAATTTGCTCTTGAGTGGAACAATGTTTCAATTGTGTTTCAATGGTATAGTTTTGGTCCCAACATGATGTCAAATCAAGTGATATTTGGTATTGATATGCTTGGTTTGATCATGAAATTTAGGATTCTTGCCCAATTGTATTGCAGAATTAATATCAAAAAATAAAGTTGTTGAAGTTATTTGTTTCTCCTACTAGTCATCAAGAATTTTTCTAAGCCACACAATTTCTTTCGTAGCTTGAGTTGCTGCTACATATTCTACTTTAGTTGTAGAGTTATCAAGAATTTTTTGTTTCTTTGATATTCAAGTAATAGCAGTTGATCCTAGAGTCATCAAATAACCAAAAGTATATAACCTTGATATTTTCTATCACCTTGATATTTTTTACAACCCCTGCCTCTAGATTGTCTTCTTCCATGACCTCTATTGCTATTGTAATCTCGAGAAGACTAATCTTTGGATGTTTGAATCTATTTTTTTTGTGCAAGACACAAAGTCTCAGCATTTGAAATTGATGCTTTCTTCCTAAATGTTTTTTCTATCTCTACAATCTTCTCCACAAGTTGGTCAAATGTTATATCTTTCATCTTTTCACTAGCTTGAAGAGATTTAAGATAGTGTGAATAAGTAGGATAAAGAGATTTAATAAAAGCAATGAGTTTTAGATCTACATTTACATATATGGATTCAATATCATGAAATAAACCCCTAATTTCAAAGGCTAACTTCATTGGATCATTATCATTCATCTCTAAATTGAATAACTTCATTAATAATTGAATGATTTCAAGTTCTAAATTAGAATCATATAGATGATCTTTGAGTTTATTTAGTGTTTCAAATACACTCTTACAAAAATGTATATGTTTACTTACCACTTTAGTAATGGAGGCAGCAATCAGTGCATAAGCCTTTTTGTCTTTACTCTTCCAGATGACGAGTTCCTTTTCATCCATAGGCCACCTTGGCTCTTCATTTTCATCTTTTCTTTCACAAACTTCATCCCATAAATCATTAAAAATAAGAGTGCTTTTAGCTTTTTGAAACCATTCATGGTAATTCTCTTTACCAAAAAGAACTATTCTAATAATTGAAATTAAAGAATGCATTGGAATCACCGTTCAATCTAAATTTTATTTCTCCAAGAACTTGTCTCTGATACCATTGTAACAAACCCAAAGAATATAAATGAAATGACACACATGGATAGATTATTATAAAAAAGAAGTGAATATATACAAACCCAAAACTGTTCAAGCAATTGAGAAAAACTATATAGATAGTTACATAATTTAACTGTCAGGAAGCTACTTCTTAAAACTATATATTGAAACTAAAGATTATCTGGAAGGATTAGTTAACACTATTGTGGGGTCTTAGTGGCAAGTTGCATTTTTTTTTATCTTCACTCACCTACAAAGGTTCACCAAAAAAATAAAAAAATTTAATATGAGATAAGCATCTGTATGTGTGCAAAGTTAGCCTAAACAACTACTAGATCATTTTCCTTAAAAAATTTATTGCAAAATTTTGTAAGTCAAAATTTGTAGCAAAGATGAACATGCCAATGTAAAAGCTCTGATATGCAGTTCTATGATTTGATCAAAAGCCTTTAAAGATAATACATTTCAAAACCAAAAATATAAACTTTACCCACTATCTTTCAGACCTACAGGCACAAATGGGATATTTAAATCAACATGTAAAGCTTATTGTGGATGGTCGTATCAAGAACACTACTTGCTTGATAAAATGTACTTGAATTCCTTATCAAGTTGCCTAACAAGAGGATTCAATTTAAAGCTAAGAACTTTGAATAGTCATCTAGTAAAGCTCAAACGAAAAAGTGTTCATAAATTAGATAGATTAGAGTATTTAAAAGGTTAGTGATGCCCTGAGCAGACCACCATTGGTATTTCAACAAGCTTTGAAATGTAAAGAAAAGGGGTATTGTCGTTATGCTGTGCAGCCTAGATTTGACATGTGTCTTGTTTGACATAATACACCATGTGAAAGATATTTAGCCTATGTTTTTGAATTAAAAGTAGCCAAAACTAGGTGGCTGACCCTTAATAGACAAACTAGTCAACTACCAGTGGAAAACCATCAAAAACTAAACTAACCCCTATTGCTGCTTTAAACAAAAACAATGTTCAAAACCATAATATCGAAAGTATTAGAAAGCTTAAACAACTTTCCTATTAACAAACTTAAGAAACTTAAGTGAAATATAAATAGAGGCATTATAGCCTTGCAACCTAAAAAGTCTAGTAACTAGCAGATTAATAACAAAAAAGAAAAGGAAGGGAACCCTTAAGATTTCTTGTTTCCTTTCCTCCCTAGGAGGATGTTCGCCTAGTCTTCCGTCAGGAAGTCAAAAAATAACTTAGAGTCTTCTTTAGATAGGTCCCCTTTGATGTCTTTTAGCAGGCACATCATCATGGCCGCTACATGTGTCACCTTAACTGTGAACTTGGTCAGTAGGTGCATTCTCTCCTCCAATAGGTGGATTCTCTCTCGAACCTCATTACCATCCTTTTGTAGCTCATTCGGATTTCCATCAGTGCTAGCCTTTGTCATATCCTGCACAATCAAGGGGTTAGCAACATTTATAGAAATAGCCTTAACCAAGGAGGAGATCATTATGGGGGAGGGCACCCTATCCACTATATCGGGGAACTGATCACTAGTTAGGTCCACACACCCCATGTCAGCAGTCGTCATAACATGTGTCACCTCCTTACTCTCCTTTCCATCTCTAGAATTTGACCTAGTGGAGTCTAAAATCTCCTCTTCCATCCCCTCCATACCTCCCTCCCAAAAGTTAACCACTTTTTCTTTTATCCTTTGTTTGGGGTGGCTAGAATCCTCTAAACCCGACTCCTCCTCCTACAAATCTCCCTTCCTCAGCTTCCTCTTAGCATTAAATTTTTCTATCCTCCCCAACCTCCTCCTACCCCCTCCCCACTCTTCCTTTGACTCGGCCATCTCCTTCCCTTTATCATGTCTCCCTCTTTTCCCTATGGTGAATGGGTTCATCGAGGACCCACTAGGTGAAGGTTGTAGGGTAGGGGCTCTAGGACCCATAATCCTAAGAGGAACCATTTGGGCTATGGGTTTGGGTGGGCAGGAATTTAAATTTCCACAATCCTAGGGGGGACCAAAGAAAGGTGGAATTGATACAGCCTAAACATTAAACCTTGATGTAAAATAGTAAAATTAACCCCCTTTTTCATTTTTCTTTCACATCAACAACAAAATCCTCTAAATCATGTAGCAAGAAGAAAGGAAGTGAGATAAAGTCCCAATGATGAAAATGATTAAGTAGAGGAAAGTGATAGTAATAGCAAAATCCATACCTTTCTTCTAGGGTTAGATATTTTATCAAAATGAAACAAACCTCATTCCATGGGTCAGGAAGCTTCTCTCACATAAAACCACCTCTATGACATATCAGTTCCTCATCGTCTTCGAAAAAATATTGTAGGCTCACATCATTTGTCACTCTCGTCGCTTTCTACCATTTCCTAACCTTCATGGCCAAGCCTGTTGCCAGAGCAATCACCTCCTCCAAAATGTGAAAAGTGATACCATTAATTGTGACTCTACGGTTCTCCTAGGAGTTAACAAACTGCATAGAGCAATTCTTTCCATGTCCATTAAGAACCTCCATAAATGGGACAAAATTGCCCTCCTTCAATAAGTACCAAACCAAAGGCTTCCTCATATTTTCATTGATCATAGCTGGTTTAATGCACAACAAATCCCCACCCATCTCTACAATTTTTTTCTCTCTCTTTCTCTTCCAAACCCAGACACAATTTTTGAAAAAGACTTCACACTTGGGCAAAAAAACTTACAAGCGAAAGTGATAATCACAATTAATAGCAATAGTGAAAGTTCCCAACTTAGCACGAAAGATCATGTGTCAGCCGCCATGATCTATCCCCCAACTATTTCCATCATTCCCAATGCAATTCAAATTTATAAAAAATAATTCTTTCCTCTGCACAATGTACAAAGACATATATAGGGAAATAAATAAAAAATCCCCCATTTTAAACTTCCAATTTTTAGGCCATGTGTTCTTATTATTACCTATACCCAATCCTTTACTACATGCCACTTGCTCATGAAGTACATGACCTCTCTACTAGCTCAGTAGCATAGTACAAAATATCTAGCTAGGGCTAATCATTTTTCACTTTGTGGTTCACTAATTTCCTTACCAACTTTGGCAATGCATTCAAATTCCTCCAACATCTAAGCCCCTCCACCTTTAATCTAATTGTCACCATAACATCGGCCGCACTATTTCCCTCCAAAAATATGTGATACAAATCAAACCTATTAAGAATGGCTAATAGGTACTTGATATCATCAATCACACATTTGATGGCCCATCCTTCCCTCATGTTGCCTTTAATAGTCTCAATCATTATTTTAGAATCTCCTTCAATTTTCACTTCCCTCCATCCAACACTTAAGACCAATTTTAAGCCCCAATATAGTGCCATCACCTTTGCAATATTATTTGGAACTTTCCCTTACTGACATGCATATGCCAACAACATCCTTCCCTTGCTATCTCTGGAAATCCCTCCACTCGTCAAGCCCTCCACTTATTCAACTGTTTCTTTTTAGTTACTAATTATTCTCTGGTTTTTTCCTTGCATTTTTTCCTTTTTGGCCCCTTGTCCTTCTGTCTAACTTTTCTTGTTTCTTATTTTTCTTTTCTCTTCTTTTCTTTCTTCAACTTCGAGGTGTGTACTATCTTTCTTGCTTGTTCCCTTTATCTTTTGGGTCAGCCATTATCTGCAAACTACTTTGTTTTGCTTCGCTTGTTCATCATCCTAACGATGGATCATGTAGTGTGATTCAAAACGTTGATAGTAAAAATCTTAACACAATCAAATCCAGAAGCATATATCAATCCCTCCACCCGTCGAGCCCTCCTTTCTTGCAACACTGTCAAAATTGAGTTTGACCCAATTAGCAAGTGAAGGTTTCCATCAGGTTCTTTTTCTAGCCATAAGACTAGAATTATCAATCTCCATGATCCCTTCCCCCAATGACCAGCACTTGGCCACTCTGACCTTGAGGGTAGATGGGGGGAATGTTAGTTTCCTCCACTTACTGCAACTAATGTTTTGTGCTATCAATTTGTAGATCCCTCCCACCACAACATTCACCTCTCTCTCCTCATTCCTAAACACCCTATTATTCATATCTTTCCAAATGCCCCAACAAATATGAGGGGGAATAATTTTCCACATATTAATAAGGATGGGATGGTTAAATGGGCCCTGCCAGTTCATCACAAATTGCCCCATGTCCACATTAAACACCCAGTTTACTTCTATCTTCTGAAGAAGTCTAGCCCACACCTCAAAAGAAAAACTACAATGTAGGAATAAGTGGTTGATTCTTTCATCCTCCATCTTACACATGTGGCATCTATTAGGTAATTGAAATCCCCACTTCATTAAGTTATCAATAGTGAGAATTTTCCCATGAATTGTGGTCTACCAAAAAATAATGATCTTCAGAATTAAGTGATTAAACCACACATTCCCCTAGTCATTAGGTTCAAGTGTTTTGTTGAACATTAATTTGTAGGCAAATTTGATTGAGAACTCCCCCGTCGAGGTAACCTTCCAAATGAACTCATCATTCTTGTCCCTTTTTGGGATTCTATACTCTTCTATCATAGAATTAAGCTCTTCGTTTATCTCCCTTCCAATCATATCATTCTATTGTAGCTTCACCTTTTTCCATTTTCTTCCTAGATCAATAAAATCAGCTACCATTCCACCCCCTATTCCTATAGTTGATACTTGAGAGACCCAAACATAATTTTTATTAGAGGTTTATCCATCGGTGATGGATTCTCCCAAAAATTAATTCGACAGGAAGTACACCGGTAAACCTTGGAGGGAGGACATCAAAAGTTGCAGCTTGCCTGCACTACTAAGAGTTTTAACTTTCCTCCCAATTAGCTTTTTCTCCATTGTTTCCAAAATGCCATTCCAAAATTTGTTACACACATCTTTCATAATTAGAGGAAGACCTAGGTAAGTATTTGGTAGCATAGCAATGTTGTAGGCTAAAATATTAACAATCCTTTGCCGCAAGTCAGGGGGGTGTTAAAGAAGAAAACTATTCTTTTATCAAAATTAATCTTTTGACCTGCATTCACAGCATATATCTCTAACATCAATTTCTAGGCTCTGGCTTCTCCCACCAAGGACTCCCCACTAAGAAAGGTATCATCAACAAACTACTCAATTGCTTTGGGAGGGAGAGTAGAAGAAAGTTTAATGCCTTTAATGGTACCCCCTCTAACTTTCTCCTGAATGCTCTTCCCAAAACTTCAGCAACCATAATGAACAAGTAGGGAGAGATAGGATCTCCCTACCTGAGACCTATCTCCCCTCAAAAATTCTCCCAAGAGGACCCATTAACCATTACAAAATAGCTAACAATTTCCACCATTGACTTCACCATTCTAATAACCTTTTGACTAAAGCCTATCCTTTCCATAACTTTGTACAAGAAACTCCAATAAATCCTATCATAAGCTTTAGAAATGTCAAGTTTCAAGGCCATACTAAGATTACCACTTTTCTCCATAGAGTGCAAGACTTCATGCCTATGTTATCAGTAATGAGAAACATAATCGCAATGACAATGCGATGAGAAACAATGAGAAACAGAGTATAAGAAATGGTTTGTGTGTGTGTGTGTATGTGTGTGTGTGTGTGTGTGTGTGTGTATATATATATATATATATATATATATGATTTATTATATTTATTTAATAATATTTTATAAATTTTTATAATTCCTATATTTCAAATTTTGTTGATAATATCAAATAATTGTAATTCAAGGGTTATTTAGTTGTTATATTTGTCATGCACCAAAAGACAATCCTTTGAAGGTGTCATTTTTTTTCTTTGGATGAAGGGGATTTGGCTACATAGAAACAACCATTTTGCAACATGAAACGGGGTTCACCTGTTGAAATGTGCAATGGTGGTAAGTTATGTTTCTAGTAACACCTAATAGTATGCATATAGAGTATGGTATCATAGGCAAACCTACGAATCGTTTGACAAAATGCCTAACGAGTTTCATCCCTATGATACTAATGAATGAGAGAAAGAAGCAATTTAAAAGAACCTCGAAAACTTCTACAGAGATTGCAAGAAATTCATAGACAAATGATAAGAGATGTTTGATAAATTACCTCAGAGATCTCGAGTAATAACATCAAAATTTTGCAAAATATATTGGAATTGAGCCTGCAATTTTTTCAAATAGTGTTTAATTCCATCACTCTATTGAGTACACATGAAAAACATAAACCATATACAAGGCATAGAATCACAATCTAATATTGTTGCAAAGATATGTCACATCAAGGAATGAAATGATCTAGAAGATAAATGAATGGTCGTGCATGCTCAAATGAAGTGTTGGAGAGGATTTAGAAACCTTGAATCCAAATGCAAAGGAAGGTGGTAGTTATCAAAAAGTGTGAGCCAAATGGATAATAAAGTTGACATAAGGCAAGAGCCTACAACACAATTGTAATGTGTAAGCCTCTTATGTGGGATGTCTTGGGTTCAAGTCACTCAAGCTTTATGCATAGTAATAATGAATTTCAACAAATAATATTAATAATTAATCTAGGCTTCAACCATTTAACAACAATAATAAAAGTGGTAATAAAGTCAACATAAATAGTGAAAGGCTCTCGAAAGAACTCTTCATGAATGGATGTAGGTTGTTCATACTTCGACCACACGTGGTGCTTGATATTTATAATGGATTGATCTCGACACCCATGGTGCCTATAGATACTCACAAAATGGAGTACAAACTTGACATGGTGAAGTGGGGCATTCTTGGGGAGAAGTTTTGATAATATAATTATATCCTCTTAGAGGATTTTTTTTCATGAAATAAAAAAGTTTAGCCAAAAGAGCAAAGAAAAAGTTCAATGAAAGTAGTTGATTTTAGATGCTACCTTGCACTTGTTCCAATCATGTCACAAGTGACACAACATGAGTAATAACATTGATTAAAATGGTTCACTTTATCAATTTATGTGAGAATAAATATTGGAATAGAAATCCATGAGAACTTTAAGCAAAACCAATGTGCACGAAGTTAAACTCCAAACACTCTTCAAAGAAATGTTAGCTTCAACAAAGGTTGTGAGTACTTTGATGGAAAGGTATGGAAATTATGTTTAAATGTATTTGATGTGATGATACATAGGCTGTCCTATGAAATCAATTTTTTTTCCTCAACAAATAGTTACATTCTTGCTATGTAGAAAAGAGGAGATGTTTAGACAGTGGCCAGTTCCAAATAGACCTTCAAAGGGTTATGAAAGGCAAGGCATTTAGAGATAGAAAGTTACCACAACAAGATCAATAATTATGTTCTCCTTCAAAGTCATGATTTTCAAATTATCATTTTGTAAAAGTGACTTCTGTCATCTATTATAACTTGTAAATTAGGATCCTAACTTTCCCTTGGTTATAGTTAGGTTTTAGAAGTTGTAGTTAGCATGAGTTTGAGTTAGATATCACATGCATTCCAACTTTCTAAATTCTAACTTTTGAGGTAGTTACAATCCCACAAGTTGGTTACAATAGAAGGACATATAAATATCATAAGATATGGCATTTGAAGGGAGGAGAAAATTTTGTTGGGAGGTTGGTACCTCCATCTCATCTAGGTTGGTGCCTTTGTCCAGTATAGATAGGCAGATTTGTGACATATGCTTAACTGCCTCCTATGTATCCTTGTCTCTGGTTGTTGTAATGTTCATTGAAAGCTTGAGCTTTTGGTGTAACAACATCAATGAATCCAACAAGTGGTATTAGAGCATTGGGTTACAAGTTCAAATCCCTCGGGTCATGCTAAGGAGGGATTGTTGGGAGGTTGGTGCCTCCATCCCCTCTAGGTTGGTGCCTCTGTCCAACATAGACCACTACCTCCTATGGATCCTTGTCACCTGATATTTGTATTTTGTATTTGAAGGTTTTGAAATTTTACATTTTCAAAAAGAATAACCAATAATGCATTTAATTTGTATGCATTAGATGTATTTGAAGTTAATGGTATTGATTTCTCATATGTGAAATTGACAATTCCATTGAGTACTTTCAATATATGTAAACAAAGAAGCATGTTCACACCTTGGTATCTTTCTTAGAAAATGTTAAAGTTACATGTTTCCCCATATGTGGAAATATGTTTTCTTCTTTCATTGATTTCACATATCCATTATATCATTGTTTTCTTCTTTCATTCATTTCAAGTCTTTGTCATCAATTTCTTTTAGTTTTTTTGCACCATTTTTATATTGTTTGGTGAAAAGTACTCAAAAATATGAAATACCTACATCATATGAGGGATCTTATCATCTCAATTGCATAGGAGGATTTCAAGTTGATAGTGATCAATCGTAATCTCTCTAATAGTTGTCAATGTTCATAGGGTGAATCTATTTACCAACATAACTTAATATAAAATAATTCATATACTAACTACTTATGTTATTATAAATATATTTAATGAAATATCATGAATATAGTTCATTAAATGAGTTTAATTAGTCGTTATTAGTTTTTCAACATTAAATATGAGTCAAAATGAAATATAGAGAAAATCTTCTTTAAGAACGTTCCATAACACCAAATAATTCAACTAATAAATAATTTGACTAATATATGAAAAAAAAGTTAAATTTTAAAAATATTTAAATTAAAAGATTGTTAGTTATAATTGATATGAAACCTACACATTTGAACGGAAAGATGCTATTGTAATTATCATTTTTATTAATAAAAACTTTCAAGGCCTTGGCCATTTACCAATAATAATAAAAAATTGATACGAAACCATGTACTAAATGTGCACTAGTTTGTGCAATAGTATATTATATTCCATGTAGAAACAATAATAGATATAAAACATAAGCATAGTGGTTGTTAGTATTGTAATAAAAATAATTATAAATTGATTGTTCATCTCATAGTATGAAAGTGGAAAATTATAAAACAAATTAAATAAAATATACAATTAAAATGAAATATGAAATCATAAAAAGAAAAATTAAAATTAAAAATGAAATAATAATGATAAATAGTATAATTTAAATAATAAGTCAACAATTATAATAAATGAAGATATAATAATTTAAGATAATACAGTATAAATATAAAGTGATTGTTAGATTATATTTAGGGTATAATAAAAGTTCAAATTTATATAATTATGATAGCATTAGGATGAAGAATGGATAACATTATACCATTCATAATAAGAAAAAGAAATCACTTTGAACCACTGTAACTTTCCCGCTTGCTTAAGCTTTTGATTCTGCTTCAATGGCGATTGTGGTGGGCTCTTCCCACCTAGACCCGAGGCCTCTTGATTTGTTTTTAGTCCTAAATTCCTAGTCTTCCCAGGATGTATGTTCTTCTACCAAAGTTGACATTCCTCTAGCAGTTGGCCCCGTGTCAGGCACTCCAGGAGATTATTTAGCCTTTCTAGGATCTGATCCCCCATGGTCGTTCCCGTTATCCCTACTTTGGAGAAAAAATGAAATGAGGTGGTTATGGGATCCAACCATAGTATTGCGACGGTCGATCTTCCAAAGGTCATGTTGGGAGCTGCGAGCCCAAAAAGAATTCTGCCAGACTCTCTAGCGGAAAGTATTTCCTCTTCCTTCGAACACTGTTTGGTAGGACAGTTTATGGAATTTAGACCATCAATTAAGATGGTTATAAAATGGAGTAGAAATTGGAAACTGAAGGGTAGTGTCCCAGTGTCAGCACTATTGAGAGGGATATTTCTGTTCCAGTTCACCTTAGAGAGTGATGCCTACATGGTGTTTTCAGGAAAATGGAGCTATGGAAACCACGGTTTGATGTTGGCTCGCTAGAAACAAGGTTTGGACCCTCCAACTGATCTTCATCACCTGGCCCTATATGGGTTTTTCTACAAGGGTTTTCCCTCTAGTTATTGGATGAAAGAGTACTCAAGGAGATTGGTAACTTGTTTGGACATTTCGCCACTTTGGACATGGTTCTCGCTTAATGTTGCCATTAACAAACCCCTACCAGTGACTATGTCAGTCAAATCCAAATGGGGAAGATAACCCAAACACTGAATTATGATAATGTAGCTGCCTTCCGTCAATGGTGCTCAAAATTTGGCCACCTAGACACAGAATGTAAAGCTTCATTTCAGAAAAATAAGTCAAAAGTGTTCTCCCCTGGGGTTTCCAGGGTTAGTGGTAATGAGGTGTATTCTACCTCACTTGGCCCCCTTGTGGTGGTGCATCATGTCAATGTGCAAGTGGACCCTCACTGGTGGGAAACGATGAGATGATGACTATCTCAGAGGCTTCAGAGGATCCCTTCACCTTGGTGGAATAGAGTGAGACAGTGACTATCCTAAAGGGTTTCAAGAATTTTCCCTTAACCAAGGAGATTGATAAGATATTACTAACCCCAAAGACCACCATTTTAGATTGAGGAGAGAGTAAAAGAAGCTGGTGAAATTTTGGGTAAACATTTCGAGGTTGTTCTTGACATCAATATGAAGGATGGGGAAGACATGTCAAATCTTATCACCTCAAGGTCGAATGGGCATGTCAGATAGCTTTAGGGAGAATCCTTTAGTTTTCTTAGTGAGTTGAGCTTGATGGATGACCAAGAAATAGTCTTTCTTGCATCACATATTGATGATGATAATGAAAGGTGGGAAGAATAGAAGAGGACAAATTAGGGAAACCTGAAGGTGGATGTGGAAGTCAAGTTAAAGTGGGGAGATCTAATAGCATATCATATAGAAAAAAGGCTATGGAGAAGGGTATTTCCAATGGAAAGTAGTCAACCTTGGAAGGATCCCAAAGGAGAAGAAATAAATGAAGCTCATATCCTAGAATATAAGGCGTTTGAATAGGTCCCAATAATAGGTCATGGTAAACTAGTTGATTCTCTACAATGAAGTTGACATCTTGTTTCTTTAGGAGGTTAAGATGAAGTATTATAACTTTGCTAATATTATGAATTACCTTTGGCCAGGTGCTCATTTCAACTATATGGAATCTAATGGGGCTTCATATGGTAATACTACTCTATAGATTTCAAGTAATTCCATGTTAGAAAGTGAATTCCACCAAGATAACTGGAGGGCGGGGGAGGGGTAAATCAGTTATACATTTAAAACAACTCTCAATATCTTTACTAACTCGGAAACAAGTACACAATAAATGCAACAGCCATAGAAAGATAGCCATACAAAATAGCACAAGATATGTTAACTAGGGAAACCCTTAATCAGAGGAAAAACCTTAGTGGTAATGATGCTCATAAGATGATATATTATTAAATATAAATTCCTTGTTAAAGGATGGACTTTGCTAGAATCTAATGAAATACAATTATTACATAGAGTCCCTGTTAGGAAAATTTGAATTCCTATTAGGATGTTCAAACCCTGTTAGGAGCTATGCAAATCCTTTTAGGAGATGAAAAGAGGACATTTGAACTCATTGTTCAAATAGCCTCAAACTATCTTCACTAAACAATCTTCAAGATATCATATCCAAGTTTTGAATGGACTAAACAACATTTTTTCCAATAAAGTTCCTTTGAAGTTCATAGTACATCCTCAACATCAATTTTTTCTCTAATCAAACATAATTTACATCCAAACTATGAATAACACAATGATCTCACTGATCCAATATCACACTTACAACCAAGGAGATGACCTTTCATTTATACCAATTCCTAGTAACTAATTGAGTTATTCTTGAGGCTTTCCAAAATTGCTATGAATAATATAGGACATCAATAAGATATTATAATTGCATGTTAAATTATATTTAACATTTCCTATAATGATTTTATCAATAGTCAGATTCTTGTGAAACATAGACTAGACACTAGTCTTCACCAAACCTTATAGAGTAAACATCTAACCACCATCTTGAACACAACATCTTGACATTATCTATGGCCTTCCTCTAAGCTTTCTTAACCAAATTCCATTTATACTAAAATATATAACCAAATTACCAATACCATCTTTCCAAAAACTCTTTCTGAAAGCTACCCCCAAAAATATTTGCACAACTCTAGCATGTCTTCATTTTTCTTTACATGCGGATAACCATATCATATGTACACATCACTAAATATATTTCCAAGTGTGTGGAGCCTAACTCATTGACCATTGAAATCAATAACAAACACTATCATAAATGCAACACATAAGCACATAAACAAATCTCTATAAATGCTAACATACTCCCCCATAGGAATACCATCATCATTAATGCTAACCGTTCTTAGATGATTTTATTTACTTCTCACATAACTATTTGGTAATAATCTTTAATTTTTAGGATATCTCTTAGCTCCTCCTCAACATATATGCCCCAAACTTGTAGGATGGGAGGGTGCTAACTTCAAAGGATATCACTAAAAAAAAATTATACTAGTGGAAATGCTCTTTGTATGGGTGACTTCAATACTCCCTCTTCCCCTTTGCAAAAGAGGGAGGCTCAATGAACTTTAATGATAGTATGCCAAATCTAGGTAATTTCATTTCCAAGAATGATCTAATTGACATTGAGCTCTTTGGCTCCAAATTTACTTGGGCTATTAATCAAAAGGGAAATAACCTTGTTCAATTTAGATTAGTCAGATTTTTTTTTTTTCTCTTAGGTGAGATATCTCCTCTTCCTCTACCCTCCATTCTCTCCCTAGAACAGCCTTGGATCACTCTAATATCCTACTAGTTTAAATATAGAGTTATGAGAAAGGGCACTAAGCCTTTTATTGTGAGATGATGTAGCATTCCCAACCAAATTCCTGGTATAAAGTTCATGAGTGGTAGAATATCAAGGTGGATGAAACAACTATGTTTAGGTTGGCTAAGAAACTTGAAATTGTTAAGAGGGAGGCTATTGAGTGGGTAAAATCTTCCTTCGAGAATCTATTCAAATAGAAAGAGGTCATTGAAATAAATATTAAATGTTTGTAGGATAGTATAGAAAATGGGGGAGCTATTAAAAACTAGAGGGAGAACAACAATAGGGAGGAAATATTTTGGAAGTGGCATTCTAGAATCCAATGGTTGTTGGAGGGTGATATGAACACCTCTTTCTTCCACAGTTTGGCTTCTTCTCACCACAAGAGAAACACTATCACTACCCTTCTAGATGAAAATAATATTAATATGTTGTTTAAACTAGAAGAGTTAGGAGGATGAGCTTCCTAGTTCTCTAAAGAAACTCTTGCTAACAAAAAGGTTTCTATGGATTTAGGGATTAGTGATAATCTCATCAAATTCATACCAAATTTTCTAAATAATATGGATAATGAACAAATCCTCTCTCTAGTCAGTGAGGAAGAAATCAAGGTGACACTGAATCTTTCTGAAAGCTTACAAGGTGCATGCACCGGATTGCTTCCACCTCATGTTCTTTCAATTTTTTGGGGATCTTATCAGTAGTAATCTCACTAAATCCAAACAATATTTTGTTAGAATTGGTGAGCTACTAAAAATCCTTAATAAAATGTTTATTGTTTTGGTGCCTAAAAAGAAGCCTAAATCTCATACAAACTTCCATCCTATTATCTTATGAGACATGGTTTTTAAGGTTTTTTCTATAGTCCTCGCAAACCACTTCAAGCCTCTACTGGATAAGTTTATATGCCCCTCCTAGAAAGGCTTGTGTCAAGACAAAAAATCCTAGATGGGACTATCTCAACTCATGAGATAATTCACTCAATGGGAAAATGCAAAATGTCTGGGATGAGTCTCAAGTTGGATATCTCTAAAGTTTTTTATCAAGTCAACAAGAACTTCCTTCTTGCGGTCATGTCTAAAATTGGTTTTAGGAGGCATTTTATTGATATTATGTGGATTGTGATCAAGTTGATATAATTCTCTATTATCAATGATGTTCTCCATGGGGTTCCTTCTCTAAAAAGGGCCTCCAACAAAGTGACCCCCTCTCACCCTACCTCTTCATTATGGTGGCATAGGTTCTCAGAAGGAACTTTATTCCCAAAATGGAGGATTATTCAATCCAAGGGATTAAACTAATCACAACTCCCCCCCCCCCCCCCTCCTAGAGGTTATATGATTTTTTTTAATAATATTTTTTTTTCTAGGCTCTCATCGGTCATTGAGTCAAGGAATTGGAAGAATTTCCTAGATCAGTATGTCCAAGTCTCTACCTAGATACACAAATAATTTTAAAAAATTAAAGTGTTTTTCTTTAATACTAATTAATCCTTGCAGAATTGTGTCACCAATATCCTAAGCTGCCTACCGACATCTCTCTTAGATACCTACCTAGGTATTTTATTACTATTGAGGGATTCAGATATTCCAAATTTTAGAACTCTATCTTGGAAAGGTCATAGAAAGGGAAGGTCCTTGGTAGTGCAAGAAAATTTAAACTCGTATTTTCTTTTCTTTAGGGTATATTTTTCTACATCCTATTTCACTTTAAAATATCAATTTTTATGGCTAAGATTCTCAAAATGATTAAGAGAAACTTCCTCTAGACTAAACTAGAAGAAAGATCTAGTATCATCTTGGTCAATAGGGAGAATTTTTGGAAAATTAAGGCCATGGGTGGTTAGGGTTTAGAATTGTGGGAGACTTCAACAAATATTTTATTACTAAACTTAGTTGGTGCTTGGCCCAAGGATTGGGAGTGTGGAAACAAATAATAAAATCCAAGTAATTTAGTGACTCCCCATTCACCTCCTATCTTTTTTATACAACCCTCCCCTATGGATTTAGGATTTGGAACAATGTGATCAAAAATCAAACTTCTCTACAAAGGGGTATGCGATAAATTGTTAGCAAGGGAGATAAAATCATATTCAGGGACAATAGTTGGATGGGGGAAAGCCTCTTATTTTTACACTTTTTCAAAGATTACTTTACTCCCTCCCATAAATGGATATGTCTTAAGCTAAATTAGAGGGGACCTCCCCAAGACCTAATGCTAATTAAGGAATTATGAGATCTTATTAAAGCCACTTCAGGAATTGGGTCACACATTCAAAGGAAAGATTAATAAGGGATAGAAACTAGGTAAGAGAGTCTCCTCCTATATTTAATTGATTAATTCCAAGACTCCTAGGATCTATTGGAATAAGGTTTTAATTTAGAAATTCACCCACAAAATTAACTTCTTCTGGTGGGCCACCCTACATGGGAAAATTCTCACTATTCATAATCTAAGAAAGAGGAGGTTCCAATTTCCTAATAGATGTATTCTGTGCAAATAGGAAGAGGAATATATTAATCATTTTTTTGTCTCTTGTATGCATGTCTCACAAATATTGGAGTCTCTCCTAAGCATGTTCAACCTTTCTTTGGTCATTGGGAGAAACATTCATCATTTTTCCTCAACTGGTCAATTATCCCAACCTACTAGCCCACTCAACTCCTACAGGAATGATTAACCACACATTCTTATAGAAATTTTTGGAAGGAGATGAACAATAGGAATTAAATTAGGGAAATAGATTGATATTGGAGTGGAAAGGATTGACACCATGGCTATTGAGCAATTGCATGAAATTTTCTTTGTTTCTACTTGGAAGAAACCTAGTAGACCTCCCTCCCATCATGATTTTCAAGTGCTAGAAAATTGGAAGATCCCAATGGTCATTAAAATTTTGACTATTTGAGGAATTAGAGAATGTTGGTGCATGGAGGCTCTAAACTTGTCATTGATGGTGTTAATCAATGGTCAAAGGTTAATTGGGAGATGAAAAGTGTGATTTCAAATATTTTTCTTCTCCTTGGAAAAATAAAGGAATCTAAAGCTCAAAACACATCCTAGGAAGGAAATAAGGTAGTGAACAAACTAGCAGGCTTGGGGTTGGAGCTGAGTATACTATGGTTTTTGTAACAATTGGCACACCTACCTATGGAGAATCAAACTCTTATTGAGAAGGAAGTTACCTGTAATTAAATGCATCATGAAGAAGTTTGAAACAACAACTAGCTATTCTAACAAGTCTTTTAGTGTTTGGGCTACAGGTAATGACATCAATTGGTGTGTGACCTTACTTACACATTATCTCATGATCTATAGTTTCTTATGGAATTATTCCCAAATAGATTTTGAAAAGATTTTTTATCATGTCATTAAGTATGATAGGGGATGGGGATTTAATAATGAAACAAAAAGATTTCTTTGTCATTATTTTAGTGAGCTCAAAATTTGCTTCATTAATGAAGGGATTCCCTTCATTTACCTCTCTCAAGTGTCAAAGGCTCATAGATATGTGATTCCTTTTCAGGAGAGCCAAATAAATGATTTAGGTAAATAATTTTTTTAGGAAGGCTTGTTTATCAATCATCTCAATGGTAAATTTATTTTTACCAACCATAACAATTGCAAGCCTATTTACAACATTTTATGTGTTTTTTTGAAAGCTTTCATGTTGGAAGGAATCAAAGATCATGTGTTACTAGTTGACATGGGAGTTGACAGGGATAGGATTGAACCCTCAAAGATTAAAGATGAGTGGAAAAATAATGAAAGTTCTTAGAAATACATAATGGAGTGTGGGATATTTTCTTTTATGAAGGCCATAGATAGTTTTGATGAAATGATGTTGTTGAAATTTGTAAACACTAAGAAAGATAGGAAAGTAAGAGTTAATGGTATCACTTTTGAAATAAGTAAGGAAGTGATTATGCAAGTTTTTGGTCTCTCTCTATATGAAAGGAAATGAAAGTGAGTCACCAAGGTATTTGAAAAAGCCATTATGAATAGATTATTTAAATTGGGTGGGGAGTTGGTTCACTTGAGAGGTGGTTTCAACAAGGATAAACTACCAAGGTCGTCGAATAAATTTTTCTTCCTAATGATGAAGTTTCTCATGCTAGAGGGTCACCATAAAGTTAGTTACTACTATCATTTCTCCATGTTAAATCACTTTTGTTACCATGATGAAATTTGGCTCCCTTTCTTTCTACTTCATGATATAGAAGCCTCTATTACAGATGTATGTTAATATAAAGGGAAAGGAAAAATATATACATCCATTAACCAAGGACTTGTTTATTGGCTATATAATTTTACCCTACTATTTTCCCTCCCTACAATATTATTCTAATTCAACCCATATAACCTAACATAGCCCCTATGGTTGTGTCAACTTTCATTTCCAACTCGCCCACTATTTCACAAGATTCCCCTCCCTCTAGAAGCTTGATACTCAAAGACTCACCCACTATTTTGTGTGCTCAATTAAAGTATAAAATGGAGCTTTTGATTGATTTATGAAAAAATGGTGAGCATTTAACTCAGGGTAAGAGACACTCTCATAAGTTTTCGTCAAACATTGATAAGAAAAAAAGGATTAAAATATAGGAGAGCCCAAAGGAGGTGGAAACAGAATCTGATTAGAATGAAAGTGAGGAGAAAGGGAAAATGGTTTGGCAAAAATAGAAAATCAAGATAATACATGTTATGTTAAGGATGAAGAGGATGAAATTGGCAAATCACACCAAGGGATGGAGGCCTCTCTTCAAGATAAAGTCATCTACCATGTTTTAGCCAATTTTAGTCTGGACGCTATTAATTTGACTGTAAAAAAGGAGGCTCTAAGAATTGCTAAGAACTCCCCTCCCCCATGACTACCATTTCACCCCTCATGAGGCCAACTGAGGACCCCCTACCCATAATTTACCCCCAACTATCCTTTCTGTTTATCACCCCTCCCCCTATCACCCCCCACCCCCCCACCACCACCCCCCCTTCAAGGAAAACCACATTTTCATAGGTGGAAGAAAAGATTAAGAACTTGTGGGTGCAAGTGGAGAAACTAAAGATAAGTGTGTTGGAACTGGACATTCATTTAAACATTCTAGTCAATTTTGAAGTGAAAGTGATGAAGTCGGGTGAAGGTGGATGGTAAAATGGGGGTGGAGGATGAAATTTTCCAAAATCTCTATAGGTTCCTCGTCATTGATTGACTAAATGTGGTACTATCAAAATAACCACCCTAGGAGGAGAACAAGAAATGAGAGTTCAACCTTATTTTGTGATGATTAAAGTTTTTTTTGGTAAATTATTTTATGCTTATGTTCAAGCCCCATGTGTCTAGCACTTGGATTATGGAAACTTTTATTAATATGGACATATATACTACTATTTATAGTTTGAATACTATTTTCTATAGGTGGTTAGATAGTTGGTTAAACAACTCTCTTAATAGTGTGCATTTTATTTCAAATGTGTATGGCTAGTGTGATTTTAGTTAGTCTATGGACTTATTTTCATCTTTTTGGCCTAGTTTTTCACCCAGTAAATAAACAGTTAAATTTTTTTGTGAAAAATCTAGTTATCCTTATATGATTAGGGTTTGTATGTCTCTTGATTAATTTTTCCCTAGAAAATCCCTAATTGCTATGCCCTAATATCAGTTATGCCCTAGGTTCTTTTTGAAAATTGTTAACATTGATTGCATTTTTGAATTTTAAATAGGAGACTTTTTAAAAAGACTTGATATATTCCAAAATTTCCTTATTATAAGGTTCATTTTACAATCTTTTTGAAATTTCTTATAAAACTTCCTTTTTTTCCTAGCTCATAATGCATCTCTTAACTCAAGTTCATGTTTTGGTTAGCTCGTGTGTTATTTTTCCTTGTTTGAAGACCTTTTGATGAGTTACTTTCTGAACCATTGATCTCTTCCTAGATCTATGGATGTCACTTTCTCACAAAATGAAGGTGTACAGTTTTTCACTAAAGAGAGAGAGCGATGACATGACACTTGTCTAGTGGGACCTAAGGAAATACTGAAGTTCTTTATTTTATGGCAATCATTGATCTCCTTTCAAATCAATGACTTTTATGTCCTCGTAAAGTGAAGCTTCTCATTGTTTAAAAAGTGTGAAGATGTGAGATCCTAATGCATGTCCTCATGGGGCCCATAAAGTGTTTCTTTGAAATGTCTGTTGTAGTATGCCAACTATCATATTCATGTTGATTCTAAAGAAAAAATGCATCCTTCTTCCTAATTGTTGATCTAGATCATGATCAAAGGTTGTCATATAGTCACATATTGAAGTTGCTCACTAAATAAAGAGTGCAAAAATATGATAGATCAAAACTTGTCCTTGTGGGTCCCAAAAGCATGTACTAAGAAGAGTGTTTCATCAACTATTTATTGGAATGTAGATCAAGGGTTCTCATATTTTTCTAGATTCAAGATGCAAGGTGGTTTTAAAAGTATGATATTAAAACATGTTGACAAGTGTCCATGTGTGACCATGTAATGTTCTAAAGATTTAGAAGACATTGCATCTTTAGAGTGGTAGATCTTCAAAAGATCAATGGCCTTCACAACCTCACAAAATAGAAGTGATTGATCTTTAGCTAGTTGTGACATGTTGACAAGTGGAGATAGTAGGGCCAACACATGTTATAAGTTGCAAAAGGAGGCTATCAGTGTAGGGTTCTAGGTGACATGCTTGTAGGATCAAGCTCTTCAATTCTTTCTTCAATGTAGAGATGGTCATTCATTTGAGTTGCAAGTTCTTTTCTTCTTTTCAGGGATTGCGAGAGTTGCTCCTTTGCTTTCTTGAGTTAGGAAATGGACATTTCCAAGTCTAGCTTCTCATTATCAATAGCTTTGTCAAGTTTGAATATCTCCATGGCCTTGATCTTTGCTCAATCTATTAAACTTATCTCTTGAGAACCAAATAGCTATGATACCAATTGTTGGAAATATTCAAGACTATGCTAAGTTACTGAGAGGGGAGGGGTGAATTAGTAACTTCTAAAACTTCAACAATTTCAACTCTTAATCAAATAATCCAATTATCAATTATCACATATAATCAGATATAATTACATGCATAAGAAATTGAAAACATGAGAGCATTCATGACACTATAACACAAAGATTTGGTAACTCAAAAACCTTCCAAATACAAAGTAAAACTAGGGTGGGGATGATACCCACAAGCTTTAGTACTGCAATATAAAGTTAGCCAGTTAAACCTTATATTGATCACTTCTCATGATTTGCAATATTAGGAGAAATAAGGATTGCTAGGTCCACCTTGTGAAAGGATTTACAAATATACAATGAAGTATGCACTTAGTAAAGAGATTTACAAAAGAATGTTAGGTCTACCTTGTCAAATGATTTGACTTATCCACCTATTAGGATGAAGTTGTAACTGATCTCTGATCTGCAACTTGGTTTTTTGAATGAGATTCCTTTAAGTACTTATCACCTTGTTGTGATAGGTATGACTTTCCTACTCCTTATACTATTGTAGCCTTTTTAATTTCCTCTTTCTACTTTTCTCTAATGATTACATTAATTCCATGTGCATACTCTCACTTTTATATGATATAATACATTACATATATATACCAATCCAATTATACAAATTACAAAGATAGCCACAATACAAGTTAACACAAATATTACAGAGTCAGCTCAAATGAAGACATTTGGGTTCTAAAGACTAACTCAGTGAAGTTTTGATACTCGATATCCACTATCAAAGCTTGACATTGTCATGCACTTGATAGACATAGAAGCTTGATCCATATTGATCACTTTCAAGTAGTCTGGAACTTTGTCTACATTGGTGACCCGGTAGATATTATGAAACTCATCATATAAACTGAATTACTTATTTACCATGAAAAGACTCAGTAAAGACTATCACGTCTAGCTCGGTATAAACTGAGTCACTTGGTTAACACTAAGAATTTTGGTTAACACTGGACTTGCATCACATATACTATGGACTTAGTGAACACTATATAGCTCAGTCTACACTAGAGAACTTTTCATCTACAAAGATGCACGGTTTACATTGTTGATCTTCACTGTAACTAAGACTACTCGGTAACCACTAGGATTTTTCAAAAGGACTCGACAACAACTCTAGAACTCAGTGGCAACTAAAATGCTTGGAAAAAACTAATAGTTGTATAGTAAGCTTGGTAGCTATATACAATCTAAATAAGTGTGTGTTACTAATAACAAACTTGACTGATATGTCAACATGTTGATGTACCTATGCTTGTACAGAGGGGTTTCAACTATCTCTAAGGAGATGAAGCTAGAGTTGGAGAAGGATGGCTAAAAATTAACAGTTCAATTGCGGGGTGTTGACATGACTTGGGATGTCACTAATGCTAGTTTTTTAAAATTTGATCGATATTTTTCCTCAAAGGTGAGGATCTTGCTAACAGGAGATAAACCCAAAATACCCTAGCCCTTATTGGACATGATCACACCTAAAGATCATGCCAAAGGATTCAAAGTGAGATACAACTAGGGGGACATCATCCCATGCTCTATTTCCATTGTGTTCAAAGTGTATGGTTTCAAAGGGAAGCCCCATGTCCTACCATATCAAGCACCACTAAAGGTTGGAATTGAAAAATTCTTATGGCCAATTGGAGAACTAGAAGAAAAGGAGCTGGTGAGCAGGTCAAGAGGTACAATTTTCCTATACTTCATTGTCATCCACAATTTTGTGCTTACAAAAGAAGGTTGGAGGTAGGGTAAACTTTAAGAAACCCTCCTCCAAGAAAAGATATAAAATATTGGTGAATATTTCATTATTTTGAGAAACCAAATTATTTTTATCGGCGAATCTCTCAATTCTTTTATTTTAAATATTATTTACATTGGCGATTATTTTGGAATCATAATTTTTGAGTAGAAAATATTGGTGAATCTCAATAATAATAGGAAGTTTGCTAATCATCATGGAATATTACAAATCAAAATTGAACATGTTTTATTTCATGGAAATTATGAGGATAATTACATTATATTTTAATTCAATAATCAAAATTAAATCTTGGTGATATATCCCTAAAGTAACTAATAATTATAATTTAGGTATGAGGAGTAGGACTATAGTGATGAAGAGGAGGTCATGGAGTCTGAAGATGAGGAAAAGGAGAGGCAGGAGGAAAAAAAGGAAACCCAGGGTGGGAAGAAATGCAAGAGGGTGGGCACAGAGGATGAGAGGTCACAATAGGATCTGGATACATTTTCCCTCCCTCTCTCCCCTGTTCTTCCTCAAGCCCACTCAGAGGAGCAGATAAAGGACAATTTTGGATTTGAGGGGAGGGGAGGTGTTGGCCAAAGATAGGAGGAAAGCCTAGAGAAATTTAAATGTGAGGACATCAAAAATGGGTATTTTCAAAGAAGTAATGAATCCCCAGATTCGAGTGGATAGCCAGGAGGAGCCACAACTTGAAGAGCTCATTAACCCTACAATTGTGGCAATCTTTGATAATGCCATAGAATCTAGGATGAACCTCTTGAACAATGCCCACAATAGCATGATAGACAATTATAGGTCAATCAAGTGGCTTTTTCATGAGCTGGAGGAGGTCAAGGAGAAGGTGGGTCAAATGGAAGGTACCAAGAATCTAAAGCTTCTGGAGAAAGGGACAGATCATGATGGTAGTTTTAGCCTAGCAGAAAGGAGGTTCCACAACCTAAAAAATTACAATCACAATCTGTCAAGCTAGATGATCTCACTGCTCAAATCGATTAATAACAACATTTTGTCTTTAACCGACTAGCTTAAAGCTAGAGGCATGCAGGGGGATAAGGATGGAAAAGATAGGGGTAAAGCCAAATCTGATGATGATAATGCCATGGGTATTACTTACTCTACTCTGGACTAGGAAGTACATAGGATTCACCAGTAGGAGGTCGAGGAGAACCAAATGGCCCATGAGGTTGCCCAGGTCATGCAGCAGTTGGAAAGAAATATCGAAGATTAGTTCCTTTCTTTGTCTCTAGTTTTTCCTTTTTGTTTGGCTTTTTGTTCTAGCTTTTGACTATTTCATTTGTCTTGTCTTAATAGTGTAGCCTTTTCTTTGGCCTTTGTTGTTTGGCTAAGCCTAGTGCTTATTATCAACCTTTAGACTTGTTCTTTTGTGGCTGGGCTTTTAATGCTTATTAATAGCCTGTTTATGTTCTAACTCTTTGGTTTTAGGATCCCTATAAAACTTGTTTATCTAATCAAAAACCAATAATTATAATAGTTATTGGTGTATTAATTTTAATTTCTCTTATAATATATAATATTTAGGTGAATCAAATCTAATCATGTATTGAATATTATGGTGAATCTTTGAGTTTAATGTTTTTCATAAAACAAATTATTAAGTGATTTTAAATATTTTAGAACTAAATTTAATAAAAATGTGGCAATTTAGGTTGCATTAAATCTTAAATTATTAGCCAAATTACTAACAATTTTTTCCTAAAATTAGCCAATTTACAAATATTAGCCACTAAAATATACCTTGGTTGGAGGCATCTGGGTAAGCTTTTGGATAGATACCAAATGGCCAAATCTCATTCACGTTTTATTGATCTTGAAATTTTTTATGACATGTTTAAAGATAGAACTAAGGCTAGATTTTACAAGCATCTTGTTTAATTTCCTAAAGATATAATTAGAAATGAGTTTTCATTACAAGAGCAGGAAGTAAGAAAAGAAAAATAGAAAGTGTATAGTATAATTCTTGAGTTAATTAATGCATTAGATAAGAAGTATGATCCCCTAGCTGATATAAAATATTGGGGAAATAAAATTTATAAACTTATGAACAATTTTACTAGCTTCATGCAACCCCTAAATGAGAAAAATGCAATTTTGATACAAGCCTACCCAAACTAGGCCATAGAAATTGAGAAGAGGCTAGAAACTAGAGCCATCATAAGCCCAAGTCAGTATACCTTGCATAAGAAGGCAAGATATTTTGTGGAAAAGAGTGCAAATATACACCCTATTCCTCTACATAAGAGACATCTTTCAAAACATCCTCCTACAACACCTACTCCTAAAAGGAAGAAGTTCAAACAGGGCTCAACATCTAGAGTAGAGGAGTACTCCCCCTCATAGAATCACATTCATATTGATGATGAAGACTCCTTAAAGGAGAATTCTAAACAAATTGGAAGTAAGGATGAGACTATGATAACCACATCAGAGGTGGAAGAGGGAGCACCTACAGAGCCCCCAATGCCACTCCTAGCCCTCACTGTTGAGGATTTCAAAGGGAAGGAGATTGACCTTGTTGTGGAGTAGGCATCAAAGAAGTTTTTGGATGCTGAATTTTTTTTCAAGTTGGGGACTTTCATTCAATTTATATGGAGGAATAAAATTGAAAATTTTAAGGCTAAATGAAAGAAAATAAAGACAAAGAAACCAACTAGACATGACTCTAATATTGAAGAGGAGGTTAAAGTAACCTTTTGGAAGAGTTCAATCAAATAACCCCTGTAGGGGGAAGATGGTTATTAAAATATTTTAGAGTCCTGATACTACCAAAGGGGGACATTGCTAATGCAATGGTTTTTGATGTAGTATGGAAGGAAAAGGAGACCAAATTCAGGACAAAAGAAGAGTTAATAGAAAACCATAAAGGGGTTTAATACAGTGATGACCAGAAAGCCTTGGTCATATGATCTATTTAAAAAAGAGACAAGGCTAGAATCTAAGAGTTCTTAGATTCTAAACATATAGGTATTCTCATGGTTTATAGAGAATATGAGGTGCACAGTGAGTGAGTAGCTTGAATGAGTAAGGAGGTAGTAGATTTTGGTGTGGTGGTGGCTGCCAAAGATAAAAATAAATTCATTTAAATTAAATGAAAAGTTGGAGAAGGTGTTGGAGGCCTATGATGAAAGGGGTGAAAGAATATACCAATTGGAGAACAAAATTAAAAACATGGAAAAATAATTTGGGAAGAGAAAAGTGGTTAAGCAATCTGGCTAGCAAAGAATTGTAGTTGCTCTAGTTTCATTGCCACTATTTGGTCCTAGTCCTATTGTTGAAATTCCAAGAACACCCCAGCAACCTGAATTCTACACAGTTGATGAGCTTGATGAGAAGAAAGCCAAAATTTTCTCATTACATGTGGATTTGGGCATCCAGCATGAAGATAGGATTAGAGATACAATTTTATATTTAGTGGATAGAATCAATTGGCCTCTCTTTCATTTAGAATTATCAAGGTTGCTAGAAATATGGAAAGAATTAAATAATAAAGAAGCCACCTTGAGACCATTTTTGAATAAATAGATCAGCAAAGATGATGCTATCACTGGCTTGTGTTTCTTTGTTATTGACAACTCTAACAACTAGATAGAGAATACTTTTGATTAGGCTAATGATCTCCTAAATGTTGATCATAAAAGGGATTTTCTATAGAGAAGACTAAAGATTTTCTTTTCAAAATATCTCAGCAAAGATTTTGATCTTTTCCCCCATGCACTTGAAGGCTTAGGAATAATAAAAAGTAAAGAGGAATGGGGAGATGAATTGAATGAAATAACGAGCATATGAATGAATAAGGTAGTAAATAAATAGAATTACATTTGGTTTGCAAGGAACATTGAAGAATTTATACAAGACCAATTATTTTTTATTCTCTCAAACAAGATTTTGTTAAGATAAAGAAATTAGTGGAAAATATTTTAAAGAGAGAGAAAGAAATATTGAACTTTAATTAGCCAGATGACACACTTTTCAACAAGTGGATGGGAGAATATTCTCCAAAAACACAATTGTTATAGATGGTAGCTAAAGAAAATGTTGTGGATAGGGAAACTGCCATAGAATAAGCACAGATAGTTGATGAAGCAATTCAAATAGATGATAGATATTAAGATCAACAAACTGCAATAGTTGATATAGCCACCCAAACCAATGATTTGGCAGATAACCAACTAGTTACAATAAATATCTAGATATCAAAGCCTAGCATAGAAGACAAAGAACAAGTGGTCCCACAACCGGAAGAACAAAAAAAGGAGCAAGATCAATCATCAAGTGCAGTGGATGTGAAAGAAATTGCTACAACAAAATTGGTCCCACTACAAAGAAATCAATAAAGGGATTATTCTGTTACTTAAAAAATACCAATATTTTTGTCTCTTCTTGTGAAATTTTTGATGGTGATAGTTTTATCCTTTTGTAATTCTTTTTGTTATAAGGACAACTACCCTTTCCCTCAAAGCCTAAAGCTTGTTGCAACTCACATTATATAAGTGAGTTCCCAAGGCTAGAGGATGGTCTGAGATTCTTTCATTGCATGAGTCTATGTAAGTTTTGACTCTATCCATGCATACAATAAATCAATTCTAAGATTGAATAAAAAAGTTACAGCTATTGGTCTATACATGTTATTTCTAATAGAAATAATCACTAAGCTATATATAGTTTCAAAGAAATGAATACAAATTCTGAGAGTTAATTTCATCCTAGATCTTGTCTCGATTTTGTTTTGTGAGATTTGATAGAAAAGTTATTAAGTTTCAATTGTAATTCATTCTGAATTATATTTCAATTTTCTTCTACTAATAATCTAATGGATTATGTAAATACTTGAAGTAATTTGAAAGAATATTATGGTATTAATCAAAGATATGATAAGCATGAGATCTTGAAATGAATATAGATAAATCTATGCACAAAGTATTAAGATAAGATATAAGATGTAGTGGTAGGTTTATGATCTCTGTGACTTATAGCCCAATGGATAAGGCATTCGTCATCCTTTTGAATTAATCTAATTGGAATGCTTTGCGCAATGCATAAAATTTATAATCAATCAATCTTTAATATTTTTTTATCTAAGTGTGAAATGTCAGCCTGTACTTGATTCATGGTGTCTAGGATTTGGTGAAATAGATAATTATCATCTCTTTTTTACTATTGAATTAGAAGAAAGAAAGCTCAATAATCTATTAGTTTTGGAGTTCATATTGAGAATCTTGATTTAAAAAGTGGATCAGATTGAATTCTAAACGTAAATCCACCTAAATTTTATAGAGTTCAAAGTGGAGAAGATTTTAAGGTCTTGTTAGTTGGCCCTTTTATTTTAATTTGCAGAATGCCCACAATGGTTTTTAGCTAATTCCTAGGTTTTCTGTCATCATAAAAGGTAGTCAAAATTTTGTCAAACTAGGAACCAACAAAATGGTGACTCTACTAGAGAGTTGTGTAAAGAAAGTCATTATATGAACCATTGTAGCCTTTGGTGTTGTCTGTGTCTATCAAGTCTGAACATTAGTCATTTTTCATGCCTATGCATTGGTCTTTCCTAGTGACATGCCTTGAGAACCAAAAAAGAACATGGCATCGGGTTTTGTCAATAGTGCCTTATCTACAAGATAGAGTTTATTTTCCCCAAAGTGAGCAGTATTAAAAGTTCCTCTGGTTGGCCTTCTCTATCAGATTTGTTTTTAAAAGTCTATTTTCCCATGATATTTTTCCCTCTCCAAAGATATTTTAAATGTTTTTCCCTTCATTGGGTGGTGACTCGGTCAAAGGTTTTGTAAGCAAGTTTTATACACTCTAAGTGATTCATTCAAAATGGTAGATAAAAGGAAAAGTACACAAGCATTCATAAAATTCAATCCAGAAGTGGCCTTGTACACAAAGTTACCTCATGGGGGTAGGAAGAACCAAGAAAAAAAGAAGGTAGATCCTAATCCTACATCGAAACCTAGGGGTAGTGTGTTAGTCCATTCATAGTACCAACCTATAATAGAAAGAGAATCATCTTCCATAAACTCTGAATCAAAAACCATTAGACTTTTGGGAGAGACATTCATGACCCCATTACCAGAAGAAAGGATCTACCATGATAAGAATGTCTCTTCTATAGGAGACATTTCTTTTATACCCAATATGGTGAAAGAAGTGAACCATAGATGGGGATATAAAGATATGCTAGATATTGGATTTAATCCTAGAAAAACCCCATATGTCGAGAGGAATCTCATAGATATAGATTATCTAGTCAATTCAAAGACTACTTCTATAGACCTAGATGAGTTATTATTAGAATTTGAGATTCTCAGGAAGAAATTTGCATAAGAGGATGCTAAAAAAAATCTTTTAGAAAAGGAAAAGGCAACCATCACAACAAATACCCAAATAGAGAGATAATCTCTTCTTAGAAGGATGGAGGCCTTGAAAGAACAAAATAGAAAGCTGGAAGAAAGATCTTCTACCTTACATTATGATGTTTTTGGGGATGTTAAAAAGTTGAAGTCAAAAGTTGATGAACAAGAATGCCTCCTAAAAGAAAAGGAAGGTCATGTTATCTCTAAAATCCAACCCTACAATCCAATTGAACCAGAGGTCCTAGATCTAACTATAAAGAATTAGGAAAAAGGAAAGTAGAAAGTTGTAGGGATACAAATCAATGAGCCCCAAATTCCCCCTAAAAATCCTACCACATCTAAGCTTGACTTTGAGTTAGAAAAGAAAAAGAAGGAGAGAGAAGATTTGGCCAAAGAACTTAACAAAGTTGAAAATAAGGCCCAAGTCACAAAGATGAGAACAAAATACACTTTCTTACATCTACTTCTACCTTACCATCATGGACAAACCAGCCTTCACAAGCCATTTCGTCTATCCCTGAAAGATAACTATGGTTTTCCCAATATGGAGGCTATGTTGTAACAAGTCACTAGGTCAGAATTAATGTCAATGATGGATGATTTCTCAGGATACAACCAAGTTTTTATGGATGAGAAAGAACAATTTAAGATATCTTTCACAACTCCTTAGGGAACCTATGTATATGAAAGGATTCATTTTGGCTTGATAAATGTAGGAGCTACATTTCAGAGAGCCCTAGATTTTGCATTCAAAGAATATATTGCTAAGTTCTTGGTTGTTTATCAGGATGACCTAACAACATACTCAAAAAAGGAAAAAGACTAGTGTAAACATTTAGAAAATATTTTTGTAAAGTCCTCGGAGTATGGAGTTTCATTAAATCCAAAGAAATGCACTTTTGGAGTGAGAGAAGGAAAGTTGTTGGGCCATATAGTGTCCAAAGATGGAGTGAAGATTGATCCTGAAAAAGTGGAAGCAATAGATAAGGTTCCAAAGCCCAAGAATATTAAATAATAAAACCATATACATACATTACATTTTTTAATTTTTTAATTTTATATATATATATATATATATATTCTTAGCACAAAGCTGAAATTATTTGTATTTATATAAATGTGTCTTATTATTCAAACTCTCTACATGAAATTTCCCTAAAATAATCTATAATTACTCTCCCCTAAAATGCCTTGATTATTTATATTCCATGAATGAGAAAGAAAAGTGGGACAGGTAAATATGATTTGGTGTGACCTAAACATAAACTAGATTAAAAATATTTGAACCAAACTAAATGAGACCTAGTTTTTTTCTCTATATATGAGTCGACGTAGCTAAAATAAACTCCCAAGGCATAGTAATAGATGGTAAAGAAGAAAAATGCCATTTTTATTAGTCCCTATCATTAAGGTAGGAGATTATGCTTTTCATGTGCATTTTTGCGATTAGTTTTCCCTTGGAAAATTGTGCTAGAAATGTTTACCATATGGTTTTACTCATCTATTTATATTTATTAATTTTTTTCAGATGTTATTTTTTCTAATTGGCTACAACTATTTTCACTGACATTATTTTCTAATTAATTAAAAAAATTAATCAATAATTACATGTGTTAATATATTGAACTTCCAAAATTATCCACATGCATCATCTATAGTTTTGCATTTGGCTGCATGCTAAGACATGTTGAAGATGATGGCTTGTTTATATTTTAATACTTCATAATGTATACTCCCACCATTAGGTTCTCTACACTTTTTCCTTCCATGGCAACTACGTACATTCATATTGAAATAATCAAACTAGATTCATATATAGGGTTTGTTCCTTTGTCATTGATCATCATAAAGAGATACTACTTCACTATAATGTAGTCTTTGATTTCCTATCAAGTATACTCAATCATTCAATGTATTATAAAGTTAGAACTATTTATTTTCTTAGTTTGAGACTTTGTCAAAGATGTGTTTTCTAGAATGCCTTAATTTTAATCATTTATTTAATAAATATATTTTTTATCATGCCTTCTATTAAAATGGCTTTCTAGATGAGGAAAACCAATATTTATTCAATTTGTAAATTTTTGGTTAGGGAAATTTTGAAGGATTTCTTAGTTTTATGGATCTTGTTGCCTAGAGGTTTTAATTTTCATGAAGTTGAATAGCTTGGTACTTATATAGATGTTAGATAGTACTTGATTTTGGTAGTGACTCCTAGTATGTTATAGTGTTCTATGTGTATAAAATTTTTGTGTACATTAAGAATCAATCTAGATACATCTTTGTGTTGTTTACAGTTTATATATATTGAAGCTTGTTGTGTAAGTCCCAATTTTATATTGACTATAATTTTGCATATTCAACCAAATAGTCCAAGACACTACTATAGACTACTACTTGGGTAAGGATAGTGGAAATACTTGCAAGGTAGATTCTACGTAATCTATACAAGGTGATTCTTACATGATTAATGGGAAGTGATATCTTCATTTCATATATCTCATTTTCAGGGATGAAGCTTAATATGCTAGTAGGAAATAGAACCAATCTAATTATTTCCCTATCTATATGGCATTTCATTAGGTGACTTCTATATATATTTGTCTCACAATTCAATATAGGTAATCATCATTTCAACTAATTTGAATTCTAATCACTTAATAGATCAGATTGTGGAGGTTATTTTAGAGTATCAGAAATATCCAAGGTATTCTTTGCTTCCATGGAGTAATTTAGTGTCAATGTACCTCTTGTATGTTTATATTCTTTTTAAATAGTGAATAAAATGACATGGTACAATAGATTGACCAAATTCCTTGAGGAGATAATAGTTGGAAGCAATATTCTAATTTTTATGTAAACCAAAACATGATGTCACCATGATTCTAAATAGCTTTGCATAGATGGTTGGCCAACATTGTTCATCCATGGTGATAAAATTTAGGCTAAAAGAGATTGCATTTTATCAAAATTTAAAGATGGGGAAATTCCTATTATGACTACCACTAATGTAGTTGAATGTGGTTTTGGAATGAAAAACCATTTTTAGCATCTATTTTAATTCTTTTTACACCTACATGAACATTCTTGTGTCAATTTTTTAGGTTATGCCTCTTCCCTAAGATATGTGGGTATGTGCAAGATCATGGTCAACAAAACTATGGCCTTAAGTGGGTGTGAAAAACAAGCAAATCAAGGTTATGTTAACTTGATACATAATTTTAAAGTAGTTATGGGCTTTACATAAAATAATTTGTAAGAAAATAATCTATAGGAAATTGAATGCAATTTCTAAAATACTAGGCCTTATGTGGAGAAAAAATTAATTCATTTTGTCAAAATTTTGGATTTTAATTTGCAGTACTACAAAACTTTTAGGGAAAAAATGAAAAAGGAGGTGTATGTGTGACCACCTTAATCAAAATCAAATGATAATATTAAATTTAATATAATTATAGATATAGAAAGTAGACACATGGCCGGATGTGACGCATATTTTTGGGTATTTTTATTCCAAAAAAAAACATTAAATATGAATTTTCTACTTTAAGTTTTTCAGAATAAAAAAACTCCCATGTCTAACCACCTTAACTAATTCAAAACTTTACAAAATCAAGTTTTTTTTTTTCTTGTATACTAAACAAAGTGTGAAATGTGATGCAACTTTTCAATTTCAAAAATGTTACAATGTTTGAAAGTTATAGCTATTTTTTAGTCACAATGTCAATCGGCAATTTAGAGACATCTTCATTAAAAATTAACTAATAAATACTTATGGAACTCATAAATTGACATCAATTATATCGATGGAATCTTCAAAGTGTTATAAAAAATCTTTTTCATTTCATTGAATTTGAATGAATTTTTTTTTTCAAATGGCTACTCAAAGTCTAAATGTCACAGAAACATGTCTCAAACATGTTTTTTGAGTTGATGAAAGAGGTTTGGTAAATACCAAGCCTAATTGTGTACACCAAGTGTGGCAGCAAAACAAAAAATTCAAAAATTAAAAAGGTGGGAATTAATTGTACATTTTAAACAAAAGGCTAACAAACATATTTAAATATGCTTTGACAATTAAATTATAATGATATATTTTAATATGATAATTTTTAATTTTTTTATTATATATTATATAAAAAAAAATTATTATTATAATATTATATATGATATTAAATATAATTAGATAGTATATTAGGATCATACTAATATATATTATTATATATTATCTATAATATTATATATTATTATATTGTCTATAATATTATAAATATTATCTACATATTATTATTATTCTATTAAATATATATTATTACATATACTAGTATAATATATATTATTACATAGTATTATATAGTTTATTAAATTAGAATATGGTCGATTACCTATGTCCCAGGAGGTCCTAGGAACCCTAGGGACACATGTCACAATGCAATGGGTCGAATAGGGTCGTACACTAGCCTACAACTCCATTTGACCCATATGATCAATTACCCTATATCCCTAGGGGTCCTAGGACCCCTAAGGACACCTATCGTGATGTAATGGGTCGAATGGGGTCATAGGATAGCCTTCAACCCCATTCAATTGATATGATCAATTACCCTATGTCCCTAGGGGTCCTAGGACCCCTAGGGACACATGTCATGATGTAATGGGTCAAATAGGATCATAGGGTAGCATATAACCCCATTCAACCCATATGATTGATTACCCTATGTCCCTTGGGGTCTTAAGACCCCCAGGGACACATGTCATGAAACAATGGGTTGAATAGGATCATAGGCTAGCCTACGACTACATTCTAACCATATGATTGATTTCAATATGTTAGTAGGGGTCCTAGGGCCCCTAGTGACACATGTTGTGATGCAATGGGTCAAACGAGGTCGTAGGCTAGCCTAAAAACCCATTCAACCCATATGATTGATTACCCCATGTCCCTGGGGGTCCTAGGACCCCTAGAGACATATGTCTTAATGCAACATGTTGAATGGGGTTGAAAGCTAGTCTACCACCCCATTCTAACCATCTGATCGATTACATTATGTTCCTAAGGGTCTGAGGACTCCCAAGGACACATGTCACAATGCAATGGGTCAAACTAGCCTACAACCCCATTTGACTCATATGATCGATTACCTTATGTCCCTAAGGATCTTGGACCTCTAGGAACACATATTGTGATGCAATGGGTCAAATGAGGTTGTAGGCTAGCCTATGACCCTATTTGAACCACTACATTGATTACTCTATGTCCCTAGTGGTCATAGGACCCCCAAGGACACAATGGGTCAAATGGGGTTATAGACTAGCCTATCATTCGACCCATTGCATCGATTACCCTATGTCCCTAGGGTTCCTAAGACTCCCAAGGACACATATCATGATGTAATGGGTTGAATGGGGTTGTAGGCTAGCCTACGACCCAATTCATTGATTACCCTATTTCCTTAGGGGTCCTAAGACCCCCAAGGACACATGTCATGATGAAATGGGTCAAATGGGGTCATAGGCTAGCCTACGACCCCATATGACCCATTGCATTGATTACCCTATGTCCCTAGGGGTTCTAGGACCCCTAGGAATACATGTCTTGATGCAATGGGTTGAATGGAGTCTTAGGTTAACCTACGACCCCATTCAACCCTTATGCTCAATTACCCTATGTCCCTAGGGGTCCTAGGACCCCCAAGGATACATGTCATGATTGAATGGGTTGAATGGGGCCGTACGCTAGCTTACAACAACATTCAACCCATATGATCAATTAGCCTATGTCACTAGGGGTCTTAGGAGCCCCAAGGACACATGTTATGATGTAATGGGTTGAATTGTGTCATAGGCTATCCTACAACCCAATTCAACCTATTTCATGGATTACCCTATGTCCCTAGGGGTACTAGGATCCCCAGGGATACATGTCATGATGCAATGGGTTGAATGAGGTCGTAGGCTAGGCTATGACCCCATTCAACCCATTGCATTGATTACCCTATGTCCCAGGAGTCCTAGGACCCCTAGGGACACATGATGTGATGTAATGGGTTAAATGAAGTTGTAGGATAGCCTACAACCCCATTTGACCCATATGATCAATTAACCTACGTCCCTAGGGGTCCTAGGACCCTTAGGGACACATGTAGTGATGCAATGGGAAGAATGGGATTGTAGGCTAGCCTACAACCCCATACGACCCATATGATCAATTACCCCATATCCCTAGGGTTCCTAGGATCCCTAGGTACACATGTCACAATGGAATGGGTCAATGCCAAAACTCAGAGTGTGCCTCAGTTTATTGGTACATCACTATGTAACTTTGAAATCACTGATTGTGGCATCAAATCATTAGTGCCATTAGCTCTAAACGGGTAGGTGAACCCTAGTGACACCCTTGTTCTAGTAGTAGAGAGCCTCCAACATTTGTGGCCACCCCATACCAAAGTGTCTCCAAGGTGCTCTAAGTGTGTTTGGAGGTGGATATTCTCAGGGTCATAACTCCTAGCTCATGGGATCTATCAGTTAAACATCAAATGCTACAAGAAAATCATGTTGAGGTCTTGAACAACCTATCTAGTATCAAATAGATTACATTGCTTTTTGATTTGGTACAATGATCTCTCTCAATGGCAAAACTTGTAGTGAGCCTCAGTTCATAAGTGCATCACTATGTAACTTTTAAACCACTATTCTTGGAATTGAATCATCAATGCCATTAGCTCCAAATGGGTAGGTGAACCATAGTTATACCCTTTTTCCTACTACAAAAAGCCTCCAATATTCACAACCACTGCATATTAAAGAGTCTCCAAGGTGCTCTAGGTGCAGTTGGAGGTCAATTTTCTGAGGGTCATAACATAGAACTCGTGGGGGCTATCATTGAAACATTGAATAATAAAGGATGGTCATGATGAGGTCTAAAATAACCTATCTTATTTTCAAGAGATCACATTCTATTTAGATTTGGCACAACAATCGCGCTCGATGCCAAAACTTGTAGTGTGCCTCAATTCATAGTGATCACTATGTAACTTTGAAACCATGGATCTTGTATTCAATCATTTTTTCCATTAGCTCTAGATTAGTAGGTGAACCGTAGTGACACCCTTATTTTAGCCATGGAGAGCCTCCAATGTTCACATCCAGCCCATATTGAAGAGCCTCCAAGGTGCTCTAAGTATGTTTGGAGGTCAATCTTTTGAGGGTCATAACTTGAAGGTCATGGGGCTATAATTGAAACCTCAAATTATAAAAGAATTTCATGGTGAGATCTAAAATAATCCATCTCATTTTTGGGAGATCACATTCCATTTAGATTCAGAACAATGATCTCACTCGATGCAAAAACTTGCAGTTCACCTCAATTCCTAGGTGAATCACTATGTAACTTTAAAATTGTCGATCGTGGCATCAAATCATCAGTGTCATTAGCCCCAGATGGGATGGTGAACCCTAGTGACACCTATTTTCTAGATATGGAGAGTCTCCAACATTCAATGTCACCCCGTACCAAAGAGTCTCTAAGGTGCTCTAAGGGCATTTAGAGGTTGATCTTCTAAGGGTCATAACTCGAAGCTCATGGGGGCTATCAATGAAACATCAAATTCAATATGATTTTCATGTTGATTTCTACAATAACCTATCTAATTTTGGAGAGATCACATTTTTTTGGATTAGGCACAATGATCTTGCTCAATGCCAAAACTTGTAGTGTGCTTCAGTTCATTGGTGCATCACTGCATAACTTTGAAATCGCTGCTCTTGGCATCAAATTATTAGTGCCATCAGCTCTAGATGGGTAGGTGAACCCTAGTGACACCCTTTGTTTGACCATGGAGAGCCTCTAACATTCACATCCACCCCATGCTGAAGAGTCCCCAAGGTGCTCTAAGTGTGTTTTGAGGTTAATCCTTTGAGGGTCATAACTCAAAGCTCATGGGGGATGTTGGTGAAAGGGAAAATGCTACAAGATGGTCATTTTGAGGTCTAATATTACCTATCTCATTTAGGAGAGATCACATTCTATTTGGATTTGGCACAATGATCTCGCTCGATGCTAAAACTTGTAGTATGGATCAGTTCAGTAGTTCATCACTATGTAACTTTGAAACCACTAATCTTGGCATCAAATGTTTAGCTCCATTAGCTATGGATGGGTGGGTGAACCATACTGACACCCTTATTCTAGCCATGGAGAGCCTCTAACATTCATGACCACCTCATACTGAAGAGTCTCCAAGGTTCTCTAAGTATGTTTGGAGGTTGATCTTCTAAGGGTCGTAACTTTGAGCTCGTGGAGGCTATTGGTGAAAAATAAAATGCTATAGGATGGTCACGTTGAGGTCTACAATAACCTAGTGACACTTAGTGACACCCCTATTTTAACCATAGAGCCTCAATAATATTTATGACCAATACATATTGAAACATCTCGTAACACCAAAGATGGGCTCCTAAGACCAAATTGGCCATGGATTTGGCTAATTGAAAACATCTTAAGGGATTGTAGATATCATTTATATGTAAACATATATCATATAATTTCAAATTAAATATTGTATCAAAATTTGATAATAAAGGTTGTTAAAATGTTCTTCACAAATTATTGCATTTGAATCAAATATAAAAAACATGATAAAAAAGAATGATATTCCATAAACATGAACATTACACATGATCCATGATATATTGAACGATACTATACTAAATTAATATGTAAATCCTTGAGAACATAAATAACAAAAATGTATATCAGAATACATGTATCCATAGACAAATTATACGAATATAAATGAAAGAACATGTATCCATACATAAATTACACAAATATATATCAAACTACATAGATCCATATATAATATGTGTCTTATCATGTCATCAAAATGTGTATAATATCAATATTTATGTATACAATGTGGCATATTCAATCTCAAAATGTCTCATGATGCATCCTATGAAAAATATATTATCCTATGCTACTGGTGGATCATTAAAATGTAGCCTCTTCACTGAACTAGGTGGATTGGATGCCTCCTACATAAACAAAAAGGGAAAACCCAAAGTTACACTACTAAATTTATATATATATATATATATATATATATATGGTGTTTAACGCTTTGTCTTCGTTAATTCTTTGGTTTGTACCTCAACTCTTAGTGTGCCCAATGGCTTATGGAAACCAACAAAGTTAACAATAGAATGGGTTAGTGTAGTAATCTATCAAAGACCCTTGTATTGAAAAGTATAACTCCCTTTTAAATGCAATATTTTCAATGAATTTGTTCTTAAGTTTTTTGAGGGGTATTCTCTTAACTAGACAGCAAAACAGGCCAACAACTAGATTGTTTAACACTTCAAACAATCCAAGCAAGTTTTAAAATTGAGACTAATCACCTAATATTCAACCTATTCTAACTTGAATGCAAGAATAAAATCATACAAGAATAGCTACGACAACAAGAGAGGAGAAGGAATGACTAAATTGTCAATTCTTAGATTGCTGAGTTAATTGAGATTTGACAATACCTAGATCATCCCCTTTTTAGCTACTTCATTAATCAAAGTATGGACTTCTCATATACTAAACTAAAAACACATGATTTATAGTGCACAATACAAGGAAAATAACAATACTTATTTTGAGGAAAGTAGAGCTTACAATCCACAAAATTCAAAGAAATAAAACCAATTTTACTTGCAATTATTGAGTTTTCACTTACAGTGCATCCATTCTAAAGTATTATACAATAACTAAATGAACATCATAATTAAAATGTAGACTCAGAGTCACACACAGTAGTCCCAACTACATGGCTCTTCCCACAAAATAATTTTTCAATCTTATTAACTTCTCAAAAACTTACATATATAGACCTTATCAAAATTACTAGTTACATTTGATGATTGCATTGTAGAAAATCTTTGAATGGAAAAAGCTAAAAATAGGACTTGACTAAGTCATTATTCATTATAGAGTCTAAGCCTACTAAGGAAATGCCAAAAATGGCTACAAAAGAGAAATGAGAGAGAAGAGAGAGAATGATAGATGTCTGAGAGAATATCAGAGAATCATGCTTTCTTTGGGGTCATTGCCTTAGCTCTATAAGCCTTCATCACATCAATTACTTTATCTATTCATCGACACCTAAGATTATGATTTTGTCAACTTGAATCATCTAGTAGTCATTCATCTCTATCAACTCATCCACTCTGACGACCTTTGATTGGAACTTCTTTGATGTTCTCCTTAAGATGGAATTAACTGGAAGTTGAGTGGATTAGTGGCCTAATCGACAGATGCTAAGAATTTGGCCTTCATTTTCTCAATGTCTTCCAATTGGCCATTACTATATACATATGATTCTATGTGGAGCACTTTTAAGAATTCAAAAATCTTGTCTATGACCTTCTACACAAGGTCATGTACATCTTTAAGCTCATTTGCACACCTTATAGAGCTTTCCACTATGAAATGCAAATATTTTTTCCAATGAAATAATCACTCTTGACCTAATTTGAGGATCCCATGGGAGATGGCAATGTTGGTCTTAATATCGATCACCTCTTGCAATAATTCCAATTTCTATTTTAGTATATCTACTACATTCTGCATGGTAGTTTGATGACTAGAAACTTCCTCCCACAACTTTTCAGAATCTAGTGGATGATTTCCCAAATTCTTGATGAGTGGGCGAGCTTGTACCTTCATTTGATCAATCGATGATCACCCGATTTGAGAAAATTGCCTTTCCTATTGTAGCTTTAAAAGAAATTTCTTGTTCTCTTCTACATTTGGATCAAATGTGTTGGATGAAGTGGCTCCAAGTGTAGTTTTGATGTAGTCTATTAGCTTTTTGTTCAAGGCCTTGAGTACCTCTTTCTCCACCCTTAATTCCTCTAGTTTTTCTTCTATCTTTTCATTGGTATACTTCCATTTATTAACCATGGAATCATGAATATGAATACCAATGTCTACCATTCTAATTTAAAAATCATTGGCAGTGAGCTCATGGAATTGTCCCTACTTTTGAGGCTTTGCTATCTCCATCACCATGTGACCAGTAGAAGGATCAATGGACAATGTTTCTATGTAATTTTTCTTATTTTTCTTCTTTGACTATAGCTAAGAAGTCACCTTGGTGATGAGGTCTTCTGATGGGGTAGCTTCTTCATATCTTCGCTTCTTCTAGTTGATGGTCTCCTCCAACCATGACTCGATTGAGAGGATATTGATTGTTGTTTGCAAAGAAGTAGGGTCAAAGAGCTTCCTTGCCACTAGAGGATTTTTCTTACTCTAAGTAATAGTGGGGAAAGAAGTGGCTTTGGTTACTAAGAGGGAAAAAGTGTCCCCTTGTTGGGATGCATCCTATTCTTCACTATCTATGGGGCTAGTATCACCATCAAGATTGATAACTTGGATAGGGGAGGCAGGCTTGGAGCTATTGATTTCTCTTGCTCATTCTCTTTTTTCTTCTCCTTGTCCCCAAATTTTTATGCATCTAGAAGAGATCGTCCTCCACAAGTAGGTGTAATTAGAACATTCATCTCTAGAGGTTGATGTTTACCTTGGTCAATAGACTGGGTGGGGCCCATAGATATTGAAGTGGCAATAGTGGTTGAGAACATTACAATTGATTGAGCAGATCTAGAAGCCACTCCACCCATATAGCCTATGCTTCCCATTCTTTTCTTCCTCTCTTTGGTCCACTCCACCCATTTTTTTATTATTTTCATGATCCCATACATTAGGACCTCCATTGTATCAATGACAAGACCTACGGGCAAGGTAGACACAATGGGAGTTCCTTTAATCTTCTCGTAAGATGAAGGATACATATAAGAACCATAATATGAAAGATTAGAAACATCAATAGAGTCATATATAACTTAATTTCATCAATTTTTAGCTAGGAAAAATACTTTTCCCTAGTTTAATAGTCATTGAGAAATTCAGCCCAAAACTATTCAATGTCTAGAACATTTTTGTGGGTGTATCCTAGCTTTAATTTATCTCTCACAAAGTTGACATAGTCATACTAAGGTCTAAGTACCTCATAGTCAATCAATTTGATCTTACTCTCAAAACTTCTAACTAGATTATGACCATCAGATCTAGAGGCACATCAATAGGGTCTAACCACTACTGGGAAGGAAATCATGTCTATCTTCTTTACATTTAAGTAAAAGATGTTCACTTCTGATATTTGTCGACACAATTTGACAAGAACAACCTTGTCCTTGGGGTACCTAGGAATTCTTTTGGGAAAACCATCAAAAGCATCAATTTGCAAATAGGAGAAACTTGGGAATTGGATGAAAGAGCATCTAAACTAGCTAATAGCCTAAATTGCTTCAAGTAAAAAATCTTCGCTTGGGGTAGCCTTTCAATTCCTGTCACAATATCATAGTGAAGTCATCATTCACTTTAATGTATTTTTCAAAGCTCCTCTACAGCTAAAGGTGTGGGTAAAACTCATACAGCCTTGCATTTTCATTGTAGTCTCCAATGCTGGGAAGACTAGGTCATAGGCAATGCAAGGTGTATATTAAATATGAAGACATGTAAAATCTCTTGAATACCTAAGCTAAGTTTAACCACAAGACAAGCTCATCACATATGATTTGGGCCCAATCGATTTGCAAACCTTCAGCAGATATGGCTTGCACCAAGAAGAAGTGGTGCTCAATGAATTCCAAGATTTCTTCTCTTCCTTTTAATCTCAGTACTAATGCTAGGATGTTAATAATTTTTTTCTCAAAATTAGTTCCAAAGATATTTTTTGGCATTTCACTCTTCTTTGAATGAGGTGTTTGGAACCAAGTGTTGGTGTTTTAAAACTACTAGGTTGGTCTAAACCTAATACCAAGATACAGGAGATAAGAAAAACCCTAAGGACTAGCCGGATTCCATACTCTACAAGATTAATCTCAAATCTGAACCAACTTCAATAGAGTACAAAGATTCAATATTCTTTTGGTTATGCAGGACCAAGGCAGGGGCACCTTAGGGATGGAAATGATTGGTTATTTTGATATTCATCTTCAAAACTACTTTACTCACTCTCTTCTTTTAAGATCTATCCCCTATAGTAGAAAATGGTCAACAATCTTCTTATATTTGCAATGAATCCTTGATTATAGTAGCTAATTATAACTCAGAGGAAAACTATTGCAAATAAGTAATGTCAAAAAGTTTAATTCTTTATTATAGAAAGTTAAATATTGATTTTGATTTGTATGTGCTTTGTGCAACTAGATAATTGCATCAATTTTCATCATAAGTTATGATTAGTGCCTTATTCATTTCTATATAGAGTCATACCAGTCAATAATTGACCTATTTAATTGACTTACAATTAAATTCATCATCTGTTAACCCTACCCTCCATTCTTATGATATCCCTCTCATATGATTAGAAAACCTATAAATTTATGAAAGTATTTACTTAATTATTTGAATTAAAAGAAACAATAAACTAACATAGAACCTATTCTAGCTACATTAAATTGCATGAACTTTGCTCATTGAATCCCAAAATAACAAGCATGTGAAAATGGAGACGTAATTTAGAGACACAGATACATAGAACTCCCTCTTTGTATTAATATTCTTTGAAAATAATACATCACTAGTGTAAACTCGAGAATAACTCAAGAAATGACAAAATTTTCATTCAAGATTCATTTGTATTCTCAAATTGCAAACTTGAAACAACATACAATTGATACAAAAACTAAACCAACTACAAATAGCATAAACACTAAAATTATACAAACTTCATACCCTCACTCTACATCTTGGAAATCTTATTATAGGAGGGATTGTAAAAAGCTACAGATGGGAGGACACATGTCAAAATTTCATTAGAAAGAAAATACAAAGATGGTTTTATAATGTTACATTACAAACATTCTTTGTACTTTGATCAAAATAGGATGTAGTTGCAAAATTGGTAGGTGACACTTTCTGTAGGTATCTTTAGTATATTTTTGTTTTTCTTCAACTGCCTATCGCTTTCTTTGTCTTTTCTTTATCCCATTTTTCTCTTCTACCTTAATTGTACCCTTGAACCACCTAGTCACTTTTAGGGGATGGTATGGTCTTTATATCTTCTATAACTTCACAAATAGAAATATTAGTATCCACATCAGGTCAACTAGCATCCCAGATGGTGTTTAACTCATCCAAGAATTTTTTCCATTCAGTATTAGTGGTTTCTTTTACTTCTCCAGTAACTTTGCTCATATCTTATTCAATCCTAAATAGAAAATCAATCATATCATAGACAATTGTGACATCTATCTCATTATTGCAATAAGCAACAAACCATAGATGCCTCAAAATATCCTCAAAAGAGGAAGACCATTCCTACCAATATTTTATGACTCCATTAACATCTAAGTTACTAGCAATAAAATTTGGAATCCCCATGGAAATTATCTTCATTTTACCTTGGATCAATTGCATTTTTCCTAAGAACAATCCATTTAATTCCTTTACCTTGTTTATCATCTTTTTAACATGGATAATTACCCCTTTGTGGCAATTCTTTCTTTTCAGTCAATAGAGGGAGCAAGCTATCAAAAAATTGTGTATATGGACCCCATGTTGTGAATAAAGGGGATAGCAAAGCTAATGCCTCTAAGCATTCACTAGTAAATTTAGACCTATTCTTTGATGCGCATCTGTCAAAATTATGACTCAAAAATGTCAAAAACTGTTGTCATTAAACTGGAGTTGAAATTTTAATGTACATGATGGGTGTCGATTTATCAATGACAACATTCATCAAAAATTATGTCCATCTTTTCAACATGTTGGCATCAAACAAGTAGTAAATATCGATGACCGTGAGAGATGGTTTTGTTGGGTTTTTGAAACAACACAGTTCCAAATTACCTCGATGAGAATAAGATACATCTAGGGGAAGCTACCTCCCATCTTCAACATACCCTTTCAGACACCAAGCCAACTATAAGGCATAACTCCTTCTACTTTAGGCTCTGCAAACCCTAGGTGAGTGTACCTCAAATTCACTTATATGGTACCAATGCTAAAACATATTCCTGAATCTAACAAAGTAGATAAAAACCCTTATATCTCCTAATACTTATGCAATAAAAATGATATGCAATAGCAAATTGCAACTCTATGAAATTCACAAGCTGAGTGTGGGCATCCTTTTCAGCTCTTCAACATAAAAGGGAAATACAATTGATTAATGATGTTGATATCAATAAGAACCCCAAATATGCAGCAGTAAGAACAAGTGATCCTATACCTAATGAGTGCCTTATCTATTGGACAATTCCATGAATTAAATACATACATCTATGATATCAAGGACATATTTCATACACCCAGATATCATATGTATCTTATCAAGTTTTCAATCAAACATTAGTGTTCATAAAGACCTCCTCATGAAATATCCTTCTCTAACAACCAACAACCCTATCAAACACATCAAGAATTTACCTGGCTCTTTGTTCCAACAGCAAAATATATTAGACATACAACCTTAAGGGGATGCAAATGGGTCTCAGTTCTTTGTCCCTAGACCACATAAGACCACAGATTATAGAGATAGGAGATGAGAATTAGAATGAAACTAAAGAAATTCTTGCTCATTTGTATTCATTTCTTTGAAACTATACATTCAAATGCATGAAATTAAAACATAGAAACACCTAACAAATTAGAACTATCAATATCATCTTCACTACTATTGTTCATACAAGAGAATTATGCTAAAGAATGTGGTGTTACAGTGATGAGAACACATCAAAACTAGAACCCTAGTTTTACAAATATGAAAACACTCAAGATTGGAACATACATGGTATCATAGTAGTGAACAATTTTTTCTCCAAAATTGGAACCAACCCCTACCATGAATTAGAGAAAGAGAGATATAGAAGAAGATGAATTCCTAGATCTGATCTAAAGATGACATGTATCCACTTGAAATTCCATCCTCTGTTGTTCATCTTTCTACCCATTTGATCTGATTTAGTTTTCATCACTATTCTATAACTAACTTGAAACATCTCCTATTTAATGATGAAAACCATTCTATTTGCCAAATATCCGAGTTGCATCATGAAATGCTACTATAAATTTGGGTTTAAACTAATTTGAAGGTGACTAAAATTGACCCCAACTGCAATTTTACTATTTTTTACACATATTCAGGTCATTATCCTACTAGAAATCACAATTAAATTTCAATGCCTGAATACAGTTGCAAGTTGAGAATATGAGAAAAAACGTCTTGTAACTTGAATAGATGGCTTCTTGTCTTCTCCTAGTTTTGGCGATATATAATATGTCTATGTTTTCTTACTAGAAACTCCCTGAATCTCATTTTGAAAAACATATCCCTAGTAAAGGTCTCTGGTCTGCATTTGGCCATTTTAAATTTTTATCCAAAAATTTAGAATTTCCTAAATTTTTAACTTTAGGTTATATCCTTTCTTAATTTTAAAAACTGTACGTGCCATTTTCGAGAAAATATTTTTAAAATGACATTTTAAAAACATTTTATTTTTTCCTTCCAACTTCCATTTTAGGTCAAACCCCCTTTGATTGGGCTACCATGTGACAGCACTTGATTTGCCCACTTGTCCACCCAATCAACTACCACCTCATCTCTGACTTGGGCCCACTGCAATGTGGCAACCAAGCCCATTCCCGCATTGCTTATCCTCCTTCAAACTTCTCGAAGTGGGGAAGCACTATGCTACCATGTGTCCACTGTGACACGTGGCACTTCGTTCAAAATTAGTGATGTCACCTCCAATTGGTCATACATCCATGGGTCAGGCCCACCATGCAGGCTTTCCTTTCAAAAGGCTCATGTCTTATAAACATCATGCTATATGTGTGTTTTAGTATTTAAACAACATAAAAAGGTCTTCTCCTATAGAATGTGGGATAAAATGACTTACACTTGCTTTCATTCCCTATGGCTAGAACCTTCAAAATTTGTAAAACATTATATCCTTGCTAACACCTATGTTCACAACTAGCACTTTTTCTATTGATGTTACTAAATTTGTGAAGATGATCCTCTACTTGAAAGCATGGAGATCAATTCAAAGATTTTCAACATTTTTTGCGTAAGTAACCTGGAAGTTGCAGATAGGAGGGAGTGTGAGGAAGAAAATATTAATGTAGAGGAAACTCTAAAACCATTGAACTTGTCACTACTTATGCATGCAGGCGCTCTGTTCACATAGGCCATTGACATCCCCAGTGGTGGCTATGTGAGTAGCATAGAATTTAATTGAAACAAAAAATTGTTTCATTGATACGATATACTATTCTTTAAAGTCATCTTCCCTTGTTCTTTTTATAATTTCCTTAGAGACCTACCATTTCAATGGGCTCCATCCTCTACAACTAGAAAATGAAGGGAAAATCAGACCCAAGTGGTGACATTTATACCTTCCTAAACACTAGCATATTCCTTCTTGTTTACATTTTCAGCAAGCTAGGAAAGATGTTATTCTCAATACTGAAACTTCTTTACTCAACACTTAGTCAATATTTTTCAATAATCATGCCAGCTTTTTCATCTCCACTTCTGTCTGAAACTACAATTCTCCACTTGGAGTACACTCTTCTTTCAGATGTCTTACCGCCACCAATGATCCATCTGCAAGCTGCCCTTTATATACCTTTCCAAACCCACCTCTGCTAAGTATATTTCTAACATGGGTTCCTCCCTTGTTCTCCTTGTCTCATCTAAAAGATGCTTCCCCTTCCTAACATGGTCCTATTCTGCTAGCATCTCCCATTTATGCAGTGGCTAATCCATATTATTGGCCTCTCCATTTTATGTACCTTCATCCCTTTTCTACTTGGCATTGGCTCTCTTCTTCCTTTTGAACACTAGGGACCCCTATTCATGTTGTGTTTTTCTTTGCAACTCCATAGGCTTCTGCCCTTCATTCTGCATCTATTCTCACTTTTAAAGTGGGGACCCTGCCTCCAAGTTTGTCATCTTCTTACTATGGCTTCCCAGTCTCCCCTAAAAATTTTCTCTCCAATGATTCTTGTGTTCCAAAATGACATAAGGGGCATAGGAAAATGAATTTCCTCTATTTTTTATATCAGGAAAGCTTTACTAAAAATTAATTCCCACACATGATGCTCCCTACAAAAGATATTGCACATACACATATTCATAATTAGTTGGGACTTCAAACACTTTGTCTTGCAATGATGTGAAACATGACTGGTATATCATGAATGTTTGATGAAGATGTGTACATTAGATGATATGAGACTTGGATAATTTAAATAGCTGCCATAATTTTCAAATCCCACTCTTTCGTACCCTTCATCGTTCTTGCTATCAATAACCAAAATTGCAACCTAGATAACTTGGATTCCCATATGGATAGTGATTATAGGAATTTGGGTATGATGATATGTATCCATTATAATTACCACCATATCCATTTTCTAATGATATGCTTGATGTGACAAATGGTGAAGAAGAAATAGCTACTGCTTGACTATCTTGCATACCCGACATGGCATTGTATTGATAAAATTATCGCTGATGACAATAACTTGTGTTTGAATTACTAGAGCCATCTACTCCAGAAGCATCATCCATCTAATTCAATAATCTTGATTTTCAATGTACAATAAATTATAATGATTGAAAATCATTATAAAATTTCCTACAAAATTTAACCAACAATGCTTTATTCGTCTAACATCAGTCAGGCCCTGAAGTGGGTTCGACTAAAAAAAAATCGTTTCCAAACACCTAATTTCTCAAATTGATCCATTAATTTCCTAATACTGACTGGAAACAAATTCAAGCACTACTCTATCATTAAAAACTCATGTTATCATTGATCTACAAACTGTGATTTTCTACTAATAGGGCCTGTCAGCTGGCTTTAAAAACTAATTCAAACAGATAAATGGGCTTCAAAATCAAAACTATTGATTCTTCATTCTACATAATCTTACCTTGTCAAATCTCATCTCATGATAAATTCTCAGCCAAAATATATTGACCATCAAAGTTTCCCTCTCAGAACTGCCTACAAGAAAACATGTTAGAAAGCAATAAAACACATTCGGATTTGGCTTCAAAAACTAGGCAAAAAGACACTTGGGGAAATGAAAAGTAAGGCATTGATTCTCTATCATGAGGAAAACATAAATCTAGGATTAGGGCTCATGATGAATAGCAGGACGCATTTGGTGAATGGCTAAAGTGGGCAACTCAAATTTGTAGACTAGAAACAATGGTAGAAAAGTATTTCTTGCGAATGAAATGAACCTAGGAAAGTGTGCAGATGGATTTGTCAAGACTTGAAAATTGGCACACTTAAAGTATTTTGAAAGGAGAACATGGTGATACAATCCATTTGATCTGACCTATCATGGATTTTAAGTTATGACATCATGAATAGGGGTACTAACTAGTCTACCTTTCTTGACACCAGTAAAAAGTTACAAATTGCATGTGGAATCATGTTCAAAAACTAACCAAACAGATTTGACATAGGCTCAAAATTGAAACATAGTAACTCTTTGACCTCTAAAATGAAACACAAAAGGAATTTTCTCATTTTGGTCAACTGGGTCAAAGTTATAACAAGTCAAATAGGACCTTCCAGAATTTTGAACAATTCACATCAGCATGACATCAATATATGACCAACTTTGAGGGATTCAAAACCTAGTCAAACAGATTCAAAATGACTTGAAATCTAAAACATAGGCTCTGTGGTATGGACACTAAATACTCCCAAAGTGTAAAGTCATGAAACCTTACTAGGTACAAGATATTCAATTGCCAACAAGGCCTCCTATCATTGATTGACACTTAGGTAAAAAAAAAGCATATTTGGACATTGCTCAAAATAGAACTTCACAAAATGGCTTGGAATGACAATTTATCATCATGGAACACATAGATGTACTAAATGCAAGGTGATAGAAACATTAAACACCTCTTAGGCCTCAAATGGTGGGGTGGGTATACATGCATCAAAAACTGCTTAAAGGGCTTGATTTTTCAATGGTACTCAAAACTAAGGCTTCATTTTTGAGTCCCAATAGGTTTGATGGGTATTACACATCATCTATGGTAGGACTCATCAAACTATTGATGACTACAAGAGATGATTCATTGGGTCTATCATACTCTTGATGTAGGATCATCCTATTTGTCATGTTATCCCACTAATTTTGTTGGTTGTTGTCGAGTTAGAGCAATTGTCGAGTGCCAATAATTTTCTAGTGTAAGCTAAGTTGAGGTTATCCCACATCATGTTAACACTTAATTTAGTGTGTTATCCCATTTTTACTATGTAGTGTGTGTCGAGTGCCATAGTGTGTGTCGAGTGACTCTTCATGTGTTGAGTGACTCTTCATGTGTCGAGTGACACTTCATGTCCCAATTTTTATTGTTGATACTAAGTGTCAGCATTTTGGACATGTTTTCTACATTTTTGGTGTGAGCTGACTTGCAAAATTTATGTCAATCACGTCATTTTTTATAAGATCATTCCTTGGGATGTGTCCAGACCATTGTTGGGTTGGCCTTCCTCTTTCGTAATGTCCTAGAATGTTTTGTAAGTCATTTTGGCAAATATAAATAGGGTTTTTTGGCTTAGAGTTGGGATAGCTTTGGAGAAGTGATTGGAGAGAAATGATTTCAGTGCAACAATTTGGGAGTTGTTGAAGAGAAATTTTTCCTAAGTTTGCAGATAGAGCGTCGAATGTGAGGTAGTTTACAGTAGGATTTTTATGAAGTTGTGAGTGTATGGATAGAGTTTTTAATGTGAGGCAATTTACACTTGGATCTTCAATAAAGTTTAGAGAAGAGCTAGTGGTTGCAGTCTAGAAACAAGGAGGTTTCTTGGTGGCTTGCGAGCACAAGTTGAGATATGGAGGTTTCTACTAGATTGTTGTTATGTTACAGATCTGGGCTAGCTAGGATTGAGTTGGATCTTGAGGGATCTTACATAAAGAGTTTGTGCTACAGATTGAGAACTGGAAAATAGCTTGGGGGACCTTAGGTTACAACTGTGGATTCTTCTTGGTGTTTTTATCCATTTGTGGATCTAGACTAGCTAGGGTTTGGATTGGATCCTAAGGGATCTTGTAGAACTATTATTGTAATTGTTGTTTGTATTTGTTCCTAACCCAAGAGGCCTTACAATTGGGAATATTACATGTAAATAGTTATTTTATAAATAAAGCATTGTGATTTGGTATCATATCTTGCATAGTTATTATCTTCTATTGTATTTTTGTTGTGTGGTTATTTGTTGGGGGCTAGGACATCTCCTTTGGGGATTCTCCTACCTTGCACTACATTAGGTGGTATCAAAGGGAAGGTTTTTCCTAAGCGTGTAGATAGATTGTCAAAGTTGTGGCAGTTTCCACCAGGACTTGGGTTGGAGAAGTAGATCTGAGAAAATCCTTATCTGGTGGTGAATTTTCTTTTTCAAGTCCTAGATCTCTTGGTTATGAGGTTGTAGATCTTGGTTTTGACTTTTAATTATAGAGGACTTGTAGATGGATTGATGGATCCAAAGATGGAAGACTGATCTTGTTGAGGCAGGATCACAAAGGATTTCTAGATTATAGATCCATGGTCCTAGACTTGTGATGTGGTTCCTAATTGTTGGTATGAGATGTCAAGTTGTGATCTGACTTGTAGATGATTCAAGATTTTATCACAAGGATTGTAGGAAGGATTTTTTGCAAAGGTTTTATGAAGATCTTGGAAGATGGTTTTGAGAGGATTGGACCCTGAGATGATTTTGATTCTCCATGATGTGGTGGAGAGGAGGTTTTCTAAGATGTCTACTTAGTTTGAAGCTAGTTTTGCTGATCCAGATAAGGATAGGATGAGTAAGGCATTCCATAGATGTTTGTGTAGTTGGATTCTACCGATCTAGAAGAGAGCTATCTAGCTGGTTAAGAGACTTGTTCATGAGAGAAGATAGCATGGCAACGTTGAGGTGGAAGAGGTTGGTTTTGTTGATCAGATTATGGAGTCTAATACAGAACTTGCAGAGAAACTTGAGGTTGTTTCTAAGGATATTCCTAATCTTGTTGATACTATGATGAAGGTTAGTTTTCATGATTAGTTGGTTGAGTCTAACATGGAGATTGTAGAACACTTGCTCATGGATGATCCAGTTTCTATTGGTGGTGAGTTGTCTATTATAGAGAATCTTGTTATGAACAATGAGATTGCTGGTGTTGTGAGTTTGGCATGTGTTGATGGCTACATATTGTTGTTGATGTGGATTTTTTTACTATTGGTGTGGATTCACTAGTTGCTAATGTGAATGAGTGTTTTTTGATGAAGTATTATGTTCAGTTTGTTCTTAGGAGTGAGCTTGTTGATTGTATGGTTGATATTCTGGTGTTTGATAGAATGGTGCAGATCTTGATGATGTGTAGTTTGGTTTTCTTGTCCCTGTTGGAGTGGAAGCCTTTGGTGAAGATGAAGATGGTTGTTGCTCTTTCTTTGGGCATCAAAGTGTGGTATGCATTTTTTTATTTACCTACGGAGTCTAATGTAGGAGCATCCTAGCTGTCATGTTATCCTACTGATTATGTTGGTTGTTGTTGAGTTATAGCAATTTTTAAGTGCCAGTAATTTTGTAGTGTAAGCCGAGTTGATTTTATCCCACGTCATGTTAACACTCGGGTTAGCATGTTATCCAATTTTTACTTTGCAGTGTGTGTCAAGTTCCATAGTGTGTGCTGAGTGACTCTTCATGTGCCCAATGACTCTTCACGTGCCAAGTTTTCCTATTAATGTTGAGTATCAACATTTTGGACATGTTTTCTACTTTTTTGGTACAAGCTGACTTGTGGGATTTATGTCAATCACATTATTTTTGATAAGTTCCTTCCTTTGGATATGTCCAGAGTATTGTTGGGTTGTCCTTGTTTTTTAATGTTCTAGAATGTTTTGTAAGCCATTTTGGCAAGTATAAATAGGGTGTTTTGGCTTAGATTTGGGGCAAGTTTGGAGAAGTGATTGAAGAGCAATGATTTTAGTGTAGCGAATTTGGGAGTTGTTGAAGAGAAATTTTTCTTGAGTCTATGGATAGAGCATTGATTTTGAGGTAGTTTACAATAGGATTGTGATGAAGTTGTGAGTGTATGGATAGAGCATCAAATGTGAGGCAATTTACTCTTGGATCTTGGATAAAGTTTGGAGAAGAGCTAGTGGCTACAGTTTATAAATCAGGAGGTTGCTTGGTGGCTTGTGAGCACAAGTTGAGATCTTGGAGGTTTCTACCAGATTGTTGTTATGTTACAGATCTAGGCTAGCTAGGATTAAGTTGGATCTTGATGGATCTTGAAGAATGAGTTTGTGAGAAAATTTAGGGCTGTGACTTGAGAACCAGAGAATAAATTGGTGGGCCTAAGGGTACAAGTGTGGATTCTTCTTGGTGTTTTCATCTAATTGTGGATCTGGACTAGCTATGGTTTGGATTGGATCTTGAGGGATCTTGCAAAATTGATATTGTAATTTTTTTTTGTATTTGGCCACAACTTAGAAGGCCTTACACTTGAGCATATTGCATGTAAATAGTTCTTTTATGAATAAAGAGTTTTGATTTGGTATCAAATCTTGTATTTTTGTTATCTTCTATTATTTTTCCACTGTGTCATTTTTTTGGGGGGCTAGGAAATCTCCTTTGGGGATTATCCTGCCTTGTACTCTGTCAACTCTCTATGACAGGATGTGTCAAAGTAGCAATGACTTGTAGAGATGTTTCGACAAGTTCCTTATACCATCGATCACAATAAGCATTGAAATATCGATGCTATTTAGAGTTTTTTTTTTTAAATTATTACCCTTTGACACTAATCAAATTGATTTATGTTGGCAGGCCATATCTTTGAATGAGAAACCAGAGTCGTAGTTTTTTTCTCAAGGGCCAATTTTATGACTATATTCTCCAAGTCCAATAGTGGCAAGTTTTGAGCACATTTTCAATGTAGCATATCAATCATCAATATATGTGAATAATGCACATGCTGGAAATAAACAAGATTAAATTAGAGAACTATGACAACATAAGTTCATTTCTATCAAAGCATATCATGGAGGTTTTAAATATGAGAGCACTTTTAAAAAATGACAATGGAAAGTTACTTCATAGGTTCATTCCATGACAAATAATCAAATGTTTTCATGACATACAACACCATTGTGGCAAATAGAAAATAAACATCATTATATATCATTGCAATTGGTTATGATAATAACTACAATAAAGTAATGATGTACACTTTTTTCATACTAACAAAGGTATGTTGTTGTATTCACAACCTATAGAATACTTGACCTTTTTCTCTCAATATAGACATAACTTTTTACGAAAAACTTTAAGGAGCTTGTAGAGAACATGGATCTCAGGGTTTCTTTTTTATTTGTGGAAAAATAAGGATGATAATAAATTAAAACCTAGAAGAAACTCTTGGTATGAACTAAATAAACTCTATGGTTTATGGTGCCTAATGCTCTCATACCCCTCCAATCTCAAATTCATCTTCCATCCTACGATCTACATTCATTTACCTTCATTTGACTTGTATAGATTCATAGCTCGTACTTGTAGAGAGTCTCATAAGATATTGATAGTGACAAAGATAGTATAAGAAACCTAAAGCTAGTAAAATTAGAAGATTAATATACCTTAATGTTGACAACCAAATACTTCTCCTCCTTGGTGGACAAGTGTTATACACAATCTCTTGCGAGAGTAGCTCCATGTCTGCATACAACTTATAGAGAAAGCAACATGTTATCCATTTCTACTAGTGAAGTAATTGGTAATCAACAATAAATCATAATCTACATACAACTTATAGAGAAAACAGCATGTTTTAATTCACATTACTTATGTTAAGGCCATTGTAATACATTTACCTAGAACTTGCTATGTTCACCCACTAAAACTTAGTACCATGTTGGAGACTTCAAAGTTTGAGCATCCCCATGATCTACAATAATGACAATAATGTATGTGAGAGACAATAATGACATGATACAAAAATAAGTTGTAACTAAAATGCTTTTAATGGGTTTAGTTTTGAGCTTCACTTGGTTTTAAGAATCCTTTCATATTCTCTACTTAATAATGACAACCACATGAAGGTGGAAGCTCATTTGGCTTCTTCACCCCTATAATGACTCTAAATTTCCCATTAACAACTAAGTAAATATTTCATTCATTCATTTTAGAAGTATATCATTGAATCATTATAATAACATAGCATGCATTAACATGACATACAATTAAATGATACATATAAACATTCATCAATAATTTGTGAGCACATCAATCATTATATTCACATAATATTCATTAACATGACATATAATTCATTAATACCTATAAAAATTCATCAATAATTCATGAACATGTCAATCATTATAATCACATAACAATATTCAATAATATGACATAAAATTCATCAACATTCATAAAAATCCCTTAATAAGCAACATTCATCATCATAAAAATCCATTAATAAGAAACATTCATAAAAAATCCATCAACACATTGATCATCAAACAAGGTATTTAACATTCATTTCTTCTTTTCTTTTTTCTTTTTTTGAAGATAATTGTATGTGCTTTGTGTAACTAGATAATTGTATTAATTTGAATCACAACTTATGATCAGTGCCTTATATATTTCTATATAGAGTCACACGAGTAAATAATTGATCTATTTAATTCACTTATAATTCATTTCATCAACTAATAACCCTACAATCCATTCTTATGATATCTCTCTAATATGAATATAAACCCTATCAATTTATGGAAGCATTTACTTAATTCTTTGAATTAAAAGCAACAATAAAATGACATACAACCTATTCTAGTTGCATTAAATTGCCTTAACTTTGCTCATTCAATTCCAAAATAACAAGCATATGAAAATGGAGACAGAATTAAGAGACACATATATTCAAAACTCCCTCTTTATATTAATATTCTTTGAAAATAATACATCACTCGTGTAAACTCAAGAATAACTCAAGACACGACGAAACTATCATTCAAGATTCATTTGTATTCTTACATTGCAAACTTTAAACAACATAAAATTTGCATAGAACAATAGATTGACTACAAATAGCATAAACACTAAAATTATATAGACTTCAGACCCTCACTCCACATCTTAGAAATCACTTTATAGGAAGGATTGCAACAAGCTTCATATGGGAGGACACGTGTCAAAATTTCTTTAGAAAGAAAATATAAAGATATTTTTATATTTTTACATCACAAAAATTCTTTTTACTTTGATCAAAATAGAATGCAGTTGCAAAATTGGTAGGTGGCACTTTACTTTAGCATTTTTTTATTGTCTTCAACTACCTATTGCTTTCTTTTCCTTTTCTCTATTCCTTTTGTCCCACACCCTTGAACTGCCTAGTCACTTTCAATGGATGGTATGGCCTTTATATCTACTATAACTTCCCAAATAGCAATATTAGTATCCACATTAGGTGAGGTGGCATCCTAGATGGTGTTTAACTCATCTAGTCATTTGTTCCATTTAGTATCAATGATTTCTTTTACTTCTCCGATAAATTTTCGCATATCTGATTCAATCCTAAATAGAAAATCAATCATATCATAGAAAATTATGACATCTATCTCATTATTATAGTAAGAAACAAATCGTGGATGCCTCAAAATATCCTCAAAAGAGGAAGACCATTCCTATCAATCTTTTATGACTCCATTAACATCTAAGATAATATGAATAAATTGGGAATCCCCATTGCAATCATCATCACTTTACCTTGGATCAATTGCATGTTTCCTAAGAAAATTCCATTTAATTCCTTTACCCTATGTATCATCTTTCTGATAGAGATAATTAACCCTTTGGGAAATTCTTTCTTTTCAATCAGCAGAGGGACCAAGATATCACAAAAAAATTTGTAGGGCCCCCATCTTCTGAATAAAGGGGATAGAAAATATAATGCCTTTGAGCATTGAAACTCAGCTCCTTGCATAGAGATATAGCCGATATGTACATTTTGTGAAACAATTTGCAATCCACCTATCTTGTGAATCATCAGGCTTTGAATTGTCCTCATTTCTACCTCTTTTGTACTATCTCACTCATCAATATCTATTTTTTGGTTTTCTCCCACATTGGATGTATCAACTTTAGTTTTAACTTCTTGATCTTTCACCTCTATGATGGGCCTAGCCACATTTTTCAAGCTTCTTACCTCTTCATCTAGGGTGGCTAATCTTTGTTCCAAGACATAAGTCTTCTTTAACTCGTCATACTTCTTTCTGGCATCAATGGATATGTTGTATGTTTGATATAGTTGTTCTTCCAGCATATCCATTTTTCTCTACCCCATGAATGATGATTTGTTTATCAAATTAAGTATCTGGTCACTAGACACATAAGTGACATTCAAGAATACAATGTTTCCTTGGGGAGAGTCCTTTCTCTCCATAAGGGTTGTCTTGTTTCCCTTAGGATCCATGCTCCATACTACCATTTTCTTACTATCAATATTGAAACCAAACCCTGACAACTCACCAACAATGTTTGTCCCTTCAAAAGAGATTGACTTATCGTGTCTTCTTATTTGATCAAGCATAAAAGATGAACTAATTTCCCAACCTAGGAAAAGAAGCATCCCACTTCTCTTCACCAATTGTCTAGCCTTTTCCACAATGAGGACCTCACTATTTGGGTCATATTCTTTCAACCTTTGCACTAATTCAATAGTCTTCTCTAGGGAGTCTCCTAGTTGCAACTACAAGGCAAGCTCATTTTGCTTGACCCTGTCAAAGAATGATTTGGATTCATCATCTTTCATAGATTCTTGATCTTGAATTAGTTGCTCATCTAACATCTAGATTTGTAACTCAGTCTTATTAGGGATATTTTCATTTTCCCTGATCTACTTCAATAGAAAATTATGCCTAATTGTATCAAAAATTTGGATCCTCTGGGAAAAATTTGTAGTGCCTTCCCTCTGACCTTATTAGGGATCTCAATCATCTTTTGTCTTTTTCTCCCTTGAGCCCATGAAGAGCTCTTTGGCTGATCATTATCTACTTCAATGGCTATGGATTCCTCCTATTGAGGGGATTAAGGCTCTACTTTGTCTCTAATTTCTGGAGGTACTTGTGCCATTATTTGATCAAAATTATCAAGGCAAGTTTATTACATCTATCTATGTACCTTACCTCATGGTAGAAACCCTAGAAACATGAAATTTTTTCCTTCATGGCTTCTTCTATCCTCATTATCTCTCTCCATTTACAAGTTCTATCCCTACAGACTGTTGTGTCTAAACAATTCATTATATAGTCTTCCTCCCAATTTGGCTTGATGTTAGCAAGAGTATATTTTCTCATCTAATCAAGAGCATTCCTTATATAATAATTTGGATCATAGGTCCTAGAAAGGGTTGTAGGAAGCATTAATTTAGAAATGTGTTTGTCTATTTCTTCAATTGTATCATTTCCTATTATAAAATCCCCTACCTTGGTGTTTCTGGCTACAAAAGAGCCTTTCTTGATAGCAAGAACTCAACACTCCTTGTTTATCATAAGTAGTTGCTTGAAGAATTCTAACTGGCCTAATCTCTCTGGGACATACTGGGTAGCACATAAGGAGCTTGAGGACACCCAAAAACCCTTATTATTGAAAACTTTCCAAAAAGAAATACACTAGCCCAATCATGGCTTATTACCCTATCCCCATTTGGACAAGCAGATGGTCTTATCAACATTATTACTCCTCTAGGTACTCTCTCAATTATAATAGCTAACATGTTTGAAAAAGGAAAAAAATCATTATAGCAAGCAATAGCACTAGCATAAGGATAAAACCTTTGCCAAAAATGAGTCCATAGCTACACATGTAGGTTCTCTTTGTTCTCCTCAGTGGCTTCAATGAAATTTGGACTGACATGACCTATGTTCTTATAAAGAATAACGTACATGAGTAATAAGTAATGGCAAGACCTAAAATTCTCAACATGCATCCTATCAATAATATACTCAACAAAATCATATCCAACATTATGAACTAGGTCCTAGATGTCTAATGTCATAATGTATATATACCCAGGGGCATTCATGTTGCCATCTACTCCCACTAGTTTTTTAATCCTGAATATGGTATATCTAAAATACTTGCAAAAGAATTCAAGTGGCATAAGATCTCCTACCTTCTTTGGTAGTTTGCCCTTTTCCTTCTGTGCTTTGGGGATGTGTCTTCTCATAGCCCTTCTAGTAAAGAAACTCTTCTGTCTCTTGAATGTTTCATTCATTTTTTTCCATCTCAATTGGCCTTGTCATAGGTCCCCCTAGGTTAAAATCTTCAGTAAAAGTCTCTCTATCTAGATTGCACAGGATACTCATGTCCTTTCATAGAGATTTCTAGGTGCATACTAACAATTTGGTAGCTGGTTTAGCTTTCATTTTTTCATTGTTAGTCTAGCTATTCATGCATTTGCATCTCCATTCATTTACATTTCTAGTGTAGCTTGCATATCTAGTTAGTTTCTTTGTTGCATTTCATATTTTCACCATTGAATGCTTTCAAGTATGGCTTTCTCCATAGCCATTTCTTGAAGTGTTCTTCATCTCATATAGCTTAGGATCATATTGCATCCCCACTCACATTTACACATTCACTCAAGAGATTCATCATTTTGTTGTGTTTGGGAGAGCACACCAAATATACCCCCCATCTTAACACACCAACAAGGCCTCTCATGGGTGCCCTTGTTGAGCTATAGAGGTGGCTTGAGCGCTTGATTTTTTGGTTTCTTTGAGTTACAAAACTCAAGCAAGCATTAGTTTAGTTTTCCTTTATTTTGATGAGTTCTTGTTATATGTATTTGAACCAATGTTTACTTGTTTATTCATGCTCCCAATAGGTCATTTCTTCTAGCACACATTTTGGCACACTCAGTGGGACCCACGTCCCTGATTTCATTCTAAAAATCTGCAAACAAACGTTGTTTAGTTGTAAAACATTACATTATTGTCTTTGTTGGCTGCAGCATCGTCTAAGATTATCATTTGCGCAAACCAATGTCTCCGAAGACTAGTGTCTCCATTTTTCAATGTCTTCGCCGCAGTTCAAAAACTCGCTTTAACACTTGATTTCTCATTTTAGTGTATGCGTAAGAAAGAATTATGTCATTAAGGTTTATAACTTGTTGTCTACAAAGTTTAAATTTTCATCAATGAAGTTCAATCTATCATCTTTGACATATAGTTTGTCGTCTTCAAATACCTTTTTGTCGTCTGCATTGTGTGCAGGTCTTTTTTGTTGAATCTAACTTTTAGCGTCTTTGCATTTTACATTGTCATCTGCATCTGACAAGCCAATTAGTCTACTTAAAACTATGAAAATCATCTTTTGTCATCTTCAATATTTAGCATCTATAAAGTTTGGTGTCTAGGTTGTTCGTCATCTAAGCAGATCAGCATCTGTGCCTACATTTTCGCTAACATATTGACTTGCAGGTTTTTATTGATGATTTTGATGTAGAGAATTAATCTTAAAAATCTAAAAAACAAAACCAATAGTGATTTTTATCACTAAAAGAGATTTGTAGTGATTTTTTTCACTTAACCTTAAGGGCTAATGAGCTTGTATGGATTAAACACTTTCATTTGAATGCATGAATGTTTAGGCTAGCCCGCATTTGGACTTGGTGTTTAAAATTGACATGAATATTTAGGCTAGCCCACATTTAGACTTGGTGCTTAAAATTGACATGAATTTTTAGGTTAGCTCACATTTGGGCTTGGTGCATAAAATTGACATGAACATTTAGGATAGAAACAACATTTGGTTTTGGTGCTTAAAAATAATTCACACCCTCTTGAATGCATTAAGGGACAATGGACATGTATGCCTAGGCTAGATCACATTTGAAATTGGTGCTTAAAATGGACATATATGCCTAGGCTAGATCACATTTGGATTCGGTGCTTAAAATGAAGTCATACACTCTTGAATGCCCTAAAGTAAATTGACTTTGTTTTTCGCATTTTTATTTTCAGCATTTTATTTTCACGCACTCACTTTACTTTCTTGTTAACAAATTTGCATTTTCATTTATGTTGGTGCTATTTCAAGTTGGAAAGAACCTTGCATGTTTTAATCATGAGTGTCTTCAAGTAGATAGAAAACTTAAAGCTTCATTGGAAAATAAGAAGTGTCTTTTAAACCCCAAGACCACTTACATATTCTGTCCCCTTGCACCTTTGGGTGATCTTGGGTGCACAAGAAATAAGTGATTTTCTTTTTCTTTTTTTTTAGGAGGCCTGCTTGGGGATTTCATCACCCTTTGGGACAACCTCAACTACAGTTTTCTGGCAGAGTATAAAAATTGGGAGGTGAATTGAAAGACACCTCTCTTGGAAGTGGAATATTGTCACTCTTGGCTAAGCCCCAAAGAACTTAATACCTTTGGGAAGTGAAGGAGGAGATTTGGGTTACCGTCTCCCCCTAACTATGTGGTAGTATTTCCTTTCATCTACAAATTTGGGCCTCATGTACCTTGTGTATATCAAGGACACCCTTTAGATAAGCCTTGTTCATCCTACTGATAGCCTTATTAGGGTTGTTGGTGTGTTTAGCATGCTTGTTCAAACATACAAAACCAAAGCCAAAACATCAAACAAGTTCTAAAATGAGTGAAATTGTGAGGTAACCTTTCATTGAGTGAGATAGGCTAAGTGAGGTCTTCTTGACTCACGATTACTTTTAGCAGTTGCATTGAGTCTACATTTGAAATTCATTGAGTCTAGTTACAAAGTTGAAATTTGGGTCTTGTTTTATTCCTGCCATGACCAATAAAGTCAACCAAGTCAAGCATAAGAAAGTGAAATTGTCTAAACCACCCATCTACAAGGAAAGGAAGAACCTAGCACACGGTGACAAACAATTCTGATACGCTATCAAAGACATCCAAAAGGAAGAAGCTAGACAAGATCGCTATGATAGAATTGAATACAATGGAAAACTTTGAAACTGGTCTGCTTTCCCAGGACTGAACCCAAGGTTTTTGTTTCCAGTGAATGAGGATTGAGTTAACTAAATAAGTGACCACAACACTTTCATCTTTTCATATCCACCTCCATTCTCCAAATTCTTAGTCTTCCATTTTCAAATTTTCTTCTAGAGAGCTTAAACCTTAAAACATATTTTGACATTGCAACATTAGACTTTTCATCCATAAGCAAACATTTATCCTAATCACACTTACTTATTTGGGATCACAAGTCCATCTCCAAATAGTGAGCAATCAACTTGGTGTCCTATCTTTCCTAAAGATCACTTGACTATCTTTGGTAGGAGAAAGATACTATTATCCTCTAATCAAACTTTGTTTGCTAAACCAAGGTCTTTTTGTTCACACTTGAGTAGTTGACCCTTTGATCACATAATGGTGATAGCTCTCATCCTCATTTTCTTTTTCTTCCATAATCTTCCACCCATTGGCTTGATCACTCTTTTATGGTACACACATGATCAGGAAGGTTCATGTTTAATCTCATCTCACGTTTGTGGGAATCATTGAGGCAATCAAAGATGGAGAATCCATTTCCTCCACTCACAACTTCATTAGGTAGCACAATTCCCTCTAGTTCGAACCTTGGTATGCCTAATTCAACATCCAGGCAAGAACTAGAAGATCCCTTCTGTAACACAACTTTGGGGGGTAATGAAGAAGAAGTATACCAAGATGAAGATCCTATTGACCCCAACAATGTACCTAGTGATGTTAGAACATTCCTTGCAGATCCCTACAATGTGAAAATGATGGAAAAATCTATTAGGACAAACAAAACTGAGATATTCCTAAATTTTATCAAGGATGGTGTTAATGCTCCCCGAAGCTTTGATGAGAACACTTTGTTTAGACAAATTACAAAAGGTGGTGCTCCCGTATTGCCCACTTCAAATGTTGCTCTGACTTCTAGCAAAGGGAAAGAAACCATGGTAACAACTAGTGCTATGCCTACATCTAGCACTTCAACACAACCCACATTTCAATTGAGTGCAGAACATATTCAACAAATCATTAGTGCCATGCCCAATGTCACCACACATGCTAGTATTCCACAATCTAACTTGACAACCTCAACTGTGGGATGCTTAGGCATTGGACAAGTGCCTACTCAACCAATGGCAATTCTAACACAGCCTATGCACTCCTCTTATTTACAAGTGCCAACCACTATAGTAAAGAAATCCATGCCAATTCCCACAAGTGCATATCAATACATTGCCCAAATTGGAGTACTTCCACCACCTCACTCTACATTTGGAACTCCCTACAATTTAGGAGGTGGATTTATTAACCCCCAACAATCACAAGTGCAACCTAATCAACATTTGGCTCAACAACTCCAAGAATTACGAAATTTGGTCCTTAACATGAACAAAAAAGGGGTGAAGGATGTATCTTTTGAGGAAATTTGTCCTTTTCCATTTGATAAATCCATCAATATGGTACCATTCCCACTTGGTTTTGAAATTCCTAAATTTGACAAGTATACAAGAGAGACATGCCCTGTCACCCATGTCAAGGAATTTTCCATTTTGTGTCAAGAAGTAGCCTACAGCGATGACTATCTTAAGAGGCTCTTTGCACGAAGTCTTGGAGGCCCCACACTTGAGTCGTTAATAAATTTACCTAAGGGCTCCTTTACTTCTTTCAATGATTTGACAAGCAAGTTTATAGCACAATACTCTTACAACATTGAACATCATGCCTCATTGAGTGACTTGTGCAACACAAAACAATGAAATGGAGAAACTTTTGCCAACTTCCTACAAAGGTGGAGACATCTTGCTAATTGTATGCCACATAAAATTGAAGATTCCCACCTTGTGGATATATTCATTAAGAACTTGATACCCGAAATGTCTTTCTACATGAAAATGGCTAGCCCTAAAGACTTTGCCACTTTAGTCAAGAAGGGCAAGAATATTGAAAATGGACTTTTAGAAAAAGGTACCATTAAACATTATAGTTCATCATCCTCACACAATGAGTCAAACAACAATAGAAAACCCAAATTCTGGTCCAAGAATAAGGGTGTTACACATGATGGTGTTACTAATGTCAAATATCTTCAAGGAGGGAACAAAAACAACTACCACAATTGAAAAAAAAACCATTCAAATCATGACAATCAAGGCAATCAATAATCCCATAATCAAATGCAATTTTTTCCATGCAACAATTACAACCGTGACTATGATTGCAATAGAAAGTTCACTAACTTTCATGAACCTTTGGAGGCAATCTTTCAAAAATTAGTGGATCACAACTTGATGGTATTTCCTAACACACATCCTTTTGATGAAAATCAACCAAAGTCAAAGTGGTATAGGGAAAACAAATATTGTAAATACCTCCATATCAAAGGACATGACACCAACAAATGTATCAAGCTCAAATTTTTTATCCAAAATCTTGTTGATGATGGAGAAATCAAAGTAGAAGGAGGTCCAACCTCTAAAAATGCTAAGTTGAAGATATTCCAAAAACCATTTCCCAATCACAAAAATGATAACAACAATACCAATAATGTGAATCAAGCTTCCATATCAAATGCATTACCTTATGATTATTCTACTAACCACATATCAGGATTTGACTCCTTGTGTGGTAAGATAGAAACCAGCGATATATGTGGATTTGACTCCTTGTATGGTCACATTAAAGAAGTAAATGCTCATGTGAATACCCTAGTCTTACAAGCAGCTGATTGCGATGCCACCACTCAATGTTGAAGACTCACTTTGCAAGTTGCCACTCCCAATAATACTAATCCATCACTACCACATGCACTTGCTACACCATCCACCTCACAAAGGCCTACTTCTTACTATGAAATGTTGTCCTAGCTAAGTAAGACTCTTGAAAAAATATCCATTCTTGAGCTTTTTACCACATCACCCATCCATAAAGAGATCTCGAAAAAGTCTCTCCTAGAGTCTCGTGTTCCTGAAAATATTAATGCATCCCAATTCACTGCTATGATTTAAAACCTTTTCACCCAACAACACCTTGTCTTCACAGAAAAATATTTTCAAGGTCCTAATCCACAACATAATATGTCGCTCCACATTGAAGTCCTCATATAGCGACATAAAATAAAAAGAGTTCTTATAGACAATGGATTTGGTTTGAAATTTTGTACATTAAAAATGATCAGTTTCTTGGGACTTCCAGAAGACCTCCTAGATGTCAATAAAAGGATCACAATAAAAGCATATGATGAAAGGGAAAGAGAATCAAAAGGAGTCATCATATTACCTCTCAAGGTTGGACCAGCTATCATAAATACTAAATGCCATGTCCTAGATTTGGATTTTCCATATAACATCTTGCTTGGTAAACCATGGATACACACACTCAAAGAAGTATCATCCACATATCATCAATGCTTAAAATTTCCTCACCAAGGAAGAGAGGTCACAATCCCAGGGGACCCCACTCCGTTTGCATTTTGTAAAAGATTGGAATGTGCACCAGTAAAAAATTTTCCAATTAGTGAGTTTTCCAAAGTTATACCTAAGTCTCTCACCATAACAGAATCACCTTCCACAATAGTGTCAAAATTAGCTAATGATGATTCCAATTCCCACAAAGGAAAAGAGAAGGTGGGAGATACTAAGGTCAAGAAGGTTACTTTTACTGATTTAGGAATGGGAGAATTTAAGTTTGAAAATGCCTTGTGTGTTGGACAACTACCACTCTCCCCTCGTTCCTTTGGAAAACCTTCACAATTGCCACCTCCTACCAACAAAGAGACTGCACATATTAACAAGACAACATTTGAGCATTGGGGTTCACTTAGTGATGAGCACATGGAAGATAATATTCTAGATTGGCTATATTGTGATGAAAAAGATGAACCTATGGAATTCCCCCAAGATAAGTATGTTAAGGCTCCTCCTTATTATCAAAAATATGGGATATCATGGTACTGGCCTTGGACCTAAAGAAGATGGAATGAGACAACCCGTAGAAGCTAATAGCTATCCTAAAGGACATGGATTGGGCTCCATTAAACCTAAGGTATCCTTTGCTGACAACTATTGTATGGTTGAACCTGATTCTAAAATGGAAGAGGAGGAATTCTTCGAAGTGCCTTTCCAATACATTTAAAATGACCTAGATAACTATGTCCATGCAATTACCATAGATGACCTTTCATCCATTGACCTACCTCTCACTAACCCCAACATGATAGACTAGGACCTTCAAGATACACCACCAACTCTTGATATCTATAAGGTTGATGAAGTAGTGATGGCACTTTTTGGCCTTAAGAATCTCCAAGATTACGAACATGAGATCCAGTACAATAAGGAAGCCTACTTTGGTAGCCAAGTCAACTCTCTTGGTCACAAAAGTGAAAAAGAAAGTAAAAATGGAAAAATAAAAGAAACATCCTCTAGTGAAAACTCTTCTAGGGAACTTTTGGATGAAGGAAAAGATAAAATAAAGGGCACATCTTCTAGTGAAAACCTCTTAGAGGTGCCAGAAGAGGGAGAGCTTGACTTGCCATTTAGATCCTTGCCACCAGAAAAGTCACCTATTTTGAATGAGGACACATTTCAAGTCAATTTGGAATAGAGGATAATCCACAAATTAACTACATTGTTGCTACCTTAAGTCTTGAGGAACAAAAAGCCATGACTAAATTCTTGAAAAAGGGAAAAATTAATTTTGCATGGACATACAAAGACATGCCTAGCTTAGACACAGATTTGGTTGTGCATCATTTGATAGTTGACCCCAAGATTAAACTAGTGAAGAAAAAGTTGTGCAAAATACACCATAAGGTAGCACTCCTAGTCAAAACAAAGTTGTAGAAAATGTTAGAGGAAAAGTTCATCCATCATATTGACTATCATGAGTGGGTCTCCAACATTGTTCCTGTAGGGAAAGCATTTGGGGGCATCTGTGTTTGTTCAAATTTTCAAGATTTAAATCTCGCATGTCCTAAGGATGATTTTCCACTTCCTAACATAGAAATCATAGTGGATTTGACTGTTGGACATGAGATGTTATCTTTGATGGATGGATTTTTCGGTTATAACCAAATCATAGTTGTAGAAGAAGATCAACATAATATGGCATTTACCACCCCATGGGGAACCTTTTGCTATCAAGTTAGGCCTTTTGGCTTGAAAAATGTCGGTGCCACTTATCAATGCGCAATGACTACCATATTCCATGATCTTCTACATGTCATAATGGAGGACTATGTTGATGATATCATAGGAAAATCCAAGACAAGAGAATCCCACATTGATGTCCTTAGCACTATTTTTGATAGGTTGGAGAAATACAAAGTGCACCTTAATCCTAAGAAGTGTGTATTTGGAGTCAAATTAGGCAAATTGTTAGGCTACATTGTATCAAGAAGAGGTATTAATGTAGATCTAGCAAAAGTGAAAGCCATCATGGATATGCCTCCACCTACCACATTGAAACAACTTTACAATTTTCATGGAAAGTTACAATCTATTAGGCTACTTGTGTCACAACTAGCAGATAAAGTCTATCCACTTCAGAATTTGCTTTGCAAGGGAAAAAAGTTTCAATGGGATTGTCTATGTCAAAAAGCATTTGAATAGATTAAGAGATATTTGGCTAATACTCCAGTTTTAGTACCTCCAGTTGTAGGACGACCATCGATTCTATAAATTTCAGCTACTTTAGTTGCCCTAGGAGCACTTTTGGCACAATTAGATGACAATGGGAATGAGCAAGCCATATATTACCTCAGTCAAACACTAGTTGGCTATGAGTTAAACTACACTGCTATTGAGAGAGCATGTTTGGCTGTAGTCTTTTGTATGAAAAAACTACATCATTATATGCTTAATCATACTACATACCTCATTTCCAAGATAGATCCACTCAAATATTTGTTATCAAAAGTCACCCTGACTAGTTGAGCAGCAAAATTGGTCTTAATTTTAAGTGAATTCGACATTGTTTATAAGGATCGTAAGGCCATTAAAGGACAAGTAATTGCAGATCAGCTTGTTGAAGCTCCTCTTCAAGGTGACCATCCCATTGTAGCTGATTTTCCAAATGACACAATTATGACCCTAGCCCATACTACACCATGGAAATTATTTTTTGATGGATCTTTTACACAAAAGGGATCAGGGACAAGAATTTTGTTTGTGACACCACAAGGGGATCTCATTCCAAAGTCTTATAAAATCTCATTCCCTTGCACAAACAATATAGATGAGTATGAAGGTTTAGTCATAGGACTACATCAAGCTATTAGATGGAATATCAAAAACCTTCTTGTCTTTGGAGACTCACAATTGGTCATTAAACAAGTCATAGATGAATACCACACCAAGGATGAGAAATTGTTGCCCTACCGCAAAATAGTTGAGGATCTTAAGCAGCATTTTATAGAAATTGTTTTTTAGAAGATTCCAAGTGCTAATAATAAAGTAGTAGATGCCATGGCTACTGTTGCCTCTATGATTGTCATGCCAGAATATAGTCCTAAATGTGAGTTTCTTATTGAGAATCTTTTTACTCTTGCTTAGGAGCAAACTAATTCAGAGTTGGTGTGTGAGATTTTTGGTCCTGAGTCTCCATGGTACGATGACATCTTTGCCTATTTACATCACAAAACCATTCCCATAACCCTCACCCCAAACCAAAGAAAAACCTTCATCCACCAAACCGCCCGATATACCATCCTAGGTGACACACTTTTTCGAAAACACTTTGATGGAACCCTCTTCCGATGTCTCAATTTAGATGAAGCTAGAATGGCATTAGAAGAGGTTCACCAAGGGATTTTTGGTGCTCACTCTAGTGGCCTTACATTAGCAAAAAATCTTCTTAGGACAACTTACTATTGGCCCACTATGGAAGCAAATGCATATCAATTTGTGAAGAGATGTGTTCCTTGTCAGCAGCACGGTGATTTGATACAAGCTCTCACCCAAGACCTTCAACCCACCATCACCCCATGGCCCTTTTCCTATTGAGGATTTGATCTTGTTGGTCAAGTATACCCAAATTCCTCAAATGGCCACAAGTACATTATTTCCACCACTGAGTATTTCACAAAGTGGGTCAAAACCATCCCCTTAACCTACATAACCAGCAATCAGATTTCCAAGTTCATCTTGAACTACATTATTTGTCATTTTGACATACCTCAAGATATTATGACTAATAATGGAACCCCCTTCAAAAATCAAAAGTTTTCCACATTGTGTAGGAAATTTAGAATTACCCAGCATTTTTCCACCAGATATTACCCCAAAGGCAATGGCTAAGCTAAAGCTACCAATAAAACCATTTTGAAAATCCTTAAGAAAATCGTTGATGTAGTTCGCCATGATTGGCACATCCAAATTGCTCCCATCCTTTGGGCCTACCATACCTCCATCTATACCCCCATAGGAGCCACCTCATTTTCCCTTGTTTATGATTTTAGCCATCATACCCATCAAAATTGAGCTCCCTTCCCTCAGAGTCTCTCTCAAGAATCTAATATCCGAAGAAGAATACCAAGTTGCTCACTTGCACGAGCTGGCACTCCTCAATGAGAGATGACTCCATGCCCTAAACCACCTCTGTGTGTATCAAAATTGCCTTAAGCTTTAGTATCAAAAGAAAGTCAAGTCATGGGAATTTGAAGTGGGTGACTTAGTTTTGTAGCATAATATGAGGAACCTCCAGAACTATGAAAAGAAAGGAAAGTTTGAGGCAAATTGGCTAGGTTCATTTATCATTACAACCAAATATGGTTCTGGGCCATATCAAATTGCTACTCCAGAGGGAGATCTGCTCCCTGAGCCTGTAAATATTTAGCATCTCAAGTGGTTCTATGCTTGAGCCTTTGTAGATTCTTGAATAGTGCTTATAGTATCGCAAAAATCCAAAAAAATTAGAAAATTAGAAAATCCAAAAAATTCATAAAATGTTCCTGAAAAAAGCCCTAAAAAGAAGAAAATGTTCCTGCAAAAAGTATGGTTTGATCCATTGTCTACAAGGCTTGTTTCGCTTCACTCCATTCCACCATCCCATTTCCCATGTGCAAAGTCTTATCAGGCTTTTTGCATTTCATGCATCCAATAAAAGACCTCTTGTTTCCGAGGCTTCACTTCACTTCCATCTTTTGAAAGATCTCTAGTCCATGAGGCATTTTTTCGTCGAGTGATTGTCAATCCCATTATGCTGAGCTTTTTCAAAACAGTGATCACACTTGGACTTACACAAAATCACCATTCAAGACTTAATGATTCAAGAAACTTGTTCACTTCATAGCCCTTGCTGAAAATGCACAATTTTGTGATCATTGACATTTTGATTTGACACATTTTTATAGGATAAATCCTTCCTATAGGAAACATGGTGACATTCACTTCTAGACCTAGGGTTCTTGATAGGAACTATGGACTAAATGACTACTTGGTCATGAGGTCTCTTTTTTGGTTGATTTTATTTTTGTGTGTTAGTGAAATCCTTTAATGGTGTACCTTGATCTTCCATATTTTGGTCATACCTAAATGGCTCTCATTGACTACACGTGTTTTTGTGGTATGATCAATTTTTGAGGCTTTATTTCATATGTGTTAGTTTTAGGTTATGTTAATGTGTATAATGGGGGCAATGGGTTAGCACACGTACCACCAAAGATCCCTAAAGGACTTTGGGTGTGCCTAGACCTCTCCATGGCATATATAATATTTGATCCATCATGACTATGCAAACTACACCTATCATCCTAAAGTCTCTTTGGTTTTGTGCATCTAGTCCACACAAAAGAGTCATGTCATTTATGCTTCTATAGCATATAATGCATAAACTCATTTGCAAAATCAACTTAAGGTGTGCTCTCCATATGAACAGAATGGAATCTCTTGATATCATGTAGTTAGGATGCATATAGTATAGGGTTTCATTCGAGTCATGCTTGAGACAAGGTTCTATTTATTCCCCCCCTCCTATGTTATGATATTGGGTTTCTATGAGTGACAGTTTTGATAGATATTCATTCATTAGTTGATTTCCATTAGATTTCATTAACTTCTCATTATTGCATTCATTCATTTTTTATCACATTAGTGTTCATTTGATTCATCTCATGTAGTGTTCATTAGGAATGTTTAGTTCATTTTATTAGATTGCATTAGATCATTTCATTAGTTGCATACATTCATTTTAGTCATCACATCTAGGGGCATATACATCATAATCACATCTCACATATATATAGTGCATCCATGTACAATAAAACAATGCATACATCTCATAATTGCCCACTAATCTACATCACACACATGTTAGGCATCATGTACATATGCATAAATCATAGGACACATCACATAGCATCACATCCTGCATCACAAGCATTAGTATCCACATCATAAACATCATAGGCATCACATAAATCCATACATTTGCATCACATACATCCATACACACATAGAGTCATCGAATCATGTCATGTATATATCTCAAAAATAGTGTTTGTACAGTCCACATAAAAATCATATAGAATCATGTAGTACAAATGCATCATCAAAATCTTACTGCATCTGCACATATCTATCAAAATATGATCACTACTAAAAAATTTTGAAGCCATGCTATGAGGGCCCTGCCTCCCTTGTGTCACCTCCTTGAGGTGGTCAGCCCTATCCAACTGACTACTCTGATCTAACTTTAACCCTAGTGGTCCATGAGCTAGCCCCCCTCTCAAAATTAGGTTTCCGTTGGTTGACAAGTATGGCATCATGATATAACAACCTGTAGTAGGCTGCCTCTTCTACTACTCTTGCTTCAGATTGCTTGGCTAAGATGGCCTCTTGCATCACTGTCACACTGGCCCCTAGTTGTACCATCTGCCAGGCAATATCCTGCTGCTAGCAATACTCATCAATCTATGCCTAGTGTATCCCTCACTCGACATGTAATGCAGCTACCTACCCTCGAAGTCTCTCTAGCTTTGCTTGCTCCTCCACCCCTATATGGATGACCATCCTTGCAAACTCCCTACCATCCACCTATGCCTGTAGGGCCGCTAAGGCCTCCTATGCACTATCTCCCCTAGCCCTCTACACCTATAGCTCTACTTGTATAGCCCCTATGGCCTGCTCTAAGTTGTCTGCAAATGCCTACTACACCTGTGCTATCCCTTGTAGCCAGGCTACCTCTGCACAGAGGCTATCTTGCTCTACCCTCACCATATCTGGGTCCTCTATTGACCCCTATCTCTATCCCCCTGCTAGCACCTGTACTTGTACCTATGGCTGCAGTGGTTCTTGTACCTCTTCCTGGGATCGTATCTATGATGGTCCCAGTACTAGTGTTAGCTCTGGACCCATCCTCATACTGGCTCTACACCTGTTAGGTCCCTATTGTGCACCCCGTGCTAGAGGAGGCATCATGGCTCCCTATCCCCATCCCCTACACCATCTCCATCACCCTGTGCCTACTCTACTAGTGCAAGTGCCCCTGGCACTGTAAGCCTAACTCGCTAGTGGGTTACCCACCATTGTGCATATGTTGGTGTGACACCTGCATCTCCCCTATCCTATCTATGCACCCATGGTACTAATGGTATGGATACCCATGATATGCTAGCCAACCGAAGGTTGGTCTCATGCCCACATAGCTAACCATACTCTTGAGAGACAATAGGGTATAAGAATCTATCTGGTACTGCATTCTATGTCCTCCCAAACTCTCGTCGCACTTGAGAAGGCATGTAGCACATGATCATGTGCATAGACTGACCAATGATCTAGCAATAAGTCTATGTGTATGGGAGGTACATCTGATCCTTTGATTATTCCTTGCCCCCTACTGCCAGTGTCTACCTCCACCGCTCTACCCCATCATATGGATCCACTCGAACATGATAATCTCATCGATACAGTGGTGCCAAAACCCCACCAACTCTATCGATGTATACTAGATGGGAGGCTGGTATTTGCAGAAGAATGGCTCCCCAGGCTTCTTGGTCTCCCACTGAGTGATAGGTCATGTGACCAAAATGTGCTCCCATGACCAGACCGTCAGTAGTATCAGTCCTGGTCCTACAATGTGTTGGCTCTGATATGCACACATGTGCAAATCCTGATATAACTCAGCCAAGATCATCTGTTCCTAGTAGTAGACCTCTCCCTCCTCCTATAGCAAGGTGCTTAGTACTCACGTCCAACCAATCAACCACCTGTGTCCTATACGATCTGGCAACATCCACCATATCAATGAGGCTAGGTATACTGCCAACCTCAATAGCCTCTACTCTAGAGCTCCTCTCCATGATAACCATGATCATTGGATGCATAACTATTGTCATCATCTACCAAAGCACTCCCTCAGAAATGGATCAGAACCCTCTAGTACATACTCTAGGTATGCACCTCTGATCGGCACTCACAAGATCTGCCATACATCTAGGAGTGTGATTGTAGCCTCCCCTGTTGGTAGATGGAAGCTCCCTTTCAGTGTGTGCCATCGCTCTACAAGTGTTGATAGCTACACTGATTGGTCCCTCAATTCTAGCCACTCATGGATGTGCTCTAAGCCGCATAGTCGCACATGTCCCCAATCCATGTCTATAAGTCTCTCCTGGATCCCCATAGTCGGAGGATAGTGCTCCCTCGACCTAAACACCACTGTGTCCTCCTACAGCATAGACATGCAGAGAGTCAGTATTTCTAGCCTATGATGTCCCTAGCATGGGGCCTTTTCCTTGCCCTCCTATGACCCACTTCTATGCACAGACGTTGATCTGCACAGATGCTAATCTGCACATATGTTGATGTAGACGCTTAAAATCATCCCTAAGGACTATATTAATTTATTTAATATTGTCCATGACATTGTAACTAATTATTAATTAATTAATTATATTGCTCACATTCTTCTACTTATTTGATTAAATTATTTTTAATTAAATGAGTTCATTCTCCTAAATATTTAAATTTAATTTAAATACTTCCATCCCTAATGTGTTAAATTTATTTAATACATGATCCTCCATAAATCCCCTTGTTAAATAAATCCTATTTATTTAATTCCTCCACATCCATTAATTTCTCTAAACCTATAATTAAATTGAATCCTATTTAGTTTAATCCTAATCTTATCTTAAAACCTAGTCTACAACCATCACTCTCATCCTTCTAAGACTACCCACTACTTAATCCCACTTTATTATCCTAAATCCCTTTCTAAACACCTTTTAGCCCCTAAGTGTTTTCTCACACATGTTTGAGAAGCTCTTGATCCAATAAACCTTCCACTTCATTTATGCCTCTTACATCTCTTACACATTTGTCCCCCACTCCTTCCCCTAAGGTTGCTCACACGTGTGTGAGCACACCTTGAGCATCTCAATCATTAAAGAGTCTTTTTGACTTTTACATGGCTTGTCCGGTAGCCCATGTGTCTCCCTTGTGGCACCTATGTGGATGCCACATGGGTGCCACCTCACCAAGCCCTCCCTCAAGCCTATAAATAGAGGCCTTGTCTCAAGCATTTGTATCTCCCATTATTGCATTGTTATCATGCCATTTTGAGTTTTGATTCTTCATGCTAGAGCTTTCATTATAGTTTGAGTTTTCATAGAGATTTTTAGGTGCATAAAAACCATTTGGTAGCTGGTTTAGCTTTCATTTTTGCATTGTTAGTCTAGCTATTCATGCATTTGCATCTCAATTCATTTACATTTCTAGTGTAGCTTGCATATCTAGTTAGTTTCTTTGTTGCATTTCATATTTTCACCATTGAATGCTTTCAAGTATGGCTTTCTCCATAGCCATTTCTCGAAGTGTTCTTCATATCATGTAGCTTAGGATCATATTGCATCCTCACTCACATTTGGACATTCACTCAAGAGATTCATCATTTTGTTGTGTTTTGGAGAGCACACCAAACATACCCCCCATCTTAACACACCAACAAGGCCTCTCATGGGTGCTCTTGTTGAGTTGTAGAGGTGGCTTGAGGGCTTGATTTGTTGGCTTCTTTGAGTTGCAAAACTCAAGCAAGCATTAGTTTAGTTTTCTTTTATTTTGATGAGTTCTTGTTACATGTATTTGAACCAATGTTTACTTACATTTATTCATGCTCCCAATAGGTCATTTCTTCTAGCACACACTAATGACTACTCTTAATCATCATTTCACTGTCAATTTCTACCTCAGCATTTAAAACTAGAGACTAGGTGATCAAGGCTTCACATCTTAATCACTTCTTTGCAATCTAGTTGATGTTTTGGACATTTAACTATGTGATTGAGCACCTTAAGGAAATTAACCCTTTTAGAATTTCAATCATACGGTCACTCCATCTTGTTAATATTAGCACTTATTGTTTGTGATTGGGAGATTTCCTTTATCAATCATGAATTCATAGCTTTGCATGCACTTCAGTCTCTAACATTTTCTTGCTGCGACCATGCAAAAATTCTTTTCTTATTACCTATTCAAGACTTTGTAGTGTCACAGCTCCTCTTACTTTATAACATTCTTACCTCACAACTTTGTGAGCAAAGTAATCTTCATGCATTCTTAGCCTGGTCATTGCTTCATGGCTTATCTTGATGATTGTTTTCTTAACATTGGACTATGCAATTAGGCTCATTCTTCTCTAAATCTGATTTGATTTCCTAGTCGTGGTCTAAATACTTTATATTCATTTTAACCATGCAACTAGGTGAATGAGAACCCTTTTACACTTAGTAATTGTCTTCAAAATATTGCATCTTATCTAACTTCTCTTGGCTTAACTTGTACGACCAAGCAACTAAAGACTATCTTGGATACCTTTAACCTTATCACTCTTTCGTAATTAAATTTACTAACTACCTTTTTACCCTTGTGAACATATGAACAAAGGTTTCATATGTGCTCTTACTATCAAGAATTGTTATACCCTTTTATTTAAGTGACAACACGACTAAAGCCTTATCTAACTATTTCCCTTAGTCATGGTATAAAAAGCATCTAAATGCTTAACTACCATGAATTAGTGATCAAAGGAATCCTCACCACTTGATATGCCTTGACCGTGCAATCAACCTAGTCACATGGTCACCGACTTTGAAATTTTAAGAGCTCTAATTAAAATGAAAACATATGTTAAAACAAAGATAGAATGAATTGATTTTTGAATTTTCAATAGTTCAAAAAGGGCATGAATTAAAACCAAGGGTTTGCTAGAGAAAAACAATTATATGAGATTTGATAGAAACCTAACTACTTGAAATAGGAAAACTTATCAAGTTAGGGTTTTCAATAGAGGACTGATAATAGAATATAAAAAAAACCCTAGCTGCATAACACAATTCAAGGCATTTTCACATTTAAACTTTTAGAATTTTGGCATAGTGAAAATGAGGAGCATCACTAGGTTCTCTGCATATCCTCCCTTCTCAAGGTTTTCTTCTCATTAAACATAGATACAAAGAACCCGAAATCAATATCACAACATTCTTCCTTCACTGACATGTTGAATGTGGACTAAATCAAGGCCTTGTTTATTGAGAGAAGAATAGACTAATTAGGAATTAATATTTTCTTTGTCTTAGGACTATATCTTTCGATGCATTCTCTAACTAGCTCTGGAGCCTGCATAGCCATGGGAAATCTAGTAGCTTCCACCAATCCACTCTCTTTCAATTTTAGGGTAATCGGGTGGATGGGATGAGAATTAAGCCTTCTATGAAGATCACCTTAGTCATAGAACTTGAATGAAGTATTAGTAAGATCCTTTTATTCACTTTCCAAGCCTATATGTTTAACATAACCTAGTATTCTGATTCCCATATGCTATGATTTCAAAGAGGATGCGATTCTTGATAAATAGTTGTTTAAAATAATAAGGAAACAATTTTGGGGTAATTCTGATGAAGTAGATGCATAAATTTGAATGTTGGCACCATAAGAATGAAATTAAGCACAACCAATTATCATAATGGTAGGATTTGCATTAAATTTGATAATCAATGGCTATTTAAAACATTTTGTTACTATACACATAAAGATACATAAATCAAAAAGCCATATTGAATCACTTTAAGTGATATAGAATTTTTTAAAGCCACTTACCAAATCAAGGGGTTTTAATTTAATAGAAAATGCCTTACTCTCTTCAAGGTCTAGAATAAGGATTCATATGATAACTCATTGTATACAGAGGGGAGAGTGCAAATCTATATTTCTGTAAACTTATCTTTCCTTTGATTTAGGATCATAGTGTGAGGAATGGTCCTCTGATACCTTGGGCACTTCATTTTCTTATTCTCTGCATCGAGCATTCAAACACTTGATTTTCTTTATGTCAAGGTTGTACCTCTACAACTAACTTTATCAGAAGCATCTTTTGGGCATCTTCATAGAATATTTTTATATTATAGTCACTTAGCTCTTTATTTTTTATTCTTCGGAGAAGTATCCTTTTATATTAATATAAGACAGAAAATACCTCTAAAAGAAATGCCTTCCAATGGAAGAAATACTCTATAGCATGATCCCTTGTTTTGATTAGATACCTTGAGATTAGCTTTTAGGAATGGATTCATCATTATGGACTCAAACTAGTTCTTTTTTAGTATCATGCATGGGTCTCGTTCATGTATAAAAACTTTTTAATCGAGCACAAGCCATACTAGCTTCAAAAATAGAATAGAATGCTTTCATTTCCATCAGTAAGTAGGTGAAAACTCACGGATCCATTTCTCTCCATACAAATGGATTTTTACCTCTTAACTTTGACTTGAGACCTTCTTAGCTTTGACTTGCACTTTCCTAGATCTTTCCATCATAAGTCAAGCGAGTGTACATCAATGAATACTATTGTGGCTTCGTTCTTTGGGTACATGCTTGATGAACTTTTCCAAGTTAGATAGATAGTCGGATTACTCAAAATCTGAAGGAAATGAGAATGATAGAGTAGGAAATAGGTTACAGAAATAATGAGAACTCACTTCTCATCTGGAGGATACTTAAAACATATCCCAACCAAACCTAAATCACCTAAACCCTGAGTGCATTGAAATGAAAAGAAACCTACATGAAGGGATAGGAAATGGTAAAGCAAGTGAGGTCTAAAAAAGATGCAAAGTGAGTTACTTAGGGGTTACCTTAACAACCAATCTAAACAAAATTGCAATGAGTACCAATAACTATAAACCCAAAGGGAAACAAAAACTAAAAGTTAGTAAAAATATCTAATATTGAATTACACAAATGCATAATGACCCTTTTTTTAATGAATATTAATAGTATTAAAATTTCATCATAAATACCTCTCTCATTGACCTCCTGTGGTGGTTAGGAGTCCTCTCATATATCAAGATTTCTAGAACCTAGTTGGTTGTGGCTTGTATATGTTCAAGTATGTTTGTTAGATGGATCTACAACTTAAACTATAACATTATAATTCATAGAATACTAAATTTATAACATATAATCAAGAATTCAAACTAAAACTTACCTCTATCAACTCCTCCTCTAGATATAATGGCTATGTGACCAAAGATAAAAAAACACTAACATCTAGCCTTCTATGCACTAGGTGTTTCTTATGAGATACAAAAGCCTAGTAATTAATATCATGGAAATCAATTTTGAATTTATTTATGAAAATGTGGAAAATAAAAAATAAACAATACTTATACATATGATGGGGCTCTTGCTGTGAATGGACATGCCAAAGGGTCTGCAATGTTGAATATGTGTGGACTCATCACTAGTAGCCACACCCTATAGAGTAAAGAATATAATTGAATTTCATTAGCAAAAAATTTTACAAGAATGCATTGATATTTAATCACTTTAAAAGAACCTAATTACATTTCCCTTATCGATGAGTTGTGCCTCACACTTTGCACTTTGTCCCCCACTTACAAGTGATACCTATAAGAGATAAGAAAGATTAGAAACCATATATGGTTCAATATCGAATAGAAAAACAATGAGAACACAACATAATATACCATAGATGTCTCAAGGACAATAACTAAGAGCATGAAATCATCAACCTATTTGATCTCCTCCTCAGTCATCAACTAAACATGAATGAAGATCACATACATTATAAGTTAGTGATACCTATTTTTGCCCCCGCCATAATTTGAATTCAAACATTTGAGCCCACCCAACGGCTGCTTCCCATCTTTAATATTATTTCAATTCCTAGGAAATAAAAAATAAAATGATTAAAGCTTATGATATTTTCTTTCCGCTGGCCTGCAACTTTCCCCACCGTTGGATCTTGTTACAATCTACGAATGTCATTATCTCACTATGAAAAGTTATGAGGTTGTTTTCTATAGTGAGATAGCGACCATCAAAATTTTGCTATGGTACTGAAAAGTGAAGTCTCACACCAATTTTTGGTAACCTGTCAAAGCTCGCTATGTCGCTATCAAAAAATTTATGTTTCTCGCCATTAGTGACATAGCGCCTTGATAGAAAGTAATCTTGTGACAACTTTTTCAGAAGATGGGTCCATGACAATGCTCCATCAGATATTAGTTTGGCACATGATGGCATCTAGTGGGATACACGTATACACCAAGAAAAGTGATGGCATCAAAGGTCACTATATCATTATCGGCAAACTTGTTCTTCTCACCGTTAGCGACATAGCACCCAACCAGTAAATAAACACATGGTGGGACCTCAAACGATGTAGAAAGGTGACTAGGATGAAAGTAAGGTTTTAGTTTGTTTCCAGTAGTGCAAGGTTTTCTCACATCAGTAGTACTTGGACCCAAACCCATTAATAAAGCATGCCAATGATCCCAATCGTCAGATCAATGCAGAATCAACAGTCATTGCTATCTTGCTATGGTGAGTTGCACGAGGGTTACAAATAGCAACATAGCGAAAAGGGACCCACCATATTTCTCTTCAGTAATGCATCAAATTTCTTCCGCACGATCAATGAGAATCGATGGTCGTCGCTAGCTCACTATAGAAAGGTGCTCAAAAGTTATGTATAGTGAGATAGTGATTCAACAACATGTGTCCTTGTAGGCTTGAGGAGCTAATGCTATAGTTGGAATTAACAGTTAGAGGTTGGTAGTTGGAAGACTGCCACGGTTAGGGTTCTGAGGAGGTGGCGCAGTTAGTCAAAAGATGTGGTCAAACTCAAGAAGACCTTGTGAGGTGGCAAAAAAATAAAAGGCTATTGGCCCACATGGCTCATCTTGGTAGCAAAGTTCGGTTGACTTGCTAACCTTGCTAATTCATGAGCTAGAAAGGAAGGAGATCAAATTTTGTTGCACGATCTGATCCTTTTGATCAATGCCAACCACTCCCAAATGAATGTTGAGCCCAGTAAATAGCAAGACAACACTTCACCACCTCAGTTTATCCATCTACTTGACTAGAATGGTTTAATGGCGTCATTTTTGTCAGAGCCCTGTTTCAACAAATATTAGATTTTCTCCAGATCTTTTTAGAGACTTAATGGGAGTGGTTGTGGAGTAACTTCGGGGAAAATATCTCAGTTATGCCTGAACTATAAAGGCACTTTTTGTAGATTTTGTACTGGTCGACTCTTCTCTGACTTCTTTGATATTGCTCTGCATTTTCATGTGTAAATTCCCTTTACCTCTGAACTGTATGACATTCTGTCTTATCTCTTTCAGCCATTGATGTAAAGTATAAGAACTATTTGCCTCTTATTGGTGTATTGTAGAGATTTGCAATCTTGCATGACTATATCTCTTTTTGCCTATGAATGATATATAAGTGAATCCTCTCTTTCCTTGTGTCATTCATTTGGGTTTTTTGATCTGTATGTGATTGTTGTTAGATTAAAGCAAGTCTAGATGAGTATATCTTTCGGTGTCATGATGGTTCAATAGTGCATGTATGGGCAAAGATTGGTTTGAACACTCTATTTTGGTGCATCACCCCTTTAGGTTAGAGTAGGTAGGTTTTATTTCATGCATTCCTTCTCCCTTTTCCTCTCCAAAAGTAGTTAGGTGCACCCTGATAGTAAAGGAAGCCGGCCTTCTCTGGAGACTCAACCTCACAGTTCAAGTCCCATAGCTTGGAGGTTGTTTCCATGTTTCACAAGGTTTTCCTTAGGTAAAAACCTTGGACAAATGTGCAAACCTTTGTGACAACAATTTTTGGCACACCCGGTGGGACTTTATTCAAAAAATTTCAAGTCTACTAGTGTCAAAAGGAAGATTTCAAGATTATTACCAAGGAGATAGTACTAGCTTTGGTGTTCAAGCCTTCAAGAGGCTCATTCTTCAAGTACTTGGTGCTTCTAAGCTTCAAATACATTTGGTTCTAGACCAAAGTTGTAGTAATTCATGCCCAAAGTTGAAACAAGGGCATCTTCTAGAGGTAAATTTTAGTACCAAGAGCTTTCATTTTCAAATCCTAGAAGAAGGAAGACTAGAGTATCTTTATCACCAGTTAGGAGTGCAATAGTAACAAATACACCTGCAAGATCCATCTCTACTCCTCCTGCTATTAGATCTTAGCCTAGATTGCCAATAGCACATATCAATAGATCACTTATCTATATGGAACAGCCTAGAGCCCATACTTTTGCCACCTTTAATGGTGGAACTTTTATTGGCCCAAAGACATGACATACCAATAGGTGCACTCAAAATTATACCAGAGTTTACTGGTCAAACTTCTATCTCTCCCTCAGAACACATTCAAGAAGTTGCAAATGTTTGTAATATCCATGGTATTACAGAGGATGATGTTGTAGTTAGGATTCTAGCCTCATCCTTGATAGGGAAATAATTACAATGGTATAGAGGTTTGGCTCATGGTTCTATAACAAATTGGGATGGATTAGGAGCAGGACTATGCAAACACTTTGAGGAAAAAAGTGACCATTTGTCACTTCTAGAACAGTTGATTACTATAAAAAGAGCCCCCCATGAATGTATGACTGATTTCAAATATAGATTTCAAAAGACATGGGATAGAATACCTACTTTAGTAAAGCCTACCCCTGGTAATGCCTTCTTGCATTACCTCAGAGCTCTTAATAGTGGCATTGCCACTACAATCCAAACTATGGGAGGAGATAACTTGCCTAATGCTTATGACATAGCAATAAAGTCAAAAAACATCCTAATACAAGGAGGTAAGCTCGCTCCAAGGCCTCCTATGCCCTTCTTCCCTGATGTTCCAAATCACCAACTAGCAACGGCTCCTCTTCCCACAACTTCCACATCACAATCCCTTGCTCTAGTTCCTCAAGCTTCCACATCTTCAAATGGAATAGATGAAATCAAGGAAATGATACAATCTATGATGTTGAACATAGGGAACATAGATAAGAGATTGCAGGGCCAAGAGAAGAAGCTAGAGGATAACTTCTCTATGATGCAGAAAGTGAGCAACAAGGTGGTGACTTTAAAGAGACAGCAAGCTCAAGCTAGTAAGGCTCATCAATTGCAACATCAAACTCTGAACAGTGGTAGGCCTCCAAATCATAATTATGGGAACAATTCTTTTGATCAGAATAGGAAAAATAATCATGCTTCAACCTCAAATGTAAACCAAAGCAGGGCCATAGTTCCTCAAAACAACATGGCCCAAGATCAGAATTTTTGTCCCTCTTGTAACTACTCCTATGCCCATTGCATGTGTCAAAAATTTGAATCTTATTTCGCCTTAACCATCCAAGAGCCTATAGCAGGGCAATCATACAAGGAGGACCAATTTAAAGATGCCTCATTCAATGTAGTAGAACAAATGAAGAAGAAAAATGTGAATATTTCCATGTGGGATGTTGTTGCTACTATACCCATGCAAAAGAGGTTGCTACAGCAAGAATTGGAAAGTATTGAACCAAAGGATTAGCCACCCAGTATGGAGAGTGCCACAAGGCTAGTACAACCATCAAGGGAGGAAGAAACAAATAAAAAGGTTAGACCCCCTCCATTTTATGTTTCTCTAATTATAGGGAATAAACTAGTCCACAATTGCATGATTTATTCAGGGGCTAGTAGTTTAGTGATCCCTAGGTGTGTTGATGATGCTTTGGAAATGAAATATGAGCCCATTGTTAAGGATGTATTACAGTTGGATGGTAGTACTATCAAGACTATAGGGATCCTTAGGAATGTGGAAATGGCCCTACATGCATACCCTAGTTGTACTGTAACTCAAGATATATCTGTTGCTAAAGTCAAGCCACATTTTTCCATCTGCATGTCAAGAGATTTCAATACCCAAATAGGTGGTTACATATGTTCTAATTGGTCATATATGTGTTTTAGAACAAGATATGGGGGCAATGGTTCAATTAGAGTAGAGCCTCTAGCCCTCCATCATACTGAACCTTACACCCCTAATCTCATCAACATGAACTGCACTATCCTAGAAATGGATGAGAATGACATAATGAGTGAGCCTACTACTTCCCTAGCAGAGATACTTGATTTTCTCTTACATGAATGGGCTAATACATATCAATTTGATCCTATGCCAGAAACCCTTGAGACAACCCTCAGTACATATTGTATATTAAAGAAGGATGCTCTAGTTCCCAATCTTGTGGAGACTAAAGAAGATATGAGTGGGGTATGGAGTATGTACTTTGATGGGTCAAGGAATAAGAATGGATCAGGGGCTGGTGTGATGTTGATTTATCCTACACAAGTAAGGTACTACTTCTCCTTTAGGCTCCAATTTAGTTGCACTAATAATGTGGCCGAGTATGAATCCTTGATTAAAGGTCTCCTACTTGCTCAGAAAAGAGGAATTTAGGCCTTAAGTGTACATGGAGATAGTGATTTGGTGGTTAATCAAGTGAAAAATTAAAATATCACCAAGAACGGTTTGCTCAAGTCTTATAAACATAGGGTATGGGATTTTCTCGAGGGTTTCAATGCATTTAATATTCAAAGTATCCCTAGAAAAGAAAATAGGCATGCTGGTAGACTTGCAGCAATAGGTGCATCTCATGATGTGCTAGGGAATCTTGAGGAGAAGATGAAGCAAAAAATCAAAATGGTAGTAAGGCCTACCATCCCTAACAACAAGACCCATTGGCAAGTGTTTGAATCTGATGAACAAATTGTAAGCTTCATGCAGAACAAAGTAGAATTTTCAGATAGAAACTAGTCGAGACTGCAGAATCAGTATGGTGATCAAATCATTAATCTCATTTCCAACAAATTGCCTAAGGGTCTCATTATCTTAGAGAGTGTTTTCAATCCTGATGACCAAGCAAGAGGCAGAATCATGAACTTAGCTGCTAACGAAGATGATTACACCCCAGTCAGGGTTGCTAATCGAAGATCCTTAAACATGGGGAAGGTATGTTTTGAGATTGAGCAAGAAAGTTTTATTCATCTATGTCAAGAATTTAATGATATATTTGTCTGGATGTATGATGATTTGAAGGGTTTTGACCTAGGGTGTTTTTAGCATACTATAGATTTAATTGATAATGTCAAACTATTTAGACAGAAACAGAGGCCAGTGAATCCCAAGATTGAACCCTTAATAAGAAAAGAGCTACCCAAATTGATTGAGGCCAATATAATTTTCTCCATCAAGCACTCGTCATGGGTAGCAAATCTTGTCCCAATTAGGAAGAAGAATGGAGAAATTAGATTGTGTGTGGACTTTAGGAACCTTAACCAAGCTTCCCTTAAAGATCACCATCCTCTCCCTTCCATGGAGAAGATTTTGTCCAAGGTCAGTGGTTCAAAGAGTTTTTCATTTCTTGATGGATTTTTTGGCTACAATCAAGTACTGGTCAAAGAGCTTGATAGGTAGAAGACTGCATTCACTACCAAATGGGGTACCAATGCTTATTGTAAGATTCTATTTGGGCTAACCAATGCAGGTGCTACATTTCAAAAGGTAATGGAGATGGCCTTAAAAAATGTGATTGAAGAGTTTGTATTAGTTTACCTTGATGATATCACAATGTATTCAAAGAGTATAGAAGATCATTTTGATTATTTAAGACAGGTGTTCTCAAGGTGTAGAGAGTTTGGGGTATCCCTTAACCCAAGCAAGTGTTTCTTTGCTACCAATCAAGGAAAATTATTAGGACACGTTGTATCTGAGGATGGTTTAACCATTGATCCAAAAAGAACAAAAGCAATACTTTCTCTCCCTCTTCCTAAACATAAGAAAGGGTTGTAAAGTTTCCTTGGTAGGATAAATTTTGTGAGCAGATTTATCCCTAATCTTGCTACCATGGTAAAACCCCTTACAACTATGCTCAAAAAAAGTATGGTCTTTGCATGGACCAAGGAAGGGAAGGAAATTTTTGAAGAGATCAAGGTAGCCATAGCCTCAACCCCTACTCTCATTAATCCAAATTTTGAAAAGGATTTCATCCTTTATGCTCTAGGTGGTGAGTCAAGTATTTCTGTTGTCTTGACTCAAGCAAATGATAAAGATGAAGAGAAGCCCATAGCCTTCTTTAGTGAAGGGCTTAAAGAGTATGAAGACAAATACAACTGTGTAGAAAAGCAAGCCCTTGCATTCATCATAGCTTTAAAGATATTTAGAGACCTCCTGTCTCATAATAAAATTCATTTGTTAGTACCCCATGCCAATGTGAAGGATTTCTTTTTGAGAAAAGATATTAGTGAGAAGAGAGCTAGTTGGATTACTAAAGTAATGGAATATGATATTGACATCTAGATCACCAAGCTAGTAAGAGGGAAGGGGCTATGTAAATAGATGATATCATGTTAGGAATCAGATGAGGAAGTTGTTATGATACTAATAGAGCAACAACAGACAAGAAATGATGACCCAAGGAACTAGATGGATGATATGAGGAATTTCTTATTAGGAATTGGATACCCTCAAGGATTAGATAAAACTAAAAGGAGATAGTATAGATTACAATCAATTTCTCATGTTATAGTTGACGGTATCCTTTTCAGGAAAGATTTTAATGGAGCCCTATTAAGATGCATTGACAAAGACCAAGCTGAAAGAATGATCAAAGAGCTTCATGATGGTCCTGATGGTGGTCACTTCTCAGCAAGGAACACTGCAATGAAGGTCATGAGGGCTGGTTACTACTAGCCATCCCTATTCCATGATTGTCATAGGTATGTGAGGAAGTGTGAAAAATGTGCCTTCTTTTCTAGTAAGCAAAAGCTTGCATCTCTTCCTCTTCATTCCATTCAGGTGGACCAACCTTTTGCTCAATGGGGATTGGATTTCATAGGCCCTATCAATCTTTCTTCTAGTTCTGGTCATAAATGGATTTTAGCTGCTACAAATTACTTCACTAGATGGATAGAGGTAGTTGCATTGAAGGACACCATAGAATCTTCAGTTGTTGAGTTCCTTGATGGAATTGTGACCAGGTTTGATGCCCCTTCAACCATTATTTCAGATAATGCAAAATATTTTGTAGGAGCTCAGATTTGTGCATGGGCAGTTGACCATAATATCTACTTGAGCACATCCTCAAATTACTATCCTCGGGTTAATGGTTTGGCTGAGTCCTCCAACAAAAACTTGATTAGGATTATAAAAAGAACTATAGAGGATAACCAGAGGTGTTGGCATCAAAATTTGAGGATTGTACTGTGGGCTAATAGAATAAGACCTAAGAGGTCAATAGGAAATTCACCATTTATGTTGGTAGATGGTAGAGAAGCAAGGCTTTCAATTTTATTAGAATTCTCATCCCTAGAACTAGCTCATCAGCTGGACCTGATTGAAGATGATGTCATCATAATAAGAATGCTAGAACTGATGGAGCTAGAAGAGAAAAGAAGTTAGGCCATGCAAACCCTAGAAACACATTAGTAGCAGGTGAAAAGGAGCTTTGACAAGAAGGCTAGGGTCAGAACCTTCAGAGAGGGTGATTTAGTTTTGAAATAGGATGCAGATAGGACAAAACTAGGGAGACACTCAAAATTTGATACACTATGAAGCGGTCCCTATCTGATTGTCAGTTGCAAGCAGGCCAATGCTTTTCAATTAAGCAGGCTTGATGGTGAAGTTTTTCCTATCCCAGTCAATGGGATCTATCTCAAACCATGTCTTTGATAGGGCTTGAGGCTTCATGTACATATGTAGCTTAGTTTTCTTTCTATTGGTTTCCTGCTTTCCAAGAAGTGCATGAGCAAAATTTTCTCCTTGTGAGATAGCTAGTTTCTTTTCAAAGTTTTGAAAGTTGCAAAAGGTTTTTTTTTGGTCTCTAGTTCCAGTTGCAGAGACAGAGGGAAAGTTTTTAGGGTTTTATTCCCACAAAGGTAGGGTTAGGGTTTTACAGTGCACTAATCCAAATCTTTTGCGACTCTATAACCCAATGGATGCATAAGGTCACTAGTCAAATGCATAGCTAGCTTGCGTCCCCTCAGAGTGGCCAAAAATGTTACCTATTTTTGCCCCCACCAAAATTTGAATTCAAACATTTGAGCCCACCCAACGGCCACTTCGCATCTTTAATATTATTTCAATGCCCAAGAAATACAAAATAAAATGATTAAACCTTATGATATTTTCTTTCCGCTGGCCTACAACTTTCCCCGCCATTGGATCTTGTTATGATCTACGAATGTCATTATCTTGCTATGAAAAGTTGTGAGGTTATTTTCTATAGCAAGATAGTGACCATCAAAATTTTGCTGCGATACTAAAAAATGATGTTTGGCACCTATTTTTGGTAACCCGCCAGAGCTCGCTATGTTGCTATCAAAAAAATTGTGTTTCTCACCGTTAGCAACATAGCACCTTGACAGAAAGTAATCCTATGAAAACTTTTTTAGAAGATGGGTCCCAAAAAATGCTCTATCAGATATCAATTTGGCACATGATGGCATCTAGTGGGATACATGTATACACCAGGAAAAGTGACAGCATCGGAGGTCGCTATATCGCTATCGGGAAACTTGTTCTTCTCGCCATTAGCAACATAGCACCGAACCAGTAAATAAACACATGGTGGGACCTCAAACGACATGGAAAGGTGACTAGGATGAAAGTAAGGTTTTGGTTTGTTGCCAGTAGTGCAGGGTTTTCTCACATTAGCAGTTGTTGGACCCATGACCATTCATAAAGCATGTCAATGATCCCGATCGTCAGATCAATGTAGAATCAATAGTCCTCGCTATCAACCCTATGGTGAGTTGCATGAGGATTATGAACAATGACATAGCGACAAGGGACCTACCATATTTCTATTCAGTAATGCATCAAATGTCTTCCACACGATCAATGAGAATCAAAGACCGTCGCTAACTCACTATAGAAAGGTGCTTGAAAGTTATGTATAGTGAGATAGCAATTTAGTGACGTGTGTCCTTGTGGGCCCGAGGAGATAATGCCACAATTGGCATTTACAGTTAGAGACTGGCAATTGGGAGACCACCACGGTCAGGGTTCTAAGGAGGTGGTGCAGTTAGTCAGAAGATGTGGTCAAACTCAAGAAGACCTTGCGAGGTGACAAAAAAATAAAAGGCTATTGGCCCACATGGCTCATCCTAGTAGCAAAGTTTGATTGACTTGCTAACCTTGTTGATTCATGAGCCAGAAATGAAGGAGATTGAGTTTTGTTATGCGATCTAATCCTTGTTATCAATGCCAACCACTCTCGAATGAATGCTGAGCCTAGTGAACAACAAGATAACACTTCACCACCTCAGTTTATCAATCTACTTGACCAGAGTGATTTAATGGTGCCATTTCTATGAGAGCCCTGTTTCAAAAAATATCAAATTTTATCTAGATATTTTTAGAGACTTAATGGCAGTGATTGTGGAGTAACTTCAGAGAAAATATCTCAGTTATGCATGAAATATAAAGGCACTTTTTGTAGATTTTGTATTGGTCAACTCTTCTCTGACTTCTCCAATATTTCTCTGCAATTTCATGTGCAAATTCCCTTTGTCTTTGAAATGTATGACATTCTGCCTTATCTCCTTCAGCCATTGATGTAAAGTGTAAGAACTATTTCCCTCTCATTGGTGTATTGTAGAGATCTACAATCTTGCATGACTGTATCTCTTTTGGCCTATGAATGATATATAAGTGAATCCTCTCTTTCCTTGTGTCATTCATTTGGTTTTTTTGATTGCATGTGATTTTTGTTAGATTAAAGCAAGTCTGGATGTGTATATCTTTCAGTGTCATGATGGTATTATAGTGCATGTATGGGCAGAGATTGGTTTTGAACACTCTATTTTGGTGCATCACCCCCTTAGGTTAGAGTAGGTAGATTTTATTTCATGCATTCTTTCTCCCTTTTTCTCTCCAAAAGTAGTTAGGTGCACCTTGATAGTAAAGGAAGCTAGCCTTCTCCAAAGACTCAACCTCATAGTTCAAGTCCCATAGCTTGGAGGTTGTTTCCATGTTCCACAAGGTTGTCCTGAGGTAAAAATTTTGAACAACGGTGGAAACCTTTGTGACAAAAGTTAGCATGGGTTAAAATTACTCCATTATGAAGATTAACTTTAAATCATATGCATTGTAACAAAGAGATGTATACATGTACCAACACAAAAGGAACTGATGCCTCTGCATGCCCCTCCTCTCTCATGTCAGGGTGTGTAATCTTTGTATGCATGTCTAGTGTATCATCCTCCTCAAATAAAAATTGATACTCAAAAAGATCACCTATGGAACTTAAAAAAATATTATTGCATGTTATGCAAGTATGGGACACAAAAAATGTGATGAGCTCACTGATGATGAACTCAAGATAGGATCATCAACACAGGGAGGCAACACTAACCTAGCTTGAGATATCAATAGGCTACTCAATCTATGGATGGCTTTAATAGTCTGAGAGCTATCCTCTACACTAATATCAAGATGTTACACTAGAGAAGGTGGGGATACATCAATAGGGGGAACAAAATTGTTAGCTTTCTTCCATTGGACAAAGGGTCTATCCTTAGGAGCTCCTCCTCTTGCACCCATGTTGGGTCTCATGCTCCAATAGTTCACCTTGAGGTGTAACACAAAATCAACATATAGTTTTCTAATGAAATAGAATGGCACCTCTAAATTATTATCTGGAGATTTGCCAAAAACTATCCACTAATGATCCCAAAAGTTCACATGCATAGCCTCATTTGTGCACCATTTAATCGATAATTTGGGCTTTTTGCAGTCTACTATTTTACCATTTTTTGGATCTACAAAAAGGTTAACTATATCATCTTTACTTATGTTTAGGGCCACAACCTCATCATAGTCCAACCCATCATCAAACATGGCGTGCATTTTCTCACGCTAGTGAAGAGCATCACTTTGTTTATCAGTAAGTGTTTGAATATTATCCACAATGATGTTTTACATGGATAACATGGGAGCCAATGCATGTATAGAGTTATATGTGGTTTCAAAATCCCTCAGTTTGGTGATATTTTCTTGTATCAAATCTTAAATTTGAGGAGGGTTTTGAGGAGGAAGGGGATTGTTTGCTAGACAGTTTTGAGGGGGTACTAGATTTTTTGGTGGAAGGTTTTGAGGAACATCTTTTCCTGGCTTAGTGTCATCATTCGGGTCAACCATACCTATTGAATTACAAAACAATATTTCTATTTTAAAAAACCTAATTATTAACCATTTCTATTTTAAAATACCTAATTTTAAATAAATTAAATTCAAAATTAGAAAAAAAAATACAAAAAAATTGGTACATGTATCATGTGCTTGTTCTTGGATTTGATACTTGAAATAGAGGCAGTACAAATCAAACTACGACTGCAAATGCCCAATTTGGTCTCGAGTTTTTTTTTTCAATTCCTAGTCACATGTTTCGGGCATCCGATCTCATATGGGATACTTGATACGATATCAGGTACTTGATAGTGGATCGAATACCTGATAAGGTTTGGCCCAACGTTTTTTCCTTGGTATCAAGATGGGTGGAAAAAAGTTACAGTATTTTGAAACATTTTTAGAATTTTTCAAACTCTACTTTTTCATATCACCCCTTTTTGGCACACCATGATCCTAGGTACACATACCCATTTCCCCAAATGGCTAGTATTTGACATAATTTTAGATGCAAAAATTCTATCTCAAGCTCTAGATGTTATCGTTGAGGTTCAAATTGGCATTCCAACCAACAAATTCTATGGGAATAACCATTAATTTGTTTAAAACTTTGATTTCATCAACTCGGAGTTAGTAGGTTGTGAACCAATTTTGAGGGATGGATCATGGCTTGAAGGTTATTTTATATGATTCCTATTAGTGGTGAGTAATTGTATTGTCACTTCTATTGCTGTGGTCCTGGGTAAAAGTACAAAGTTGTGTCACCATTTAGGCTGACTTATCAAAATGATTAAATTTGAGTATTTGTATCCAAAAATGAATTTTTCTCAAACATATCATCTAGATAAATCCATTATAGCTAAGTTATATATGGTCTCACACTTTTCCAATTGGAAATGACTATTAAATGCATATTTTATGCTAGTTTGTATCCAATTACTAAAGAAATAAAATTATTTCAGAAAATTGGCATTTCAATAACACTTGTACTATATTTTATGATATTTTTTAATAAATATAAATACCATTTTATGGAGCTCAAAGTCAAGAATATTTTCATATAGATTTTATAGTGGTTTAATTAGATATAGTATATTGTAATTAAAAAATTCTACAAGCACATATTTTAACAATCGAAAAGATGTCGATTTTGAGAAACAAAAAATATATTAAATCATATCAAAAAAATTTAAAATTATATGCCGTTCTAGAGGAGAGAGTCCTCTTTCAGAATGTATAATTTTTCTTCTAGTTAGAATAGATTTGTTTTGAAAAATGTGGTGGGAGATTAAAACTATCAATTTTAGGTGAGTTGAAATTTGAATCACTATAAAAGAGAAAATATGAGTCTAAAGTCATTTTTTATTTTGTATTTTTCTATCTATATGTTTTATCTATAACATAACATAATCTAAATTCAAATAGAAATAAGTTTGTTTCCATATAGTTTTGTGGTGGGAACTAAACCCCTAATTTTTAGCATTTTTTAGCAACTAAAAAATTATCTACAAAAATTAGGAAAATATATCATTTCTTATTCTAAATAATTATTAAAAATTATAATATTAAACTTCAACCATTTCTACACATTTCATTAGTTTACTTCATTTTCAAATTCCAAATATTAATACCAATTTTATGTCATTGAAGATGAACAATTATACTTTTGTTAGCCTTTTCCTTTACAAAAAGGTGACACAGGTTTGTGCTTTTACCCTCCACATGGAGGTGGTATCATATGCATCTCAATTACATCCTCTCTTATAGGGACGTTATCCATATAAATTGTGTACATTCTTCCATAAATGGTCATAAATTTGTAAATATTTAGACACCCTTTATTGAAATTTATTATAGGGATCATGTCATTTGATGGAAATATTTTTTATTTTAGGGAGTTATCCCTTATGATTTCTAATGCTTACTATTTTAAAGCATGGATTAGGGAAGCTTAATTCTTTAGTTTGTTATTCATGTATGATGTTGTTAGGACTTGACAGAATGCAAAATAGTTCATGTGTGTACTCAACAGATTCAATTACAATCAAGGTCAAATTACAAAAAAAATCATATCTAAGCTCCTACATCCATTGATAAATGCAAAAAAGGTAGTCAGGCCCAAACTTTTAAAGTTAAAATATTCTATCATACATGTAATATAATTAATTAGAAGGTTCCTGATGGTCCTAATTATTAGGTTGGATAATCTCTTCTCCAATATTGATCTTCTAAAGACTTTATTCCCGACATAGAATATCTTGATCTAAGGAATTAATAAAAAATTCCCACATTCTTAGAAAGAACTTACAAACAAATCCTTAAAACCCTCAATTTCCTTTTGGGAGGTTGGTGTTTTTCTATCTTAATATGATTTAGGGTTTCATTATTTTCAATTTTATCTCACATTATGTGAAGAATATGTATGTTTTAATTTTGTGCATGAGGAAATAGAAAGGATGTACAAATTATTTTTGCGTATTAATTTTAGATAGGGTAGGTCATGAATCTTTAGAATAAATTGGGGTTTCATGTATTGGATGGCTATCATTTTTTAATTTTATGGACTCGTTCTCTTTCCCTCATTATACTTTCTTAGTATTATCAATGTATTGGTCCATATATTGTAATGTTTCAAGTTGCTATTTATGAGTAGCATCCTTATTCTTGTATCTTACAACTACCTTGACTAGGTAGTGTATGTGAAACTATATTTCATTTTATTAAGTTATTTTCATGATACCGCCCTATGCTAGACTAGAATGTCTTATATTTGGCACATTAGCTTCTAATTTTCACAGCATATTTCTTATCCATAATGCATTGATGGAGACATAAATTATATTTCTTTTCTAGACTCATTATTTTCTTTGTGTATTTATACTTTATTCATAAATTTAGTTAGATCAATTCAGTGTTGTTGTATTACATGAAAATGCCAATTTAGTGCTTTACTTCTTCCTTTATTTTTGATGTGTTACCCTAACCAATTTAGGTGCTTTCTAGCTCATAACTTATTTTATTTTGACAGTTTCTTGTTTCTTTGATAAGGAATAGCTACAAAGAGTTTTGATCAATGGGATTTCGCCAAACATGTTTATTAAACCCTTGTAGATTGGCTAGACATGGTTGCAGAAGAAACTGATCCCTTAGCATTAAAAATAATGTTTTATTTGAATTATGAGTTTGTTCAGAATCAGTTCACTCAAACTATTTCTATTTAAACCATTTATGTGATTTATGTACCATGTTGATGTTATCTAACACCATGTACATTCAGTTGAAACCCTTTTTATCGAATACCTTTTAGGTGAAATCTCTTCAGTGAGAACCCACCTAAATTTTCTTCGTTATGACATGTTAGTTCATGTTTTTCAGAGTCACCATTTTTATTCTTTATTTTTGGTTAACTCTCGTTTTCAAGAATTTTTGGTTTGAACCATTGGTTCTATCAAGATTCAAATACAAAATGAGGTATAATGACATTATCATTTCTATCCAACCTCATTCTTTTAGTTAATCCTTTCCTCAAGCTAATAGTTGACCAATTCCTTCTATTTTGAAAACCTTGATCGAGTGTGATTTATTCCAAAATACCATCTTATTAAAGTTTGAAAGTTTCTTGGTATAAGATGTAAGTTTCCTCATACTCCTTAAACCTTTTGTACCCCTTGTACCAAGTTTAGAGAGCACTAAGCCACCTTGTACCCTTTGTACCAAATGAACTAGTTCATGAGTTCAATACTTCATTTGTTTCTCAAAGCAGTATTCCTTGGTGGGCCCAATTTACATGTCGAGTATGCATGTGGTGTATATAGGACACACAACAATTGGATGCCTCATCACATATGACATGATCATGGGTGATATCATAATCTAAAGGTAAGTACAAGTAATTAATAGTTGAAGTAAGGTCATCATCAATGATCATGCCAGAACTTTGACTTAAAGGTGTGGAAATAAAGATTTGGCACATGTAAAGAGGAGTAATTATTTGAAATACTTATCTCCTAGCTTAATGTCAGTACCTAATTTGTCTTGTCACCTTTCCTTCACAGTATGCCCAAATTATTTATGTCCTCCACATAATTAATGATCATTTCCTCTTTTAAAGATGCATCTTAAGAAATTTTTCTGCTTTAAAAAGAGGACATTAAGTTTCTTTCCTTGCCCAAAATAATCAATCGCAGGAAAATTGAAGAAAGAAAGCCTTCTTCTATAGTTGTAATAGTTGCCATTCTTTAGGTAATCCTTCTATTTTCTAGTTATTTTTCTCCCACCTTTTGAGCAAAGCATATTTGTGGTTGTTTCATTGCTTTCTAATTCAAGTAAAGCTCCTAAATTATGAAGTCTACACTACACCTATTTGGGAATACTCATAGTTTACAATGTAGGTCCCTTAGAGTAGCTAATATAGACTTGTTAGGATTTGATTTAGGAAGTGTTGCAGAAAGATTGTGTGAGAAACTTGTCAAACCTTTTTCCACTAAAGTGTTGGACACTAACCTCCTCATGACCTCCACTTTCCCACCATCTTATCCTTGCCCAGAATTGATTCAAGAGTGCATACATATGTATAATGTGTCTAAAGGGAATATATTGAAGAAGGATGGAGGTTTTTTGTTGAATGTCAATAGGGAGACTATATCCAGATTATTTCACCTAGAAGAGCAACAATTTTCTGACCCTACCCTTACCTTGTCTGTGGCTAGATTTTCTAAAAAAGAAAGTGTTTATAGAAACACCATAGCAAAAATTTGGACTGATTCTTTCTATAAAGGTGGTTCCATGTTACCCAAAACCTTGAAGAAAAGCCTAATGACCAGTCAGGTCCAAGACATAATGGTTCTATTGCATATAATTTCTAGGTCTCCTGATGTCTCTATTTTTGAAGAATGGATGTACTTTTATATTCAAATTGTGTTAAAAGGCTCACAATTTCTAGACTATGTGGAATTAATAGCTATCTCTCTCAGAGATTAGTTGAAAGGTACTTTAAATCTGAAAAAGGACTTTTTTATGTCATCTTATTTGATGTACATGCTAGCTACCACTCAGGATCTACAACATTTACCACATGAACCCTGGACTAAGAACACCACTATATATAATTATTGTCCCTCATTGCACAAAGATAAATTCTTGGAAGATTTTAGAAAGGTCCATGATGTCTTTTCTAGAAAGTTGTGTTTTGATATGAAAAGGCCCTTGCACCACAGATTATCACCTGAGTCTCAAAAGCTCATTCAATCTTTTGGTAGCCTATAAATCAAATTCCCAAGGTTTACTTATTTAGAGTAGGGGGTTTTGATGAAGAACCTATGCAGACCTTCCTAGATTTACCCTTGATTGCTTTGTCATGGCAGAAGTAGTCTGGCAATTAGTTGTTGTAATAAACAAATTCTCAACTGAAGAGGCTTGTGATATCATTTTCCCACTTCAACTAGGCAAATTGACATGCAGAAGCATGAAAGATGAAATGTGTATAAGTTCTTATTTGGTTAAATTTGGTTTTGGCTCCTATCAGGCTAGGTTAGATTGTGACAGTAAAAGAATTATCCATAGCCTATTTTACACTCATGCAAGGACTGTACATGTCCCCAATGTGGAGGATTTTTGGGAAGATTGTATAGATGAGTTGGAGATGAGAAGAAGGGGGTTATCCAAGTTCACCATTACACAAATCCATCTTTTTCAATTGAATTTGGGTGTAGATATTATAGACATAGAGGAAGATAAAACAAACATCCCAACTCCCTAAGAAATTAAACTAGTAAAATATAACACTGTTGCTATAGATTGGAATTCTAAAGAAGAAGATAATATTCTTGAAAGAAGAAAAAATGTGATTGAAAAGACAAAGTCTTGGTTGAGAATGAAAAAGGACACATGTGCTAACAACCAGATTGACCCTATTTCTAATGTTGGTCTTGTAATTGCAGGTAGAAAAAGGTCATCAAGGATCTTTGAGAAGAAGATCCATAATCCCCCTCTTGTGTAGAAAGCTCATTCTAACAAGAAAACTAAATTGTTAGTACTAGTAAAGCTTCACCAAGTGATTCAAGTAGATGGAAAATTGGATAAAGACTTAGCTGGTGAGCTCATTGATAACAATCAAAGGGTCTAAATGACTATAGGTTCATCCCCTCCGAGGATGCAAGTTGTAGACACTCTAGAAAAGGGTACTAAATTGCAACAAGATGCTACCACTCCTAACTGGCTTGTCACTTTAGTGAATAGGAAGAGGATTATAATTCTAGTTTATTTCCTGTTTGATGACATTGTGAGAAAATATACCAACAAGGCTCCCAAGCCTAAGAGGAATAAAAGCATAGCCAAGATAATCTTTGATAGTGTGACGAGGAGAAGTATAGCTGAGACAGCCACCTACAATAAAAAAGGAGCTGATAAGTTGGACTTGAGCAATTTTGAAATTACATGCATAGATTTGGGGATGATGAACCATGAAATAAAAGAACACTAGGTAGAGATATCTACAAAGAAAATTGTGCTACAGTTGTAGAAAGATGGGATTGAAAAGAAAGAGCTAAAAGTTGAGAACAATGCAATGACTAAGTGTATAAATTCATTGAAAGGTCAGAGTTTATTTCCCAACAATTAGTCACAACTTTTCTTTGATTCCAGTGCTCCTAAACATCAACAACTATTAGAGAATTTAAAGAAAGAAAAATTGATGACATCTGCAACATTCAATTAGATCAGCCTAGTAACAAACCAAGTCGCTAAACTCATGCAAAATTTCCATGAAATTTTTTCTCTATCCAGAATTGCACTTGATGAATCCCATGTTCAGTCTAGGACTTGGAAAATAGAAGTCAAGAAATTCTCGGCCATGGTGACCCAATTGGTAGAAGTGGAAGATTTTGGACCAAAAAAGTTCCTCAAGGAGAACTTGTTACAACATGTGGATGCAGGATTGATTCAAGTTTTCAGAAAGAATATAGCATGGAGGGTATCCAATTACAATTTTGCAATCTCAGGATGCAATAATACAGAAAATAATTCAAAACATTACTTGAGCATGTAAGCAAGGACTTTCAATCCATCAGCTCAGCCTTTTTCAACCCTCTTAAAGAGGGAGGTTTTGATGTGGAGATCATGATCAAACAACACAAAGAACTTATGAAGTCTATAAAGGACAAAATTGATCTCACATCATTTGACTTCTCCAAGGTGGCCAAAAGTGAAGTAATGTCAAGAATGTACACTTTGCGACTCCGCGATTACCTAGATACCGTGAACAAGATGAAGCTAACAAGGACTTCTAGAAAAATCTTATGCAAAGCATCAAGAGCCCAAATACAACCCCCATGACTAGATTCTTGAATGCATTGAAGACATGGAAGTTGGTATGTGGATAGGGTGATGCTAAAGATGAGGAGGACGAGGAACCACTTGACCAATGGGTAGATGATTAGTGTCTTCTTTTAATTTACTTTCAAGAATTTTAGTTTATGGTTTTTAAAAGTTAAACTTTAGGTCTGTGTACCCTTTATGTTGGTTTTCACAGCTACTTTTAACTATCCAAGAATCAGGTCTTCAGGGAGATTCTTAGGTAGCTCTCTATTTAAGTTTGAAACTCAATAGTGTTAAGGGTTGGCAGTTTCTGGTGGTTATCATATTGTGACCACTTTATCTAAATTTTATAGCTATGCAAATATTTTAAGTTTCCAATATTGTATCTGAACAATATTGTTCTTTTTTAAAGGAAATATTTGAATGTTTGAAGATGTTATGCTTTTAATTTACTCATTATTGATTTAGTATTGAATCAATATTGGATTGTTAAAATTCCTTTGATGCTGGATAATTCTTTTGATGTTAGATGAGTATCAATTTTGATTGTTTTTCAAGAAGTAATTGATAGAGAAACTGTGTGTTCTCTCCCTTTGTATGTATTCTTGTTTATTTAATTGTTGTTTATCATATTATCCCCTTATCTAAGAATAGATAGGAAGCCTTAATACTTTCTAGTTAAAAATAATTATTATTTGAAAGGTAGTTTTGATTGAAGATCTAATAAGGAAGCTAAACCTTACCAAAATTCAAAGAGGAATTGAAGAAGTTGAAATTCTTCAACTGTTGGGAAATTGTGTTTGTCTTGTGGATTTGGGCATAGAATTTTTCATTCATTTCATTTTACTTAAAGACAAATCTATTCACCAACATGACACAACTTTTTACTTTTACCCTTTTATCTATTTGATTGAAGGTTGAGTCCTCCTTGAGTGAGGAAATTCCCTCTCACTAACCAATTTTCCCCTCTATTATTTAAAGGTGCAGATTTGAAGAAAATTTTAAAGCATATTTTTTAGGAAATTTCTTAATATGTATTTACCTCTAAGATCTAAAATGTTGGGGTTGAACATGAGGTTGTCCCTGAACTACTACTTTTTAGTGGAAGAATAGTCTTAGTTTTTGTAGTCATGAGCACAAATTTAAGCCTCTAGTCAACCATTTTTTTCCCAAGTAAGGGATGAGATTGTCCCTTACAAGGTTTAGGGTTTGGGACTACATCATCCTTAACATCCCAAGTTATCCCTATCCTTAAAGGTCATCCTTGGCCAAAGCTAGAACAAATCTTAGCCTAGTTTAGATTTTGTAGCTTGTATGGGCTGAAAATAGAGGTCGTGTCAATATGGGCTTCCAATCAGTAGTAAATTAGTTATTTTGGTTTCTTCTCCATTGATCTCAATGATACACACATTTATACCTTTGCATATTATTTTTTTTCCTTGATCATATTCATACACACTTCATCATATATAGCTCACACTTGGGTCCAATACAAAGAGGTCTTCTAACCAGGGTAATCTTTAACAAACCCCCTCTAGAAAAAGATATAAAATATTGGTGAATCTTTCATTATTTTGAAGACAAAAATTTATATCTATTCACGAATTCTTAGAATTTTTTATTTTAAATATTATCTATATTGGCAATTATTTCAGAATCATAATTTTTGTATAGAAAATATTGGTGAACCTCAAAAATAATAAAAATTTCATTAATTACCATAGAATTTACAAATGAAAATTGAATATTTTTTAACTCATGGAATATTATGAGGATCATTACATTATATTTTAAATCAATAGTGAAAACTAGATATTGGTGATATATCCCTAAAGTAACTAATACTTATGATAACTATTGGTAAATAAATTTTAATTTCTCTAATAATATATAATATTTAGGTAAATCAAATCTAATCATATATTGTTTTTTCTTTAAAGAGGGGTAAATGCTTTGACCTGGAGCTATGAACCAGTGAGGCCACAAACGGGGGACCTCATCCCCATGAGATTTGAACCTTGATGGCAAGGATAACAACACAACAACTTAACCATGAATATTGACAAATATTTGAATATAATTTTTTAATAAAATAAATTATTGAGATATTTTAAATATTTTAGAGCTAAAATTTATAAAAATATGGTGATTTAGGTTGTGTTAAATCTTAAATTATTAGCCAAATTACAAGCCAAAAATTTCTAAAATTAGCCAATTGACAAATTTATTAGCCACTAAAAAATACCTTGCTTCTAACTTGCAAAGTCAAGGTCTCATTTTTTTTCTTTTGTTCTTTAATGGATCTTTTTAGATATACTTTTTGGCTAGATATTCCTCCTCTTGGTCCCTCCATGTAAGGGTAGAGTGGCTACTATTTTACCTGCATTCTATCCAACAAATATTCACTTCTCATGGTGTTGAAGGTCACAAAGGATATTTAATCAATTTGTACCACCTTTATATTTAATAATCAACACTGTAGTGAAAAAATCAATCATTATTTACAAAAATTAATCATTTGAGGTAAGATTTTTTTAGATGTGAAATACAAATAAAGATATTTTTTTTACAATTGATATGATGTAGCTTTGTTGAAAGCATAATTTGACATATCGTAATAGACTTATGTCAAAGATTAACTTATTGTAATACTTTAGTATTGTAATTTTAAATTTATAATTAATTCATATGTAGAAATCATTATCATGGCATGGAAAAATGACTCTAAAACCAAAAGAGTATGAAAGAGATATGGGAAAGAAAAGGGAAAGCATTAGACTACTTCATGAGCCCAAAAAATGCATGCCATAGAGAGGATTACCCTTTGGATAAGAAACATGATACATCAAAAGAAAGAAATAGGAAAATAGAAATAAAGAGAGAAGTAAAACTTGAATGAAAAATGAAATAATTGAGAATCTTGCACTCAACAAGATAATTGAATTATCAGCATGTCAACAAGTCATCTATGAGTTCCCAAGTTGAAGAGAAAATATCATCCAATGTTTGAGACACGTCATCACATCATGTTGAGGGCACATCATTGGCTACATCCCAAGGTCTAGGTGCACTATTGTATGACAGTGAAGGAACATCAATCTCTACATCTAAAGGTTTATGCACTCCATCATGTCATGTTGAAGGAACACTATTAGCATCTCAAGTTGGAGAGGGTCCATATTTTACATCTCAATGTCAAGGCACGTCAACTTGGGTAAAATGTACACAAGTAATATAAAAGACAGATCATGCATACCATAAGAGATCTTTCTTATACCAAGATTATCTAATCTCTATTATGTGTAAAAATGGAAAAAAAAATAAAAACAATACTAATTTTAAAAGAATTTTATTCATTGCATACCTCCAATATATCACAAATACATGATACTCTTCCAATAACATAATAGTAATATTCACTTAATTTATATAAAAATCTTAATAATATTGTGGACTAGCCAATATAACTAAGGGTCGTGTGCCACTTATATGAATTATAGTATCCTATCTCTAGATACATAGCACAAAACTCATAGTAGCATTTTATTAATAAACCATATATTTCAACATTTAAAAATAGATTAACAGCAACAAATTAAAATTCACACTTTATATTAAAAATTTATGTATTTCCATTTGATCTTGAAATTAAATAATTTATAATATAAATATGACATTACCAAAATGGTCAATAAAACATGCCTCGATTTTTTTTAATAGTTTTTAATGTAAAACTTACATGCATTTTTTTCTTAGTACGACTCATAAGAAAAATATATTAAGAAATTACCATTACCTTCACCATTATAAAGCCCTTTTAATCTTATCACTATACAAACCATGAAATAACATGTAGGTCAAAATAGTTTTTTCATTAGAAAGTTTTGTCTAGATTACCAACCATAACATGCTTTGTTTTTTGGTCATTCATATTTAAGGGTAGTCATGCTAAATGAACCTAATAATATCTAAAATAGCTCTTGATTTAGCTACTTAATGCTTTGCAATATTTGACCAAATCTTCAAATTGAGGATGGTGTCAAAATGTACATTTTACAAGCATGTGAATCGACGCTTGATGTTATATTGCCTTGCAAACTTCCCTTGAGATTTGAGTGCTGAAACAACATAATTTTTCAAAGTTTTATTAAAACTTGACATGAAATATGAACTTGAATACTTAATGGGAACATCTTAGTTAAGATAATAATCGCTCTACCATTAAAAAAGTTTATCATTATAAATAAACAAATAGATAAATAGAGAATATAAGAAAGTTCTTACATCCCACAAGTCTCTAGCTTCAACAATACTTTCATTGGAAAGACCAATATCTTCCCATTTAGCAGTTATGAAAGTACTTTGAAGACTTCTATTCCATAAAATGATAACAACTCTCCCATTTGATAATGGGCCTGCCCATACCTATACATATAAATAAATAATTAGTTATTAAAATTTAAAGAATAAAAATACACATTAAATATAAATTATATAAAATTCACATTAGTTTGAATACCTCAAGATCTCCATCCTTACTCACTTTCTTTCCTTGTACTCCTAATGAATCTAATAAAAAAAGACAAAGTATGTAATCAAAACAAATATAATTAAACTTATGGATTATATTTCATAAAAATAAAAAAACATGTGTTCTCACCTTGATTGACATTAATGACCTCCTTGTTACTTAGAATCTCCATAGTTTCACTGCTCATAGACCTTATGTCACAACCAATAAGCAAGGGTGCCTGCAGAAAGAGTAGGATTGAAATAGGCAGCAAAAACAAAATGAAAAGAAAACCTCTATAAAATTATATAAACATTTTTATTCTAATCACCTTCATTAAAGCCCATATGCTAAAGTGGGATCGGTATTCTTCTGTAGTCATGTTCCCATTTCCAACTTCTAACATATCGGGATCTGATTCATTAATTTAGAAATGAAATTTAAACCAAGCTTGAACTAAACTAAATCCGATGTTATCATAATATCACTGGATACTTAATTTACCATTCCATCCACCAGGGCCTGCATAACTAGCCCACTTATCATTCTGGTCGGCTCTGGATATCATACTGAAATAATCAAATTCTTTATCAGTATCATCTCCCATTACAAACTAATTTGTTTAAGTTTTCAATGATTATATTCTTAGTTGTATAAATGATACAACGATCTTATCATAGATGATACCCACCTCTTCCAATTGTTATGTATATCTCCTGTAGTTCTCCAGCTATTTGCAATCTTGGGAGCCCAAGTTGCAGGGTTTTCTTCACCCCTAAAAATTTACATACACATAATAAAACTAAGACCTAAATACCTTGATATTAAATAACCAAAACTAAATTGAAGAAATATTTCTTACCATTCACACATTGAGTAGAAAATAGGGCGGCCTACGTTACTGAGAGCCTCACTCATAATTCGGTACCTGCAGATACTCTCAAACAAATTTTTAGATGTAAAAGCCGAACGCAAAACCAAAAGTCATTCATTAACTAGTACCGAGAAAACACTTACCTTTCTTCAGTATCTTTGTTTCCATTGTTACAATTGTCATATTTTAAATAGTCTACTTCCTGCACATTCATTGTTCACAAGTTTCCCAAATTTAGTATCATAAAAAGGGAAAAAGAAAGCCTGTCTACCTTCTTCATTCCAAAGTGGCGTTAATTAAAAGTTGTAGCAGTGCGAGGGAGATTCAATGCTAATGATAGTAAGGTCTTACCCATGAAGCAAAAGTTTTGGCATCTTGCTCTTCATAGCCAAGAGAGCCTGGCATAGTTTTACTGCAAGTTTGGTATCTGAAAACAAAAAAAATGTCAATATAAATGAACAACTAGAGATAGAGTAACTCCCTGACTTACCTTAAGGTAGAAGAGCTGAACTCTAAGTATATAAGTTTTGAAATTTTTTAAATATTAGAAGATACTAATGATTCATAGTATAATATTTTTACATCTTATAATTTATTGATACAAATTTCACAAATAAACTGTGTTTGCCTATTTCAAGTATAATCTAAAATGTCAATTAATAAACACAAAGCTTACTCCAAACTCATTAATCCCAAACATCCATAAAACAAGCACAACCTATACAAAAAGTTTGTACAAATACAACTTACTCCAAAAGAAACAAATTGTGCTGTCTTTACAAGTATTGATCATTTTTAATCTCTGGCAAAGTGTTCTGTTGCCATTCTATTTCAAAAACTATTGCAAGCTTTACATTATTATTACTCAGGGACAGGATACATGTGTTATTTTCTCACCCAGCATCTGAATATACTCCTAGCTTAAGTCCCTTGGAATGGACATAGTCTGCCAATGTCTTTATACCAGAAGGAAATGTAGAAGCATTGGCAACAAGATTACCCTGATCAAATACAAGGGTTTGAATTTGAGTACATCAAAATACTCTATACGTGACTCTAGCATCTCTAAAAAAATAAAAAAATTCATTCATATAATGTACCTCATCATCTCTGTTTAGCGCGGCCCAGCAGTCATCTTAATTGCAGGCACATCCACATTGACATTAGTATGTCCTCATTGACTAGATAAAAATATTAGCATACAGATAATAGAAACGGAAATGGCAAAGTATAGCTGACCTATATTAATATACTCATAACCCAGCTTAGATAATCCAGTGGATACCATTGCATCAGCTGTATGATGAACATAGAACCAGAAAAAAAAAAAAAAAATCATTTCATGTTTTCTCAGCAATGAAACAGTACTAGAAATCTATTTTACCATAAATTTCTATTGAAGTCCTTATGTATACAATATCAATTGTACTCCTACTCTCAAATTCATGCAGTGTCTATAATTTATAATGATAGTTATGCTAACTTCTGGATAGATCATATATAGATTTTTATAGTTGTTAACAATACGAATCGAACTCTATAATCCATCACTATCACTATTACGGATAATAAGAAAAGAGAAAGATCGATCTTTTCTATTTCATCTGAGATGTTAGTAACAAAAACGCAATGGTAGCAATGGTTGAAGACCAATATATGTTGCTGATTACATTATTGCTTTAGCTATTAATTAAATCTTCCAATGGTAAGAAGTTAAAAACAAGGCTATTCATAATCAAAGTATGCAGAGAACCTGTTTCACGAATAACCTCCTCTGTAACATGGCGTGAGAAATGATTCCAACTGTTCCATCTAAACAAAGGAAAGAACTAAATCAGTTAATTGATAATGTGTATACATGCACTTAAACCTGATAAGTTTCTATAGTGATCCATCCTTATTCTGGTAATTTTGTATAACTTGGCATTTGCAATTGAGAAACAATATACCCCATCTGAGGCGTCTGGCCGAGCCCATTGGATCCTGACTCTGCTCGATAGCACAAAAGTGCAAAAAGAAAAACCCATATTATCTTCATGTTTTTGCAGTGTCTCCACATCAAAAATAATCTAGGCCTACTTATAGCAAGTGAACTTTAATTGTAGCTACCTAGAAAAGGCTTTGGAATTCAAGTATAAAGCTGTTTATGAGATGGTTCCAGCGTATATAATTGTGTGAACGGATAATGCCATTTCATATATTTCGGCATGGAATCAGTAAAGAGACAGGGGCAAGTTTACAAAACAAGGCTGTGAAGAAGACGTTGTAAATATCTAATGGTCAACATCGTGCACATTTAAGGCGTCGATGTTTTCCCATAGAAGATAACACCAAAACAAATGGGTCCAACGTGCTCTGTAATTGAAGCAATATGTGGTGTGGAACAGAAATGTGACAGTAATGAAACATTGGAGATAGTTCATAATTTTTATGATGAAAACCATTGACTGATGTTGAAAACCCATCGACTGTGTGTGTTCCATTCAATCTTGTTTTAGAAATCTATCGGATCTGAAATAGTGAATATAACGATGTTTGAAAATTTTATTTTATTTTATGTTGAGAATTTATAGACTGATGTTGGAAATCTCTTTAAAAAATTATATTTGTAAATTGTATTTACATTTTTCTTATTAGGGAATAACTTTCTGATGGAACCCTTCTGTCATAGAAAATAGAGTCTCTTTCTAGTGGATATAAATAATCTTAAGAGTCATTTATTTTAAATAATAAATTTTGTCATCAAAACAAAAAAATAAGATTATTTATTTTTAAATTTAATTAATATGACAATTTTCGTTTCAATGTAGACTATTATTTCTATATTTTCATATATTTTTTAGGTTGATTTATTAGTGTAACTAATGTTCAGCTTTATGTGTCAGTATGAAATCTTTATGACTCATTGATCATTACAATGTCTTTCTTTTATAGCTGTAAGAAAAATGGTAATTGTCAAAAAAAAATTTAATTTATGAATTATTATATTTACATATTTTAATCAATTTATCAATAATACATATTATTTATAAAAATCATTTATATTTTAATCATTTAACACAATCAACCTTATTGTTAATATTTTATTAAATAACATATGTCATTATGTATAATTAAAATTAACTCACTATTTTTAACAAAAAATAATTTTAAAAAATTTCAAAATACTATAATAAAACATGTTTCTTAAACAAAAAAAAAAAAAATTCATATAATGAGATATAGGGATAGAGACATGGAGGATTCCATGTAAGTAATTGGACACTTTATTTTCTAGATAATATTTTAAATATCATACCATCCAAATGTAACATTTTGAATATGATAATGCTCCATACTTAATTAAATCATAATTAACCATCTTGATCCTTATGAATTAAATAAAATGTAACATTTTGAATATGATAATGCTCCATACTTAATTAAATCATAATTAAACATCTTGATCCTTATGAATTAAATAATTTATATGCTTACTAAGTGTTTAAAAAAAAATTGGGAGGACCTTTCTATTCTAGTTAAATGAACCTATACAAAAAAATTAGCTTCACCATTTTTACTTTGAGGAAAAACGAAATGATCTCCAATAATACAAGGTAAAAGTATAGAGAACACTAAAACATGAAAATCAAATAGGAAATGTGAATCTTTATGGATCTAGTAATCAAACTTTAATATCATAATTATATGAGAAATGTCAAAAAATATATTCAACAATTCTTCGTGGTTATAAATATTTAAAAAAGTGAATGAAAATAAAGTAAGGAAATTGAATAGTTTATGTATCAAGATAGTTCAATCATCCTTTCTATCAATAGTTATACAAATATAAATTAGTAAATAGTTTTTAATTGAAAGTAGTTTTTTTTTTTTAAATTGTCCCCAATGCAATTAGAAAAATGTGTCAACTTAGATAATTTATTCAACAAATAAAATGGGTTCAATATATTTCAATTTGAATTCACATTTACATGAGAAAAAAAGAGAGGATGTGTGTGTGTGCGCGCGTGTAGAGAGATCTATATGTATTTTCAAATTTTGAAGAACTTAAAGTTATAATTTTCCTTTGTGCCAAACATATTTTGAGTCACAAAAATGATTAAATTTCACATAGACTAATCATGTTCCACCTTATTTTGGAATTTCTCAAAATTTACATGAATTTCTAATAATGTTGCATTGTTGAAGAAGTGAGATTTTTTTCTGAAATTTAATTGTAAGAGTGGGTTTTCAATTAAATTAAGAGTTTTTATTAGTTTTATGGAAAATTCTCAAAATAATGCACTAGATAAAAAAATTAAAAATAAAAACACTTTTTGAACAATCACCATGATAAAATCCTCTAAATTTTATAGCTCAAGAAATAGAAAACCCTCAAAATACCATTCCTCGACAACAAGCCTAGAACCCTCTACCTTCTATAATAGTACTTGTGTAGGCCACACAAGAGGATCTTATAAATTCCCTCCCTTAGAATACTACTAAAATAGGTTGAGATCCTTTGATGATGAGAATCATTTATTAATTAGTGCAACCGTAGAAAAAATGGCCAATAGTTCTAAGGAGGTATATAAAAAATTTACTAAATGGGGCACATATATGGATAAATGTCATATATTTTATGTTGATGGTTTGTCATATGATGAAGTGAAAATAGAATCCATAAGTCAAGATAATGTGTGTTCTCTTATAAAAATCCTAAAACTAAATTGACCTTAAATTGAATGATTCAAAGAGGCTTACTATACTTTAGTGTAACCACACTAGGATGCAAAATAATTTTTGGGATAGGTGGCATATAGTATTTGAAAAACCAACCAATAATAAGGTGCCTATATATATTTCTTGAGAAATTTATATTGTCAATTTATCCTTGACTTGAAGCTAAACTAACTTTACATGCAGTAGTTTCAATGTAGAGGACCAGGCTCAAGGTATGATAGGCCAAGGGTTCATATGCTGGTACATTGTGAATGTAGGATTCCTTGAGCTCCTACATATATGACTTAATTCATGATCCTAGTAGCCCTAAAGTAGTATTTGGAGTTACAAACTCTTTAGGTGGCTACACTATTGATTAATGTCATTATTCATATTATGGCATAGTTAATGTATCCTTTCATATGAGAGGATGGATCAATATGTCATCCACCTATTTTATTGTTGGATCCATAGTTTGGCTTAACCCAGCCCATTGATCATGTTTGTGCCAACTACCAACATACAAATTCTAGGATAGATATTAGCATAAAAAAGGATGGTTCTACATGTCATTTATGAACACAATGTGTGAGGTTATATCATACTTGCAGTATAGAGGATGTGGCCCCTTGAATGATGTGATGGTCATAGTTTTCTTATTGGAACTTGACGATGTAGGTGTGTCTATTTTTGTTTATGACTTGTTATTATTAATCACTTAAATCTTATAAATGTAAATAATTTGTTATTTATAGAAAAAAAAAACTAATATATGAAAATTATTCATTGAAAATTAAAATAGATGTTCAAGTATCTCTAAAATGATCTCGAGGTCCTTAAATAAAGAAAATCTCTCAAAAAAAAAATTTGAAAATTACCATTTTTAGTAGTTTTTTCAAGAATTATTTTTTGCTATCTTTGTTAATTTTTGAAACAATGCCTAAAAATCTTTTTTTCTCTCCTAAAGATGCCCTTGACTAATACAAGAAGAATTTCCAAATAATATCAAAAATCAGAGACATGATTTTGAATTTATTAAAAAACACAACTTTCTTTAAAAAATAAAAAAATAATAAAAGCTAATTTTGGAGGCCCACACAAACTTTCTAGTTCCTAAAAAATTTATCAAAATGGCCACCAATTGAACATATCTCATCACAAAATCATATGACACCTCCCAAATAGTGCACCTATAATATTTCAACAAAATCAGACAACCTAGTCAAAAGTTATGACAAAATTATGACCAAAGCTATCAGATTTCCACAATCCATTAATATTGAATATGATTTCTGCAAAAGATTGTGTAAGTTTTTTTTTTTTTTTTTTTCCATCAATGTTTTAGATCATACTACATGATCCATCATCAAGATGCAAGAGAATCAAGGAAAACAAAAATGGATCATGTAGTATGATCCGAAACGTTGATGGAAAAAAGAAAAAAGGAAAAAAAAAAAACAAAACTTACACAATCTTTCCTAGAAATCATATTCAAAGTTATGACCGGTAGAAGTCTCTACATCATTCTCCTCTATTTGAAATGAACACAACACATATAAGTTTGTGTCCTAAAACTATTTTTGAAGTTCAAAGTAATCAAAATTGGGTTACTATCCCAAAGAGTTAACAAAGTGACTAAATCACTATCAACTGCAGAGTAGCCCATAGACCAACAAACAATGCACTCGTCACTCATGTTTAAAATAAAAAACTCAATAGTATGATAGTTCAGTAACCAACTATCTAACCACCTATAGAAGATAGTAATAAAATTATAACATTCTAATCTAATAGTATAGATGTCCTTGGTCCTTGGTAATAAAAGTTTCCATAATCCAAATAATAACTATGTAGGGCTTAGACATAAGCATAATATAAACTAACACCAAAAAGTAATAAGCATGAAATGGGGTCAAACTCTCATTTATCATTCTCCTCTTGGGGGTGGTTTTGACAATGGCACATATAGCCAAGTATCGACAAGGAACCTATAAATATTTTGAAAATTTTCTTCATTCACCCCTACTTTGCCCTTCACCTTCTTTTGTTGTAACTAATTAAGGGTGGTCACCACTGCATGCATCACTTTGACTACAAAATCCACAAGTGTGTTGAAACCAAGGTCAAGTTATGACATATTTCTCTTTATTTTCTCCATCTCCACCCATAAATTCTTTGGCTTTAACCTACAAAAAAATAGTTATCCCCAAAGTAGTGAAAGGGGGGGGGTCTAGTATAGCTGGCAAAACTAGGGGATAGCCATGGGAGGGAAATGAACATGGGGGATAGTTAGGGGTAAATAGTGAGTAGGGGGGTTCTCCTTTGGCTTCTTGATGGGTGAAGTGGTAGTCACAGGGGAGTTACCAATGGTGCTTAGGGCCTCTTTTTAAATAGTAAGATCAATTATGTCTAGACCAAACCTAGTCAAAACATGGGAGATGTTTTATTTTGAGAGACCTCCTCCATCTACGGGGATGACTTGTTAGTTCTCTCCTCTTCATCCTTAATTTAGTGTAACCTCCTATATTTCTATTTTTTCCTAAACTTTTTCCCTTTCTCCTCACTTTCCTTCAAGTCAAATTATGCATCCACCTCCTTCGAGCTCTCTTATGTTTCAATATTTTTTCTCTTACTAGGATTTTAGGCAAGCTTGTGAGATTGTCTCCTAACCCTAGTTAATTCCTTACCACTTTCACCAAAATCAATAATGAGCTCCATTTTAGGGTTTAATTAAGAACGCTACACAATAGGGGGTCCTTGTGTAGCTTTAGTGAGATCCCCACTTATAAGATCCCAAAAAAAATTGAAGAACAAGGGGAGAAACTATTTAGTTCAAGAGCCTTGTAAGATTTCATAAAGAACACCACCACCTTGACTTATTCCTCAATGACCAGAGAGAGCATATATTCATTATCCATATTATTTATCATAGTCTGGATAGAATTAACAAGATTATCTCTAATCCCCAAATTTATAACAACATTTTGGTTAGCAAGAGTTTCTTCAAAGAATTGAGCACCCCATCTTCCCAGCTCTTCTTGTTTAGACAGAGTGTTATTATTGTTATCCAAGAGGGTAGTAATAGTGTTTCTCTTGCAGTGGGAAAAAGCCAACCTATGAAAGAAAGAGGTGTGCCTATCTCCCTCTGATAACCACTAGATTCTATAACACTGCTTCCAAAATATTTCCTCCCTATTGTTGTTCTCCCTCCATTTTTCCTTCGATATTTATTCATCCAAGTGGTCACCCACAATAGCTCTCCCATTTTCCATACGTTTTTACAAAAATTTAAGATTTTCCTCAATGATCTCTTTCTGTTTGAAGATATTTCCAAAGGAACATATGCTTTATTCTGTAGCCTTACTCTTAACATTTTCATGTTTCTTAGCCAACCTTGACATAGTCGTTCCTTCCACTTTGACATTTCACCACTCATGAACTTTATCATATATTTCTAGGTGGGAGTGCCACATCATCTCATGATGGAAGGCTCATGGTCATTTCCAATTTTTTTCCTTCCAAACTAGAAGGATAGGAGAGTGATCCAAGGCTATTTTAGGGAGAGCGTGGAGACTAGAGGAAGAGGAGATTTCCCACCCAACAAGGCACAACAATCTACCTAGTCTAACTTAGATAAGGTCAATTTCCCTTTCTATTTTTAGACCAAGTAAATTTCAAGCCCAAGAGCTCAATTTCCATCATCAAATATTCCTACAAATAAAATTACCTAGATCTAACATACTATCATTAAAGTCTACCAAGCGTCCCTCCTTTTTGGAGGGGAAGAGTGGGGTAGTAGAGTCACACATACAAAGAGCATTACCATTAGTGGATAAATATTTAATGATATCCTCCTAAACTTGCACCCTCCTTGTCTAAGAGTTTGGGGCATATATATTTAAAAGGAGTTAGGCAATATCTAGATATTTAAACATAATTGCCAAATAGTTATGCGAGAAGGAAATAAGTGTATTTGATAACTTACTTGGATTCCATGGAATAGAAATACCACCTCAAGCCCTAGTAGCTTCCACATAGTGGAAACCAACACTTGGCCAGAGATCATTCACAATATTAGAAAAGTTATCACACTTCATCTTAACCTCTTGAAGAAGTTAGATGTCCACTTTATTGAAAAGAATCGTGTTTTTAACCACAAACTATTTTTGGAGGTTCTTCAAACTCCTTATATTCTAGGGTAAGACATAATTTTTTCCTTCTACATTGGGAACCTTCCAAGGTTGACTACTTTCAATTCCAGTGATCTCTACTTTGTAGCCTTTGTTCCAGTTTGTCTACTATTAGGTCTTCCCAATTTCACCTAACTTCCCACATCCGCCTTCAAGTTTCCCCAATTTTCTCTCTTTTGTTCTTCTCATCCTCCATTATTATCATCATTCTATAATACAAGCAAGGAAGTTTCTTGATCTTTCACCAAGTTCAACTTTCTAGGCAAACTAAGAGAGTCCCCCTAAAGCTATCTGACAAGCCCCTTCAACCCCAAAGTGAGCATATTTGACAAGTATTCCCCATCCTTCATGTTGATGTCAAGAAAAACCTCCAAAGGTTTATCTATAATTTTCCCTCTTCCACCACTTTCTCTCTTGAATCTAATATAGAAGCCTTTGGGGTTAGCAATATCTCATTGATCTCCTTGGTGAAGGGATAGTCCTCTATGCCCTTTGGGATAGTCAATGTCTCACCTTGTTTCACCAACAGAGGGTCCACTTGCGCATCAAGAAGATGCACCACCACCAGGGGGCTAATGGAGGTAGAACCCACCTCATTACCACCAAACTTGGAAACCCCAAGGGAGGACACTTCCACCTTTTTTTTAAGAATGAATGATTACAGTTTGGGTCAAAGTAACCAAATTTTGAGCATCATTGATAGAAGGGGGATACATTCTCATAATCTAGAGCCTAGGATCTATTCCTCTATTTGGATTTTAGTGAGATATTCATTGGCAAGGGTTGGTTAATGGTAACATTAACCAAGATCTGAGAAAAGACCAACTTAGACTAAGATCTAGTAACCTCATCTAGTGATGAAATGTCCAAATAAGTTACCAATCACATTAAGGACTCTTGAATCACATAATTCAAGGGGGGCCTCAAAGATAAATCCAAATAGACATTAGATGATGTTGGTTAGTTTTAGGATCAAACCCTATTTTCCAATGAGCTAACAACAAACCATGGTTTCCATAACTCCATGTTCCTAATAACACCATGTTGACATTGCTATCTAGGGTGAACTTGAAGAGAAAAATGCCTCCCAGTAGTGTTGACACAGAGACACTATCCTTAAGTTTCCAATGGTCACTCCATTTTCTAACCATCTTAATCAATCATCTAAACATTAGAAACCTTCCTACCAAGAAGAGCTTAAAGGAAGAGGAAATACTCTTTACTAGAGAATCTGACAGAATTTTTCAAGCCCACAGCTCCCAACATGACCTTTGGAAGTTCCACCACAGTAGGAATCTCCTTGGATCCCATAACCACCTCAGTCCAACTTTTCCCCAAAGTCAAGATAACAGGAAGCACCTTGGGGGGATTAGATCCTAGAAAGGATAAATCATCTTCCAAAGTCCCTAACACAAGGTCAACTTCCAGAGGAATATCAATGATAGTAGAAGAAATAAACATTCTAAGAAGATAATGAATTTAGGATTAAAATAAAATTATAAAGTCCTAGGTCCAGGTGGATCTTTTCCAAGTGGGAAAGTTGCAAAGTGCTAAAAAAATAGACTTATAAATTATCGCAAATAGACATTTATCCTCAAATTATTGTAGTTTAGGTTCATCCATCTTCTATAATTCCCATTTTTTAAAATCCTAGTGTTTCCCATTGGTTTTAATCCTTCTCACTATTTTAGATATCTGTTGTGTTCACCTTGATGAGTCTGGATAGTTTTTCCTATCTAAAACTTTTACATCCTTCTCCCTTTTCTTATTGGGAGTTGTTTTCTTCAAATTTACTTCATCTACATGATTAGTAACATGATCTTCACCATGGAAGTTATATAAATCAAAAATATGGGAAATATTAAAACCAATAGGTAAATCCACTTCATATGAATGATCATTGATTCTCTTAAGAATTTTGCATGGGCTAATTTTCTTATATTTTAGTTTTTGATATGTCCCTATATGGAGTCTCTCCTTTCATAGTTAGATCCTCACTAGATCTCCTTTAGTAAAACAATTATACCTTCTATTGGTATCTATCACAAACTTTTATTTTTCATTACTTTCTTGAAACTTTTTCTTACTTCTACCTACAACTAATGTAGGTGTCACTAACTGTCACCCAATAGTAATTATAAAAAGTATAGAACTTCCTTAAGATTCCTTCCATTAAAAACTTAAAATGGTGATTTATCTATATAGACCTATTCACTAAGCTATTATAGGAAAATTCTACTTGGGCTAATGCTAAATACCACTATTTAGGTTTCTCTCTAACAATGAATCTTAACAAGTTTCCTAGACTCTAATCTACTGCATTATTTTACCATCTATTTATGGATGGTAGTAACTACTAAACTATAGCTTTGTTCTCATATGCTTCCATAAATTCCTCCAAAAATGACTAAGGAACTTAGTACCCAAATCAAATGTGATGGTTTTTGGCACACCATGAAATCTAATTATTTTTAAAAATATATAACTCTACCACCCTAGTAGCATCGTTGGTTTTTTTACAAGCAATTTCTTACGATTGTGTATGTTGTTCAACATGATTAGTTTACTTTCATATGAAATTCATAAGCTTGTTAATGATATCCATAATTGGGAAAAAATTTGTGAAATGTTGATTCACCCCCCACCCTGCCCCTTCTATGTATTTCCTATTTCTAACAAGAACTGGATGTAAATTGTGTAGAAAAGATGAATCCCCTATTGTTGAATAGAAAAAGTACATATCTATGATTGGTAGACTACAATATTTGACACATACTAGATCTAATATAGCTAATGTACTTGGAATTGTGACAAGATTTTAAGAAGATCCAAAAGAGAAACATTATGCAAAACTAAAAATAATTTTCATATATTTGAAAGACACACCTTATTATGGACTATGGTGTGATAGATAACATGATTTCATTTTATTTGCATACATTGATGTAGATTGGGCTAGAAGTGTAGATGACATAAAAAGCACTAGTGGTACTGGAGCCATTTTCTTGGGAGGAATATTGTTTTCTTGGCTAAGCAAGAAACATCATTGTATTTCACAAAGTACGCAGAAAAAAAGTATGTAGTGGCAACAAATGGTTGTAATCATAGTATTTGGATGAAAAATATGTTGAAAGACATTGAGATTGAGTTTACAGAATATGTCAAAGAATTCATTTTCACATTAAAAGACAAAGCATATAGTTATTAATTATCACTTTTTGAGAGAGAAAGTTGTAGAGAAAGAGATCATATTGCAGTATGTTAGCAGAAAGGAGCAAATAGCAGACATATTTAAAAAACCTTTGGCTAAGGAGATATTTTAGTATTGGAGTTATGACCTAGCCTACTTTTAAGTAGTTTATGTAGAGATTGCATCAGTTTGGTCATAGTAGAGCACTATTTCTTTTATTTGGAGTAGATCCATGATGCTTCTCCTATAGGGGAGTATCTATGTTTATACTGAGTCATTAAGGAATCTTGGTACTGGTATTTAATAGTGTCTTTGGACACTTGAGCTTATTGCATATCATACTTAGAGAATTGACATAATGATAGGTCTTTACCATTTATGTCAATGGGGGAGAGATTAGCACATGAAAAACATCCTATGAAAGATTGTCCTTTGGGGAGAGATGAGTACATTATACTTAATACATTCTATGGGAGAGATATAATTGAGATTCATGTTGATTGATGAAGAGGATTTGAAAAGATGTTGATGTGTGAGGGATCTTAACACCTACCTTGTGCATGTTGTTTGGTTACATTCTAGATAGCATGAATGAGGATGTAGTTGCAAGAGAGATACATTTGGTATTCATGGAACCCAGATGTTTTTCATCTATGTTATCATCAATGCCAAAGAGGGAGATTGTTAGCATGAATGTTGATGATATTCCTATGGGAGAGTATCCTAATAGTGTTGACGACATGGCTTAATGATTAAATGTTGCATTCATGAAAGAGTTTATCATTGATTTCAACATATTTGTTATTTTGTGAAGACTAGTAGAGCAGTAGACAGAGATCGGCTTTGCATAGTTCAAGGATTAAAGATCAGCTTATGCACACTTGCAATTATGTTCTATAGTATGTCTAGATGCTACAACTAAGAACACGTAGGAAAATATAAAGACTAGACAGAGTTATGAGGGATTTCATGAAGGAAGCTCTCAAACACCATTTTTGGAAAGCGGGTACTAATCTTTGTATTTTATCTCTGAACAAAGATGGATCTGGTTGAGCAAGTTGAGACAAAGGTTGAAGACATGTTAAGATTTCTTGATTAATCACACATGATTATATGTTTATCATATGTAAAGTTATGAGGATTGTGAGGCAACATATTGCTTGTAATTGTGCAAAGATGTAATATTGTACTGAAATGTGTATTGTAATATCTTAATTTGGTGCTATATATTATTATTGTAAATTGGAAAAGCCTCAAGGCCGACTCAATGATTTAGTCAAGGACTTAGTATAAAGGAAAAGTCTTTTCCTTGTGGTAATGTTTTGTAGATCAGCAAGATCATATTGTGACATACAAGCTTGAATGTGAATATGTTTTGGATCAAAGTAGAGATTGGTGTAGTTGAGGCACGGTGATCTTACAAGGACCTATATTTGGCAAGATAAGTTATTGTTAGACGATTTTTGAAATTAACTTGTATTATTCAGTGAGGATAGTATTGAAGTTGTTTGAACTGTGGACCCTCCCATCTTCTTTTCAACTCCTAACAGGGATGGCACAACTCCTAACAAGGATGGAATCTCCTAACACAAATTCAAAGTCTCCTAGCAGGGACTCATATGTACTGATTATATTTCATTGACTCTTAAAAGGGTTCATCCTTTCACAAGGAACTTATATATTAGTACATCATTTTATGGGTACCATCTACACTGGAGTTTTCCCTCTGATCAAGAGTTTTCCTAGTTAACAAATCTAGTGTTATTGTGTATGGTTATTTTTCTATTAATGTTGGACATTAATAGATTTATTTTATCTTATCTTATCTTATCATCTACTATTTACATGTTCCAAATATTAAAGAAGATATTGAGAGTTCTTTAAATTGTATAATTGATTTACACAACCCTTGATGGGGAGATCCAATGTTAAAGTTTGGAGGACAAAGAAAATGAAGAGATTGGAGATGAAGAAATGAAGTTCCAAGTTCTTAATGAACACCCAACCTCCAACTGGTTGAAAAATTCTGAGCAAAAATAAAGAAAGGTCAAATTATAAGAAGACATCGAAGAATTTAGAGGTTCTAGGGACTTCAAGAACTTTTGATAATATATCAAGTTCCCATGAGACCCCCACCCTTAATCATGAAGATGAAAGAAAATTGAAGTGTGAAAGGTTCAAGGTTCTCCAATACATGACTCCAAAGGGTTCAATAAGGAGAAATAAACCTAGATCTCAAAAGAGGAAATAGCCCACTCAAGTGTTCAGTGGTTCTAGAAACCTTTAACAAGATTCCTAGGTCCTAAGGAACCCTTGACCTCTAATAGCTTAGACTATTTCATGAACGAGGAAAAATTAGGGTTCTCAATATATCAAGATCCCAATGTTGGCAAAGAAAGAAGGAACTAAAGCCGAGAAGAGAAGACCTTACGCCGATGACATGTGTTTGAAGAAATAGTTCATCTCAAACAATTCTAGGAAGATTCCAACTTGCAAAGAGCGCTTATCAATTCAAACTCATACAATTCATGCTCCTTACATGTGGAAGTGACAATTTAAGGTTTTAAAGGGTAATTAATCACCAGTTTCAGTGCTAAAATAAGGAAAAATCCATGTCTTCATGTGCCAAGGGGATTAGCAGTTTTAATGTTGAACGTCAGCTATCTCGAGGCAGCTTTGCATGCAAGCCTAGGGAATGTGAAATAAGGGTTTTTTTTCTTTTTTTTCTTTTTTTAAAGTTACATAGACAACTCATAGTTATTAACTATCAATAATTGGAACACAATTTTCCTAAGAAAACAACTTTGCATGCAGGGCTAGGGAATGTGAAATAAGGAGGTTTTTCTTTTTCTTTTCAGTTATATTAACAACTCATACTTATCAACTATCAATAATTAGATCACAATTTTCCTAAGAAAATATTGTTATAATAGATTCATATTTTTGTTGAATAATATCTTTTGATCAATAAAAGAGAACCATTGTTGCCAACTTAAATGTGTATAATGCATTTCTTATAAAATGATTGATTCTATTTTCTAATACTTGATTAATGCATCATTTTTTTCCCCTTTATACAAGAGTAACTCTTTTTAGACCATATTTTATATTGTATTTACAGTTCTATGTTTAAAAGTTCAGTTTTGAATTTATTTATTTTTGTACACATTATCATATACCCTAAATCTCTCTATGACATACTTATGCGAACATGTTAAAGTTCGAGTTTTGCGTGGTTAGTCGGCTTATTTATTCACATTGTCTATGCAAAAAGTAAATATAAGTCATTGAATATTCTGGTGTATCACATCATTTTTGTTAGGTTCCAGTTTCAGATCCATTTTCTACCAATGACAGTTGAACAAGTGCTATACTACGGAGACCAGCCCTCTCTAGATATTCACTCAACTTACCGGTCACCCGCAGCCAATGAGTGTTTCTATTGTGTCAGTTGAAAGGAGAATCAACTTGCCCTATTTTCCATAGGGTGCATTCAATTGTGACAATATCCTCACATCTAATCAATGTGCAAAGCTCCTCGCATGATTAAATAAAATAAATCAAATTAATAATTTGTATACATAGAATTCAAAATCTAAGAGTGTATAGTATATGTTCATTGCTTTGTGGGTTTGTTTGTATAAAAAAGACATAATTATGAGGGACATTATGGCTGAAGATTAAAAATCAATTTGATCTAACTAACAAGTACAAACTGTTTGTCATATTTGTGCAGTCATTAGTTTTACTTGAGTTGTCCATTAAAATCTGCACTCAAAGAGAAGCAACTTTTTTTAAAGATTGGAAATAGTTCTCTTCATCTCATTTTAACAATCTTCCGCTTAAGAAAGCATATTTTCATTCCTTACCTCATTGGTTTATCCTCCCCCCGTCTCAATCAGAAAAGGAAATGTAGATTTAGTGCGAAAAGATGGATCAACATGAGTGCACAAGTTTGGAAATCCAAAGCTGATGCGAATTCTCAATTGCTGGCCTGGAAGGTTTTACACCACAAATTACCTGTAGGTGACAAATTAAAATACATTGCTGTGCAACCAATTAGTTGCCCCTTTTGTATGCGTACTGAAGATATGAAACATATATTTTGGGACTGCCCCTACGTTAAAAAACAATGGAATGTTATCTTTAAAAACTTTTCAACCATTTTTCACCATAAATGGAATTGGAAGGAAGCTCTCCTTAGCGTTGAATTGCATAATGATGTTATTGCTGATTCTATTAGGCAAGTTATCTTAAGACATATTTGGAAAGCTAGATGCAGTGCTGTTTTTTAAAGCAATTATTTTTAGGAAAGGGAAATCTTAAGGTTGTATTTTGATATAGTTTTTCAGGCTGCTTTTTTGTTGTCTCAGATTTCAGATTTATCTATAACGAATCCGTCAGCCATGGCCCAGCTACAGCAACTTAAAGACCAAGTGAATCAGCTTCAAAGTAATTGCCATGTGGATCTTTGCAAAGTTTTTCATCATGTCCTCTCAACGTAATGCCAACTGTTGGCATATTTTGATAATGATTTTCATGCTCCTTTTGTATTGTATTGATTTGTTTTAAACAGTGTATCTCTCTTCCAACTACCTTGTATAACTGTTATTCTTTATAACCTTACCTTAATTCAATATATAAAAAAATATTACGAGTTTCCAACTCACCCCGTTGCAGATGAAAAGACCAAAAAAAGGCTCCATTTGTGAACTTATAGATAAATACAACATTCACATCTCCCAACAATTTCTAAAATAAAGTAAATCCTAATTGGTCACTTCTTCGGGTGAACCATCTATGCGAGAAAAGTCTCCTCTCCATTTCATAAGTTGATTTGTCAGCAGTTTTCCAGAGCTCTGACCTTCAAGGAACATAATAGCATCTCCATAGTCATGGTGTGCAGATGACATTTCATTTCTATAGATTGAATTTGAATGAATAGATGGAATTTGAATCAATAGATGATCTAACTGTTAACATAAACAAAATTTCTAGTAAGAATTATAGTTGCAGTTGAGATGTATAAAGCATGTTTACAGCTGGATTCGCTCATTAGAATAGGGAGTATGCAGAAGTGGGCAATATTTTGTACTTCTGAGGAATGAGAAATGAGTAAAGCAAATCCCATATACCTGATGGCTAGAATGCATTTCCCAGAATAGTCTACCACTCTTCTGATGAAGAGCATAGTAGATTTTGGATACCTCAATGTGAATGAGCAATGATAATGGCAACGTCACAAGGTTTTCTATTGTCAGGGATGGTCATTGGTCAAGACTTTATTCGCAACAAAAATATATTTAAAAAGTGTTGTTTTAATTTTAACTCCAACAGCTTCTCCAAAGATATCTATGCTGTGCCCCATTGCATCTACTGGAAGGTAGGTATTTTTTGTTTGATACTGAATTGGAACTTATAGTGAGAAACATGCAGAAACAGGGTAGATCAATATATGTCATATTGTATGAAAAGCTGGGAACTTTGTAAAATAGCCTTTGATGCAGAATCAAAAATTAAAATACAGAACCAAAATGTAGATTATATTATACTCGAGATTTAAAATTTGCATTCAGAGGAAGAATAAATCAAATTGGTAATTATATCATACTTAAATTCGTAAATTTTGCCAGAGGGGTCCAGTTTCAGGTACAGAGAAGAGTCAAAAGATCCATGAATTTTGCTAATGGCGAGTAGATACAGAAGCACGGTATAATCAGTTTAAACATATAAGGGCCTACTCCTGCCCATTCCTTTTCAGTCTGAGAGCTAATTAAACATATAGTAAGCTGTAATTTCTGGAAATGATTGTATTAGAATTTTTTTGCATAAATGTTTTATCTGTGATCCGTCATCAGAATAGCAGAGAGCTGAAGGATAAATCAATAAACAGGTGCATCAATATTTCGGATCACACTCTGTGATCCGTCATCAGAATAGCAAAAAGCTGAAGGATAAATCAATAAACAGTTAGTTTCGGATCACACTCTGTGATCTGTCATCAGGATAGCAGAGAGCTGAAGGATAAATCATTCCTTCAATGATTTATCCTTCAGCTCTCTGCTATCCTGATGACGGATCACAGAGTGTGATCTGAAACGTTGATGCAAAATAATTCTAACACAATCGTTTTCAGAAATTACAGCTTACTATATGATGGATTGTAGAAAACTGATGTCTTTAATTAAACATATTTTTGTGCAATTTGTTTGTATGTCCATGATAAACCATAATCTCTATGTCATTTAACATGTAGAGAATGTATTGCCTTCTTCCATCAAACTGAGAGAACATGTAAAACTTTGGCTTTATTAGTGAAGATGGATACATCCCCATACAATTCAGGCAATACAAAGATTTGTTCTCCTAATTTCTCCTTCTTGATAATTCTATTTTTTTACTCTATGTGTAGCTTATATGTTCTGATCCATCATCGTGTGCCTATATGTTGATTTGTAAAATAAAATTACGAAAATCAAAATACAATTCCATAGCATACTCAATATAAGATGTTGTGACCATCATATACCAACAGATAGGAATCAACTTTACTTCGTTAAGGAGTTCGTCTAAACTAGTCTAGACAGTGTCCTAATAAACGGTTTGTGTATGTAACCGCATGAAATTTTTTCCCGTAAATGCTGTTCTTTAAAAAGAAATTTGTGGTCAACTTTGATAAAATTCGTTCATTTCTCTCTTATGTCTATAAAAGAAATACAGGTTTGAAAGGAGAAAAAATGTTTTTTCCCTTGTATCAGGCCACGTCATGATGAGAACATAACCAGTTCGCATAATATTTTAGCTTCAATTGGTTTCCTAGTGAGTCATGCTCTATGATTGTTACGCTGCATCATACCAAGTTTCTATTTTTGTAAGATCCTTTTGCAATTAAATTTTATCTATGGGTTGACATAAAAATTGTTTTTTAAATGGTTTGAGATGCCACTTAATACCAATCATTTTTTTTTGGAGTAAATGCAGCAACAACAAAATGGAGAAATTTTCAATGCTGTTTTGTACAAGTGGAGCAGTCAACTGTTGCCTTGAAAGAGAGATTTGGACGCTTGAAGAAGTTCTTGGAGCAGGGTTCCATTGTCTTCCATGGTTTTTATTTCTATTTTAGACTTTTTAAAAAGTTCTGCATTAAAAATTTACTTTGCAAAGACAACTTAACTAGACTTAACATACAGCCAATTTGTGGTTATAATTCTCTCATTTTTTTCTCAAAAGTTTCAAGTAACCTACATTAAAATGCATTCGATAAATAAGAATGTTGTTTCTTGTACGATGGAATTCTAAACAGGATTTAAGTATCTTGGTTGCACAGTCGCCTCGGTAGCAATCACATAAGCTCGCTTGGTTTGCAACATGTGATTTTTTTACCTATATCAACATACAGTATGTCACACATGCTAATTTTGCAAATATTTATTTAATTATTACATAGTACATTAAATGTTTTGCATAATATTTTTGGTACATGATTAGATATCCTTTTGGAATTATCAGTTGATTTTTGTTTATATGGAACAGGTTTAAACAGCACACTCTAAATTTTGAATTATTTAAGTTGCTCATCTGGAATTGCACTAACTTCTCTAATAAGAACCACCTATTAGTATGATTTCAGATGAATTGTCTAAACAAACAAACATCATACCATCTTCACAAAGAAAATACCAAACCAAAAGCTTTAAATTACCAGCCTCTTTGAAATGAATCTTGTTCATAAACACTATAACTTGTATGATATCCGGTAGGCCATGGCTTCTTAAGGGTCTTGAATGGAATTAAATAATCATATTTTATTATCTAAAAATAAATTCAATCTTGCTATCCATCAAAGTCACGGTAGAAAGGGCATACTCCTGCTCTGGAGCTGTCATTATAGACTCCCCTGTATTTGTCTGCAAACTAAAAACTGTTGCACAAGTTAAGAGTGTGCAAGTAGCAGAGCCCTTGTTTTTTCATTATACTCAAATTATCACTATAAAGTTGTAGAATTAGCACCCCTGCAAACAGTCTTTAGAAGCTGAGAATAAGCAGTGTCTGATGTCTGGGACATGATGGATCAACAATATCGGAGCCAGGATTATTCTTGGTAATCTTGTAAACAGATTTCTAGTGTTTCCACGTCTTCTGGTTTAAATAAAGCAAAGCCACAAATAAAAATAATTGAGATACAAATTCAAACCCAAACACTTGTAAACTTAAGTTAAAAGTCCAGTAAGATTATGACACATTAGGTTTATGCTAAGAGTATGATGGAATATTTGGGGTTCAGGTTCACCAAAAAGTAAAACCAAGTTCTTGAAGGGAAATGCATTTCTATCTATATTAGACCTCTTCCAGGCTTAAGTAAGACATGTAAGGTCTGTGCATGAACTGCAGGACTATATTCACACCTAATACTTTTAGACCACTCTTCACTGCACCTATCACAATATATTTATATTGTTGAGAAGATTGTTCATATAGATATTCTTACTATAATTATAACTCTAGAGCAATGAAAAATATAAGTTCGCCATCAGTTACAAATATGAGATGAGAGTTAATATAACAAATAGCATATGGGAGTGTGGGAGCTATAGTTTATCTATTTACTTAGATGATTGGATTTTTAAAAGTGTGCTATGTGCTAGGGCCTTAAGGACATATTTTGTAGCCCAGGGCCTAGTGTACTGAAACTCTATCGTTTTGTAGTTCACTGGCTATTATACATCCAAACTCTATGATGAATTAAAACAGCAGTACAAAGAATGAAAAACAGAGCATAAAAATAGAGCTTAAAAACAGAGCAGCAAAACTCAAATATACCAAAGAGCTATAAAGTTTCTTCTTGTTATTACAGCTGAGAGGAATGCTCTATTTATAGAGCTCATACATATTTCTAGAGGGTTCTTGAGAAGCTTCAAGAAAGGAAGCACTCTAGAGATTTCTACATAATTTTAAATTCACATTTTGCACAAAGAGAGAGGCTCCAAGAAGCAAGTAGAAAGTTCTGGACTGTGCATTAAATGCCCAGCCACTATAATAAACATTATTTTTAACACCCCCCCATAATGTTTATTTGGAGAGAGTAGGAACATCTTTGAGCTGCAATAGATCTCTAAATTTCGTAGATTTTACAATAGACAATGCTTTTGTAAATATATCAGCAAATTGATCTTTTGTTCCGCAAAATTGAAGCTCCACCTCTTGTCTTTCAATTAGATCTCGAACAAAATGATGATGCACTTCTATATGCTTGGACCTTGCATGATATACTGGATTTTTTTGCTAGCTTGATAGTACTTTGATTATCACAAAATATTGTTGTTGGAGAGTCTTGTGGATGATGCAATTCTTCAAGTAACCTCCTAAGCCATAATGCTTCTTGAGATGCCTTTGATAAACCAATATATTCAGCTTCTGTAGATGAGAGTGACACTGTTGATTGCTTCTTGCTACTCCACGAAATCGGTCCTGATCCAAGATGGAAGATATATCCTGAAGTTGACTTTCTATCATCAATGTCACCTGCATAATCAGAATCCGTATATCCAACTAAAGTAGGTTCTCCTCCATATTTGTATTCAATTCCAAGCTGGTAAGTACCCTTAATATATCTTAATATTCTTTTTAGCCGCTCTCCAATGTTCAATGTGTGGATCTGCCATGTATCTCGATACAATACCAACTACATATGCAATATCTGGTCTAGTTATAGTAAGATACAAAAGATTTCCAACAAGCTGCCTATATAATTTTCCATCCACTTTCTTTTGAGTAGAGTTAGCACCTAACTTTACTCCTATTTCACATGGTGTATTACATGGTTTACAATCACTCATATTGAATTTTTTAAGTACATCAAGAGCATATTTAGTTTGAGAGAGCATGATTCTTCCTTCTTCTTGCCATACTTGCATACCCAAAAAATAGTGCATTAGTCCTAAGTCAGTTATTTCGAAAGCTTGTTTGAGTTGATTTTTAGTTATTTCAATATCATGTGTGTGATCTCCTGTAATAATCAAGTCATCCACATACAATACAATGATAACAACCTTATTATCACAATATTTTACGTACACATCTGGATCAACATTACTTCTTTTAAATCCAACTTCTAGGAAGTAATTATTAATTTTTGAGTACCATTCCCTTGGTGCTTGTTTGAGACCATAGAGTGATTTTCTTAATCTACACACCAAATTCTCTTCTCCATACTTAATAAATCCTAGTGGTTGTTGCATATAAATTTCTTCTTTTAATTCACCATGCAAAAATGCACTTTTTACATCCATTTGAAAAAATTTCCAACCAAACTTTGCAGCTAAAGCAACTATTGTACGAATGGAAGTCATCTTAGCTACTGGAGCAAAGGTTTCAGTATAGTCTATACCTTCTTCTTGTGAGAAACCTTTAGCCACTAGCCTTGCTTTGTATTTTTCAATAGCTCCATCTGATGTGAATTTGGTTCTATAGGTCCACTTGCAACCAACCACATTTTTGCCTTCTGGAAGTGTTGTTAGTTCCCATGTTCCATTCTTCATCAAAGAATTGTATTCTTCTTGCATAGCTGCTTCTCATTCTTCTTTTCCTTTTGCTTCTTCATATGTGTTTGGAGCGTCAACCTGCATCACCTTAGTCATAAGAGCATAGTTAGCAAATATATATCTAGGACCTTCTTGATAAATTTCTTTGGATTTTCATTATCACTTTCTTGAGTCTCATCCCATGTAGTGGTTTGCACACCTTGACTTTGACTATTGGTAGAAGTAGAATTTTCTTCATCAATCAAAATTGGAAAGAAAGATAATGTTGGAGAATTATCATTCTTAACATCTTCATCAAACCATTCATTTCTTTTAATATAGATTTCATTAGTTCTAGGATTGTATAACCTATATCCTTTCGATTCCTCACTATATCCAACCATTATGCACTTCTCGCTTTTCCTTTCAAGTTTGCTCCTCCTTTCATCAGGAATGTGAGCATATGTTTTACAACCAAAAATTCTAAAATGAGATACTGTAGGCTTTCTTCCACTCCATGCCTCTTCTGGTGTTATGTTCAAAACTGCCTTAGTAGGTGTTCTATTCAAGATATATACGGCAGTATGAACTGCTTCAGCCCAAAATTTAGCTTCTAGATTTCTAGAATGAAGCATGCACCTAGCCATTTCTATTATAGTTCTATTTTTCCTTTCAGCAACACCATTTTGTTGGGGTGAATAAGAGACAGTTGATTCCTTTTTAATGCCATGTTCTTTACAAAAATCTAAAAGAGCTTTATTCATGTATTCAGTCCCTCTATCAGTTCTTAGTATCTTTAAGTACTTTCCACTTTGTTTTTCAGTCAAAGCTTTAAACTTTTGAAACACTTCATTTTTCTTTTGTAGAAAATACACCCAAATTCTTCTACTATAATCATCTATAAAAGTGAGGGCATACCTTGATCCTCCAATTGATGATGTTTTGAAAGGACCCATTACATCACTATGGACTAAATGTAGAGGAGTTTTTGCTCTCCATGATTTACCTTGAGGGAAACTTTCCACATGTTGTTTTCCCATTGGACATCCTTCACACACCTTAGGGCTTAATAATATCTTTGGCAGCCCATGCACCATTTGTAATTTCTCCATAAGCTTGAGACTTTGAAAATTGATGTGCCCCAAACGCTCATGCCATATCCTGCTCATCTCATCATATTGGGCAATAGCACACATATGTTTATCTCCACATTTAGAAGTAAATTCTTGAAATTTATATAATCCATTCTCCATTTTAACAATTGCAATGACTCTATAATTATCATTGGCATCCTTGATTAAGCACTTATCATTGTAGAATTCTATTTTATGTCCTTGACTTGCAATTTGAGATACTGAAAGCAGATTTGTTTTTAATTCAAGGACTAATTTCACATTTTTGAACAAACCCTTATCAATTTTGACATTACCAGTCCCTTTAACTTCTAAAGCACTATTATCCCCCAAATATATTTTCTCTATATTATTTTCACTTAGTGATTCAAATTGATTCTCATTATGAGACATGTGTTGTGTAGCACCAGAATCAATAACCCAATCTTCTTTGAAAGTATTATTTTCTTTAAGTGCAACACAAAATGCATTTCTTTTAGAATCTCCTAATTTTGGATAATTATTTACTTTCTTTTCTACATCTCTTTTCTTCTTGAAACATTCATTTGCCTTATGACCCATTTTACCACAATAATGACATTTCCATTTACTTCTATTATGATCTATATATGAAATACTCTTATTTTCATTCTTCCAATTTCTTTCTTTAGATTCATTTTCTTGTGACTTCTTATAATATTGTTTTCCTTTCATTACAAATGCTTGAGATTCACCATCAAATGATTCTTTTTCTTTAACTTGTCTTTTCTCTTCTTGAACCAACTTAGCACACAATTCTTCTGATTTAATACTTTTTAATTTATCTGCAGTATCTAAAACCCTTATAAATGATTGATAAGATCCTAGAAGACTTTGTAATATAATTTGCACAAAATCTTTATCATCTATATCTTTTCCAAGAGAAGCAAGCTCATTTTTCTTTTTCTTTAACTTACTTAAATGTGGGACTATCTCTTGTGAGCTTGATAATTTCAAATTGTATAATTCAGTTGTGAGAGATAAGATCCATACATCACCTGAATTTTGATATAAATCTTTCAAAACCTCCCAAACTTTGACTCCACTTCTCTCATTACGAACTTCTGGAAAAACTTCTTCTGAAAGTATAAGCTTGATTAGTGTTGCTGCCCTCTTGTCCCTTTTATCCCAATTATCTTGATCATTTCCTGGATTCGTAGGCCTTTGTTCACTACCAGTCACAATATCATAACAATTTTGAAGGGTTAGAGTGATTTCAACATGAGATACCCAATCATAATAATTTTTTCCATTTAATTTAACTGTAGGCAAAGTCACACCAAGTGATTCCATTGTTAAATTCTCTCCCTTTTTTTTGGATGAGAATGAAAGATATTTAAAAACTTGAACACCCAAGCTTGAAATTGAAAATCTCTCACCAATTTGTTGAAGAAAAAACCTTTTCTTTTGCTACAATATCCTTCCTTTGATGTAGTTTTTTTGTCCCAAACCAAACTGATGTTCACTCCTTGGTTACAGCTTGCAAATGTAAAGATTCACACAAGAAAAACACATATATTCATTCCAAAAGCATCATATATTCACAGCCCAAAGAACTGAAAATGCTCTGATATCATGATGAATTAAAACAGCAGCACAAAGAATTAAAAACAGAGCATAAAAACAGAGCAGCAAAACTCAAATATACCAAAGAGCTATAAAGTTTCTTCTTGTTATTACAGCTGAGAGGAATGCTCTATTTATAGAGCTCATACATATTTCTAGAGGGTTCTTGAGAAGCTTCAAGAAAGGAAGCACTCTAGAGATTTCTATATAATTTTAAATTCACATTTTGCACAAAGAGAGAGGCTCCAAGAAGCAAGTAGAAAGTTCTGGATTGTGCATTAAATGCCCAGCCACTATAATAAACATTATTTTTAACACACTACGTGCAAAATTATGGCGGTGAAAGCCAAAAGGAAACCAAATTTTTATGTTGTCTCAACCTAATCAGCCTCCAGTACTCCTCACATGACTAAACAACTTAATCAGCTTATAACACAGAATTGAAAATCTACAAGTATAACATATATGTCTATTGCTTTGTGGTTTTGATTGTATAAAAAAGACTTACGTTTGAGTTCCCAAGTCGCCCCTTTGAAAATGCCTAAAAGGTCCCATTTGTGAGCTTCTAGATAAATATATAATTGATATCTTCTAACAAATTATAAAAATAAACTAAATATTTATGTCTTCAGCTGAACCGTGTGACAGCAGAGTCTCTTCTCCAATTAATGCATTGAATGCATTTTGACCTAAGTTATAGGATACATCGAATTTCATTAATGAAATTTCAATTTCAACAATTTTTTATTTTTCCTCAATTTATTCAAATTTTATGATATTTAATGTATTATTGTTATTTAAAATAGCATTATTTTATTTTAAAATAACATTGAGATATTAAATATTTAGCAATGTCAGACTATTTTGAGAATTTTGTGGATATATCACTTATGTTTAAATATAAATAAATTTATATAATTTACATTTCAGATTTTTTTTTTAAATTTATCCTTACCAAATTTCATTTGTAATTTACAAAGTTGAATTCAAATCTTATGACTTAGATTTTAACAGAACATGTCCATAATCATAATTTACAGATGATATTTCATTTCTATAGATTGAATTTTAATGAGCAGATGCTTCCAACAGACAAAAATTCATAGAAAGCATCCTAGTTTCTATTTAGTTATATTTATATGAACCACGTTTTTCATTTAGGTTCGTTCACACTGCAAACCAAATCTGCAGAATAAAAGTGGCAAGATTCTGTGGATTCAGATGGAATGTAGCAAAACTCCTAGACATAATGCCCATTGTGCAGAATATATTGCCACTCTTCTAATGGAAAGAATAGTGGGTGTTTGATATCCAAATGAGCACGGGCAATCATAGTTCCAGCATTCACAAGAATTTCTATTGTCAGTGATGATCACTGGTCAGGATTGTATAGGGGAGAGGATTCAATACTTGAACATCTTAACTTCACGCTTATCAAAACCTTCTCTCAATTTTTTACAGCAGTTTACTTTGCGAGTCATCTACTTATAACTAAGATTTCAAGTCCATGTCACCCATTATGATGCCACATCAGCATGCTTTTTGTCAAGTTATCCAAAACAACCCAAAAAAAAGTGAGACCAATGGTCATGCATAAAGGGTACCCATAGATGAACAGCTGATGTGATATCACATCATTAGTTAATTTTTATAACTCAGCGTATATTTTATTCAATTTTGGGTAGTTAACATTGTACTAACAACTTTAAAGTGACAAGTATTAGTACAATGTTGTCAAAAAAATAGGACATTGAGTCAATAAATGTAGGTATTAAGTGAACAACTCCTATCACAATTATTGGAACACGTTCTTAAAAAAAAATATCAAAATTGTGTTGTTTTTGTTCTAATTCCAATGACTATACCAAAGATATATATGTTGTGTCCCATTTCAGTCTACTTGAAAACGAGGTAGGGGAGAGGACCCAGTGGTTGTGCGCGTTCCAATAGTTGTGATAGTAGTTGTTAACTTAATACCCATACTTGTTGACTTAATATCCAACATTTTTGACAAGATTGTACCAATGGATGTGACTTTAAAGTTGTTTTTGTTAATGATGATTACCCATAAGTGAATGAAAAGTGTCCCTTTTCCCAAAAACAACCAATAGTGTGATGCCACATCAGCTGCACAAGTATGGGGTCTCCAATGCACTATGATTGGTCTCACTCTTTTTTTGGGCTGTTTTGGACACTATGACAAAAAGCATGCTGATGTGGCATCATATTTGATGATGTGGCTCTGAAACCTTAGTTATAAGCAGGGGACTTGCCAAGTAAGCAACTATCAAAAAACACGCTGTCAAATTTGCCCAGGGCACGATCCTGACCTCATCCCTTATGATGTCTATGGTCCTTGCACTCGACAAGACTTGATCCCTGGTGGGCTCTTTGTGAGCCATTCAACTTCACCAGTAGACCAAGGGCATGTTGATTGAATGAGAAGTTACACTGAGAAACATCAAAAAACAGAGAGATCATAGTATGTGTTATGCTATATGTAAATCTGTAAACATTGTAAAAGAGCCTTTGATGCAGTATTAAAATGTACATTATATTATACTTTGATCCTAAACTTTGCAATCAAAGAACAAAAAAATTCAAAACGATCATTATTTCTGACACAAAACTGTGAATTTTGCTGAAGGGGTCCAGATTACAGATAAGAAACTATCTTAACAAGCTCTTCATTTCCCCATATTTAATTAGCAGACTCGTGCTTCATGTTAGCAATAAATGCATCCAAGAACCCAAACAAGTATGAAACTGATCAAACATTCATTACTTCGGCATCATATGGCAAGAACAGAAGTTCATAGATGCTCACGTGTTTACCTCCTCGTTGCCGTCAGAGACAACCTGCGCTAGCGGTACCTTTGGGTAGCTCCTCTAGAGCCTCTTGTCCGGTTTAAATGAGCTCACCATGCAGATCCTATGTTAGGTTGGAAAGTCGACACCTCTGTCCCTGTGTCAGACCCCAATTGATGAATCTGCGGATTCTGCCTGTTCAATGTGCCCCCAGTACTTTAACAAATTATAGTTACTGGATAGACCCTTCGTTAAAAGGAACCACTGTAAAACCCGGCAAACCCCATTAATAGTTTTGCAGAAACAAAAACATTTGCTATTTTGATCACTGGACCCTGCATTAAATGAACCCCCTGTAAAACCTTATTGCTGGTTTTGTAGAAATAAAGACATTTGGTATTTTGGTCAGTGTACCCTGCATTAAAGAACCGCCTGTAAAACCCTATTGACGGTTTTGTAGAAATGAAGATACCTGCTATTTTGAACACATCGTTACAGACAAATTGTGTTATACAGACAGGGAATCTTCGCGCTTTTTATGCGAGGAATAAAATGTCAATGAGATACAAAGCAGATGTAAGTGCTCCGCCACTGTTCACACATGAACTATTGATAAGAAGATTAACAAATTCATCTCCTTAATAGACAATTCAATAATGAGAAAACTCCAGAAATATAACATTTAGGGGAAGGTCAATGGGAGAGAGAGGTGGTGGAAATTTTCTTTCTTATTAATTATAGTATTAAAATTACATATTTATGAAAATAGGGTTGGGGATACAAAGATCACTCTGTGAGAGTTCACACAGTTCAAGGTCAGAAAGCTAACAATGATTTATTAAAAAAAAAAAAAATGGATAAATAGCCCTCGGCCAAAGCAATGCTGCCCAAGGGAGGAGGATCATGGCGATCATCAAAACTCCATACATCAACAAGGTTGGTGGGTGACTCAGGAGGAGCCCACCTGTCATCAACAACATCATCTTGATTTTTTTCCTCTCCCTCTGCCCTAGGAAGTGAGATTACCAAATCCAAGCGAGGGAATGACCAGTTCTGATCTTTACTGGAAGAGAGTCAACCACAAACAACAAGAGCATCAAGAGGAGTAACTAGTGACCAGCCAGAACCCTGCCACAAAGAGGCTGAGCAGTGTCATCGGCCATCAAAATCACTACTAGGAGAGTGGCAGGGAGCTTGAGAATGTGGCATCCAGGAGCAGCAAGCAAAGGAACTGTGATCCTGGTGGTGGCAACGGGGTGGAGTGTGGTTCGTAGAAATAGAATATACCAACACTTTGGCAACCATACACAACATGTTACCCCAATAGTTAAGCAACTCCTGAAGGTGTGCCACCTCTAGCGCAACCTTGTTAGTTTGTACTTGAATTTGCATCATGACATTGTTACATATACAAGCCTTAATGTACATAGAAACATTAATACCGAAAAAACTGTGAGTGAACAAAACAACATTTCTATCCTTCCACAGAGTAAATAAGATCTCCATCGTGAAAGCATGACATATCTAAGAATATTTGAAGGGAGTTCTTGGAAAATCTCTCAACATAATCATATGCCAAGAGAAGGGCTCAAGCTAAAAGGGTTTGAAGAACTCCTGAATCTAGAGCCAATATTGTTGGGCCCTTTGACAAAACCAGAATATGTGAAAGAAAGTTTCAGGTTGCCCATAGAAAGGGTAGCTAGGGTCTGAGATTCCCAAATGCTTGAGCCGAGGGCCTAGGGGAAAAGCTTGGAATATAACACACTAGGAAAAAGTGTGCAATCTTTGGCTCAGTGATAGCATTCTAGATAGTGTTGAATCTAAGTCTCTAGTTTTTCTAAGAAGACTGCAAATGCCAATGTTGATTGAGCACATCAACCATAGCCAGGTGAGGAACTAGCCATAGATAACCCAACTTGGGTTTGTAGTTGGTCATAGGGGTGGCAGGGTACCACTTCCAATTCTTCCACCATGGTTTCATTGATTGCACCCCTAATTTGTGTAGCATATGAGGAGGCACTATAGAAACTAGAAGATCAAATGTTCATCAATCTGGATGCCTAAGCCGAAATTGGGCTTGCATGTCCTCCCATGAGCGTAGATTCATGGTGGCTCGAGAGAATAGGTCTTTAGGAGTTTGGATGCCACATTTGAAGAAATGCAAAGCACTAGCCCCTTCAACCTTAGCTAGTGGGATTCCTTCAACATTAAACAAGGGGGACCACCAAATGTTGTGTTGGTTCATAGAAAGACCATCTCCAACCCATCGAAGCCATGGCTTGAGGGCTTCCAAGGCTTTCCAAATACTTTTCACTACAAAAGTGCCCTTGACTTGCACTGGTTCAGAAGAAATTAGAAGTGTTTGAAAGTCAATCCCCTTCTAAGCTAGTCAGTTGACAAGATATCCAAAAGAAATGAAATGCCTAAGGAGAATCTTTTGAGCTTCATTACCAGTGAGAGCACAAATGACCCATTTGGCACATAAGGTAGTACCTTGCTTTTGGGTAGACAAGAGGTCAGGGCCTCCAAACTCTTTAGGGAGACAATAGTTCTCCCAAGTCACTCTATGAAAGCCACGATGCTCAGAGTCTGTCACCCAAAGAAAATCCCTTAGGAGAAACTCTAATTTGATTAGATACAAAGCTTTAAAGGGTGCCCAACAAGAAGAATAATAGACATGAGTAGCTGCTAACACTTTTAAACAAACTCGGAGTTTACCACCTAGAGAAAGAGGCTTAGTAATCCAATAGTCAAGCTTCTTCTCAACTTTTTAAATATTTATATTAAATATTTATCTAATAATTAAATAGTAATTAATAACATTTAATTACTACTCTTTATGGGTGTTGATATCGCTAAGTCTTGTTGTCTATTAGTGTCAAACACTTGGTCATATATGAGAGTTAGTCGATCATCACTGTGACCAAGCTACTCTTTATAGGTCGAGTCATGTAAAGACTTGTAAGTAATCATGTATATGTTGAGCTCTATAGGAGTCGAGCAAGTCTTTGGTCACCGAGGACTTTCAGTATAAGTCAAGCCTTGTGAATATCAAGCAGACAGAGTACATAGATGTCGAGTTATATAGGAGGAGCTGAGTACAATTAAGGTCGAGCAACAATAGAAAGAACAATTATCACTACGCATCAGAAATAGTGAGTGTCAAGTAACACAGAGAGAACATAAAAGTCTAGAATGATACAAACTTTGACATAAACCATTTCGAGCTAACATGAACATGATATTTAATGATCATAGAGTTTGTTACATGCTATGATGTGGATCATCGATCCCTATGAGGGAAGAACAACCAATTAGATGGAGAGACAAAAGGGAAGTGTCTAGAAAACTCTACATATGTCTTTAAATAGGCAGATCCAAACCCATATCCTTTAAGTGTGGAGGGAGATATCACAAAAGAGAGTGTGAACTATGTGAAGGAGTTAATTTATGGATGCTACATGCGATAGTTGTGAAGAACAGAGTTAGCAACTTTATGAAGTAGTGAAGAACTGAGTAAAGCTATATCAGATTGGAGATCAAATTAGAGATTGGAAGGAGGAGATTTGTAATCAACAATTATAAGTGCAAACTGAAGGATCTGTAATCAGAGATTATCTATGTTGTTAGGGGTCTTGTAAGTACCCATTATATGATCGAATGGGTCAAAAGGGGTCATTTGGTACACTATGACCCCTTTTTACCCATTGGACAACATTATCTATGTACTTAAAGGTCCAAAGGAGTTATAGGGTACCCTATGACCCTTTTCAGTCCATTCAAACATATGAGATATATCCATAGGGGTCCTAAGACCCCTAGGGACATATGTTGCCATCGAATGAGTTGAATGGGGTCATAGGTTATCCTATTACCCCTTTCAACCCATTCGAACATATGAGATATGTCACTAGGGGTACTAGGATCCCTAGGGGCATACATTGTTGTTGAATAGTTTGAAAGGGGCCATAGGTTACCCTATGACCCATTTTGACCCATTCAAAGATATGAAATATGTTTGTAGGGGTCCTAGGACCCCTAGGGACATATGTTTTCATTGAATGGGTCGAAAAGGATCATAGGTTTCTCTATAACCATTGTCAACCTATTCGAACATATAAGATATGTCCCTAGATATCTTAGGACACCTAGGGGCATATGTTGTCATTGAATGGGTTGAAAGGGATCATAGGTTTCCTTATGACTCCTTTGGACCCATTTGAACATATCAGATATGTCTCTAGGGGTCCTCAAACCCTTATGGATATATATTGTCATTGAATGGGTTGAAAGGGGTCATATGTTTCCCTATGACCCCTTTCAACCCTTTTGAGCATGTGTGATATGTCTTAGGGGTCCTAGGACCCCTAGGCACATATGTTGTCATGAAATGTATTGAAAGGGGTCATAGGTTATTCAATGACCCCTTTTGATCCATATGATCAAATAAAATATGCCCCTAGGATCCCTAGGGACAAATGTTGTCATGAAAATTGTCGAAAGGTTGTCATATGACCCCTTATAACCTATATGAATAAATGAATTATGTCAGCAGAAGTCCTCCCTCTAGGGACATATGTTGTCATGAAATTTGTTGAAGGGGGTCATAAGTTATCCTATAACCCCTTTCGATCCATATGAACAAATGAAATATGTCCCTAAGTGTCATAGGACCCCTAGGGACATATGTTGTCATGAAATGTGTTGAAAGAGGTCATAGGTTATCCTACGACCCTTATTGAATCATATAAACAAATGAAATATGTCCCTACGGGTCTTAGGACCCCTAGGGACATATGTTGTTAGGAAATGTGTCGAAAGGGGAAATAAGTTATCTTATGACCCCTTTTGACCCATTTGAACAAATAAAATATATCTCCAAGGGTCCTAGAACCCCTAATAACATATGTTGTTATGAAATGTGTCAAAAAGGGTCATAGGTTATCCTATGACCCCTTTCGACCCATATGAACAAATTAATTATGTCCATAGGGGTCAAAAGGGGTCATAGGTTTTGACTCATATGAACAAATGAAACATGTCCCCAGGGGTCCTAGGAGCCCTAGAGACATATGTTGTAACAAAATGTGTCAAAAGGGGTTATGGGATAACCTATGACCCCTTTCAATCCATTTTGTTACAACATATGTTGTCATGAAATGTGTTGAAAGGGGTTATGGGATAACCTATGACCCCTTTCAATCCATATGAACAAATGAATTATGTCCCCAAGGGTCCTAGGATCCCTAGGGACATATGTTATCATGAAATGTGTCAAAAGGGGTCATAGGTTATCTTATAACCCCTTTTGACCCATATAAACAAAAAAATCATAGGACCCAGGTAGGGACATGTATTGTCATAAAATGTGTTGTAGGGGTCATAGGTTATCCTATGACCCCTTTTGACCCATATAAATTGTTGGCATTAAGTTATATTTGTCATTAGTGACAACACTTATCCAATTTTGCATGGTTATAGAGCTCATCATTCAATCTCCAGTTATCATCGAGCAATTCAGTTGTTACCAAGCTTTGCAGTGTTTACCGAGCCATCAGTTTGTGTGATGAGAAGCTAGTGTAAATTGAGTGATGGATGAGTAGTGTTTACTGAGTGCAAGCAAGGTAAACAAAGTCTACCGAGCGACACTGTATCTACAAAGTCTCCAATGGTCACTGAGTTCGAAGCTACGTTGTGTGATTAGTATGGACCAGGCCTCTACTTCTACTGAGTGCATGATGATGTTGAGTAATGCAGTGGATGCCGAGTATCAGAAGTTCACCAAGTCAGCTTATAGAACCCGAGCTTCTACTATTTGGCCAACTCAGTAATATTTTGTTTACTTGTGTTTTAGTTGACCTTGTAATTGTAAATATTGGAATGGTATATATATATGTGATGTATTGTATCATACCAAAGTAGTTAGGAATGAAGAAGTGAATGTAAGAATGCATGGATGATGAAGTAATGTTTTGAGAAGAGTGATTGTGAATCAGTAGGAGAACAGGGTATTTAGCAAGGTCTATAAGGAGCAGTAAAGTTACATCTATCACAAGAGGTGATTTGTACTTCAAGGATCTAATTAGCAAATAAGGTTGTAAGTAAGATCCTCTATTTCATCCTAATAGGTGAATCAGTCTTAAATCCTTTAACAAGGTAGACTTGACAGTCTTTCTTTAAATCTCATAACGGAGTGCATACTTCATTGCATGTTTGTAAATCCTTTAGCAAGGTGGACCTAGCAGTCCTATTTGCTCCTAACAAGGTAGATCACCAAAAGTGGTCAATGTAAGCCTTAACCAACCAACTTTATGCTTCAGTAATGAAGTTTTGTGGTTATCATCCCTACCCTAGTTTTACTTTCTATTTGGAAGGTTTCTAGGTCACCGAATTCTATGTTCATGTGTTTCAGTTTCTTATGCATGTAGTAAAGTAGATCAATTAATGGTGAATGATTTATATTGTTAAGTGTTGAATTAATGAAAAGTTTTTGAAGTTACTGATTCACCCCTCCCCTCTCAATAACTTAGTAAGTCTTGATTATTTCCAACAATTGGTATCAGAGCATTGTGATTCTCAAAATAAAGTTTAACAGCTTGAGCAAAGATCAAAGATCAATAGAGATATTTAGACTTGACAAAGCAATTGAAAATGAAAAGCTAGATCTGGAGATGGCCATAGTTCAACTCAAAGAAGAAAAAGAGCATCTTTCTCAATCCCTAAAAAGAAGGAAGGAACTTGCAAATTAGATGAATGACCTTAAGTATGTTGGAGAAAAGATTGAAGACTTTTTCCCTTCAAGTAGTTCAGATGAAGCAAATGAGGCAATCAAAGAACTCCTAGAAAAGAATGGCTCCCTACAAGAAGATGTAAGAAAATTGAAAAGAGAACAAGAAATTCAGTCAATAAGAATGTGTGAAATCTTGGAACAAAGGAATAAGGCAAGTGAAGACTTGGAGGCAAGGAACAATCAAAATCAAAATCAATCCCTTCAACATGAAGACCTTATCAATCAGCTCTCTAATGCAAATGAGGAAATCATAAATCTGAGATCTAATAATGAAAGGCTAAGGAATGATTTAAGCACTAAAAGACAAATCAATGAAAGATTGAAAGTTGATCTAAATTCTAAGAAGCAACTCAATGAAAGGATAATAAAATCCCAAGCAGACATGAACCAATTGAATCAGCAAAGTGAGCAAAATCTGTATAGGCAAAAAGGCAAATCTGGATACAAAAAAGAAGGTGAATCCTCCAAACAAGGCACCCAAAGGAATCAAAAACCTACTTGCAATCACTGTGGGAAGATAGGTCACACATCAAACAAATGTTGGAGCAATGGAAAGGAAAAATTCAATGGAAAGTGCTACAACTGCAATCAGCATGGTCATAAAGCTAATGAATGTAAGGAGAAACCAAAATTTGAAGGTAAATGTCACAAATGCAAGAAGCAAGGTCACAAGGCATCGAAATGTAGATCTAAACCATTCAATCCAACTGAACAATTTGTAAAAGCAATATTTGGTTGTGACTACAATACTTGGTGTGGATGTCATTATTGTGGAGAATATGGACACATTGGCCTAAACTATGCAAGACATCACTTGAGAAAGAAGGATACCACAATAAGATGTTATACATGTACTGAACTTGGTCATATAGCTAAAAATGGCATGAATATAGGTAGAGTTGAAAATGAAAAGAAAGCAAGGATAGATGACATCAGGAAACAAATGAGAAAATAGTGGATTCCTAAGTCTACCGAACAAGCCAATTCAAATGATGGCCATGTCACTCAAGAATTTGGTGACTCCATCATTTCCAATTAAGCTCTTAAGGAAGAACTGGAGCTATATTCAAAAGCCATATCTCAAGCAGTTCCAATGAAAGGAAGCAAAAGATTCAAATTATTATTTCAGATACAGAGGGATCACAAGAAATCAGCATTCACTGGGTAAGATTAGGTCATACCGAGCAAGGTTGGTCATAGACTTTACCGAGTGAGGTTGGAAGTAATAAAGTTTTGTTCGATCATTGAGTCACGAGCTTCTACCGAGCACAGTGAGTAGGTGACAATCTGTCATGCACTATGTCATTATGGCACCGAGCATTAATGAAAAATTTTCATCAACAAGGGTAGAATTTGACTTCATTTTTCATCGTGACTTTAGTATACCCAGAGCAGAGCGATTTTTAGTGCATCTAAGCAATCTCAAGCGAATTTGTACCAAATATTTTTGAAGAATTTTCTCACTTACTAAGCAACCATGGCATCCAAAAGAAGCAGTAGCAGCAAGGCAAACAAAGGTTTTGAGATGTTGGTGAAAGGCATGGAATGGAAAGCACCAAATTTCAAGTTGGTACCAACAGTTGTGGAGTCACTCGACCCAAATGGAGCTCAATCGCAAATCCCTCCAAAGGTACTCCTTATTAATGATATTCACAGTCATTTTAAGTTTACTATGCAATAAATTGGAATCCTAGAGATGGATAGTGCCCTAGGAGAAATGTGTGTTGATGGGTCTTTGAAACTTGAGCATAAACATTTAGAGGTCAAAGGATTAACCCATATCCCACATCTGCCAAGAAAATTCCAAGTGAAGTGGATTAGGTATATTTTGAGCCGTGTGCATAATGGTCAATTGTGGTTGGAGCAGCCTGTGTTGATCACGAAGAAAATGATTCACAAGATCACGGGTCTCCCTATGCTCAACAAAGTCAAAACTACCAAAACCCTAGGTCAGGAAGAGCTTCATAAGAAAACCCTAGCCGAGTGGGATAGCAGAGGTCTGAAGATTAATAATATATCTAACGTGGAACTTAAGTTTGGAATTCACATCATTGCACATAAGATATATAGCTCTAGTTGATTGAATAGTGTGTCATGTGAGGCCATTGATTTGGCATACAAGGTTGTGAAGAAGAACCTAGAATTTGATCTATCAGATTTATTGTTGAAATAGTTAAACAAGAACATGGACAGCATCAGGACATCAAAGAACAACCCTTTTAAATTTGGTTCTTTGCTAACTTGTCTTTTCTTTTATGTTCAAAATTTTTTCCCATCCAAAGGTGCAATTATATGGAGGAAAGATACTCCCATTTTGTATTAGATTAATGAATTCATTGCAGAAATGGGTGAAAATTTTAAAAGTATAATGGACAATTACTTTGAAGTTTTCAAGGAGAAGATGAACAACATGTTTCGGATTCCTCCTAAACTAGTTGAAGATTATAAAGATGATGTATGCTTTGTGGTTGATTGTGATAAATTTTATATCCAGGTAGTCAGGCCTAGAGTTGCATGGGTGAAACCTCTTCCATATGAGGTTAACAGTGATGAGACAAAAGACATTATTGAAGCCCTACTCAATGAGCTAGTAGATCCAAAGCTATCTGTATTTGGAACCTATGAGAAGCAAAAACTAGAACAGAGCTTGAAATCAAGCTACCTCAAGCGGTAAATAGAGGTAAGAAGAGGGTAGCCAAATTGAAAACTATTGAATCCCCTCTTATGCTTACTGAGGGCAAAGGTTCTTCCATTGTAAGTACTCCTATCAACATTTCACTAGTTATTACATAAATTATGGGAAGTACACCAATTTTGGTTTCTTTTTAGCACTCTTGCAAGTATCTCTTATGTTGGTCCTATTCAAGTTTTTACAACTAGTCCAACTATCTCTACAATTGTTTCCATTCCTAAGTCCAAAGTAGTAATGTTAGAAGTGGAACCCAAGCCATCACTTAAAATTCTAATTAATGGAAAAGAAATTGATGATGATATTGATTTGGACAAAGAAATTGAAATTCCAAAGATAGATTTCAATACTGCTACAATTGATGAAATGAGTGCCAAGAACATCATTATAGAAGCCATAGGTGTTGATGTGGATTCATCTCAACACATTTTGTTGTAGTTAGAGGAGGTAGTGCACAAGTTCAATGAGGATTCTACTAGATAGGATAAGTTAATTGAAAAGGTAGAGAAAAAGTTTGATAATAAGGTGCTTGAGCACATTGCTCAGCACATTGTCATAAATTGGGTAGAATTATCCTCCATTTTGGCTAATATTGAAAATTATTTTACTAATGTAACATCACTTTTTTCTAAGCTATGTGATGTTATCGAGTTCACTAAGGAGGTAAAAGAGAAATTGAATAAGATTGATGAAAATATGAAGGCCAGTGCTCAAAGGTTGTAGCTTGACCCCTGCTCAAGCTCAACACATCACATAAAGGTGAGATATCTATTAGATATGCAGGCTAAACTACTAAGGGAGGAAGCAAAGATTAGATCCACATTGATAGACATCCAAAACATTATCCTTCCACTCATGGACACAATGCAGAAACATATTGCATACTCAAATTCATTGGTCTAGGATAACAATCTTTCAATTGCAAATCATATGATATAGCTCTCAACAGAAGTTCAAGCAACTCTTCATACCTGCAAAATTTTGCAAGAGAACTGGGATAATACACTAGCTCTTATTCTCAAGGTACATGTTGAGTTTCTCTCACATTTTGTTGTCTCTGTATGAATAAATTGTATAAATCTTTGGCATTATTGTCAAAAAGGGGGAGTAAGAGATATTTTGTGGAGAGACAAAGGGTGAGAGCATAGATTGATATATGTATAGAATAAAAGGGAGAGAGACTATGTATATATTACATACAGCAACATTACAAAGATAAATTTTGAAAAATCAAATATTAGTATGTCAGTATAAGTGTTCTTGTCACTAATGCCAAAGGGGGAGATTGTTGACATTCAATTATATTTGTCATTAGTGACAACACTTATCCACTTTTGTATGATTATCGAGCTCATCATTCAGTTTCCAATTATCACTGAGTAGTTCAATTGTTACCAAGCTTCGTAGTGTTTACCGAGCCATCAGTTTGTGTGATGAGAAGCCAGTGTAAACCAAGTGATGGATGAGTAGTGTTTACCGAGTGCAAGCAAGGTAAAGGGTATGTGCAGGATCATGGTGTGCCAAAAAGTGGTGATCTAAAAAATTTGTAGTTCTGAAGTATCTCAAACAATTTCAAAACCTATTCCAACTTTTTTCCCACCCACCCTAATAGTAAATGAAAAAAATTAATATATTTATAAGGTCTACTATATCTTTTGATACCAAGCCTATATGGTCAACTTTAAAAACATCCTAAAAATGTGTTTTTGGCCTGGTTTTATGTGATTTTTACTTCAAATATGTAGTTGATGACCTTTTTTTCACCAAAATCTGATGAAATGAAAAAGGTTTCTTAAGAATGTTCTTATCTTTCCATAAATATAAGCTTTGTCAAATGATGAGTTTAGTAAGTAATTATTACTTATTTTCTAATGGAGTTACATATAAAGTGCTAACTGACACACTACTTGAAAAGCAACTATAACTTTCAAATGGTACAACATTTTTTAAATCCAAAAGATACATCACATTCTATGTTTCTTCTACTATAAGGAAAAAAAATGAAAAATTGAATTTTGTAGAGTTTTGAATTAGTTAAGGTGGGAAGAAAAGAGAGTTTTTTAATTCCAAAAATACTAGAGTCAAAAATTAATTATTAATTATTAATTTAGAATAAAATATCTAAAAATATGTGTCACATCCAGGCATGAGTCTACTATTTATATGTAGAATATTATTAAAAAATATTATCATTTGATTTTGATTAAGGTGGTTAGACATATGTCTACTTCTTATTTTTGTTCTAAAATTTTTGTAACATGTTATTAAAATTCAAAAATTTGGTTAATCAATTTTTATTATTTTGAGATAAGTCCTAGTAGTTTAGAAACTAGATTCAATTTTTTAGAGATTCTTTTCCCTCAACTTTTTGATATAAAGTTAATAACAAGTAGAAAATTGCACGTCAAGTTGACATAACCTTAATTTTTTGCTTTTTTATTGCCACTTAAAAGCATAGTTTGGTTGACCATGATTCTGCACATACCCTAAACATAGTATTCAGTATCTACTGAGTGACACTATATCTACTGAGTCTCCAATGGTCATTGAGTTCAAAGCTACGTTGTGTGATTAGTATGGACCAGGCCTCTACTTCTACTGAGTACGTGACGATGCCAAGTAATGCAGTGGACACCAAGTATTAGAAGTTCACCAAATCAGCTTACAGAACTCAAGCTTCTACTATTTGGTTGACTCAATAATATTTATTTTACTTGTGTTTTAGCTGACCTTGTAATTGTAAATATTGGAATGGTATATTGTATCATACCAAAGTAGTTAGTAATGAAGAAGTGAATGTAAGAATGCATGGATGATGAAGTAATGTTTTGAGAAGAGTGATTGTGAATTAGCAATAGAATAGAGCATTCAACAAGGTCTATAAGGAGCAGTAAAGTTACATCTATCATAAGAGGTGATTTTTACTTCAAGGATCTAATTAGCAAATAAGTTTGTAAGTAAGATCCTTTGTTTCATCCTAACAAGTGAATCAATCTTAAATCCTTTAACAGGGTAGACTTAACAGTCTTTCTTTAAATCTCATAACAAAGTGCATACTTCATTGCATGTTTGTAAATCCTTTAGCAAGGTGGACCTAGCAGTCCTATTTTCTCCTAACAGGGTAGATCACTAGAAGTGGTCTATGTAAGCCTTAACTGGCCAACTTTATGCTGCAGTAGTGAAGTTTTATGGGTATCATCCCCACCCCAATTTTACTTTCTGTTTGGAAGGTTTCTGGGTCACCAAATTCTATGTTCATGTGTTTTAGTTTCTTATGGATGTAGTAAAGTAGATCAATTAATGGTGAATGATTTATATTGTTAAGTGCTAAATTAATGAAATTTTTTTGAAGTTACTGATTCACCCCTCCCCTCTCAATAACTTATCAAGTCTTGATTATTTCCAACAATAAACAAATGAAATATGTCCCTAGGGGTCTTAGGATCCCTAGGGACATATGTTGCCATGAAATTTGTCGAAAGGGGTCATGAGTTATCTTATGACCCCTTTTGATCCATACGAACAAACGAAATATGTTCCTAGGGGTCCTAAGACCCCTGAGGATAGACCCCTAGGGATATATGTTGTCATGAAATGTGTCAAAAGGGGTCATAGGTTGTCTTATGACCCCTTTCGACCCATATGAACAAATGAAACATGTCCCCAGGGGTCCTACCCCTTGGGACATATGTTGTCATAAAATATGTCAAAAGGGGTGATAGGTTATCCTATGACCCCTTTCGACCCATATGAACAAATTAAATATATTTTTAGGGGTCCTAGTACCCCTAGGGACATATATTATCATGAAATGTGTCAAAAGTGGTAATAGGATATCCTATGACCCCTTTGGACCCATATGAATAAAAGAAATATGCCCCTAGGGGTCCTAGGACCCCTATGGACATATGTTGTCATAAAATGTGTCAAAAGAGGTAATAGGTTGTCCTATGACTCCTTTTGACCCATATGAACAAATAAAATATGTTCCTTGGGGTCCTAGGACCCCTAGGCACATATGTTGTCATAAAATATGTTCAAACGGGTCAGAGGGTACCCTGTGACCTATTTTGATCCATTCAAACATATGTGATAGGGGTTCTAGGATCCTTAGGGACATATATTGTCATCGAATGGGCCAAAAAGGGTCTACAACTATGACCCCTTTCAATGATTTCAAACATAAGATATATGTCCCAACATGTCCTCAGGCCCCTAGGGACATATGTTATCATCCCTTTCAACACTTTTGAACATGTGGGATATGTCCCTCCCTAGGGACATATGTTGTCATCGAATGGGTCAAAAGGGGTCATAGGTTTCCCTATGACCTTTTAAACCATTTTTAATGTGTGAGATATGTTCCTATGGGTCCTACGACTACTAGAGACATGTTATCATCAAATGGTCGATTGACCCATTCAATCACATTATAAATGTCCAAGGTGTCTTAGGACCCCTAGGAATGTATGTTTTCATGGAATGGGTTGAAAGGGATCATAGGGGTCATAGGGTAGGATACCCTATGACCCCGTTTGACCCATTCAAACAAATGAGATATGTCCCTATATAATTAATATAATATATACTATATAATTACTAAGTTATAATTACTATAATATATACTATATATTTTAATATCTATAATACAATATATATACTATAATGTATACACTATAATTAAATATATATTATAATTAATATTACATACTATATAATAACTATATATATAATATTAAATATAGATAGTATCAAAGCAAACAGATTTCCACAATCCATGAATATTGAAATGATTTCTGGGGAAGATTGTGTGAGATTTTTTGCTCTCAGTGACTCAGTGGCATCCTGATGATGGATCATACAGTATGATCCGAAACGTTGATGAAAAACTCTCACACAATCTTCCCCAAAAATCATTTCAATATAGATAGTATATTAAATTTATACTATATAATTACTATGTATGCTAAAATACATACTATATACAATAATATATAATATTCTATATCCTATATCCTATATAATATAATATAATACTATCTTATATATTATAATACTATCATATATAGGATACGTTATAAACTCATTATATTAAATATATGCAACAATTTGTAACTAAAAAGAGAACTAAAAGAAAAATTTGTTTATTTGTCTCATTCTATGACAACTAAAAAGGCATAAAGTTGACCAATATAATTTTAATCTCATGGATCAAGGAGGAGAGAATCTTAACATCTCACTAAGTTTAAATCCAAACCCTCCAAGTTACATGAGATTTCTCTATTATAGGCAATAAAGGATTGGGTATTCGATATAATGGTTACCAATTTTCTTAGCTAATGGTTTTTTTTGTTTGGTATTAGGATTGGGGGGAAAAAGTCAACATGATTTCTAAAGCACTTTTGAACAATTTTAGACTTCTTTTTTTCACATCACCACCTTTTGGCCCACCATGATCCTACACATACCCTTATTACACAACTAACCCAATTGCGCTTTGTATCTGTGTGTGTGTGTACTCTGCTTGGTGTGTCTTCGAGAGATCTACATGATGTTGCACTCCTTCTTCCTATCTTCTCACTACACATACACATATACATACATACATACATACATAGTGTTGGAAATATAGAGAAGACTAGGTGACTGAGAGGGGGGTGGGGGTGAATCAAGAACCAATAAAACTTTAACTTCAGTTCACCAATTAATCCTTCATAAACTAATCTAATCTAATTGGATGCATGAAAGACTAAAATCAATAAAGCATACATAACATTTGACACAATATTTGGTAGCCTAGAAACCTTCCAAATAGAAAGTAAAGCTATTTGAACTTCAGTTGACAATTCATCATATGACCAACAATAGAAAAGTTGTTATTATGGATTAATGTCTTTATATGAATAGTGTGTTTTTGCATTATATCCATGTTAGGAATTATCATACTTTGAATTTTTGATAACGATTCTTACTTCTCTCAATAACTCTACCTGCAGGTTGGTCAAATAGCCAATCTTGCCAAAATGTGTTGAGCTAATACTAGGGTCAAGTGACAACTAGTTTGCACTTGCCTTCAAATCAATATCAATATTTGATAGCTTGTATTTTATTTCCTTGGAGAAAATTTTTAGTATCACTTAATTTTACAAACAAGGAAACAACATTATTTATAGTGCTCTCAAAAGAATTAAGAATAGTGGACAGTTCCACTTGATCTATGGCAATCTTCTATGCCACATTATCCAAAACTTTATTATCAAATTTTCTCTCTACCCTCTACATAGCTTCTCTTGACCATTCAAATCTTCATTGAACTTGTGAACTATGTCAAAAAGTTGGTCTAAGATAGATTCCTTCTCATCAATTCAATACTTAATGCATCAATACATATACCTTTGATATCTTCAAGCACTTGATTTCTTTTCTTCTCCTACTCTTAACTTCTATTGTCTAACCCTTTTCTTCCAAAGTTCTCCAAGAGTGTCCATCTGATCAAGAGTAAGATTGGAGAGATCCCAATCTAGAATTACTATGTCTTCCTCTAGATCAACTTCATCAATGGAAAATTTTGTCTCTTTCCCTTTAATCTTTGGAATAAGTGAAGGAATGATTTCCTTACCTTTACTTATATCTTTAGTGCTAGGTTGAGGCTTGACTTCAACTGTCATTGCACTTACTACAGAATCACTTTCCATAGTAGCAATATGATTGATTGGAAAAATAACAACAATTGCAGCAATACTTACAGTGCCTTACTGTAACATGGTCAGACTTGATTCAGAGATGAGTGGAGCATATATCTCAGTAGATGAAGCAGTGATAGTAGTACTCATCTCTAAACTTGGTAAGACAAATCTAATAGTCAATTGAGTGCTTGGTTGAACAATGTTTAACCCAATGTCCTATGACTCAGATGTTGTCTCCTCTAAGCTTGATGTTTCCAATGCTTTTCTCAGAGAGTTAGGTAGGGAGGCCACAACCTCTACTACAATTTTTTCTATATTTGAATCTTCAATATTCTAAATTTTAGGTAGATCCTCACTGACTACTTGATCTTCCTTGTCCTCCTCATTATCATTTACATCATCTATCTAAACAACTTCTTCAGTGGGCTTTGGAACATTCAATCCATAAATGTTCTTCCATGCATTTGTATTGGATTGCACAATATATTCAATATCATTTGAAAAACTTAGGAATGCTTTGAACTTAGGGGTTAATATTTGTTCATCCTTTTTCAATACCTCCTTCACTTCTTTGTCTAATAGGTTTGGCATTACCTTTCTCAAGGTTTGATCATAGATGTCCTTGGAAACCATTATTGCATTATCCCAATGATATGATAATGCCTTAATTAGAATATTAGGAACTTTACTACTTAGTTCACTTAAAGAGTATTTCCACTTTGCCATCTCTGCCACTAAGGCTTCTTCTATTTTCTTATGTTCTTCTTTATTTCTAGTTTCATACTTAAGAAATTAAAAATTTTCCATACCTCCTTCTTTGAATTGCTTTAATCTTTCTTCAAAGGTTGGAGTAGACCTTTTGAATGATATTCGTTGCTCTTCTTCTTCATCCTGAAGTTTGAGCTTCTTCCTTGATATGGTGGGTTTGCTAGTGGTAAAGGCAGGAGTTGACCTTGTAGCTCTCCTTGATATTTATTTGTGCTTTTTCTTGGGTGATTGTTCTTCTTCCTCATAATCCTCTTCTTTGTCTTCTTCTACAATGTCATCACCCTTACCTTCTGTGAGCAGAAGAGTGGAACCAAATTTCATATTCTTCTTCTTAATCTTTTCTACCTTCCTCCTTCCTCTCTTGATAATTTGAGGAATCTTGATCTCAAGTGAGATCCTAGTTTTTTCTTCTTCAAGGGTTCCAAAATAAATTTTTTTAGGGTCCACAAGCTCATTAACAAGAGCCTCTATGATGTCCTTAGTATCATCAATGTTCACCTCATATCCAAGAGGTCTTACCCATGCAATTCTAGGCCTAACTACCTGAATATACCCTTTTACATTCCACAAGGAAACATATGTCTTTTTCATAGTCATCCACTAGTTGCTCAGGGACTTTGAATCTACTTTGCATTCTTTCCTTGAAGGTTTCAAAATATGCATTCATGATGCCCTCAAAATTGTCTCCCATTTAAGTTATGAATTCATTTATTTGATATACAATGGGTCTATCCTTCTTCCATACTACACTACCCTTGGAAGGAAAAAAAATATGAACATAAAAGAATAAGCAAACTAAAAGTGAACCAAATGTACATGGATTGGTATTTGATGCCCAAATGCTTTCCTTGTTTTTGCTCAACTAGTTCAGCTACAACTCAGCGAGGTTAAAAGAAATATTATTCTTGACTACCTTGAAGCCAAGTTTGTAGCTTCACATGCAACACTTTTTGGTTGGTTGGAACTGTATATCTTGTGTGCAACCACATGAATACCAAAATTTATTTCCATGTCCATGACACCATTCAAATTCATTCCTCTGCCATCCCATTGGCTGAGAGCCTTCTTTGTCATCTCAACCTGACCTAGGGTTTTAGTTATCTTGGATTTTTCAAGCATGGGAAATATAGTAACCCTATGAATCATTTTCTTTGTAATCTTGATGGTTTCATCAAGCTAGAATTGCATATTGTGAATATGGCTCAATATAAACCTAATCTACTTAATTTGAAAATTCCTTAGCATGTGCAATATATGGGTCAAACCCTTCAATTCCAAGTGTTTGTGCTCAGGTTTTAGGTTTCCATCCACACACAATGTTTCATATGCTTGATTCATCTCTAAAGTTCCCAATTCCTGAATTGAACAATGACTTGCATTCTCTGGAGATTTCCTTACCCATTGCTACCTTATTTCATTTTTGATATTGTCAACCTTCACTTTCTTTTCATCTTCAACTGTAGCTCAATTCATATAGTTATTGGCTAGCTGACCAAGTTCTTTACATACAAAACATCTCTTTGTAGGGTCTCTTTTCCTCATGTGAGTTCTCATACAATTTTCTCCAATGTGACTATGCTCACCACACAAGTAACATCTACACCATGTGTTATAATCCCAACGAAAGATAGCTTTCACAATTTGTTCTATTGGGTTCCATTTCTTGCTTTTGCATTATGAGTATTTGTGCCCTTGTTTGTTGTATTTAAAACATTTTGCTTCAAACTTGGTTTTCTTCCTGCATTCACTTTCTCTATGACCTTGTCTATTACAACTATAACATTTTCCATTGAATTTTGATTTACCATTGCTCCAACACTTGTTTGATATATGTCGTGTCTTTCCACAATGATTACATGTAGACCTTTTCTTCTTTTGTGCTCCTTGATGTGATGATTCACCTTCATCTATATAGCCTAGTCCAGCTTTTCCTTTGTGTCTGAATTGAGTTTTCTTGTCCAATTAATTCATGCTTTCTTGAGACTTCATCATTCTTTCATTGGTTTGCCTTTCTATGTTGAGATCATTCTGAAGTCTTGTATTGTCTATCCTCAAGTTGATAAGCTCATGATTTGCACAATTGAATTGATTTATCAAATCTTCTTGCTGAAGAGATAGGTGTTGAATTTCATTATCCTTTTCTTCTATCTTTTCAATTAGCAATATTTTCTCTTCTTTTTCTATGTCCTTTTGTTCCATATCTTCACACATTTTGATTGACTAAATTTCTTGTTCTCTTTTTAGCTTTATGACTTCTTCATGTAGACAAAGATTCTTTTCAAGTAGATCTTTAATTGTTGCATCAACTTCATCTAAATTTCTATCTTGGCAAATGTCTTCAATTATTTCTTCTATGTAGAGATTGTAATTCATCTGTGCTACTAGTTCTTTCCTTCTTTGTAGGGATTTAAAGACTTTCTCCTTTAGTTCCTTGAATTGATACATGGCCATTTGCAGACCCAACTTTTCATTTTCAATGACTTTCTCTAGTCTGTACACTTCCATTTCCTTTGATCTTTTCTCAAGCTGCTAAACTTCTAATATGAGAAATAAATGCTTTAATACCAATTGTTGGAAATGTAGAGAAGGCTAGGTAACTGGGGGGTGGGGGGGGGGGGGGGGGGGGGTTTGAATTAGGAACCAATTAAACTTTAACTTCAATTCATCAATTAATTCTTAATAAACTAATCTAGTCTAATTACATGCATGAAAGACAAAAAGAAATAAAACATAGATAACACTTGACACAATAATTGGTAATCCAGAAACCTTCCAAATAGAAAGTAAAACTAGGATGGGGATGATACCCACAAGCTTTAGTACTGCAGTATAAAGTTGGCATGTTAAGGCTTACAAATGATCACTTCTGATGATCTTCCCTATTAGGAGAAATAAGGACTATTAGGTCCACCTTGTGAAAGGATTTATACAATACAATGAAGTATGTACTTAGTTAGGAGACTCTGCATAAGACTATTAAGTTCACCTTTTTAGAGGATTTGACTGATACACCTATTAGGATGAACTAGTAGCTGATCTCTACTTTGCAACTTAGTTTTCTGAATGAGATTCCTTTGATGTAGAAAGGTCACCTTAATGTGATGGATGAGACTCTTCTTTTCTTTATACTTCTTATAGCTTTCAAACTTGCATGTTCTTCATATTTCATCCTCATTTGGATATGAAAAGATATCCCTTATTTATACCAATCCAAATAATTACCTTTTGAAGTCGGCTACAATATCACATTAGACAATCTTCACCTAGTCGGCTCAATGCTAATACTCAGGTTCAAAAGTCCACTCAGGTGATATTGTGATACTCAGCAACATAGTGAACATGAAAATCTTTGGCACTCAGTTGAAATTGGTGCTTGATCCACATTATTCACTTAGGAGTAGGCGTGAACTCGGTTAACACATATTACTCAACAAACATTGAAGATCCCGATTGACACTGCAACAACTCAGTTACTATTGCAGCTCAATCAACACTACTATCTACTCTGCATAGTTAACACTGGCTAGATGCTCTTCTCGATTAAC